>CM060900.1:169037286-169752286 GCA_030762935.1 Hymenopus coronatus
AATAAATGTATGATTAATATGAAGGCAGACAAGGGTAAATAAACAGGCCATTTGTTCATAAGAGCTAATTCACTTTTTGTAACAATAAACATCACTTAAAAATTATTTACTGGAACTGGTTTCAGGAATGTAAGTTGTTCCCATTTTCAAGCCCTAATACCAACTCCATCTCCTTCCCTTGATGCCAAAGATAGGGTGGTGGCTGGTTTTTTGTTGTTGTTTTTTTTGATAGTGTTTAACACCTGCTTTTACTACTTATGGCACCGCAGGCAATGATACCCATGATATATGGAATAAAGATGGAGCACCGGTGGAATGCGATGGCAGGGGAAACCAGACAACCTGGAGAAAACCCGCCCCTGCACTGCTCTGTCCACCACAAATCTCACATGCAGTCGCTTGTGATCGAACCCAGGCTGTTTAGGTGAGAGGCGAGTGTGGTGGCTGTGGGGATGCACATGGTCTAGTTCTGGTTCTATAAGCTTCCAAAGGTGGCAGTAAGGCGGTATCAAAATTAATATTTTTGTTCTTCTTCATGATGTGATTTTTTCCCAAATGCCTAATTCCTTAGGTTGATAAGCCAGGTTTATATTCTGTGCAATTTTATGTCCTGATGACCAGAAGTGGTGGGCAAGTGCTGATTTTTCTGATCCTTCCTAAGTACACTAGATTACAGTCTGAGCATTTTATTTAATAAATTTCCGGTTCTTTGTTTACTGGAACAGGATCTTTTAATTTTTTACAGAGCAGTTTTTGGATGCTATAGTTGGTATTCAGAGCTAAGATGATGTAATTATGGAAGATTTATGAAATTTGTTGTATACCTAAAGCTGGTATATGAACTTTCTGAACTAAATTTGGTCCACTGTATTTTTGTGCAAGTCATTGTTGGTAGTTGGTTTAGAGTATCTGTTTATATTCTTGTTGTATTCATCATTTTATTTTGTCCACTGCATTTTTGTGCAAGTCATTGTTGGTAACTGGTTTAGAGTATCTGTTGATATTCTTGTTGTATTCATCATTTTCTGTGGAGATGTGGGCATCTGTATGTTAAGCTATTCAAAACTGCAATTTTGTGTGCTGTGGGACTTTTGCTATTGTACTTTATGTAATTTTCTGTGCTAGTGGATTTTCTGTATACTCCAAATGTTAGATTGTGTTCTTTGGTCCTGATTATCTTGATGTTAAGAAATGGCAGACAACTTGTTGTTTGGTTTCTTTGGTGAACTGAAGATCACCGTAAGACCCAATAAGGGGTGCCCCCAGGGAGGGATACTTTTGCCCCTTTTATGGACCTTGGTGATTGACATGCTTCTCGAGAAGTTTGTCCATGTTGGATTTGAAGCACAAGGATATGCTGATGAACTTATCATAATAATGAGGAGGAGGGAGGAGTCTATACTCATGGGACTCATGCAGAATGCTCTCAACCTTGCTAATAACTGGTGTGAACAGGATTATCTGTAAACCCTAAAACAACAGTTATTATACCTTTTATGAAAAAGAAAAAGCTTTATTTCACAGCTCCAATTCTCAATGACACTATGCTAGGACTGCAGTAACAAGTTAAATATTTGGGTATATTATTGGACAGTAAAATGACTTGGAATCCTCAACTAAAAACAGTTTCTGGAAAAGCTTCGGCAACAATTAAGAATTGCTGAAGCCTATTTGGCAAAAATTGAGGACTCAAGCCTTATATGATCCACTGATTATATACTGCTCTTGTGAGACCCATGGCCACCTATAGATCTTTAGTTTGGTGGCCTAAAACTGAACAAAAAATAATAGCCTGTCTGCAGAGGGTACAAAGGTTAGCTTGTTCAAGTATAACTGGGCCAATAGGCGCCTGTCCTACAGCAGCTATGGAAGCCATAATAGATATAAAACCTCTGCACATTGTTGTGGGGAAAGTTGCCTTAACTAGTGCCGTTAGACTGCTAAGAAATACAGTTTTTAAATCTTGTGATCTAACTGGTCACATGAAAATTCTCTATGAAATTAAACAGAAGTTCATCAAATTATGGGATTAGATGACATCCAAACCCAACTTATGTTTTAAGGAGAAGTACATTCCATAGAACTATATGTACATATAAATGTTAACAAAGGCATTCATGGTGCAAACATCTACATCTTATCGGACAGCAAGCAGCACTGCTTGCCCTATTGAGTCAAAGCTTATTAAGAACAGACTGCAGAAATTATAAACTAGCCAATCACAATCAGGTCCCCTTAATGTGGGTGGCAAGACATGAAGGAAACAAAATTGCTGATAGCCTAGCCAAAGAAAGAGCTAATACCCCATTTACTGGCCCAGAACCTTTCTGCAGAGTGCCAGAATGTTACATCAAAGGAAAAATTAAAACCTGGGAAATTAATGTAAAAAAGAAAATAATTACTGAGAACAAATTCAAAAACTAAACCATGCAAAACAATTCATTGAATTGCCAGCAAAATGAGCAAAAAAGATCTCTCAACAAACAGGAGCTGAGGATTCTATATGGACTCCTTACTGGACACTACTCTCTTAGAGACCATCTCTATAAAATGGGCAAAGTTGAGGTGAATATATGCAGATTCTGTTTAGAAGAAAAAGAAATGGCAAGACATATACTTTGTGAATGTGAAGCAATTGCCCAACAAAGAATAGGGCACCTAGAATCTACTTTTCCAGAGTCAGGAAAAATTGCTTTAACATCATCCAGTAAAATTATAGGTTACTTTAGAAGCATTAAATTAAACTGGAATTTATAAATTAGGGTATTCTCAATAGATCTATAAAGGTCAGAGTAAGAGAAGTCGAAAGACTTGGAACATCCCCAAACTTATATCTATTTCTATGGTGAACTGAATGGTTTTAGAAAGGAAGTCAGAACCAAAAATTCAATGTCATGGCCAGGATTTAAACCATGGATCTCCTGATTCAGTTTGGCTCTACCTTTCCAACTCCTATCCCACACATGGCTAATATGGAAAAACAGATTACCTGAATGGCTTTGGCTGTATATTGAGATTATGATGATGATGATGATGATGATGATGATGATGATGATGATGATGATGATGATGATGATGATGAGTGGGAGTTTAAGGGTGCTCAATACCTAGGTCATTAGCACTCATATAAAATAAATTGTGGCTCAAGGCACATAGGAAAAAAACTATATAAAGATAAAGCATAAGTAGGAGCCAGAGTTAGGATAAAACCCACTGGAAATAAAACTGTCCATGGCAGAAACCATTGAAGACACTAAAAAAACTATTGAAAACATGAACTAAAATGGCATAACTAAAACCAGCTCCCCATTGTTAAAAGTCAATGTGCTAAAAATTTGAAAAGTTACAAAACTAAGCTACTTATCTGTGATTATATGAGGGAAAATAAAAATTGAAGTAAAACTAGATATTGTGTAAAAGGCACATTATGTATAAATTTAAAAATTCTATCCACCGCTCTGAATATTTATTAATTTGAAATTATTAATTTCAAATCTGAACTCTTTAAGTACATATATCCGATGTATCACAGAACATCACTAATTAAAAAAACAAAATAGCAGAAATGGTCTTAGTACTTGCTTCCTTGTAAGTAGAAGGGAAATAAGGGAGTACAATAGGCTAAAGCAAAGTTAAATCTTTTAAAAGCGATTGCTATGAGATTGATGTTCCTTTGTATGGAAAAGAGTTGGCAAATTCCCATATGAGAAACGTATTAAGTATTTTAAAACTGAAACCAATAACAGGAATATCCCAAAAACGGTCAACTCACAAAAAAATGAATATAACATAAATTGTGTGTTTTAATGAGATCTACATTTTTTGTGTTGTAAGTTTTTGTCTATCTCTTACAGTTTACCAGTTATGCAAAATTCCTCAAAATTCATCCACAATAAATATGTCTTCAGAGGCTATTCCCAGAAAATTCAAGATATAAATTTTATTTCTGATGTAAGTATCTTTAATATATGATATTTTAATCAAAATCGTTAGATTTTCTCAAAAATGGCTCTAAATTTTTGAAAATGTTTCCATGTAAAGGGTAGTTGGGGATTTTCTTGAAAATCTTCTTGTTGTATCCTTGGATGCACATGCATGCACACACAGACATTTTTCTAAAAATGCTTTTCTTTTTATTCAGGGGATCTCAAAACTTATATTTCTGGTGAAATTTCAATATTGAATTTTTGGGTGCAATACAATACCTTCTCTATACACTAGGTACATAGTGTGTATAGAGACAGTAAAAAGTACAACAATCCCTTAAAAGCAAGAATTCATCAGGATATGATGAAATAACCACAAATATATTAATACTATGTGCTGATATTATTTACAAACCTTTAAGTCATAAATGCAACACATCAATTTTATCAGGAACATTCCCAGACAGATTAAAGTATTTAGTCATTAAGCCATTATACAAGATAGGGCAAAATTCACAAAATAAATGCCAAACTATAGACCAGTATCTTTGCTTACATCTTCTTCCAAAATCTTTGAAAAAATTATGTTTAAACAAATGTATCACCATCAAGATAAATATATTTTAGCAAAAGAACAGTTCGGATTCAGGAAGAAAATGTCAACCAATGATACCATCTACAAGTTAACTAATGAGGGTTTTTTTATCATTGGATACACTAGGAATATTTTGTCATTTATCAAAGGCGTTTGACTTTGTTAATCATAAAATACTTCTACTAAAATTATCACACTATGGCATTAGGGGCAAAAGGTATCAATGGATTGTATCATACTTATCAAACAGAAAAAAAACGGTTATAATAAACACTTCAAATAAAAGAAATGCATAGTCCGAATGGCCTGATATAAAGCATGGTGTGCCACAAGGTTCTATACTGGGTCCCTTATTATTTTTACTACGTTAATGGTCTACCTGTATTAATAAACAACAATACTCATCCAGTTCTTTTTGCAGATGATACAAGTATTATAATTAAAAAACACAAAATCGCCAGCTTCCAGATTTAACTAACAAAATCTTCAACATACTAAATAACTGGTTTGAAAATAACAACATTTCTATAAATTTAAAAAAAAAAAAAAAAAAAAAAATAAGTACATTAAGTTATGCACAAAGAAAAGAAGCATCTCAGACTTAAGGATAGAACATGAAAGTAATCAAATTGCAGAAGCTACCAATATAAAATTCCCGGGTTTTATTATAGGTCCTAATGTGAATTGAAAATGCCATATTGATGATATCTTACTCAAACTGAGCCCGGCATGTTTTGCAATTAGATCATTAATTCAGCTTATAAATAATAGCATTCTAAAAACAGCTCATTATGCTTTATTTCATTCATTGATGGACTATGGAATAATATTCTGGAGAAATTTGGTAGATGCCACAAAAGCGTTTATTATGCAAAAAAAAAAAAAAAAAAGAAAGGTAATAAGAATATTAGCAGGGGCAAGACAATCAACTCACAAACCATTATTCAAAATGTTTGGAATTTTGTCATTAACTTGTGAATATGTTCTAGCCATATTGTTATTTGTAATAAATAACCCAGTAAAGTTTACAAAAAAATGCAGATATACATAACAAACAGGACTTGCATAGACCAACAAATAACTTGCAGACATTCCAAAAAGGGGTTTACTACAATAGTATAGTTTTACTTGATTCACTTCAATCTCCTATACAGGATTTGCAAATGAACAAAACAAATTTAGGTTAAAAGATACCTCATACTTACACCTTCTATATGGAGGAGGATTTCATTCAATTAAATACACTAGTAATAATTAATGCAGTCTTGTAAGTATAACATAAATGAATATTCTACCAATATGTACAGTACAAATTGGTTTTTGGAAACGGACATGTGATTGTAAATTAGTAAAATTCTCTGAAACATTTAATATCAGAGTTAATCTTTGTATATAAATGTATTAAGAATTATCAAGAATAACCAATAAATATAATCTTTTACTTATCTGTATCCTAGAATTGGACTTTGTGTCTAATCTCAAAACAGGATCCACAGATTGCAATGTAATCTAAAAGGAATTTATGATATTCTGGTGTTTTTTATTTTGTTGTTGTTTTATTACTTATTTTATTGAAATTGTTCTAATATTGGTTCACACTGATTCTTCATTGTTTTTTGGTAAAATTCTTTGACGTGACTTATGGCTAGTTCTAAATCTGCTACCAAGTTTTTAGTTTTTCTACACTGCACATTTTTAGGTTTTCACTGAGTACTGATAACTGTGGTTTGCATAAAGTTTGTTTGGGGAGATTTACTATGTGGTTTGTGGAAGGAGTCCTTTTTCGGTTATTTACATTTATTTGTTTGGCACAATATTTTCTGGCTTCTTTTTAAGTTCTAGCATCTTTTACTCATTTTTCTGCTCAAGATAGGCAAGAAATTTGAAGCAGATTATCTCAAAGTGTATAACCTAGTTTTTGTAGTAGCAACAAATGTAGACTGTAAAGTTGTAGGTCTACATTAGGTAATCTTGAGTAATGTTTGTTTATGTTTGTTTCAATTACTTGTTTGTCTACAATTGTTTGTATCTGCTATTATTGTCATTATTTAACATTATCTTATAAGACATTTGAGCTGACTTGATGCTGTAGGCAAAACTTCAGGAAACGGATGTCCACTGAGGTATTCTTTCATTTTCCTTTTAGTTTAAGTAAGGTTTTGACAGCTAAACTTCACTCCAAGTCATAATGAATAAAAATGAGTACACATACATACATTGAAAAAATGCTTGAGAGCAATGAATTCACATGGAATTGAGCTTTTTTATTCATGGCCACACATAAACTGCTGCAATTCTCAGCATCCCTTTCTATACTGTGCATGAAAGACCACTTAATTTTAATCAAGAGCCTTTTGATTAGGCCTGAGGTTATTTTATGTGCCATAAATCTGACATGGGACACCAGCTTTACTTCCCTTTCAAAGGAAGCCATGCTAAGGATTTTTATGTTTGAAAAAAGTCCATCACCCTATGCTGGGATTGAACACATGGCCTTGGGAACCAGAGATTAGCATGTCCTAGACCACAGAGGACAACAGAAGTCAAATCACACTCACTGAACAAATGCATCAGTTCAATAAATGCAGATGTAAAGAATAGCTAAATCATCCCAAAATCAAATTAACTGAAAATCAAAACTGACTATCCAAACTATGTGTGCTATAAAAATTACACTTACTGGAAAACAAAATGCAACTAGTCATTACTAATATAAAATTTCTCTAAAACCCCTTACTCAAATAGCTAACAAAATAATTGCACAGCTTTCCAAAATTTGAAAGTTTGACATGAGCATGTGCTTGAAACTCCTAGTAAACAAGAAACTAGCTCAAAATACTTTAAGCTTTTAATTTTGCAGCTGCAAGAAATAAAGTTCATCATGGAAAATGAGAAACCCAATGCAGTTCATTATCTACATCTCAGGATTATAATAAAAAATTGGAATATACAAAAAGGACTCCATATAAAAACCATGCTTCAATCTCACAAATTAAAACATGCAATCATCAGTAACTTTTTGACATATTATCGAATAGTCCTTTAACAGATCAAGCACAAAACAAATATGTAAAAATAAGTTCTCAGAGCAGAGAATTACAGCTTCTACAAGACACTGGTGAGCAAGAAAGGGTACTGAAAGAAGGAAAATGCTTATGAATACAACCATACACATCTGCACCAGGGAAAGGCCAAGAAAGATAAAATAAATTTTCCTGTCACCCATGGACTCTGAAAAAATTTTAAAAATGTTTCAGCAAATAATATTATACTTCAAGCCCAGCAAAAGAAACATAATATAAAAATAATAATGTAATATTAAAAAAACTCAAAATTTCAGAAAATACCACCATTTAGAAAACATGATAGAATTTAAACATTAGATATGAAGATATGACAAAACTACATAGGGAAAATACATATAAATACTGGAACTACAAAAAATGAATACATTAAGCAGACCAAACACAAAGAGAAAAATCATGTGCAGCAGCACATTTTTGGAATCATATTCACGATATAGATGCCTGTGTCCAACTTTTGTAATATGTACAATGACCAAAGAAACTCAAAACATGAGAGAAAATTTCAACTCTTTGCCACAGATTATTTTATTGTTGAATTTTCTTTATGGAACATTAAACTGACACCTTTTCATTTATACAAAGGAGCATTCTAAGCTATGTTAGTGAAGTTTTAACCAGCATAATAAACAGAACTGGGAATAAAATCACAAGAGTGGTATACTTAACATGTATTATTATGTTGACTCTTCATTTCAAACATATAAACATGTTGCCCTCTGTGGTCTAGGGGTAATATAGCTAGCCTCTGGTTCCCGAGGTTGCCAGTTCAAACCTGATGGAGGGTGGTGATTTTTTTGGCTTAAGAATCCTTAGCATGACTTCCTATGTAAGGGATGTAAAAGCCATTGGTTCTGAGTCACAGATTTAGGGCAAGTAAAAGAACCTCAAGCCTGATAGATAAGCCTCTGAACAAAGTGAAGTGGCTTTACATGCCCAATATAGAATGGGATATTAAGAACTGCAACAGCTAAAAGCTGACATCAATAAAGTACCAGAATATTCTATGCTATCATTTTCTCCTCTTGCAATTAATAGCATATGGACACTTGATTGTAGTTCAAATAAAAAATTTTTCTTTTCTGTTCGCTGTCCATTTCATTAGGTGACTCAATGACCATGTCAGTAATGTGACACAGTGTTTGTCCTTCCACTTGAGGCATACACACCCTTAACATTTGTAAATCCTGCACCTTGATCTCTTTATTTCATCTCTATCTCTTAGTAAAACTGGAAAACAATCTGACTCACTTTCACCCCTGCAGATAACAATAGTATCACTATGATAGAACAATAGCATCACTGCACATGGTGATCAACCTACTAAACAGGGACTGATAAAAGTACAACCTACTGATAAAAGTACAAAGTATAATACAAGCTTTGAAAACAGAAAATGAGAAATTAAAGAAGAAATTTAGTGATCATAGTGATTATGCCACAATTACCAGGCGTGGTGTATCGTGACTGGCTAAATTGCAAGACCACGTAGTTAGCGCTACAGGTCCAATGTTTTGAACAATACAAGTGATCGTGGTTTACACAGACAAGAGAGGATAGAGATAAGAAACCGCTTTTCGATATTACCTGTTGATGGAGATGTAGTACGTGATCCACCAAAGAAGAAAAGTGTAAATGAAAACCATGGAGCACAAAGTGGAACATTCAGACAAAAGCCTGAAATCAAGATTTATGGAGATAGTCATGCGAGAGGTATTGCAGAGATTAAAGAAACTACAGACAAATTTCAGGTAATTGATTATATGAAGCCTAATGCTAAATGTAAGAGGTTACTTCAAGTTTGTGCCTGAAAACTGAATGTGATGAAAGTGAAACTAAAGTTATTGTAGCAGGCACAAATGATGTGCATTGCAATGAGTCAGTGAAAGCAGTGGGTGAGTTGGAAAACCAAAAGCTTTCGAGTGTTCTTGTTATGAATATACAACATTATGACCTACCATATGACTCATGTAGCAATAAGGACAACTGACAAAAAAACTAAAACCTTTGTGTTCTAGTTATCCAAATGTAACTCTTACAATGTTGGTAATTCTAAACATGGCCTACAACTAAACCACAAAAATAAACGGCAATTTGGAATAGAAATAGTACAAAAGATACAAAATAATGTAAATAAAAAGGTTATTGCATAACTATAAATGCTGTAGGTGAAAACACAGATACTCAAAATTGACTAAGTGATAAAATTATAGATAAAGATGTAGAAAAAAAGGATAAAGCTCATTCAACATTCAGAGTAATACATCAGAACACACAATATATAGTTAACAAAATAAATGTACTAGAAGTATTGCTAAACGAAGTTAATCCTCACTTGGCTATTTTATACTGAACATGCATTAAAATGTGATCAGTCACGATTAGTTTAATTTCTGAATTATAAGCAGGTTGATGTGTTCTATTGAGAAGAGCATAGAAGTGGAGGAGTAATTATGTTTGCAAAAAAAGAAATACCATTCACTAAAATAAAAATTGTAAATAAATTTTGTAAAGAAATGACATTTGAAGTAATAGGCTCAATGTTTTACATAAATAACTCTAAAATAATGGTTATTGGTATATATTAGTCACCAAATTCAAATCTAGTAGACTCGTTCATTCACTTGGAGGATTTTCTAACAACAATTCTTAAACAAGACTCCAAAATTATAATCATGGGTGATCTCAATGTACAAAGTACAAACAAAGATTTTATAAATATATTAGATAGTTTTAATCTTAAAGGTATTCTGGTAGGCCCTACACGAATCACAAAACAAACATGCAGAGCTACAGACCATGAATTAACAAATTTGGAGCAGTCCAAATTCACTATAATAAATAATGATTTCCACATTTCAGACCATACCACTCAAATTATTGATATACATAATTGTTATATTGAAACTATTCAACCTCAATACAAGTATGTTAGAGAAACCAGTAGCTCAAATTTGTTTGAGCTCAAGAATAGGTTAGAACAGGAAATGTGGCTTGAGGTGTATTTGCAAACATCCACAAATGAAAAATGGAAATCATTCTTTGATATATTTAACAATCATTTTGATGAAGTGTGCCCTAAAATTAAAAACCGTGAAAAGATTTTAATTATGCAAAACACAAAACTTCCTCTGGAAGTAATTGTCATTCATGAAAATGAAGGATAATTATGCATTTCTAAAAGTAACTAAGCTAGACATTTATAAGACTCTCTATATCAAGTATAAAAAGCATACAGGCAGGCATTAAAGAACTTAGAAAAACAGAATAACAGAAAGGAGAATAGAAAACTCATGTAATATTACTAAAGAAATGTGGACTATAGTAAATCAAAATATAAAACCAACTAATGATGAAACAAAAAATATTAACATAAGGGTGAATGGACAAGAAATAGTAAATCCTATGAAATTTCAAATCTGTTTACTTTATTAACATGGGGGGAGATAATAACAAACTAATTAATAGCCCAAATACAGATGATATCAAAGTTATAGAAACTATTGGCTTCTTTCAAACTGATGAAGTAGAGGTAGATAATATAAAAGCAAATTAAAAAATGGTGAATCTGGTTGGAATGATATTACGCCAAAAATTCTTAAAGCCTGCAAAAAACTGCCGCTGAACATTCTAGTGTACCTTATAAACCACTCAATTGAATATGTAACATTCCCTGATTTGCTAAAAAACAATATTGTTCAACCAATATATAAAAAAGGAAAAGAGGAATTATTATCAAATTACAGACCAATAACATTAACTTCCGTATTTGCCAAACTGATTGAAAAGATAATATACAAAAGACTAACAGATTTTTTTGAGGCAAACAGAGAGTTGAAAAATTATGAGCATGGCTTTAGTAAAGGATTATCAACTATTACTGCTGTATCTGAACTTATACATAACGTGCTTACAAATCTTGAGCAGAGTAAAAAAACTGTCGGTATATTCCTAAACCTATCTGAAGCATTCGATAGTGTCTCTCATGATCGCTTGTTGACAAAACTTACCCATTATGGAATTAGAGGGAAAATGCATGATTTCCTCTCTTTGTATTTACAAAACCAAACACAGTGTAATAAAATATACTGGAAAAACAGAAATTGCTTAAATAAATGCAAATCAAAATATGAAACTGTGAGAACAGGAGTACCACAAGGGTCGGTTTTGGGCCCTCTTCTATTCCTAATTTAAGTAAATGATATGCCTATTTCTCCAGAATATAATCTCATTTCCTATACTGATGACACATTTTTTATATACAAAGATAAAGAATTAAAACAACTTGGAACCAAGGCCACATCATTCCTTTTAAAACTGTCTGATTATCTGAAGGCAGCTCAACTCAAACTCAATATAGATAAAACTATATGCATTCTTTTTCAACTTAGGGATCAGGAACAAGTGTGTAAGTTAGAATACAACAATACACAAATTGAAAGTAAATAACATAAAATTTTTGCGAATTACCATAGAAAAAAACTTAAATTTCAATGAACACAGATGATGTTTGCAAGAAATTAAATTCTCGGCTATATTTACTACGGAAAATAGTAAATCAACTAGATACTGACATGTTAAAACCAGTTTATTATGGAATGATTCATTCACTCATAGAATATGGGATTGAAATTTGGGGTGCAACATCCATAACCAATCTAAATAGGGTATTAATGATTCAAAAAAGAGTCTAAGATGTATGTTTGGTCTGAGACAGCATCACTCTGTAAAAGAAGTGTTGAAAACTTAAAAAATTCTAACAGTAGTATCTCTATATGTCTATAAGATTATTTTGTTAGAAGAAATGAGATCAGAAATAATCAAAACAAAGAATATTATATGTATAATACAAGGGGTATAAATAATTACCATACGGTATGTACAACTAAATCTGCCACAATCAAAGATCCATATATCAGAGGAGCCATACTCTTCAATCAACTCCCACAATATATAATAACTGAACTGGGTAATTCCTTTAAAACATTGTTAAAAAAATATCTATTAAACAAAAGCCTATACAAAATTGATGAACTTTAAATTTGAAAATATATATCAGAACATGTTACTGTATAAGTGATATGACAAATTGTAAATAGTACTTTAAGGTACCTTTTGCTGAATTTGTATGTTTTAAGTGATATGCCAAACTATAAATAGTACTTTGTTATATTTGTGAATTACATACTAACAGTTATTAACATGACATTGTAATTATTGTGGTTGAATTGAACATTTGCTCAATACACTATTTTATGACAAAGCCTGAAACATGTATACACTGTCTATATGTGAAAATAAATTATTACTATTACTATTATTATTATTATTAAAAAAACTCAAATGTTGTTTTCAAAAATGTATAATTTTGTTTTATGTGTATTAATTTCAGTCATGGTTCTTATATAAATGAAAAGTTGAAATGTCAAATGTTCCAAGTGCCACTTTATAAAATTTTCAGAAGCAAAAAACCATCTATATATGCTTATATATAGCATATTATGCCTAATATCAGTATGAGAGCAGTTTTGTGCTACAAAATTATTTTGTATACAAATGTTATGCCAAAAATACAGTGGTGAAGGATAAAAAGGGTAGTGATAATAAGAATGCTCTATGATTGAAAAGTCAGTTGCAAGTGCCAATTAAACTGTTGTTACATTTTATTTAAGGGTTTTGAGATAAATAATACAAAAAATTAGTTACCTCAAAACATTGAAAGGAAGACTGGT
The DNA here is from genome assembly GCA_030762935.1 of Hymenopus coronatus. NCBI lineage: Eukaryota > Metazoa > Arthropoda > Insecta > Mantodea > Hymenopodidae > Hymenopus > Hymenopus coronatus. The sequence goes on from CM060900.1 coordinate 169,050,623, forward strand.
TGAGTTATTTACCTCTTACTTTGGGATTGAAATAAATTTCTTATAAAACTCTCTATGGTCTTCAGGAAGGAATGGCAACATAGTTGAGAGATATTTCTTTTTCCCAACCAACAAATGCAGTTTATCTTTCAGCTGAAGTAGAGTTTGCTTATATCAACTGCTGATTTTCCTCTCTTTAAAACATTAACTACCTTCCACTGTTCTAATGTTGAGTAAGTGGTTTTCATAGCTATTTGAGTGGGATGAGAGTATGACACTTTTAGCATTGTGCATTTGTTTAATGTTATCAGTGAATCAGCAACATTCTTCAAATCAAAGAAATCGCTTTCTGCTATTGCAACTGCATGAAAAGGATTTAAAGCTTTAGCTGATTCTACCACATTATATATAAACTTTATTATTTACTATAAAATAAACACCTAATAATGTACGATCATGCGCCCAACTCACAACACAACAGTCAAAAAGTTGACTGCCACACTGGCACTTGGAACACTAGATTGCATTACTACTTGGAACTTAGACCTATACTATCTGTTAATGAGTCATTTAACTACTTAATCCGTGAACTGGCACTTGAAGCATGAATAGGAATATTCACTTGGGCACATGGAACATTCTTGTGGAGAAAAGCAAACAAAATTAAAAATGTCATTTAGGATGTTTGAGATTTCCACTCTTATGTATATTGTAGATAGTTAATTTTCATTGGTTTATTATTCAAAGAGTCACTGTTTGTCTTCTGTTAAAATTTATCATAATAACCAAAATGCTCAGAGTAATTTAAAAGTTATAGTTTGAAAAAGGACATTTTATCTGTTATTCTGCTGGTAGAACTGTTTGAACAGTGTGCTAATTTTTACTTCATTACTACCTGCCAATGGTGACAGATGGGACAAGAGGGAACAACCTTATCATGGAAATAAACCCTTATCATGTGAGATAAACACTCTCTTCAACTTTATTTAAAAAAAAAAAAAAAAAAAAAAAAAAAAAAAAAAAAAAAAAAAAAACCACACACACACACACAGTATTTTAACAGTGTGGGCTTGTTAGTATAGTTAGTACACAAACATTCAATTTTTGTTCCTTAGTGACACAATAGAAGGGTTAATTAAAAACAAATTATTTCAGCCGTTTTGAAGAAATGAGATATCAATATTAATTGTCACTAGGATGCATGTGATTTACATGTATGCTTATGGATTCGACTAAATAAGCCTATGTCAAAGATTATAGTATTGGAAGAATTAAAGTGGTGTGGAAGAACCTTCATGAACACCAATTCTTAAAGAATGAACCTTTCATATGATATGGGCTATTTTTGAATAATCATTGTGGCAGCACTGTCATTTCATCAACAAGATGGGTAGAAATAGCCATAATGATATAGCTCTTGTTTATGTTTTTATTGCTCTTTAAAACAGATCTACTGTGACGAGATTGATTATTGCAAGCCGTTATGACATCAAGAGAATCTAAGGGTAGATGAGGAAGCTATATTTTGTGGACTTTAACACAAAGTTTGCTGCTTTTTATTTTACCATTACTTTTACTTCTAGTATGTGTGTTTCTCTGGTTGCTCAACTTGCAGGTAAGCATTTTTTTTTTTAAACCTTTCTTTCTCTTTGTTTTCATTCACTTCATAGGAAGGTACCTGCAACTAGTTCTACCATGTAGTCAGCATGGAAATTGAGGTGAATGCAAGTTAATCATAATCTGTAGTTCTGCATGCAGAATCAACTCAAGTTGGGCAGTCTAATTGGACAACTACTGGGTAATTAACTGGTAAGAATAGTGTGTCACCCATAGGAGCTGACTGGCATGTGGGGGGGGGGGGGGCAAGACACTTTCTGCCCCCTGTAACTTTCAAAGCCAAGGGCATCGCCACCTTAACAGTTTTATTGATGTGGCCTGTCCCCTCCTTAAAATCTAAGATAGATTTCTTGTTAAAAATATTTCTCATATGCACTTAACATTTTCTACCCATTTTTCAACTAACTATTTTTAAAATGTGTATTTTTTCAAGTACTTTGAGTTAATCCATTTGCATAAATGCTTTTATTACTTTTTCCTTATAGATGCAAAGGAATAAGGGACTCTACTGGGCTTAAGCAACCCTCAAATCCTTTAAGAGCCAGTTGCTACAAAGAGTGGTGAAGAGCAAGGAAAAGTAATAACAGCACCCATTTTACGAAAATAGAATTATTTTAAAATTGAAACCAATAATAAGGAATATCTCAGAAATGGTTAGCTCCACAATATACTTGACAAGTTATGTGTTTTAAAGAGATCTAAATGTTTTGTTAAGTTAGTTTTTGTTTATCTCTTATAGTTTCCCAGTTAATCAAAAATTATTCAGAATGTAGAGGCTTTCCTAAAAAATTCAAGAAACACATTTTATTTTTCATATAAAAATATTTATATGTGATATTTTAACAAAAATTGTTAAGAGTCATTTTTGAGCAATTTAAAAATTTTGAACAATTGGATATGTATAGGATAGTAGGGTGTGGGGAATTTTCTAAAAATGCCTGTGTGCATCCTTATAAGAAAAAGAACTCAAATACCAGCTTTTTATTTCTGACTTATGATGTGCACAGGCACATCCAGACCTTTTTCTAAAAATTATGTTCTTGGATTTAAGGGTCCTCAAAACATATATTTTTGGTGAAACCTCAGATTGCATTTTTGTGTGGAATGCAATACCGTCTCTACCTTCTACATACACTATACTATAATGTACATTGTACTACTTATACTATATACACTGTGGACAAAAATAAATGAACCATCCCCAGATTCCATGTGTGGATTGAAGAGCTTCGTGTACCTTCGTAAAAGCTGTATTCACAATGCACACAAAAGAACTGTACAGTGATCTATGACTGATAGCACAGTGGTTAACTTCTGAGTACTGAAAACAGATCACAGAACAACATTACAGTGGCCTAGAAGTTAAGATGTTGTTTCCACTCACAAGTTCTTAGATTCAAATTTCGTGCTGCTTGTCATTTTTTTATGTTTGCTAATTTTATGACTGGATATGTAGAACATAATATTGCATTAATACAACTTTGGCAATATAATTTGGGTATTTGAAGTTATGGATCTATCTATGCACACAAAAACATAATTCTATTAATACTTGTGTTAAATAACTAAAAGAAATATGTGGAAATAAACTACTACCTTCTAAAACTAACACACAAAAAATAAACGATTAATATTGGGAGTATGAACCCTCAGCCTGTATAACTGCCCTCAATCTTCAGGGCATAGACAAAATAAATGCCTACAGTAATGTGGACGAGAAGCTACAAGAGCACAGGCATCTTGAATTTGTACCCTTCAGCCATTTACAGGTAATTGGAGCACAGTTCCCTTTTTACCTCAGCCTACACATTCTCAATAGAGAACGCATTCTCACACAGGGAATAAAAATATTATAGAGTATTCCATGTATTGCAAACCATTTATTGTATCGTTAAGCTGCCATACCTAGGCCGTCCATTGATATCCAACCCTAACACGATACAGATACCATAATGGAATTGTGAAGCCACAAAAAAGGTTACTACCTCCCAAAAACATCAAATTTGCCCAAAACTGGATCTTAAAAATGTTTCAAAACATTAGTTTTCTTAATAATGCTTTTAGTATTTCTGTGCACCACATGCTTTCATGTGCAGCATATTAAAGTTTGGTAGAATAAACCCAAAGCAGTATCATAACTATCATATTATTAACTGTACCAAATGTCATGTTTTAAATAAGTATGAAAAATAAATAGCTGCTGTGTGTTGATTCAAGATCATTAAGAGAAGGAAAAAAAAAATATTTGCTACATGCAAGAAGCAAACCTGTGGCCCTCACCAGAGGAGTAACCTATATTTTGTCATAGTGCTATGGTGAACACACATGGAAAGTGGCAGGTTTTACAATCCAAACTGTATAATGTTTTATGCCATTCATATTTTTAGTTGATATTGATAGTTTGTTGTTGAAGAAGCTTAAGTTATGTATTTGGTTATGGTTATTGATCATATGGGTTAGTAATATTAAGATTTGGAACCTGTGACAACTTGTTACTGCTGCTATACAACTGTTCACAGATGGTGTACACAAGGCGCTGTGCTCTGAAGAACTTAGATGAATTTGTCATTCCAGACATGATTTTTTGTTTTAATTTGGCGACCGGTGTACTTAAATAGATCAACTGGATTTAAAAATGCTTACCTTTACTTCAAATGCTGAGATCAACTTATAAACAAAAGCAATGGTAACACAACCAAGCTTCAGTTTCTATTAACATAAATCAGAAATGGAGCCCACAAATCAGGAAATTTCTTTTGTGCTGACACATCCATAGTTTCATTTTCTATTATGGGAAAATATTTTGCAGCTTTAATATCTGCTCGGTTTTTGATATAAGGTATGTTCCAAAATATAATTCATTTTATAATAATCCTGAACACTGCTCAGAAAGGTAGGCAATGGTTTGTAAAGTGTACAATTGGTTACAAAGCATTTGCTTAGGGCAGTTAATACCACGATCACAATTTAACTTACGCTAAGGGTAGTTTTCATAAGCTTCTGAGGGAAAGGGAAGCTTTGTTTGAGGAGAAAAGAGGCATCGTGCACATAGTAATTGACATACATAAGCTATTAAGATCGTGTGGAGTAATATTGGAGACTGGAATCTTTTAAACTGCAGTACATCAGCTGTAAAGACCAGCTATGCATTAATTTGCAGCAGGACTGCCTCACTGATGATGCTGTTGACATGTGATCAATATGTGATCAATATATATTCCCTAATGGGAATATGTAGTGTTCAGTTCTTGACTTCAACCAAAGAGTTGTCAAAGTAGTTGCTCAAGCAAAGGATCGAAGGATGTACTTCATCTACAAATAGAAAGGCAATAGTTTTTAGTATCCATTAATTTTGGTCTGTCGTTATCCATGGTCTAGGGGTAACATCCTATAGCCTTTGGTTACCAAGATCGCGGGTTCAAACCTGGCTGATTCTTTTCAGAAGGAAGGGAAGTAAAGCTGTTGGTGCCATGTTGCAAATTTACAGCATGTATAAAAACCTCAAACTGATAAAGATGCCTCTGAGCAACATTAAGCTGTCTTTCATGCCCAAAATAGAATGTGATGCTAAGAACCATAGCAGTTAAAGAGCGCCCATAAATAACACTGAATTTAATTTTAACTTTAGTCAATCTTAAAATTGTGCCCCACCAGGTTATTTGGCCATGAGCTGCCACTGGCCACAATGCTAAAACTGTTCAAACCATTCTTTAAAATGTGCCATACATCAAATCTTCATGATACTCACTTAAAGTATGTTTCAGAAGAGAATTATTGGTAGAAATTTGTGGCCCCCTCAGTCCCCCCACCTAACCCCCTGCAATTTCTATCTCTGGGGTAACTTAAAGCATATAGTGTACAAGACAAACTCATAAATTCTGGAAGAATTAAAACAAAATATCCACCAAGAAATTGCCAGCATTTCTCAACTTGAACTATGGTGAGTGATGGATAGTTTCCTAAAGAGGTACCACAAATGTATGGACAATGGGGGTGGCGAGTTTCAGCATCTCCTTCAATAGCATGTGTAAGTAAAACCTTTAAAAGTAGTTTTAAAAATGTTGCGTGGTTTCATCCGCACCTTTCTATGATAGTGGCAGACAGCAACAAGCCCAGGACATGGACAGCCAAAACACTGTGCAGCCAGTTCGGATGTTTTTGGATCACCCAGTACAAGGACTGGAGCATAGGTTTAACCATAGGAACGCAAAGCGCTTTGTGAAATGCAGAGTTTCCAATGTAAAAGCTGGATCCAGAAAGTAAGTACCATTTCATTCTACCATCACTGCAATGCTAGTGTCACATTTGCACACACATGCACTCATCTCTCTGGTTTATTGTCTGTACATTGATGCCATTATAGCCAAATTGTGTTGTGCTTACAGTTGTTAGTGATCATTCAAACTGTTTAAGACAATTTCTGATCCTGCTTGCTCTGAAGTGCGTTCCATGATACAGTTTTAAATGCAAAGAATAATAAGCCAGCTGAAATTCATCAACTTGTAGAGATCTATGAGAAAATGTAGTTACAGATGGAATGGTGAGAAAGTGGGTTTGGCAATTCAATAATGGACAATCCAAAGATGAGAGTTTTGTGCGCAGCACGGAATACAGGTTGACCCGACAGTGAGTAAAGGTGGACACAGAGGTAAGAACCAACCAGATGTAAACAAGCATGGCTTGTTTATATCTGATGTCTATGTACACAGACACTAAATATACAGCTGTATAACTTCCATGCACACACAACCTGGCAACAAACCACCCAAACCCCTAATTTTTATTCATGATAAAGCATGGAGTGGGTGGCCTTCTGTTGTTACTGGTGATTTGGTTGAGCAAGTGAATGAGGCAATTCATGAAAATAGATGGTGCACAATAAGAATGCTTTGTGATATGTTTCCACAAAACACGGTGTTCAGCAGTGGCTGTTTTCACTGGTGGCAGCTTTCTTTGAAGAGGACATCCAAAAGTTGATTCCCTGCTATGACAAATGCATGAACAATGGTGGTAACTATATCAAAACAGATTAAGGGATGCTCTTTTATGTACAAAGAAATATTATTGTGAAAACAAATATTTAATGGTTTTTTTTTTTTATCAAACTGGTGCTTACTTTATCGACACACATAGTGCTGAGGAGCATCTACTATGATCTGAAGAACCCAGTTTTGGAAAGTACTCTCTTGACTTGTAAATTTGAAGCTGGTCTCAAAATAGGGCAATCATAAATTCCATTAGACTGAATTATATGAGCCTTTTGAGACATACCAGATTGACTAATTGAAACCAAAATCTTTTCAGTAACTACTTGGTGAGAATGAAGTCCATTTCCGTTTAGCACTGTTCTGCCACAAAGCCAAAAAATCCATGAAGAACCATTTCACAATATAGAATTGACAGTATGTTGTGCAATGTGTGTTTGCAATTACTGGTCTGCACTTCTATTGAAGATGAGAGGGAAAGGGCTGTAACTATGGTAGCACAACTACTCACAAATTGTAAACTTCTTAGCTTCTGCACTTGCTTGTCTTCCTTTGAATGTGGATAGTTCTTCCAACTATCCATAACAGCTGTAAGGAACTTATTTCCCAACCATGCTATCTTCAGATAATGGAATATTGGATGTCTTCTCGATTCCCTGATGTTTCAGTCCATGACTTATTTCTCATGGGGTACTTGAAATCCATTTTTAGTGCTCCAGCATAACACATAATTGAGAAATTGGAAAACAAAAGCAGAAAGGACAACAAATTCCTTTGGAGATACTGTAAAGAGTAACAGTGCAGAGAGCAGATGATTTACTAAAATTATACAGAAATTGGTGGTCATTTGAATGATGTTATTTTTGGATAAAAGGGCATTTCATTAAGTTTCTTATAAACTACATGCTTACATGCATACTTAGTGCATCCTTGTTGAGGCATTATACTTGTTTCTAATTGGATTTGATATTATAGTAATAGTGGTGGGTTGGTGGTGGTGGCAGCAGCAGCAGCAGCAGCAGCAGGAAGTGCTGATTTTGTGAACACCAAACTTTTTATTCCACTAGTGGCCACTGCATAACAGTAGCAACAATACTGACATAGCAAGGCAAAACATGAATGAATCTATTAATAGAATAAAAGTCTGATTTTTTCTAAATAAACTTTAAATCTCCCCCAAAAAATCTGAGAATACAATGTTTATGTTGCAACAGTGATTTTCACAATTCAGTGAAACTGCTAGGAATATACCTGAACACTAAGTTTGCCAGAATTTGGTATTATTTGATAAATTTAAGAAATATAAATAAAAAAATGCTAGTCACCTTGCACTACACCTTCTTTCATCAACATCTATTGTGTGCTGTTAGACTTTGGGGGCATTGTACAACATCCAAAAATGTATTCTATGGCAAAAAGCTCTTAGATTAATGTTAGCCTGAAAAAAACAAGAGATACATAAGCCTAGCATACCAAATATTAAAATAATGACATTACCTTCATTGTATACATACAAACTAATATTCTTAAGGAAAGCGGACATTTATTTGTGACATGAAATATGTGTATTAAGCAATTTGTACAGTGAAACTTTTAAATTATGACTATCGCAGTGGGAGTAGGTTTACTGATGCTATAATCCCACTTAGTTAATTTTTTCCCAGATGCACTTCATTATTGGTGGGTGTTTGAGTTGTTTCAGAAGATAAAGTTTCTGTCATAATTTCAACCATACTATGATACCATTTGGCTTGCTTTAGGGTAATTCATATTTGTGTGTGCATTTTCCCTAAAGTGTATCTTTCTCAAATTGCTAATTCTGCTGTAGTTTTCACATGTTTGATTAGTTTGATGAACATGTACAATAAAGGAGACAGGATACCAGAGTAACTGTAACAGTAATAAATGTATGATGCCTGCACTGCCTAAATGTACAACTAAAATAGTGATTCAAACTCTTGCATGGTATAATGACATTGAGGTATCCCACTAGGTAAGATAATGACCATTCGTTGTATTCTAGATCCAAAAATGTTTTAACCCTTAATTGTATGACTTATTTTGCTACATATGCCATTCTTCCTCTAATTTGCAAACCAATATCTATATCCCTTTCACCAGCACCACAAGTGAAGTGACTTGAATAGCCATGATTATTAGTGCAATACATAATGGAGGACTGGCCATCAATTCAAAGTGAGTTCCGAGTCCCGGCAACTGCAGTTAAATGTGTCTGTGGTACAGGATGGGGAGGGCCCAAGTAAAATAACCGGTGTGATGGCATGCTTGGATGCTGATGAGGTTACATTTGACTGCAGTTGCATGGATTTTGCTCTTTCGTATTAAAAAGACCTACAGTTTTATAGCAAAAATATTAATAATTTTACAATATAAAACAGTTATAACTAGCCTAATTTTATTGCTGAAGATTGATGTAATACAAAATTAGAAAAAAGTCTACTAAAAGCTTTGATTAATAATCTTTGTTGCATAAGTTCAACACCATGCAATTAAGGGTTAAGTTGCACCTTTCACTTTGGATGGTAGTTTCAATTTGTCTACAAGATAAATACTCACATTGTTCAGTATAGCCTTATCTGGGACATAACATCATCTTGGTGGATAAAAGCAGCATTGAAGTTTATGTGTAATAGAATAAAGAAATAACAGTCATTTTTATTGAACATAATCCCCAAAATTGGGAGCTTAACTTCAATGGCTTTTAGGTTGCTTATAACTAATAAACACATTCTCAATTGCAAATTTTTCAGAATGATTTATTTGGTGAAATGTCCAAGAAAATATTTTTAAACAAAACCGGCAAAACTGGGAATAATTATTTTATTACATTATAAGCAAAATTTGTTATGATTAATTTGAGAGACCTAGTTTTCTTACTCTAACCATTCACCTTCTTCAGAACAAGCTCATGCCACCTGCCTTTTAATGGTCATATAGCTGAAGTTACCAGATAAACTTTGTTCTTCTGTGAGTACTAAACTGTTAATACAAAATTTAAGAGACCATATTCAGGTTTTTAATTTCTGTATTAAAATCCTGAATATACTGGGACATGTTTTAAAACTCAATTGTTTAAAAAGGGCAACTATTACTTTACTTTGTTTTCAGGTTGTTCCTCGATATTTCCACTTAATCACTGAAATTACCTTCCTTTGACATATAAATTTTTTTTATATATTTCCTTATCAACTTTTTACTGGCCTTGTGACTTTAAATTTCAAAGAAAAGAAACAAAAATGCAGAAGCCTTTACTCTTGCACCACAAACCAAAAGCCACCTAGCGGCTTAGTTATTCAGAATCAGTTAAACAGGATTCTTATATACCAGTAATCAGGGTGTTAGTGTGTAAGAGGCCCAAAGGAATAAGTAGCTCTTAGGTCCAGTATTATATAGGAGGTTTAAACCCCTGGTTAAATTTAAACTATAGTTTTAAGTTATTTTGTGTATTATAACCTTTATTCTTCAGTTCAACTTTACTAGAACTTGTTTTTCCTTTAATTTTAGTTTAATGCTATGTTTTACGAATGGTAGTCCTGGCTACACAAGTGGATTTTGGGGGGTATTTGAGAGCTGCTGAATGAGGAAGTTATTCAGATAATTGAAGGACCTCTGATACACAAAACTTTGATCATTTTCAAATAAGGAATAACCATAATTTTAAAGATATTTAGGCTCATGAAACAGACAGCCCTTATCTTAGTAAACCAAATTCAAAACCAGATAAAAAATTTGTGAGAAAATATAAACTGTAAAACCATATATTTTATTATTGGATTTCTATTAAAAAAAATACATGCTTGGAAATTAAGTATAAACATATGGGACATGCTTCTATACATTTGCCTGGCACTTAGCTTTCTGATGTTCTGTACATGAGAAAATGTTCCATTTTGGACAAGATTAACTTGAAGTAGATGGGAAACTGAGTTTTGTTGAACAATTTGTAAAATGTACATGAAAATAAATTGTAATAACTGGGATCCAGTAAGGCATATATCAGACAAAATGCTAGGTAAGATGGTGAGTGCACCTAATATTTACTACATATTCTGTTACTGCAAATGTTACTATTTTTTTTTATGAATCTTCTGAATGATTTCCACCATTTTTGCTTTAACTGCATAAACAAACATTACCTATCATCCTTTTTTTTTCTTTTTTTTTTCTTCTTCTTCTAAGCCTGCAGGTCTATCAACATCAGTTAGCAGCAGTGTAAGGAGGAGGAGATTAGCAATTATCTGTTTTTTTTTTCATCCTTTTGTATACCAACCCAACATTACACTGGGGTTTAATTAACCAAATTAACCAGAAGGTTATAAAGCATAATTTGTAGTTAAATTATGTTTATAATGCCAGGCTTTAAGAATATAGGGTTGTTAAATCATAAAAATGCACAAAAGAACCAGGAAAGAGCTGCAGACAGAGGCACATTAAGTAAATGCTGGAAATATTCACCTTCTGCTTTTAAACAGATAGCATGTGTGGTAAAAATGTTCTGACTCATATAAGCTTAGCAGAAACCCTTATGGTTTCTTGCATGATTTTATAACAAAGTTCCTGTAGTATATGAAGGTTAGAATGATATACTTTGTCTTTCAAAGAACCCCATAAATAACAAACACAACAAGTTAGGTCAGGGGAATGAGGAGACCACAAATCATTACTTATAGTAATTATGCACAATCACATATACCTATAGTTTTTCTTGCAGGTGGTACAGACTCTGAAAATGTTTAAATGAAGTCCCTGTGCATGTGGTAAGCAGATTTATGTTTAAAGTAAACTTTAACACATTCTTCCACAGCATGTTGACTGTAATGGCAGAGGCTCGCGACTGACTGAACTTGACTCAACAATAACAGTTATGGTGCCCACCCTTACAGTGGGAATTGACTTTCTGAAGTCCCAGTCAATGGTGAGGGAAGAAGGAAGGAGACATATGCCATGAGAGGGGCTACCTCATAATTTAACGAGCTTATAAAAATGTAACTGCACGAGTCAAACAAAAATGGAGGAAGCTCTATTATTGTACAAAATGTATCTAATCGTTGTATAATGATTAATGACTATAGATTTCATTCATTCATAGCCAATCATTTATCAAACTTACAAGAAAATCTTTGTAATTAAAATTAATGTTTATGCAATACAGAAAAATACCGGAATACTCAATAGCAAATAAAATGAAGCAATGGCTTCTGTAACATTATTGTAAGGCATGTAAAGAATTCTACACATCAAAATATGCACTGGACCAACAGAGCTACACTGACCACAAAAATCTGTTTCAGAGGTTTTGCCATTCAAGAGATTTATAAATTTGAAGGACAAATTTAAATTTTTCAAAACCACTACTACAAAAACCACCAGAGCCCAAGCTTAATAAAATATGGTCTGTTTTGGATTACCTATCTGATAAATTCACAAGTGTTTTTACTCCAGATGGGAACACATTAATGGACAAAATTTGATACTGTATACGACTGGATTGGTTCCAGTATTTGCCCCTCAAGAGATATCTCAACATCAATTTTCAGGGGTGCTTAAAGGGAGGTAATGTTTGACTGTACATAACTGTTATAATTCTCCAACTTACTGAAGTACTCCTCACAATATGTGCCTCATAAAGAAATAACTTGCCAACTTCTTTTCAGAGAAAGAAGCTAAAGAGACAGGAAACTAACATTCCAGTATGGCAAACTAACTCACTGAGATGGACTTAAAAGACAAGAGAGATACTAGCACCTTGTCAAATATTTAAAATAAAAAAATGAAAGCAGAATAAGAAATGATGACATTTTGAAAGACACAACTGTGTTATATGCTGATATAGTGGCATGGGGGAAGGAGTTGTTGGTAAGGCAGATCAACATATCCAGTATTATACAATCCATTTTCACAAAAGAGGAGGAATAATAAAATTAGAAAATATCTCTTCTTCTGTTTGAACTAGCAATGTGGAGGAAAGAGGAACACGGTTGACTTTCATGTGATTGATACATAGAAAATTATTTCCCAGCACCAGAGGGAAGAATTCTTTTCCCACAGAAATGGGCCATCCATCAGTGAGTATAACCCTTATATTACATGTTGATTTTGGTGATTTCTCTAGAAAAGTCACAAAATCTAACAAGGGTTTGTAGGATTTACAGCTCCCTCTCTGTCCATCTGTCTGTGTTTTTTTTTTTTACCAGAGAAAAGAAGTCAGTATCTTTCATATACATGTATAAAGAGTGTGATGTTTTATGCATCAATATCTGTTTCAGGGCCTTACCCACAGATACAAATTTACCATTATTTAGCATTATTGTTCATTTCTCGTTTCTCATTTCTTAGAACCTAATACTTACTTTTGGATAGTTATGTCAGTTCAGAAAGAACTTAAGAGCATCCGGTTAGTATATTTGGGATTTGAAGCTATTAAAAAATTAAGATGATTTCCATTGTTAAGATCATAAGAATGAATTTAATTGATACCATATTTACTTTACTTAAACAAATACTCAGCTTTGACAATAAAAATAATAGACAAAAAAGGAATATATTTTTCCAAACAATCTGTATAATAAGAAATTAAGCCATGGCAATGTACTAATGGAGCAAGAACAATAATACTAACAATTATGCTATGAATGCAAAAGTTTATTGTACACAAGCAACAATACCTGGTATAATAAAATTCCATTGCCAGATCATTCCAGTGTTTGTCATCAGGAGGAACAACAGATTTTACTGCACATGGCCCCGCTCCACCCCATGATTCACAAGAAAAGACAACACCATATTGCCCTCGGCCAATTTCCTTCCCCTGGATAGGCATTCCTGTGAGAGGCAACAGAGAACACACAGAGATCAGCAGTGCACTGCATGCACTCACACCACGCTTACATGCGCTATAATTGTCTCAAACTTTCTTTAATGCATTGGTGATGTTAAAGTCTTTGTCTACAAGTTATCAAATATAAAACATGTCTTAGACCATTGAACAACAGAAAAACAAATAGACAGCTCATCAGTTAGAGCAGTAACTAAGAATCCATGTGACTCACAAGTCTCGTTTTCACCATCTCACTGAAATAACATTTCAGTTCCACCATCAATGTGTTTATTGAATTTAAAGGTTCTTAGGTATTCAGATAATGGGTTCAAACTTTAAAATCAATGTAATTGAATGGTTTTTATATTGATTTTTTTTTTAAACTGTTAGTGCAGTTTGTTATTACTGTCTTTATAAATGTAGTAGATGCTAGCATTTGTTTCAGACCTGCGAGATAAGCATTCAAACAATTTGGCTATTCCTTAATACAATTTCCAATGCTGGTAAAAAAAGATTGACATTCTGAAAGCAGTAACTGTTTCATCAGCACTTCATTTTTGAGCGAGATTAATATAACTGGTATCATTCAGTAAGCTGCTTCTCTTGCTGCTCTCTGTGTGTGTACACAAAGCTGTAAAATTATATGTAAGTGGCAGCTCAGAGATAAATCATGCCTTTAGCATGTAAATATCCAAATCTCAACACCACAATTTTTATTTTTTCCTTCCTAACACTGACCATGCTGTCTAATGTGAAATAGTTATAGTGTTTCTCACCCTTCCTTTGTGATAATTATACATTCTTGCATTAAATTTACACATACTTTTAACAATTACCAGTTATAGATTATGGATTAGATACACATATACAGGATGGAAGAGGCATGGTAAGGGTATTTCCTCTGAAAAAGCAGTTGAATCAATTTTCTTTAAAGGGGCGTATACAGTACTGAATAGATTTTACAGGAGAAACAAAAAACTGTGCGAGGCTTAAAGTAGAAAACATATAGGCATTATGCTGGTTTTATATGATAGGTATGTTAGAATGTGAGATAATATCAAATGCATCTTCACCTTAAGTAATTAAGTCATATTTTATTCAACTATAAACTTTCTTGATTTACGCCCTTTTAAAAAAATACAACCTACTGAAAAATAGAGCAGCATTAACTGAAATTATATTAATTTGCTTTGTTTTAAGGAATATTATACAATAATTTATCAAAGGCATATAAAATATTGAGTACTGTAACTTAATATATATTTTTAAATGTCAATTAGTAAATAATACAGGAAACACCACTACTAATCTCATTACATTTTATTTTCAGTGTTCTTTACTTTGTATTTTCCTATTCACGTGGTCAAGCAATGATTTCTGAGTAGAAGTCCTTGTGCTCTTCAGGAATGTACATTAGGATTTTCTTCAGGTCTTCAATCTTTACTCTTTTAATGGGACTTTTTCAGATGGGTATGACGGTGATGGTGGTGGAAGAGGTGTCTTCGAAGTAAGAGCCATGAAGAAGATATGGCAGACCAGACAGTTTACTGTGGAATACCGCTTGATACAACCCTTTCTGTCCTGGAGTACATGAAGTGGTAAAGGTTACTAATTCAAAATGCAACTCTTTTGTTCTTTGGTTTTCTTTTGGTTTCTCCAGAGATGGCATACTCTTTGTTGTGCACTTTCCACCAATTTTTAAAATCCACGATTACTCTGGTTGCCGCTTCTTTCACCACAAACTTTACTGGTACAGAACTGTCTATAATAAGATGAGTAACCTCATGCACTGAGCAGATTCTGGTATGGTTTTTAGACGTTTAGCGATTATTCCAAAATCTCGGTCATATGGCAAAAAACTATGACCTCTCACAGGAAAAAATTGCTGAATTTTCATAAATCGACCTGTATCTGTGAGTGAGAAAAGACAGCAAATTAGTGTCCGATTTTTGTTTTGTCCTGCACAGTTATCAGAAAGTAATCAGAGCTCTGTTTTATTTTGAGGCACTTGTTTTATAAATTCTGATAAAAAAACAGCAGACCATATCTGGAGATTTTCTGCTATTCCCTTCATGGTTAACATACAAAGTACTCTTCTTTGCTTTAATGCTATTGATGCAGAATACACTAACAGTAAGCTGTCTTAAATAGAAAAGCTCCTGAACTGGAATCTTTGGTAAGGCTATATTCTGCATGTAGTCAATTACAATGGACAAAACATGGGTTTTCTTTCTTCTCCTCTTCAGATGAGTTGTGCTTCAGTGCAGAATAAAATTAACTACTCCTGTGTTTATGTATATTAATAGTTCAGTTATAGCGGCCCTTTTAATGACCTCATGAAATGTGGGGATTTAATTTTGAGGTTAAATTCCTCACAGGTACAACTATATTCAAGACGTTAAGTAAATATTTTCTATCAGAATTGTGGTATATTTGAGTTAAATAAGAAAGGTATATTAATATGTGCACCACAGGAAAGTATGGCCTGTGCTTCCTGAAATAATTTATAAACAAATCTAAAATTAGAATTGATTATTACTTGATATTTTGTGTGTTCTAACACTTTCGCAAAATTCATTTTTGCACCCTGTAGGTTGTGTTTCACTCTGAAATTACATATTTGAAGAATTAACTCAATCGAGATTTCAGGTAATTTTTTTAAATTTAGAACAAATTATAATATCAAATCTAATATTTTATCACTGCCTTCTAATGCTAATGAAACATATAAAAAATAATTATAAGAATGAAATTAGCGATCTCATTATCTTTGTCAGATGAGAAGGGAAACTAAATACTGAAGGAACTGTATCAGGGTTTAGCATGATGTTGCCCTTATTCTCATGTAGACAATTTTTTTGTAACATGCATTGAGTCTAGTCTGTTGTATTTCGATGGCACACATTTATTACATCTCAAAGCAGCTAACAACTTGCTCAATAATTTTAGTTTATATATTGGAAACCTAAAATAAATTATTATTCTCTTAGTAACAAAGGAAACCCATGAGAATAAAACAGAATGAATTTGGAACACAAATCATAAATGTTACAATTTATTCTTATCCATGGAAAATGGTCTTGGAATCATTTTTCCGGTGGTAGGTACAGTTATGCAGCACAGAATTGCACCATGTTAATTATTAAACCCTAATACCCTTAAACCACCTCACTTTTAAAGCCTTTTAAGTGTACTGAACATTTGGCAAAAAGCATGTTTGTCCTCCAGCTGCCTATGTGTAAGAGCTTTCAATTAGCGACAGCAACACTAGCGCCAGTGGTGAGTCTAGGTAATATAATTCTATGTTTTCCATCAACACCAAAATGTTAGGTTTTCAGTCATTTAACATGATTTCAATTTTTCTTACTTTGTTTGATGCATATTGAACATTTTGATGTATTAGGAAAATTTAGAATGGATACATGTTTTGTTATTTTCACTATTTGAATTGCATGAACTAGCTGCATCCAGAAATATACATGATGCCGTTTGTTTTCTCTAGCTATTTTTATGTCCACCAAGTGGCGGCTCGTGGATTAAAAATGTAGGTGTTCACAAGATCAGCAATGTACCACCGCCACAGCAGCTACTGCTACTGCCATCGCTGCAACATCAAATCCAGTAATATTAGAAACAATGATAGTGCCTAATAAGAAAAATTATAAATTTGTTACACAAATCGTCACCCACCCAGTATTGTAGAGATGTTGAATTTCTTAGCCTCCGAGAGTTAACAGCAATATGAGGTGATGAAGGGGTGAAGTCCTTTGATGCAGTTCATGTGAAGAATCGTATTTACAGTGAATAATATTTACATTGTTTGAATTACGCTATTAACACCAAAGTTTTTCAAATGTGCAAACTTTTCTATCACTCGGTGATTAAAGTCTTTTATGCTGTTAACCAGTTTCTTCTCAATAGCAAGCATTACCAGTGCTGAAAGTCGGTCTTCACCCATCGTATTCCTGGTAAAGGTTTTAATTCTTGTGGAAAAACATATTTCTGGTTCTGATGTAGTCATGGTCTTCAGTAGCTCGGTTAGTTGCGGAAAACTTCCTTTGTTGAGGTTGTTTTCTGTTATGAACTGCTTAACTCTCGCATAAAATGCAAATTATTAAGAAAAATAGCATGTTTCACAAAGACTGCAGTTGCACTTCCATATAGTTTCAACTAAATCTCAAAGATGGCAGCACCTCCCGCTGATAAACAGAACTCTTGAGGTGCTAATGAGAATGAAAGTGCACGGTAGAAGTGTGCTCATTTCTGGCTGTAAAATTCCAAGCTGTTTTGTTGCCCGTGCAAGCGCAGAGCTGCTGAACGTTAGTAATATGCTAGCACACGAGGCCTGTGCTACAAGCGTTGTTGTCAATGCTCAGGTTCTCGGCTGTGTTCAATCTGAAGAGCAGAGCGCGGTATATTTAAATAAATAGCACCGGATAGCGCATTTTATTAAATGTTTCCTGAAAGAGAAAAAGGAGATCCACTAAGAAATAATGGAGGTTCACGTGCTCTTGTACTCCTACACAGTAGCTGCCACTGTGTCCACCACTTCATTGTTTAGTTTCCATTTATAAGAGAATAAATAGCATCACATGTCAGATTCCCAAATTTATGGGATCCCTTCCTACTCTATCTCTACAAAAATCACTGTCTACAAATAGACAATTTTTGTTACAACATAGCCAGTTTAGTTCTCTATTTATTCTAACTACTCTTGTCATTCCTACATTTCACCTATGTAGAACCCCATCTATAATTACTTTAGTTTCATTTGCTTGACATTTAACTTTTCTATCATATCCATAGTTTCCACCATAATTTCTGCAGCACTTATATCTCTTTCAATGTTATTTATGCCTGCATATATTAACATTACCTCAAGCTTTGCTTTTTTTCAGTTGTAACTCATCTACCTTACCTTGAAGTTCTTCCATCTTTATGCCTTCAAAACCTTCTTCTTTGTACATTTCACCTGAAAACTTTAACATAGTGTCACCTACCACTAGTACTTGCTTATGCTTTCCAATTCCCTTTTTTTGCACCGATTTTCACTGTTCACACCACTTTCACTATTTCCAGTACTTGATAGCTGTTGAAGCTCACGAAACTTGCATCTGTTTTGTCTTGAAGTCTGCCCACCCTTTTGCAGTTACCATAACAAATATAGACAATAATGCAACAAAGCTGCGCTTTTTAAAGAGCACAGAAAATAATATCAAGCCAAGCCTAGCAAGAACAAGCAGTCGTCACTTGCTTAACTCAAGGCCACTGCTATACTCAACAAATGACCCTGACCATATCCAGCAGGCAACATATGCACATGCTTATGTTTATTAAACCATAATAAAGTATCCTACAGTGTTCATCATAACTTCCCCCATCACTTCTAAGATCACAGTAAATAACAAATATCATGAGACAAAACAGTTTCAAATTGACTAATGTAAGGAGACAAAGCAATCTCACATATAGAGTGATAATGACATTTTTAATGGAGGAAAAATTGTTGAAATGGGTGCATCATTCCAATATTTTCCCAAGAAGACTTAAGAGACAGCAAGTGCATGTTTTAGAAGCCTTTATTCTTACAGTACTAAACTTTTAAAACTGACACCATATAGAAAGATTACAGTTAATGAATTATAACCTCGTGACTATGAAAAGCTGATTTTAGTAATTGGTTTTGCAAAACATCTTTGATGGTACTGTTGACCCACATTTAATATTTTTTTCAAATGAGGCATGATTTTAATTAAATGGTCATGTTGCCTCACAGAATAGGTATTGGAACACACTGAAACAGAAATTATGTACAAAATGCAAGAAGAGCCTATGTGTGTGAATGAAAATTTTATCCTATGATGCCAGGAAAGTCTTCATACAGTAAACATTACTTTCAACATCACCTATAACAAGGTTAGTACTCGCTATAGTGCATGTTACTATCACTTGCAAGCAAGCAATGTGGGAGTTGCCTAGTGTAATAGACAGTATGTGGAGTATGCATATGCGCAATCTGCGGTCTCACCATAAACTGTCTGAACTGTATTTATAGCATCACAGATCAGTGGACTAGGTAATATATGAAATAAAATTATACATAGGAAAGAAAATGTAACTACCTTGCATTTGCCAGTTATGAGGGTTGAAAAAACTTGGAAGAACCGTTAATCAGGAAAAACAATCCTGGAAGGATTTGCATTGTAAACCTCCCACTCATGAGTTCATCTTTTAATTATCCTGTGTATGTACGCATGTGTGAAACTGTTATACAGTGTGAAATACATATTAATAATCTGTTGTGCTCTAATAGTTCACCAAATGAGTCATAAGCACAAAAAACCATCCATTTACATTTCCTATATAATGATAAAAATGCGAATAAAAGTGATTGTTGTCCACAGGATAGGGCAACTGGGGGAAGATGTAACATAGACTTTTATTCTGTAAGCCAATAGATTATAAATGCATCTGTATATTGTCAACTCTGTACATCGCTGGAAACAATAGCACATTACAACCACTACTATCATTTGACTGCATAACCACTTTGTCAAAAAGAAACTAAATGTGCTTAATAATGTACAGCTGAAAACACCAGATCACCACCTCGATTGGAATGTGTTCATTATATTGTATTCAGTTCATAACATTGTTGCTGTATTAATCAAGGAAATGATCCACATAATATGGACTTTTATTCCATTATTTGAAAAGTGCATTTCAATTCACAATTTTCAAAATACTGAAGCCATTTGTTACATACACTGAAACTACCTGTAAATATGGATCCAGAACACTTCACAAATTATTGTTCTCTGAGTATCTCAGTTTTCACAAAGTGTAACATTGACATCTGTTTGTGCATATGCATCAAATGCTTATTTTTATTTATATCTAGAATGTGCATTGCCCTGAACTTTCTTATTGGATTTAAGTTTTTTTATTTTGCAGCCACTCATGGTGATTCAATACTCCTATTACTGCAAAAGGAATGCAGTTGCAAGAATTGCAGGAAAAATCCAATTTTATTAGTACACTTCACAGAATTTGACTGAGAGAATCATGATGTGTTTAGCAATGCTTTACCATTGAATATGATAACTGAATGCATTTTCATTTGATCTAATGAAAAGTTTTTTCTCCAATTTAGACATCCACCTTTCACTCTATTCAGATTAATATTAGGAATATAAGTAAGGTATTTTGCCATTTAGGATAAAAGACATGAAAAAAAGTATTTTGGATAAATATTAACTCAGGATAATGGATTATAAATAATGCTTAAAAATGACTAAAGGAGGTTATGCAAATAGAGTAAAGTTAGGTAAAATCAGTTGACCGATGTATATTGTTTAATTTAAGTTAACTACTATGAATTATCTTTAAAGATTTTCAACCTGAAGTAACACAAATTAGGTCTCTCATATGGAGGAAAAAGGAATTGTTAATCAGCTGTTCCAAACTTTTAAATACGATTAAAGTTAAAATACTGCTAGAGAGGAGAGGGAGAAAAGAATTTAAGCTGCAACTTACTTTGGCAAGTATGCAAGTGCTATACAAAAATTTTCTCACATGCAATTTAAGACTGATTTAATTATGTATTAGCACCACATTAAAAATATGTTAATAACTAGTTGATCTTCCTAGTATAATTACAGTTGTATCAGAAACAAATATCCAAATACTTACCATAACGAACTATATCACACATTGAAGTGCTTTCAAGGGCAAGACGTGCTAGTCGGGGAGCATGGTGCTTTCGAATGGTGACACGTTGCTCTTCTGTTCTCTCCAAATGCCCAGAATAATGACATTCCAGATTTTGAATGGCTGACTGAAATGCTTCATGTGATGATCGAACCTTATCACGGAACTGGCAAGGTAGAAAAGAGTAGTGAGTGAGCCTAAAAGGTCATTATTCAGGGCAGAGGCAATGCTTTGTTCAAAGATCTTAAACAGAAATTAAAATGTCTATTTTATATCAGCAATAATTAATAAATGCTATTGTCAAATAAATAAATAAATAAATAAATAAATAATAATAATAATAATAATAATGATAATAATAATCTCAACAACAATAATAACAATCACAACTAATTATATCACAATGATAATAACAATAATATCAATATTAA
Source organism: Hymenopus coronatus (assembly GCA_030762935.1). Classification (NCBI taxonomy): domain Eukaryota; kingdom Metazoa; phylum Arthropoda; class Insecta; order Mantodea; family Hymenopodidae; genus Hymenopus; species Hymenopus coronatus. The sequence goes on from CM060900.1 coordinate 169,072,183, forward strand.
TAATAACATCAATATAAATAACATTGATATTAATAATAGCAATAATAACAAAAATATCAATAATAATATCAATAACACCAACAACAACAATAATAATAATAATAATAATAATAATAATAATAATAATAATAATAATAATAATAATAATAATAATAATAATAATCTCAACAACAATAATAACAATCACAACTAATTATATGACAATGATAATAACAATAATATCAATATTAATAATAACATCAATATAAATAACATTGATATTAATAATAGCAATAATAACAAAAATATCAATAATAATATCAATAACACCAACAACAACAATAATAATAATAATAATAATAATAATACTAATAATAATAAATAATCACAATAATAATAGTAATAATAATAATAAATAATCATAATAATAATAATAAATAATCACAATAATAATAATAAAATAATAATAATAAAATAATAATAATAATAATAATAATAATAATAATAATAATAAAAATAATCACAGCAATCATGGTAATAATAATAATAGTAATAAAAATAATAAAATAATAATAATAATAATAATAATAATAATAATAATAATAATAATAATAATAATAAACACAGCAATCACGATAATAATAATAATAATAATAATACTAATAACAATAATAATAATAATAATAATAATAATAATAATAATAATAATAATAATCATAAAATAATCACAGCAATCACGATAATAATAATAATAATAATAATAATAATAATAATAATAATAATAATAATAATAATAATAATAATAATAATAATAATAATAATAATAATAATAATCACCATATAATAATCACAACACCAATAACCACAATCACAACAATAATCACAATAATAATAATAATAATCACAATAATAATCACAATAATAATAATAATAATAATAATAATAATAATAATAATAATAATAATAATAATAATAATAATAATAATAATAATAATAATAATAATCACAATAATAATGATAATCACAATAATAATGATAATCACAACCACAATAATAATAATAATAATAATAATAATAATAATAATAATAATAATAATAATAATAATAATAATCACAATTATAATAATAATAATCACAATAACAATAACAAGAATAATAACAACAATAATAATAACAAGAATAATCACAATAATAACAAGAATAATCACAATAATTATAATAATAATAATAATAATAATAATAATGACAATAATAATAATCACAATAATCACATTAATATAAATAATAATAATAATAATAATAATAATAATAATAATAATAATCATCATCATCATCATCACAATATTGATAATAATGATTTGTGTTATATGTTTTCGTAAACTTCCACGGCCAATATTAAAATTATCTTGGTCCAGAGTTTCCGGTGTAGACCGCGTCTTAAGGCTAAAATCTGCCGACGTTTCGCCCATCTTGTGATAAGGCTTCCTCAGGGCTAACTGCGTCTGGTCCGGCTGGCGTACCTTCTTATATACTGTAGTTGGGACATGTAGTTGGGCGGTACTTGGCATGTCCCAACTACAGTATATAAGAAGGTACGCCAGCCGGACCAGACGCAGTTAGCCCTGAGGAAGCCTTATCACAAGATGGGCGAAACGTCGGCAGATTTTAGCCTTAAGACGCGGTCTACACCGGAAACTCTGGACCAAGATAATTGATAATAATGATGATAATAATAATAATCACAATATTGATAATAATCATAATAATAATAATAATAATAATAATAATAATAATAATAATAATAATAATAATAATAATAATAATAATAATAATAATAATAATAATAATAACAAAAAGAACATGTAATTTCTTAAAGATGGGGATTATAGACATATAGGCATTTTGTAAGTATCTCGCCAAGGAATATTAATAATAATAATCACAATATACAAAGATATTTTGACTATGCAAAAGAGAGTTTTGAAATAATTCAATAAAAGGTAATTTTATTTACAGAGTACCTTTGTTTTCTATATTGTAAGGTTCTCCATAATAAACATTTCCAGGAACATGATTATGAGATTCTTAATCCAAGACTGTAGAGAAGAGTAAGAGCAGGATATAATGTTGATCATGAACATGAGTTTGACTATGGTGATGATATGATGATGGAGACTAAGCAGGTATATTAGGAAAGGGGACCCGAAAAAAGGATTCAAATAGCAAGAATAATAAGCGATTACAGGAGTACGCTTTTATAACCAAAGCAATATTACAATAATATGTTTAAGGGGAGCTACAGGTATTTTAATAAGTACAAGTCTTTGAATTATTTCAATTAAGTTAATTTTAAAGAGTTATTAAATTATTAGTTTTATTGATACAGTTACAAAGTAATACATATAAATGTACTGCTCACTTCATCATCTTTGTTTTCTATGGCACATGAGATATGATACTTCTTATAACTTTCTACAAAAATAGGTTTTTGCATTCCTTAACACAGTGGAGCTTTACAAAAGCATTTCTATTCAAAGTAACTAAATAAATAATAGACATGTAAAATAATACTCTTTTAATGTTTTATTCTTAACTTCCACTGTTTTCAGAGGATTTGTGTCTGCTATCAAGTCCAAGGACCTTCTTTTTCGTGAGGATAGGCTTGTTGTCCTTTGTAAAGCATTTGCTTTTTTACTTTCACTTGCACATATGTACATAGTAGCTAGAGAAGGTATTGCATTCCACCAAAAAATTTGATGTAGAGATTTCACTGATAATATGCTTTGAGGTCTCCAAAGTCCAAAAATGGATTTTTAGAAAAAGGTTCTTATGTGTGAGTGGGCAGCATAGCTAAAAGACCATTAAATACCAAACTATATCTTTAAAATGCATAATTTATGTCAAATGCATTTTTTTTTTAAAGTTGGCAGTTTTTGATATATTCCTTGTTTTTGGTTTCAATTTTAAAGTACAGTAACTGTTCTCAAACAGGAAGTCTCCTTTGTTTTGACTCTCTAGTTTTGCTGATTGCCATGCATAGCAGACCAAACTTCTGTTTCACATAACGATCAGGTTTTAAAAGTTTTAACTTTGTTTTAGCTTAGTATATTACCTTATTTTCCTTCTACTCACAAAGAAGCAAGTTATAAGAGCATTTCTGCTAATGTTTTTATGTTAGCATGAAGTAGATAGAAGAATAATATTTTGTAAGAAAGGTTTGTATATTGAACAGCTAGAGAAAGTTATTTGAGTGGAACATTTCTAAATTTCTGACAATTATGTCCTTACTAAATAGTTTTTAAAACATCCGCGAAACACGATTAACAAGTAATGTTTTCTTTTCCATTTTGGCAGTATAAATTGAATCATAAATGCTGAAATTAACCTTTCAATCCATTCAAAACAAACATTGTTGACCTGTTTAAACACAGATAACAGCAGCACATAAATGAGATGCAGGTAGTGCATCTCACTTTGGTGGGGAAGTTTTTATTCATACAAAATTAATGAGACAAGTCTCAAGACTAGCTGCATCTCACATTTTCTGCTAGCAGTGTCTCATAAGAAGCGTCTCACTTTTATTCATACCACCCATGGTGGCTCAGGATCCTGAGTGCACCAAGCATACAATTGTAGGCCCCTGAGGGGTATTTTCGCAGGACTATGCTGGTGTGACTTAAGTGAAAACTGTATACATGTATTGGTAAGTTGAATTAGAGCCAGTAAGAGAAATTTCCATGTTCTGAAACATTTTAAGTTACATATAAAATGTAAGCTTACCAATAGCTTTCCTTTTATTTTATTCATCTGTAGATTGAAATTCTATCTAGACTGCAGATTCAAGTTCCACCTAGATGTAAATGACCTTGGAGTAGATATTTGATGCCTAAATCCTTGTGAATGAATGAATATTTTATTTACAACTCCAACAAACTGCAAAGCCATATACTTAAACTCAAGCTCTACTCTACTGAGGCCCTCCCAAACATTTACTCTTATCAGTCCACAGAAACCCTTGCCAACAAATTCATGCTGGAACAGTATTTTTATGTACAATACATATATGAAAACTGAATCACGTAAACAGTGCATAGACAATTTCAGGAGCAATTTCCTGTGAATCCAGGTTCAGGTAGACACACTCTGAGACGTTTGGTCAATAAATTTAGAACAATGGAATCACTAAATGCAAAACTAAAGAAGCAAAAACAACATGCTCTAATGGAGGAAAAGCTAGATGAAATTGGTGCTGCATTCAAACGCTCACCTAAGCAGCCCCTTGGCCATGTTGCACAGTTAGTGAATGTTTCACAAACCTCTGGCTGTACGGTTATTAAACTTTTAGAACTGAAACCCTATTGTGTGACTAAAGTGCAGAAATTATGATTATTATGCTGTAAGAACTTATGCGTGTGATTGGTAATTTCATCCGACAATTTCAAGAATGTCTTTGTACAGATGGATACCACTTTCAATAACACTTATAACAAGGTTAGTACTCATCACATATATGCTACTAGCTCTCATAAGTAATGCAGGAATTATGGAACAGAAAATCCTACAGTACAGTAGACTTTGCATGATCTGCTGCCTTGACATAAAACAAAGGCACCATATCTATGCTCTTATGTGCTTCTTCAAACTTCGCATCCACTGCTTATAGAAACTCCCCCAGTTATTAATGTTTCTTAACCTGATGTCTGCCAATATCTTAACTTACAGCTTCTTGCACTACTTCATCCTTATTTCCATCAGACTCTCATTTATTCAAATTTATACCACTTCACACTCTACTAAACAACAGCAAGTGTCAGCTTATTTCCCACAAAAATTACATCTTCCTGTAAAGTGTTTCCTCATCATATTTGCCCTTCTTCCATACATAGCACTTATTCTACACTCTTGTAGTGAATACCCCTATCCCTTAAGAATCCTAATCCTTATGATGAGCAATTGATGCTGCTAATGATAGCCATATTAATTTCAACACATTTGTTATTGTAAATTAGAATTATAATAAATTCCATTATTTTTCCATTACTTTCTATGTTCTTTCATGTGAGTATTAATCTCTTATCTTCCAACTTCATGCTGATTGGCACTTTTATTTTATCCTACTTATTAGCTCTAAGGAGCTGTAGTTGGAAGAACTTTACTGATACAGAGGTTAGCTATATTTCTTCCATAGCATTTTACAATGCTAACAAACCCAAAGTCATTATATTTTAGTCTTGAGAAGCATAAAGAAACAATAATTTATGATTCTATTTTCTTTGCTTTTCTCAATAATTTATTCTAGTGTAACCAAACAAAAGCCATGCATTTTTGTCTTTTAGAACACAACATTTCCACATAAAATCATCTTTCATGTAGTCATATAGCTTCACTGTTTAGGTAAAGAAATAAATATTTTATTTTCTAATATATTTAAAATAAAGATCATATCAGGGCAGTCCAAAATGTAACTGCCATTTATGCATAGCACGAGCATGTTGTCATATATGAGAGCTGCACTGTTTAGGTAAAGAAATAAATATTTTATTTTCAAACATGTTTAAAATAAAGATCATATCAGGGCAGTCCAAAAAGTAACTGCTGTTTATGCATAGCACAAACAGTAGTAGGGGTAGTGCCACCATTTTGACATCAGCATGCTTAGTGGCTCAGTATGCTTTGCTAGTTACAACCTAACAACATGAGCACCACTATAGCAAATCCTGCCAAGTGTGAAGTGCATGGCATTTGAAGATTTCTTTGGGTGAAACACCACTCAGCAGTCAAGATTTATTATGAATTGTGTGTGGTTTAGCAAACATTATGAGTGATGGACTTGTCTGTCATTGGGTATAAATGTTTAAAAATAAAAGAACAAACATTCACAATGAAGAAAGGAGCAGTAGGCCTTCTCTTGCCAGTGATGATCTCATGAACAAAGTTGCTGAAAAAGTTTGTGAGAATTGTTGGTTCACAATCATGGAACTTTCTTTTAATTTTTCCGAAATTTCTCAGAATATTTTACATGAGATAGTGATTGAAAACCTAGCTCTTGCAAGTTTCATGCTAGTTGGGTACCAAAACTGCTGACTGTCAACCACAAAACCAAACAACTGTTTCACAGCATCACTTTGAAGGAGAGTTTTTAAACAGGATTTTACTAGCAATGAGACTTGAGTGACCTAAGCGAATGCTTAGACAAATCGGCAGTCAACAGAATGACATACCAGTTCTTCACACAAGCGTTTTTCAGCAAAGAAAGAAATGGCTACTGTTTTTGGGATGCAAAGGGCATCTTACTCGATTTTATGGGACATCATTTCTGCAGTCTACTGTGAAACTCTGAAAAGGCTGAGAAGAACAATTCAAAACAAGTATCAAGGTTTTCTGACATCTAGTATTGTGTTTTTGAATGATAATGCTCACCCTCACACAGCATAAAAAAAAAACCTTTTGGCCAAGTTAAAGTGGGACATGCTTAAGCATCCCCTGTATAACCTAGACTTGGCTCCCAGTGACCTCCATATGTTCCCGCAAATGAAAAAGTAGCTTGCAACTCAGCATTTTGGCAATGATGAAGAGCTTCAAAATGCTGAGACAAGTTGGCTCTGTTCACAGGTGGCAGATCTTTATGCAGAGGGTATTTTAAAGACTGTGAAGAGATATGACAAGAGCTTGATTCTGTTTGGAGACTATGTAGTAAAATAGAGAAAAGCAGTTAGTTTTCAGAGTAAAAAGGGGCTTAGTAGCGAGTTAACTTCTGGCGGGATGTCAAAGTTCATAAGAAAATCACTGTGTTTTTTTATATAAATCTTTTCCCAAATATTTAATTCTGACGCAAGGCCCACAAATTTTAATAGATGAGTCTTTTTTTCAATATTGTGATGTGCATTCCAAAAGTGTGCTGCCACTGCAGATTTATTGGTTTCTTTGTTCTTGATGTTGCCGAAATGTTCCTTTAGGTTTTGCTGATGTATACTTTATTGCAGTCAGAACAGTTAATTTTATAAATTCCGGCCTTCTTTTCAGGGGGAATTTTTTCGGTAGTTGGTTTCTTCAGAAGATTCTTGACAGGTGCTAAGATAATGTTAAGTTTTTTGAACACTTTTTGAAACTTATGAGTTGCCCAGGGGTGATATGTGAATTTCCTATATATTTTTTTGTCTACGTAAGGTGTCAGTGTGGTGATTTACTTTAGATGTTTTTGTCTTTTAAACTTTATTTTCTTGTCTGCTAACTTTTTGTTGAAGCCATTCTTCGTAGCTGCTTCTATTATATTAACATATTCAATCCTATATTCCTTTTCATTTAATGGCACGTTTACCAATCTGTGGGTTAGGCTATTTATGATTGCATGTTTGTGTGGTGTAGGATTGAACCTGTTTGCCTTGATGTAGTTGTCCGTGTGAGTGTCTTTTCTGAAGATACCAAATTTTAATTTATCATTATTTCCTCATTATTTTTAAATCTAGAAAGTGTAGTGTGTTGTCTGACTCAATTTCCATTGTGAATTTGATGGTAGGTTCCTGTAGGTTGAGCAGTTTAAGGGCATCTGTGCTATGTTTTTTTGTTTACTATTGCAAATATGTCATCCATGTATCTGTACCAGGTTTTGAACATGAGTGGGAAAACTGTAATAATTCGTGTTTTGAAGTGGCTCATAAATAGATTGGCAAGGAAGGGGATAATGGGTTTCCCTTTGCTAGTCTGGATTGCTGTTGGTAGCAATTTCCTTGGAATATGAAAAAAGGTCTGTTCGATACAAATTTCAGTTGGTTTTAAGTACTCTTGGATGTGATAGCTAGAATCCATTGAAATAGACAGCTTTGTTCAAAGTTAAATTCAAGCTCTCTGATTTTGCATTCTGTTGAGATATATTGGGAATTGTACAATATTTGATGTCTGTTGATCTGCATGAATTTTTTCAATGAATTGCTCATATATTCACATGATGTCACAACAGGCTATCTTTAATCTGAAGAAGTTAGCTTCACCTTCATTGATGAATTACTTAAGATCCACTTATGCTTCATGTTTATGCTCCAAAATATAAACTTAAAAATAATGAATATAGTCATCCATGCAAGTCATTAAATTATTTTAACTATCATAGACAGGGATGGTAGATTTTAGCAGTCATGATAAATGCAAAAAGCTCCCAAATGCCAAGTCATTATGCAATTACATTTCTAAATTGGAATTTTGTATGCCATAAGGCTTTTCTAATCTGCAATAATGTTAAATTGGGTTCAAAATGTGAAATATATAATTTTCTATAAAATTAATAAAATTATATCTATGGTCGTTGTTTCACTGAATTAACGAACATTGTATTGTTGACAATAAATAATAATTGACAGTTTATTGTTTCATTGTTGCCATGATCAGTGCTTTCTGTGATGTTGGATTGTTTCATTTTTGCCATGTTCAGCACTTTCTGCGATGTCAGATTGTTTCATTGTGCCATATGCAGCGCTTTCTGTGATGTCGGTTCACTTCACATTCTGTATTGTTTAGTAGCACACACAATTGAGATGGGTTGGGACAAAAATCACAATTCAACAGCGCATGGAGAGTTATAAAAATGAACATTTTCATATAAGTGATTAAAATATTTTAATGTGCAGATTATATAATAGAAGATTGGTGTGGGAGAAAAGAGATGTGTTGGAAAAACGTGGCATTAAATGTCAAGCTACAATTTCAGAGCTCGAAAACAGAGCAAAGAATGCTCATGAAGAAAAAAATAGATTTGTTGAAGATACAGTGAAGATGTGTTTGTGAACAAATATTCCACTGAATAAACTGGATGAACCAGCCATGAGAGAATATCTGAAAAAGTAAGTAGCCTTTAAAGTATATTAAAATAAAAATTATTTCTTTCAAAAATAGTTTGATTCAATATTTTTATTGTTTTAATACATTAATATTTAAGCCTTAAGAGTTTTCACCAATTTTACAATTACGTTTTTTCCTGCCTTATTAGAAGTTGTGCGTTTCTAAAAACTAATTCAATAATTTTCATTTTCAAGGTATGTTCCGGATTCAGGTGATCTACCTACATCTTCAAGATTAAGAACGGAATATATGCCACTATGTGGAGAGACCATTCATAACGGCATCAAAATGGCTTTGGAAAACAAGCCGATCATTGTCATCGCAGGTGAGACTTTAGACAGAGAAGGGAGATGTATCTTTGCTGTGCTCTTCAGAACAATGGTACCAGGTAAAAAACAAGATGTGCATTTGGCTAGTGTTAGTTTTTTGATACAGCAAATGGAACAATCTGCAGCAGTGCTATTATCAGTGCCTTAAAACATTATGACATTGACTTTGATAACGTTCTAGGTCTAGTTTCAGATTCTGCTAGATATATGTCAACATGTTTTGAGGCATTACAAACAATTATTGTGATTATTTGATACATTTTAAGTGTTTTGCACACAAAGTAAATTTGGTAGGAGATGTAATTTTGAAAGATATGTCAGAACTGAATACATTTGTGTCAAAGTTAAAGCTCTCTTTTTTACACTCTAGAAAAATGAAAAACGAGTATGCAAGTTATATTCGTGAAAATCATCCAGATCTGGCTCCTGTTGAATTCCTTTTTCAGTTCTAACGCGCCGGAATTCATGGTTTCAGGGTGTTTTATGTTTAGATAAATATTTTTCAGCATTGAAAGACTTCTTATCACTTGAAGAAAAAATGTTAAATAGTAGCTCATTCTTCATTATAGATATTTTGAAAGATGATATTAGTATTATAACAGTAGAAATTCAATGTAAATTTGTTAGTGAAATCTCAGAGCAGATTAGTAACTTAATAACAGAACTTGAAGGAAGTAACCTTGTTTATAAATTGTGGGATGCTATCTAACACTTATAAACTCTTGAAGTCAGTAGCAGTTAAAGAAACAAAAACAGAAAATTAAAGAGAAGTTTGTAGCATGCTTGAAAAAGTGTCAGGTAAAACTATCAAATCTCATGGCAGAAAATTAAACAAACATGATTTTTCAGCTATTAATGAGCTTTTCAATTCCAGAGTTACTGGTCGGGTTGTTGGTGTCAATTCTCAGAAAGTGTTAATGACAAAATCAAGAATTCCACATTTTAATAATGTAGATGCAGATAGCTTTTTAACTGCTTATGAATATTTCCACAGAAACTTAAGAGTAGCCATTGATAATTCAAATGTAGATTGTCTTCAAATGTTGCTAGCAATAAAACAGAATTGTGATTTGTTGTATGCTCTACTTTAACTGAACTGTTGATTTCTGATTGTTTTTTAATAACTTTTTGTATACTTTTGCTAGCAATGAAACTGATATTCCCCCACTTGTATCTGAAGCAGTTATTCAGTCCTTTTGTGGAACCACAAATTGTGTAGATGCTGAACAATTTTCGGCAATTATTATTTATTAAATTATAATTTAATATTGTGATTAGTTGTATGCTGAACTTTAAAGGAGTTCTCACTGTCGTATACCACTTTTGTATGTTACATTGAAAAAAAGAAAAGAAAAAAAAATAGTTAATTTAAAATTTCCTGCCCCACAATTTTTTCCTTAAAAAACTTTGTCACCTATTTCTCCCAAAATGCTAAAAAATTAAAATCTTAATATAAAAATGCTATAAACTGCTAAATTCAATTTTTAAAATGCTAAGTTTTCCATTTTAATAAGCTGAAATCTACCATCCCTAATCATAGATTTACTTTTCTACATGTCAGTATGCACAATTTCCTTACTTTGTATCTTATAGTTGCAAGTGTTTTTCTCATTTGTTTTGCAAAGATACATACTTTACATTTCAAGAAATCAGTGTCACACAGTTCTTCTGGCACTTCAGAACACATTTTTGGAACCTATCCATAGTTTGGAAGTTCATATGACCCAGTATTCTAAGCCATTATATGAAGTTTTCTTTCTGTTTCTCTGCAAACAGCACTTCACTATGATTTTCAAAATTGATTTTAAACAATATATTTTCATAAAAAATAAAAGAATTTGAGTCGGTTTTTGTTACACAAACATCACTTATTTTTATTTACTGGGAACAACTGTTACCCGAAACCAGTCCCCAGTAAGTAAAAATAAGTGATGTTTGTGTAACAAAAACCGACTCAAATTCTTTTATTTTTTATTTAATCACATCACTGTCACAAGCTTCTATGCATGTTTGCAAGTTTTGAATATATTTTCAGTTTTCTTTCCTTCAATAACAGTATCTTCAGTTATAATGAATGTACTATGGTTGAATATTTCATTGCATTTTCTGAAAAAAAGTACATCACCTCCTTTTGCAGTCACACCACTGACAGACAAGAGATTTCTAGACAGACCAGGAGCATGTGACACATCATTTAGGGCCAAGTTTTAAGATTTGATATTTGAACTGGATAAATATTTTTTTTTTTTTCCTTTTCTTCCTCCAGCTTTTAAAATTATTTCTTCAGATACTCTTGGGTTCTTCAGGAGATCTGCATCTTTATCATATGGTTTAAGCAAGCACTATTAGCAATGATAGCAATTTTATCTAGCTTGTTTTCTGTTGCAAGACATTCAGTCAACCTGTCTTCGGTACAACCCTTTTTGTCTACTCATGTTTTCTTCTTTCTTCTTGAAACAGCTCTTCTCAGATGGATGATTGATCTTTTTACAATGAGAAGAGTGAGGAAATTTTTGGCCTACATGTTTGTGTGACTATATTTTCCACATTTTGTGCTTTACAGTTTTTTAGATTTCCCTTCATATTTATTTCCAGGTCTGTTTTGTTTCCTTTCTTTTGGTTTTTAACACTGTCTCTTAGGATTCCAAATTCACCACAAATACTAGTTTTCCAAAGGTGTTGCTTTCGCTAGCTTTAAAGGCAAATTTCACCTCATCTTCTTCTGATCATTTCAATTTTTCTTCTTCGGTTGATATTCTTGCTTTCAAGTTTTCAGTTGTCCTTTGATCCGCTGGTGTTAAGTCGCATACACTTCCACAGTACTTGAATTTTTCAGGTAGTAAAATATTCATTATTTTGGTTATAAACCCATTTGCTGATATTTTTCATCAAGTTGACTCAATCAATTGCTAGATTTGCAAAGCAATGAATTTACACTATGTGATCAAAAGTATCTGGACACCTGGCTGAAAATGACGTACAAGTTTGTGGCACCCTCCATTGGTAATGTTGGAAGTCAATATGGTGTTGGCCCACCCTTAGCCTTGACGACAGCATTCACTCTTGCAGGCATACTTTCAATCAGGTGCTGGAAGGTTTCTTGGAGAATGGCAGCCCATTCTTCACAGAGTGCGGAACTGAGGAGAGGTATCAATGTAGGTTGGTGATGCCTGGCATGAAGTTGGCGTTCCAAAACATCCCAAAGGTGTTCTATAGGATTCAAGTCAGGACTCTGTGCAGGTCAGTCCATTACAGGGATGTTATTGTCATGTAATCACTCCGCCACAACCCTTGCAGTATGAACAGGTGCTTGATCACGTTGAAAGATGCAATCACCATCCCCCAATTGCTCTTCAACAGTGGGAAGCAATAAGGTGCTTAAAATATCAATGTAGATCTGTGCTGCGATTGTGCCGCGTAAAACAACAAGGGGTGCAAGCCCCCTCCAGGAAAAACACAACCACACCATTTCACTTTTGGCACTACACACGCTGGTAGATGACGTTCACCGGACCTTCACCATACCCACGCCCTGCCATCGGACCGCCACATTGTGTACCCTGCATTTTGCTACTGTTCAATCGTGTAATGTTGACGCTGCTTACACCAAGCGAGGCATCGTTTGGCATTTTCCTGTGTGATGTGTGGCTTATGAGCAGCTGCTTGACCATGGAATCCAAGGTTTCTAACCTCACGCCTAACTGCCATAGTACTTGGAGTGGATCTTGATGCATTTTGGAATTCCTGAGAGATGGCCTATTACCCTTTACGACCCTCTTCAAATGTTGGCAGTCTCTGTCAGTCAACAGACGAGATCGGCCTGTACGCTTTTGTACTGTACATGTCCCTTCATGTTTCCACTTCACTATCACATCAGAAACAGTGGACCTAGGGATGTTTAGGAGTGTGGAAATCTCACATACAGAATTCTGACACAAGTGACACCCAATCACCTGACCACGTTCGAAGTCCGTGAGTTCCACGGAGCATCCCATTCTGCTGTTTCGTGATGTCTAATGACTACTGAGGTCGTGGATAATGAGTACCAGGCAGGTGGCAACACAATGCACCTAAGATGAAAAACATATGTTTGTGGGTGTGTCCGGATACTTTTGATCACATAGTGTACTTAGCCCTACACTGCATGGCATTGCCATTTGGCAACATAACCTTTCTTTGTGTTTTGCAGTCATCCTTCTTATTCCCAAATGAAAGCACTATGGAGTTAATGTGCATTGAGCTGTGCTCTGAGCATGGAGTTAATTGTTTCCACCATAGATGGTAGTAAAGTTATTATTTGGCAGGAAGTGTATCAGAGAATGCACTAGTTGCTCCTGTCAAAAAAGTGCATTCTGCAGCATCTAATATACATAAAGGTTTAAATGACTCATAACATTTTACAAATTATTATGATGTTATTTATGTCTAATAGGAATAGAGAACTATCAAAATATTTACATTTTCCCTGTAAGTAACTTTTTCTGTGAATAAAAATAGTTGTTGCCATTTTGAAACATCATGCATTATTAAGAGCCTTGAGTTACAGCTCCACAATCAGCTGACCATTTATTGCTCATGAATTTGGTGCTATTTCTGTGGTTGTGCACAGATTATGTGATAAAATAAGATAAAACGAGTACCTACCAAAAAAGTTTATTTTAACGCTGATGACGGGCAGTTAAAGGAGCTGACAGACAAAATATGGTCATCACTACCAGTTCCAAGTGAGGACAAAAGTGGGGATGAAGATGAAATTTGTGAAACTAGCAACAAATTCATAAAAACACATTGTGAAAGCACACATCTTGTTGTTTCTGAAGCAAATACTATCTGACCTGAAGTAACTTCGGATAAAGTAGATTCTCCTGGGCAATCAGTAAATGCAGACATCTCAGAAGTTACTGCAGCAACTTCAAATGTAAGTACTGACAAGGGTTCTGCTGGAATGCTTGTGCAAGGCATAACATCAAATGCTTTACAGAGATGTGTTATGGAAGAAAGGAAATATGCTGTATGTGGAGCAACCCTTTCTTGGAAGAGAAGGCTTGCCTGATGAGGTATTGGACAAGGACATTCCATAAGATTTCTTTTCATATTATTTTAATCAAGAAATATTATAGTTGATATCTAAAGAATCTACACTATATAGTACTTAAGATGAATTCTTCTAAGCCCTGTCTTATCACTCTAGAAAACATTTGGAAGTTTTTAGGTGTCTGCATTCTCTCTTCTGTGATAACACTGAAAAATGTGAGGATGTACTGGAAAAGTGTTGTTGGCCCATCAATTTAACAACAAAGTATTACTGCTAACAAGTTTGAGCAAGTGAAGCGATTCTTGCATTTTCAAGACAACTTATGCAATCTAAGTGCACAAGACAAGTTGAGAATGTTGAGGCCTATTTTTACACATGTAAATAAACAATTTGGTTCAATTCCAATGGAGGAGTTGTTGGCAGTTGACAAACAGATGTGTGCTACAAACTCCTGGCATTATCTGAAGATGTATATGCCAGATAAGGCACACAAATATAGCTACAAATTACTTTTACTATGTGGTGTATCAGGGTATGCCTACAAAATGGAGCTGTATACAGGAAATGAACACGAATGGGACAAGAATGATGAAGAACCAGACTTGGAAGCTAGCAGCAATGCAGTTGTTGGATTATGCCTTAATGTAACTGAGAATGTAAACCACAAAGTTTATTTTGAAAATTACTATACATCACTGTCGCTACTACATTATTTAAAGGGAAGAGGAACTTTATCACTTGGTACTAAGAATAGAAATAGAATTCACCATCTGAAATTCCAAGATATTGAATAAAGAAGAGAGAGGTACAACGCTCGAGTGCATTAGACATTATGAAGGAATAGAAATATCAAATGTACTCTGGAAGGATAACAAGACCATCATGCTGTTATCCACATTTGTGGGGAGTGATCCTTTTTCTAATGTGAAGAAAGATGATAGAAAGTAACATGTCTCTGTTAGTACAAAGGTAGTACAAATTATAATAAGCATATGGGAGGAGTGGACCTTCTCGACAGTCTCATTGAAAGGTACAGAATCTTAATTGGAGTAAGAAGTGGTACTTCAGACTATTTTACCATCTTGTTGATGTAGCTATAATCAACAGCTGGATCCTATGCCGTAGAGCTAATAAATTCCACAAACCAGTGTCTACTGCAAAAGAGCTCCAGTTGGCCCATTTTAAAATTGAATTGGATGAAACTTTGTTAAAAATTTGTTTCAGCACCAGACCAAAGAGATGCAGAACAAGTTCTGTTGAGAAGCTGACAGCAAAGAAGAAGAAGACAAGTTCACATCAACCAAGTCGCAATGTCAGATTGAACACTGACCTGTTCATTTGTATAAAAAAACAAAGATGCAAGAATGAAAACTTCAAAGGATATACCATTGTTAAATGCCAAAAGTGTAAGGTGGAATTGTGCTTTAATTAGAATAATAACTGTTTTACTAAATTCCAATGCATAATTGCAGTGATTTTAAAACTACCTATTTCTAAATTATATTAGCTTCATCTGTCTTAATATTCCCAGCAGATCATTATTGAAACATATAAGCTCTAAACTACGCATATTAAAATATTTTAGATAAATAACATTTATTTTTGTTTTATTTATGTACAAATGTTGTTACAGTTGCTCTGTAAAAGTGGTGGTTATGAAAATTAGTTCTCACCGAGTGCATGATGTTGCCAAATGGCAACATGAAATAAATATATAATTAAACACAGTTAAATAAGTAATATAATTTTTAAAATATTTTTTCAACCCTTGGTGAGCATGCTTGAGCTTGTGTATTTTTGGGGTGTAAAATAACAATTCATGCAGTGTAGGGTCAATGCACTTTCTGACCTATATTTATAGCTGTGAAATTTTGTTATAAGGTTATGTATATGCTGAATGTTATCCTTCTTGTAAACTTTCTTGATCTCCACAAACATAGCAGCTGAGGTGGCACTTCTTTGTCAACGGTTCTGAGGATTAGACTTAGGCCTTGACATCCCTGACTTTCCACTGCAATATTTCTTTGTCACTGATAGCCAGTAGTGTTTCCAAACCTTCAACAATGTCCATCAATATGTGCTAATGTAAAGTAACATTTCAAGCTCTCTCCTTTGGTAGGCTATAGTCTTCTTTAGTATTTGCATATCTTTCAGTTCCTTGCCTTTGGATGTCATGTTTTTCTTCTCAGCATTTTTTTCAGAGTGTATTAATGCAATATTAGTTTGCATAAACATAGCTTTATTTAAAAAAATAAAAGAATTTGAGTCGGTTTTTGTAACACAAACATCACTTATTTTTACTTACTGGTACTGGTTTTGGGTAACACTTGTTCCCATTTTCAACCCTTAATTCCGACTAAATCTTACTTCGCTGGCGTCAACGATGGGGGTGGTGGTGTATCAATTGTGGAGGCATCTGTTGTTGGATCTATGACCTTCATAAGCTTATAAACCCACAGAATTAGATGTCTGGGAGAAGATGTACATCATGAAGAAAAAGAGTCATATCATGAATTTTGATTTGCCACCATACAGCAACCTCTGGAAGTTCATAGATCCAGCAACAGATGCCTCCACAATTGATACACCACCACCCCCATTGTTGACGCCAACGAAGAAAGATTTAATCGGAATTAAGGGTTGAAAATGGGAACAAGTGTTACCTGAAACTGGTCTCAGTAAGTAAAAATAAGTGGTTTGTGTTACAAAAACCGACTCAAATTATTTTATTTTTTATTTAATAACATCACTGTCACAAGCTTCTATGCATATTTGCAAGTTTTAAATAGATTTATTTGCACACACCTGTATGATAAAAAAACTTAACACAGGATGATATTTACAGATTTGCCAACATTGGAACATTCTTACCAGATTGCCAAAGATACCAACACTACAACTCTGGTGTGAGAATTTAATGCTGGAATATAAGTGCCAGGTTGACATAAATTGTTTAATTTTTTAAAAAAAAGTGTTCAACAACAATAATATTCAGCTAATAACCTTAGCAAGTATTTAAAACGTGTCAAGTCATTGGCAGTATTTGAAATTAAAGTAATTATTTGCTTTCAACAATTTTCTAATAATTTTAAACATATAATTCAAGAGGCACTTACACCTTAGTACAACAGAAGGTTTATACTGTTCAAGCATTTGTGAGATGATGAAGACAAGTGCTAAAGCATACACAGTTGCTGTTAGAAAAGTGGTCAGATTAGCAAATTTTTATTCAACGATTAGAGCAAAATTGTTATTATAGCAGAAAGAAGAATTTAAGTATGCTGGGAAGAGGACATGAACTTATATAGTAAATGAGCACTTCTAATTTTATCATCACTGTTTTGTTAAATCTTAGAGCATTAGCTGGGAAAACAGCCTGGGCTTAGACCAAACCATACCATATGTAATAATGCTTAGAAGTAAACAAAGAAACAAACAACATTTAGGATTTTATTTCATGTTGACTTCACTGCATAAGTCCCTTTAAGAAGTTCATTTAAAGAAGCAAATACTCACTTGGGATGAAATTGTCTTTGCAAGCTTTGCAGAGCTCAGTGAATCCAGCATTTCTGTAGCCACTCTTTTTCTCCATGCTACATCTAAACGTTTTGTTCCTCTCCAAGGTAAATGGAAGGTGTATAGTAGTTTTCTTAGCTTTTCAAGAAACATCTCCACAAATGATGATGAAGCTGATGTTGTCACTTCAACATTGTAAGCTGCACTCAAAATCTGAAGGAAAAGTGAAGCCAGAATTTATCACCCTATGCTTGGAAATGAAACTACATATCCAACCACTTTTATGTCTACCTGGACTCTTTGAAACTTTTTAACATGTTATGTATTTCTTAGATTAAATCAAAAAGATAATGAAAATGGAGAGAAGTGTGAGAACTTTTGTTTTATTTTTCAGAGATAAATACAAATACTTTGGAAAAATTTATATTTTATAATAGTTTTACCCATTTAAAAAAAAACATTTCATATGGAGGGTTAATGTGATGTCTGCCCCACAGAAGCATACTTGAGTGTCCAAGAATAATCATGTTTGTAACACAATAATTATTGCATTTTTGGAATAGTACTAATGTTTCCTAGTGATATACAATTCCCAAAACAGTTCTTCCATGTAACACCAATAAATAGACATTCTAAAGTTTGGTAGAGACCTAACACTGACTTAAATTTGACTGAAAGAAAAAAACAATAAAATATTTGCTGATTTAAACATCAAATGAAAACCAAAGGTATCTGTTAATTTTTATCTTCATAAACAGAAAATAATAAAATGTTAAGCTTTAAAGTGCATATTCATTTAAAAAGCAAAATTGTTTAAAGCTTTATAATACAATAAAATAAATTATTTGATATTATAACCAACAAGAAAACCAGTTACTGCTAAACACACTTTATTTGCCACAATGTAACACAACACATTACACTTGAATCACTAACTTCACACACTTAGTGCACAACATAACCGATCTGCTGAATCGAACCACCACTGAGTCATAATTCTCAAATGAATTGCATTTCAATTTTGCATTAGTGCTGGCCCCTCAGATCGATCACAGAGCAACACACTTGCTGCTGGTTCGTATTTTTCCAACTCCTTTCTGGCCTGTATCTTCTGATCAGTATCTAGTGGATAGATAGATAGTTTATTTCATCCTTTCAGTTACAAACTTCATACATACACAATTACTTCCCTGGAGTTGCTGAATTTGGTATCATATACAGTTAACACCCTAGTTATTTATTTCCTTCCCCATTTCTCTCTTACTTTCCCTGTATAATCACCTAGTTGTTTCAGAAACTCTTTCTTATTGTTTGCAAAAAGTTTTAAGTACACTATCTCTGTCAGTAACTTTTCCCAATTTTTGTTCCATATTTTTCTCTTCATATTTTTGTTTCTTTGCACTCAATTATACAGTGTAAATTGTTATTGATATTGCCACATAGTGGGCATAAATCTTGATCTACTTTTAGACCATTTAATAACATTGTTCTTGTTCTTACCCATGATAGACCCTCTCTTTCCATTTTTTCACAGACAACAATGTATTTTTCTCTTCCCCATACTTTCTTAGTATTCCTATATAATATTAAAGTACTCTTATCCCATAAACTGCCTATTATTTCTTGTTTCCCTATATCGTCTATCCTTGCTTTTACTTTATTCCATAATTTTTGTCCCCCTATTGTCTGTTGATTGTCTAGCTCCCCAAATCCAACTTCTCTTACAATTTCCTTTAATTGACATAATCAATTGCTTTTATTTTGCTGATACTTACATCCTATAACAGGCTTTGAGAATATTTCCTTCCTCTAGTGCTTGGATACTGTTCTAGTATTTCACCATTCATTTAACTACTGCTTGCTTCTTCCAAGTTCTCACCAACTCAACTAATGCCATAACATTTGGAGCTATTCTTGGTAATCCCAATATCATTTTGCAAAAGGACCTATGAATTTGATCTATACATTCCCACCCTTTTTCAATTCCTTAAACCTGCATCATTCTTGATTCTCTAGGCAGTTTACTCTAATATTTGGTATTTTCTTTAAGCATGTTCGTATGTTATTAATAGCTAATTTCCCTTTACCTAGCATATTTTTCCTTTGCTCTGTGCATTTCTCATTTTTATTTAGCCTTCCTTCTAAGTAATCAAACTTGTTTACAACTTCAAATTCACTCCCCTCTAACCACGATCTCTCTTCTCTGCTGAACTTATTCCCATTTTTATAAACCATAATTTTTATTTACTTTTATCTATTTTTAAACCCCATTTTTCTGCAGTATTTCTCTATTGCTTTCTTTAAACCTCCACTTGTGATTGCTGCTGCTACTAGATCAACAAAAGCAAATCTGGAATATATTTTTGATTGCTGGGCATTGTGTATCTTCTTTTGCTATTTCTTGAAGTAGGTCATCGATAAACAAATGAAAGAAAATGGGACTTAATTTACAACCTTGCCTTAAACCAATTGTATTTGGCATCCAATCTGTTACATCATTATTGGCAAACCTAATGCAAGATTGATTATCTGAATATAACCTCTCTAATAGTTGTATGAATTTCTTGTTCACTCCCTTTGTTCTCAACTTATACCTAAACCAAAGTGCATCCCTTTGGAAGATATTGAAGGCCTTTACTAGATCTGCAAAAAGTAAATATATCTTGTTTATCTTCTTGCTAGATATTTATCTATTATTGTTCTTATTAAAAAAACATTGTCCATTGTCGACTTTCCTTTTCTAAATCCCCCTTGTAGATCAGATAATTTACTTTCTCTTTCTGCCCATTCTTGTAGATGCTTTGCTAGTACTCCTGTAAACACTTTACTTATCACTGATAATAGACTAATGCCTCTGTAGTTACTTGGATTATTCACCTTCCCTTTCCCTTTATAAATTGGCACTATAACTCCCAGTTCCCAAATTTGTGGGAATCTTCCTTCCTCAAGAAGCACATTGAACAGTTTTCCTAACATTACTCTTCTTTCGATATTTTCATACTACACCCTCCAGAATTCCCCTGGTATTCCATCTATTCCATTAGCTTTCTTACTTTTTAATTTATTAATCTGCTCTCTTATCTCATTCTCCAATATTTCCATGTCTAATGTTTCTTCACAAATATGCAACTCCTCTAGTAACTTTTGTCTGTATTAACACATTACTTTCACCTAATGGTTTCTCGAAATACTCCTTCTATTTCTTAGGACCAATTTTACTCTGCAAAGCTCTAGTCTTTGATACTTTTTTTTACCAATTCCCTATTTGTTTTGCTATTATCCTGTTTTGCTGCCTCATAGATCTCTTGCCCAATTTTATCAGACCACTCTTTCTCTTTCTCTTCAAATAAACATTTATAGCATCACCTCACTAATAGAAAATAATCTTTTTTGACCGATTCTTCTAATTGTTTCCGACTCTCTTTCTACTCTATTTCCTGCTGCAATATAATCCACATCAAACCATCCCTTTTTTATACTTCCCCCTTGATTCCTAATTTTCATTGTCATTCCTGCTAGCTTCACTTCCCCTTCTAGCTATATCAATGCTTCTGTGGCTATTCCCTCCTCTATAAGTTGTGTAATCTCACCTTGAGATTTCTTTCCTCTACTCAAGTTTAAATTCCTAATAAATGATTCTCTCTCCTCTGTATGCCATCTGCAATTTTTAATGCTTTTACTTTCCTCTATATCTTCTTCCTGCTCTGCTTCTCCCATTGTTTAGAAGTTGCTCTTAATGGGAAATGGTAGCTATTCACTACTCTTTGTAGAACCTTAAAATCTACGAGATCATTATCTAAATTCCTAGAATGTAACATATAATCAATAACACTTTCTCCTCTTTCATTGACAACTGTGAACTCCCCTGAATTGTCTGATCCTTTTGCCCCATTATACATTAATAGATTAACTTCACAAAATTTGATTAACTTTTTCCCTTCTTTATTCTTTATTTTGTCTTCCCTATGCCTCTTTATATAAATATTTTCTTTTAATTGGTGATCTTTTAAATCAACTAAAAGTAATTGTTCTTCCCCTATCCTTGCATTGAAGTCCCCTATTGTCAGGAAATGCAAGTTATCATACACACAAAACTTCTATGTAGTTCTCTAACTTACTATACATGCTTGCATTATAAAAGTCTGACGTCCCTGGCAGATTATATACCTCCACCAAACCTAAGTTTTGGCACTTTCTGTCACATTTTGTAACATGACCCACATCACTCCCTCAGCACCTATTCCCTTTATTTCCTTTGCTCCAAAATTTCTTTCTTTTCTAATAAATACTTCTAGTCTCCCTGAGACCCTACCTTTCATTTTCTTTTTCACTCCATTTTTTCCAAAATATTCATAACCCTACATACTTATTACTTGGTTTTTTGTTACCCAGATTTCCACCACTGCAATCACATTGCCCCACTTCAACACTTGTGTTAATTCACCTTTGTGTATTTTGTCTATTAGTTCTTCGACATTCCAACATAAGAACGCCAGGGTTGGCCCATCCTACACCAAATCCATCCTGTTTTGTCTAAATTGCTGCAACTTTGCTCTTATCCTGGTTAACCTCCCTTCCTATTGTGACTTAAGTCTCCCACTGTCTTTGATTGTCAGGATGCTCCCTCCTGGTGTTGATACCATACTGGTCCCTTCACCATCTTTCCATACATTTAAATCAGCTGTGGCTGCTAAAGCATCACTTCTTGCATCATCAATCAACTGTTTGGATGGACTGATTTTCCTTGGTGGTGACGTCACAACCTTGGATGAACAGTTGCTTGCCTCTTCCCCTCTCTGTGGCACGTGCATCTCTTCTCCCCTCCACTCTGCTCTGCTGACCTGAAATCTTATGGTATTTTGCTGATCACTGGGGAATCCATCCATGTATAGCTGCAATCTTCATAAATATTTTCAAATCTTCTGGTAATTCGTGTCTTATTTCTCTCTCTTTTTTTTGCCATAGTCATTTTCAATAAACATTCTTGTGCCTTTCAGGTTTCTTGTGTTGCTGCTTAATGTTCTCCATTTGACATTTATGGTTGCTAATTTAACTAGAACTGGTCTTGAATTCTATCCCTGTTGTCCTAATCTAAAGGGCCCAATAATTTCCCACCCTATGGGTTTAATGCCAAGTTTGCCTTTCATAATTTCCTCCACTTCTTGCCATGTTTTTCTTCCTCTTTGTTCTTCTACTCCAAATATCACCACATTCAATTTCCTATTGGTGTGTACAGATTTCTCCAATTTGAATATTCTATTTTTACATTCCTTTAATTCTTTTCTTGTATCTTGTTCCATCTGGATTATGCTTCTTTTTATTTCTTCCATGCTCCTTCCCATTTTTTCTTCCATACTCTACTCTCTATATTTAATATCCTTTATGTCGTCTGCTATGTTTATTAATATTGCCATCACTTCATCCATTCCTGGTCCTGGGTTGAGTTCTATACCTCCTATTATTAATAGGACTGACAATACTAACGCAATCCAACAACTTAGCGTTCTTAATGTATTTTCTGTTACCATTTGGATTACTTATTTTTCTCCTGTTAAACAGCCCAATGAGTGCTCTACACAGCTGAAGCACTATACCCATGTTTCTGCTTTAACGAGTGTTCAAACATCCGTCCTCTTTGTGCTCACGTAAGCAATTCAGCATCCAATGGATTCAGCAATCTCATTGGCACTTTACCCTGGCAAGGCAACAATGTCCTGGTGATGAATAATCCCTTCAATGGAGTGTTCCAGTCCAGTCCATGTTCCTTGACTGCTGGCCTTCCAGATGCACCTTTATTACCACCTCGCTTCTTGTGGGCACAACAACAGCAACCACCATCAGGATCACCTTGCAGATCTCCAGTAGCTTTTTCAGGTTCCAAAGCATCATCTTGTCTCAGTCGAATCCCAAATCCCTCCTGCTGACATTGTCTAATCGCATAATGGCTCCTGAAAGCATCCAGACCCAGTATCACATCCTTTGTCACACTCGCAATGAACTCCCACAAACTTATGATGTTCTGTCCCAGGATTTACTTCAGCTGGGCCTCCTTCTTCACAGGCAAGGTTAACTATTTATGCCATTACTAGCTGGCAGAGCTGATTTGGTTTCCTTGATTGCAAGCCCTTTGCAATGACAGGTCTGAATCCACTATTACTTGGTAGAGCTTCCCTCTATCCAACCATCCATGACTAGATTCTCATCCAAATTTCTGCCAAGGTATGCAGCATTACTTGAGGGGATGGTGATGATGACCGGGAAGTGCCCCTCACTAAGCTGATACTTAATGCGTCTTCCTGGGATATGAGACTGTTGGAAGGTTCACCAGAGCTTCGTTCCCTAACTATTCAGTGGCCAAAGGAAATGCCTGCAGCATCTGTCCTGGTTGTTGCTACCTTGACTTGTGCTGATTACAGTTGCCTGTGGCCAAACAGAGGTTCCCAAACAGATCTTCGACGGGAGTTCTGTCGCCCATAGCTATCTCTACTTACCAACAGTTATGGGGAGTGATGGCAAAGAATTGTTGGCAGAAGAATTTGAAGTTCAACACTTCATCAAATTTTGGTGGATTGACATGTGCAGAAGTTGTGTTGCATCCAGGCTTCTTGATCTTCCAGTTCTCAAGTGTCCCGTCAATCATTTCCTCCAGCATGGCATTCAGTTTCTTGGCACTTTCATTGACTGTTTCAACCAGAAAGTTAAGCCATTACCCAAAAGTCTATAGGGTCTTAATGCATTGACTGAGGTCTTTCCCTTTCCTTCGAGCTCCCCTACATCTTTCTTCATATTGATCAGTTGTTTGTCAGATTTGGTCATTTCTGTCTTCATTTCTTCTCTCACACCCTTCAATTCTATGTGCACATTTTCCATTATGAATTTCATTTTTGCCTCCATATTTTCCATTGCACAATTCACTGTTTTCTTTCATTTCCCATTTTGTTCCATTCTAAATTGCACTTTTGCCCTAATCTTCTCCATTGCAGAATTCACTTTTTATTTCAGTCCACATCTTGTCCATCTTCTCCAAAAATTACTTTCTCTAGCCCCATGAATGTACATAGAGATAGAGAAGTATTGTATTGCACCCAAAAATTTGATGCCGAGATTTCACCAGAAATACATGTTTTGGGACACCCTGAATCAAAAAAAAAAAAAAAAAAAAAAGCACTTTCAGAAATGTGTGTGTGTGTGCGTGCATGTGTGTGTGTGTATGTGTATGTGTGTGTGTGTGTGTGCGTGTGTGCGCGTGCACAAGGACAGTATAGCTCAAAAACGAAAAGACAGTTAAATACCAACTTGGTATTCAAGTTTGGTATTTTCCAAGGATGCAACACAAAGATTTTCAAGAAAATCCCCCACCCCTAACTACCCTTTAATAGAAACATTTTCGAAAATTTTGTTTTTCTTAAAAATGGCTCTAACGATTTTGATTAAAATACCACATATTAAAGCCATTTCTATCGCAAATAAAATGTATATCTTAAACTTTCTGGGAATAGCTTCTATAGACCTGTTTATTCTGGATGAATTTTGCTTAATTTGGCATAACAAGTAAACTGTGAGAGATAGACAAAAACTTACTATATAAAAAATGTAGATCTTGTTAATATACACAAGTTATGTAATATACATTTTTTTCATGGAGCTTACCATTTTCGAGGTATTCCTTGTTATTAGTTTCAATTGTGAAGTGCTTATACTTTTCTCAGACGGAAGCATGCGTGTTTCTTTTGTTCTACTTCTGGTCAAGCAAAGACGTGATTTGCAATGGTAATCGCATAACAACAACTTTTAAAACATTTGACAATCACTTTGGCCTAGTACATTCCTTTGTTCCAGTCTACTTATAAGGAACTAAGTAATAAAATTCTGCTAATGTTTATCTCGATTAGCATGGTGTTGGAAGAAGAATTATCTTTTGTAAGTTTGTTTGTAGAGTAGCTAGAGAAAGTCATGTGAGTGTAACACATCAGGTTTTTTTTAAGCATTTCCTCCATGTTGGTCTTTAGCTTCCACTCCTGGTAGTAACGTAACATATGAGAACACAGTTACTGCTAAACATGCTTTATTTGCCCGTAAGAAACTCAACCACACACTCAGCACATAACATAACTGATCTGATAAATCGAATAGCCACTGAATCACAACTCAATACCATGGTTCAAAATGGTTCACAGATTGCCACTATTTGTTTTTATACAGATCTGTATGTAAAATGTCAAATTTTATCAGACCTCTAATGCTTTTATTCCAGTTTATGGGGCATTTATGAAAAATTAAGAATCTATTTCTCTGAGCAGAAGATTATAAAACACACAACAGAAGTTACTCCAAGCATATACAGCAGAAGCTTACAAAGAGTAAACCTTTTTGTTTGCAGTAATGTAGCAAAAACATGGAAAACTAAACATTCAAATGCATTGAAAAACTGCTAATGCAAGAAAAAAAATACAACAATTTAAGGTTAAGAAACAAAATGATATACTATTTGATGGATTAAAAAAATAAAGTAAAAGACACTCCATTAATTTTGTCTGCCCTACGCACAGCTTAAACCTATATCATTCATAGATGCTGATTATCTTATGTGTCAAATTAGACCTTGTACAACATGTGAAACACTGTTACGTGATACAGATGGTTGATAGTGTATGCATGCAAACCCACAGGGCTACTTTGTTTCTTCTCTTTCAGAAAAAGTTACAAAATATGCTTGTAGTATACATAGAAATGCATTGCATATGAATGCAGCAGAGGACGATTCTACTAGGTGCCCTGTGGATAAGTAAGTCATGGAAGGGCATACGTAAATTGCTTGAAGGAAGAAAGTAAAGATTAATCTATTTAATCCAGTCATTTGTTTAAGAGGTTAGGATGCAACCATTATTTGACTTCCAGCTCTCTCTCACCCAGCTTAGTATGCAATTTTGGTACACATGTCTTTTTTATCACTTCCTTTCATGCATTTAATGCACAAAAACCCTTAACAAAACTAGACATTCAAGTCATTTTGCAAACTCAGTTCACAATTTAGTTACCATTGCACCTTCATTTGGGATAAACTTTAAACCACATTGTACCATTTAACAGCAGAAGTAGCACTCATGTTGTTTATGGGTACAAAAATACTTGATCCACTGTTCATATACCAGAAGCCACTATTACAACATCATACCAAGAATGTCCACTTTATCACTTTGAGAATTTGTAATGTAACATGAATGCAGAGCTGTTAGTAGCAGAGCAGTGACTGACACTGAATTTTAACCATTATTGTTCAACTTGTTGTATATCCCACAACTGATAACCAGAAGCTACTTATCTTTCTGTGTTTCGATGAACATAATTCCTACATACCTGTTTCAGGGCATCGCTTGCTGATGAACTCCCATCCAATTCAGAGCTGTTCTTTTCCAAACTTTCAAGGCACCGCTGCAATGTCCCTACAAATGTATCCTGGAGACATGCCACAGAATTCACAATCTGTATTGCCACTGCATTACTTAGCCTGCTCAAAACAAGATGGTGAATTTCAGAAGTGGCAGTGGCAATGTCCTGCTGAGATCTTACTTCTTCACTTTCTGACACTGTTACACCTGATAACAACAAAAGGTTATGAGTATTATGCAAAGTTAATGGAGTAAATTAGTTAACACTATAAAAACCTATATGGATAGTGAAAATAGTTATGCACTGTATTTGTTCATTACAAGGGGCATTTTAAAAGTTCCTGGTTTGATATAAGAGAAATGCCAATGTAGTCACCTTGTAAATCAATGCATTTAATCCACTGACTTTGCAATCTTTTGATATCCTCAGTAAAACAAGATTTGTGCATCTTCCTGCCTCAACTCAAACTCATTATTTCACTTGAAACTTCTGACCAACAAAATACAAGGTTTAAGAGTCCTCTATCCCCTTTCCCAACATAGCCACCTTGTAAATCAATGTTTGTAGTCCAGTGAATTTCCAAGTTTTTAATATGCTCAGTAAAACAACAATTGTGTAACTTTCTGTCTCAGCTTCAACCTCATGATTTCACATGAATTTTCACCCACCCAGCCATTTCTTAAGGTTTAGAACCAAAAAATAATCATTGGGAACCAAATCCAGCAAATATGGTAAGTGTGGAATCACTGGAAAGTGAAGACCATACAGTTTTGCAACAGTAATCCCAGGATATGTGTGAAGGTGCATTACCATTATGAAATATAACCTCCCCTCACATTTACCTGAATAGCATTCTTCAATTTTCCAGTAGTGAAACATAATAATTCCCTGTAGGTAATCTGTAAGGACACATTATGAGAATTCCAATTTACCTGCAGATGGAATCATTTTTACTTTCTTTGGTACACTTTCACCTGTTACCGAAAGCTGTTTGGATTACTCCATCTCTGACACTAGTGAAGAGTCCATTCTTCATTTACTATTACAAAATGTTTTAAAAGCTCACTGGAGCTGCATTTAAAACCCTCTTGAGAAATGTTTGTTTAAACATATTTTTGGTCTATCATTAACATTAATGGCAGTGCAAGAAATACATAATTACAATACAAGAAACATAAACAAACTGGATATGCCTTACCATAGATTAAACTGGATATGCCTTATCATAGATTAAGTAAAACAAGTAAACATTATAAAATAATAGGTATACAATATTTTAATGCACTACCAGATAGAATATGTAACCTTAATCTTCATGTATTTAAGAATAGAGTCTACACATGGCTGATGAAAAATGCTGTATATAGTATTCAGGAATTTGAAGAGCTGAACAAGAATAACATATGAGTTTCAAAGTCTATTGTAAATTTTTGTATTTACCCAATGACTGATAAATAAATTCAATTCAATTCATAAAGCTTAACCATAAAGCTTTTTCATACTCAAAACCTTTTAAAATGCAGTGAACATGGTCTAATAAGGACTTTGCCATATACCTTAAATTAGTGATCACTCAGTATATTATTCGGAATTTTTGTTACAATCTCATTGGTCAAAATGTTTCTGGGATGTCTTCGAGTGCTCATCATTCTGAATGGATGTGCGACAATACATAGATTTAGCAGCCCACTTTGTAATTGCTGAAAACAAAGGGGAAGAATTCTTATAAGTTGGATGTAGAGCCTTTTGTATTTATATTGGGGTTAAACCCATGAAAATAAAAGTAATTTATCAAAGTTCATGTTTAATTTTTTTCCATTCTGTAAAAAATATTAACACTACTTTGTTTGCATGATTTTCAAAAATGACTACAATTGTGTGTCTGAAACTTTACATCACTAAACCTAAGGGATAATATGTAACTATCATAGTAATTTGACAATCTTCATGACATTTTTAGAACACCCCTCATATTAATGACTTATGTATAATATTTGTGTATTTATTTTGCACTAAAAAGTACCTAATATTTACTGGATGATATTCACTCAATGGCATTTTCAGTACCATTAAGTGTATAATGGCTCTGCGAAGTATATCAAAGATCGAATGTTCTTAGCTAGTTTGGTTGGGTTTTTAGTTTCTTAGCATTAAGATCCAAACATCAAATTGGCTCATTGTTATTTTGGATAGTTACCAACTAAAGTGCATTTCCATATTGTAACAAAAAATTTATATTTATTGCTACAGAACAACTTTCTTTTCGTCACTGTGATACTTGTACACTCAGTTGTTCAACTTCTTCAGACACACTCTAATCCAATTGCACTCTCCAAAGTCACTGTTGCAATGGACCTTTTTACAGTCCTACCAACTCTCCCTATATAGCCCCTGATTAAGAAGCAACAAACTTCCATAGCTGGGAGAAGGCAAAAAAACTCTTGTATTATTATTGCACATCTCTATAATGCTGCCAGCTATGTAAGACTCATCGCAAACATAGCTGAAATAATTCAGAACAAATAGAGCTGCAAGGCCTATAAATTTAGGCACATAGTCTCACTGCTACCACCTCAAGGCTCATCTTGACCAGCATCGGTAACAGACTAAACAATAGAACTGTAACACCTGCCTCTTTCCTTGGGGCAATCTCTAGATGCAGCAGACAATGACGGCAATCTCTTCACCACAATGTATGGCCCTTGTATGTCTATTGTTGAAGCTTAGGGCAGCACCCCTTGGTCTGGGTAGGGCTGGAAACCTCACTGTTGGCCTTGTTGTTGTAACAGGTCTTCATCTGGTTACTCACTACTACCAGGATATGTTGCCTGGTCATCTCATACATGTTGTGAAGTTGGTATACAAGATTCTCCACACAGATGATTGCCGGTTATTGTGCCCCAAAGGGACTCCAAATATTAGTCCACATGGTAGACCCAGCTCATTGAGGAAGACTAAACAGTCAGGTGTCAACCCAGTGGTGTCATATGTTGAAGAGCAGCATGCCAACAAGAAAAGCAGCACCCTGATATCCCAGTCTCTCTGATGATTGGCAACTCACCTTCCTCAAGGTTTTTCTAGAATCTTGAAACACCCCTCAATCATGACATCTGACATTATGGAGAGGTGTTGTGTGCATCTTAGGCATCCAAGTTGATGCAGCACTTCATCAGGTTAGACTCACTGTATATAGCCTATGGTATCCCAAACTGGCAGAACAATTCTTCTATGAGGCTACTCATGATCTTGGCCTCCTGGTTAGGAATAGCGTGCACCTCCAGTTCTGGGTGAAGTAAGCCATGACCACCTGCAGATAATTTTTACCCCTGTTAAACACACAAAATGGTCCAGCTATGATGATTGCAATGCACTCAAAGGGTGCTCTCACATTATATTGCTGCATACAACTCCTGCTCCTGGTCTGCATGCAGCAATTTGCCACATATGCACAACATTGGTGGCACCATCTCTCTGTATCTGACCATAGCCTAGAACAGTAATACATTAGCTTGTTGTGCCCATCTTGAGTCCAAGATGTCCTACCAAACTCTTTGCATGTACAAGGGTGGTTTGATAAGTCTGGTAAATTTTCATGAAGGAATACAACCTTTTTGATCAGTTTTATGGTTGGTAAGCTTGATTATTCAAAGGATTGTATAAAAATTTCATCAATGCACAGCATACAGTTCATTGCTGACAACTTTATGAATTGATTAATGTGTCAACTGTGTCTGAAAAAGAAGAAAACCAAATGTTATTAAGCATTTTCATTTGAGGGGTTGGGCTGCTGCACAAATCAAAACAGAATTGGATGAAGTTCATGTGGACTCTGCACCATTCATTAAAGACCATTTACTTTTGGATTAATGAATTTAAATATGGTCAGACACAAGCACTAAAGACAAAGTACACTCCGGCCATCCACTTGAGGTCACCATGCAGGAAACCATTGACAAAGTCCACAATATGGTAATGCAAGACTGCTGAATAAAAATTCATGAGATTGCTGAGACTGTAGACATCTCAATTGAGCAAGTACATAATATCCTGCACAGAAAATTGGCTATGAGGAAGCTGTGTGGAGGCAGGTACTGCGATTGCTCACAGTCGACCAAAAGTATATTCAGAACATCACTTCAACACAATGTCTAGTGATGTTTAATAACAATCCTCAAGAAATTTAGACCATTGTGAATAACAATGAAACTTGGATCCATTCATTACACACCAGAGTCAAAATGGCAATCAAAACAATTGACAAACGCTGGCAAAACTGTACTGAAGAAGCCAAAAACAATTTTTGTCAGCTGTTAAGGTGATGGCCACTTTTATTGGGATTCCTAAGGAGTAATCCTCATAGATTACTTGGAAAAAGGCAGAACCATAACTGGACCCTGTTATGCTTCATTGTAGGATCATTTTAAACTTTTTGTTTTTTAAATGATTTATTGATCGATCAGCTCATTTGTGCTCTACAGATCATTGATTTTAGACATTATTTACATGCATGATACTGAATAGCATTGAAATGAGGTAAGCCCCATTGGGCCTCATAAGTAGGTACATTTTCGTTTTTATTTTACAGAAAGTCTTGTTGCGAGAACTGGTATAGTGGTAGGCAACACTTGATGTAAATTGGATAGCTAGATTTTTTGCCAAGAGAATGGTGAATGGCTCCTGAGACATCTTTTAGCTTGCTGTAAAACTGTTCGGCTTGTGAAGAAATTGACAGTTGAATGATTTTGAACTTGCGTTGGCTGAAAAAAGACCAAGGTTGGCATGCAAAAAAGTGCTCTTTAACCAGGATAACTTAGCGACCCACACATCAGTGATAACAATGGCAAACATACATGAATTAGTTTCTCATCCAACCTATTCACCAGGCTTCAAGTGACTTCTTCCTGTTCCATTTTAGGTTGGTGAGAAGAAATTTTCATCAAATGAGGAAGAGGAGAGATATCACATTTGGACATTGGTGTCAACTGGACCTGGTGCAGAGTTTTGCAAAGAGGAAAGTGCATGATTTAACTCTGCCATGGTGAAAAGGCGACTATAACCTCCAAGTTTCTGGAACGAAATGAGAATCCTTGAGATTCCACCTGAACCTTAATGGTAAGAAACTCAGAGGAATAATTGTCTGAGCTAGACACCTGAGCAAAAGCGGTGCCTAAGTGTTCGCCACGTCAAATTTATCGACAACAGCTTCAGCAGGTGTTTTGACACCTGCGATGGACATATGAGTAATTTTTCTGGCCAGATGCCTCAACTTATCCCATACAACAGAAGAAAGTGTATTTTGATTAATGGTAGATACAAACTTGTTCCACAATTGCTTTTTGCGATCCTTAACAACATGCCTAAATTTGGCATGCATTTTCTTATACCGTATCAGTTTCTCCAGTGTAGGGCGACACTGGAAAACCCTGAGACTGCACCTATGAGCACGAATGGCATTCTGGCATTCATTGGTCCACTAAGGAACCAGAAATCTATTTGAATGCAGAATAGATTGCTGAGCAAAAAATTGTGCTCATTGTAGTGAAAAACAGCCCAGCAGGAGTAAAGTTCCCAGTTGGCTTGATCTAGGTGCCTTTTAAGTAAACGAGTGGAATGTATGTCGTGTGCTAAGAGACTAATAAGAATAGGAAATAGGTCACTAGAATGTAAATCAGAGGATGTTATTCCATTGTAAGGAAACTGCCAACTGTGGAGAACAAACCACTATATCCAGGTATGAAAAACTATTGAAGGCATCAGAAAAAAATGCAGGCTCTCCAGTGTTCAGGAGATATAGGTCCTCATCATCATCATCATAGAAATCAGCAATTAGTTGACCTCTCGTAGAAGCCCGGGGTGAGCCCCAAAGTGGGTGGTGGGCATTCACATTGGGTTGCCATACTTCCTCATTTTTGCAGATATGTCTGCAATTTGCGAGTAAAAGTTACTGTCCACAAACAATTTTGAAAATTCCTGATTTGTCCACAATTTGTTGCGTTGAAGCAAAATTAATTATTTTATTGTAATAATTGTTTATATTCTGGTTTCGTTTCTTTTTATCATCCACTTTCACGTACATGTGCATCAGACACAAATTGCACTAAAAAATAAAAAGTAAACAAATAATGTTATTTGAGTGAATGTCATTTATAAAAACTTTAAGTATTTATTATTTGTTGAGTGCACTTTAAACATAGCAGACCTGAGCCAGTTATGGTAATTGATTTATTCATTGCAACAAATGTAAATATCTTGATGGTTTATTGTTGGTATAATACTTTTCTGGCACACTCTTATGTTTATTTCACATATTTTTAAAAATGTCAAAGAGAAAATGAAGGTTAACAGATGATCTTCAAAAAGATTTCCTCTTTTCGCTGTGGATGGGAAGATTCTAGAGTAGAGTGTATGATTTTTCCTGGCACTGTCGTGCTCGTGGCAAACCATAGTGCCAGAGACCTAGAAATACACATGAAGTCAGACAAGCACTGCAAGAATGTGAGAGGAACTCATGCAATAAAATGACAAATTATTTTGTCAAAACAAATATGGACCTCAATGACGGTGTTTGTGCTGCTGAAGGTGGTCTTGCATTTCATGTAGTAACTCATCAAAGTTTGTACATTTCAATGAATTGCACTCCTGTGTTACTGAAAAATGTCTTTCCTAATTCAGCAATAGCTGCTGAAAGTGTTGTGTGCTAAAACTAAAACCGAAGCCGTAGTGAACTCTGTGTTGGCACCGCATTCAGTGGAAACTGTGAGAAAATCATTAGACAATATTCCCTGTTTAGGTGTTTCTACAGATGCAAGCAATTATGGAGCAGTCAAATTATTTCCTATACTGTTGTATTATTTTGACTACCAAAATGGTGACTTGTGTGTTAAAGTTAAAAGTTGAAAGCAAAGAAAATGAAATAGCTGAAACAATAGTTAATTAAATTAGTGAAACTTTACATAATTTGGACTTGAGAACAACTGTGAGGCCTTTGGAGGGGATAACTGCAACACAATATTTAGTGGTTTCAATAGGAAGGAAGGAAAGAAGGTACTCTCTAATTTGAAGAGGCTACTAAAATTCTCATTAGTTGGGATTGGTTACCCAGCACACCTCTTCAATAACTGTATACAACATGGTACTGATCTATTGGACTTAGATTTGCAATCTCCTATCTTCAAAATCTTCAATTACCTTTCTGTTTACACTGTTTGAGTGGAATCTTTAAAATAATTCTATGAATTTGTTCAAGTTGAATATCAACAGTTGCTTTATCACAGCAAAGCCCACTGGCTGAAATTGCTCCCAGCTGTTCAGAGGATTATCCAATTTATCCAGCTTTAAGGTCATAATTTTTGTCACATGATAAACCTCCTGTTGTTTAGAAGAACTTTTTTTAAGATCCATTCAGTGAAGTATATTTCTACCACCTACAGTCTGTGATCAGTGTGTTCCATTCTCACATAAAAAAAATAGAAAAAGAAGAAAACTCCCTCATTGATGCTGTAAATGTTCTCTCATCATTAACTGTACCTTATAAGAATTTAAGAATTAAATTTTCATTCCACTGAAGATTAAAGATATGCTTAATTGCTTACAAGGAGAAGGCAATGTCAAGGAAAAACATTTTCATGACAATGTGCAAAATTTATATGAAGGTTGCCTGGAGTATCTTAAAATATGGATTCAGCCACTGAATGAATTCACATGCTTTAAGTGGCTAAATTTTGAGGATATGTCATGGGAAAATGTTGAAAAAATCAATCAAATTTTTGAATGGCAGAGGTGTGGACATTCATAATAGTAAGGTATTTGATCAGTTTTGCAACCTAGAAAACTTTGCAGCTAGCTATGAGAAGCAGGTGCCTTTACAAAAGAAATGGATTGACTATATTGAGAACTGCAGGAGTATGGAATTGTACTTAGAAGTAGTGAAAGTTGCTGAATTCTTTTTTGCAATCCCTGTGCATAATGCTGATATTGAAAGACTTTTTTCCCCTAATTCAGTGGACCAAAGAAAGGAACATACTTCTTGTATATTCAGTTAATCTATAGCACTGGCTAGATTCAATTTTAAACATTTCATATGCAAGGAGTTCTTTAAATATTTGCTAAAAAATAAAAGCATTCTTAAAAAAATCAGGTCAAGCGAAAAATATACAAGTGATACTCCAGCTGAATGAACACTGACAGTGATTAGGCTAATAATTTCTTGTGTTTAAAAATAACTTGTAACATTATGTAAATTTCAGCCCTACCCATGATATTATTAAAAATAAGAACTAGAACCAGAAAATAACTCTTATTAGTGGGCTAGGGTAAATACCAAGTAATGATTAAGAGAAACTTAACTTTTCAGAAAATTGTTCTCATTTCAGCAGACCAGAATATGGCAACCCTACATTCACATCCCCTAACAACAAAAGTGATGGTGGTAGCTTTGAAACTAGGTCTTCCAAATCAGTACACGAGAGTTCATCAGATGGGGGCAGATATATTTTGAAAATGATGAATTTTGCAGATGGCAGCTTAATCCTTACGACGATGGACTGATATTAGACTGTAAGGAAGTGGATTCAGCATAATTATAATCTTTGATGAGCATCATAGTGCCCCCATGTGCAGGAAGATCCTCTAACACTGATTAATCAAAGTGTACAGCAGAGTAGTGCCTGAGTATAATGTTGCCTTGTGGTCGGAGCCTGGTCTCTTGTAAGCAGAAGACCAAAAGTTAATACTGGTACTGCAACAGTCAAGCTCTGGTCAATATGGTTGCATATGTTCCACTGTAGGATAGCCATAGTCAATAGTAGGAGATAAATTCTAAATAGATAAGATGTTTCTGCATATTGAGCTGTGCTGGTCAGTTTAATTTATTCTTCTTGGCTGTCGGACAACACTTTTTTCAGGAGCATGATCCGGCCACTTAAGCACTGTCCATCTGGCAGTGAGGGCAGAATCCTCCTGTTCCATCTCCTCCAATAGAAAATGTCGGTTTGAGATTCTTGAATTGATTATAGGTATTGAGAGGCAAAGATGGTGGTCGCCAATCTGTGTTTCTCCCAGAAGATTCCTCAGAAGAAGATCTGCTTGGAGAGTGGTGGGATGTTTTCCTTCCCTTAGATATGTTGGGCCAGGACTATGCACTTTGCTTCAAAAGTCGGTTCTCACATAACCAGTCTTAAAATTTTTTTGCTGGTGCAGAATATCCTATGGGTGTAGCGTTGTTATTGCCCGAACTTGATGGTTTGGGTGACACTGCTGCCGGAGTACTCTTTACGAAAGTAGATTTCGCAGTTGTTGGTGCTGACATAGACATTGAGGTTTTTGTTAGTGGCCTGGCAATGATAATCTTCTCTGCAATGGTGGCCCCATTTATATTGCAGATCTAAGTTGTGATTTCTTGACTCTGTACCAGTTTAGCTGAAACTAAGCTACAGGTACTGGAGCGCAGAACAGAGGGTTGGTGGAGGTGCAAGAGCCTACGGGCTTCTGAGGACACCTTCTCCCTCACCCATTATCTCCTGGATTGTTCTCTCCTTTCTCAAATGAGGGCAATTTCTGGAACAAGATGGATGTTCCCCATTGCAATTCACACAAGATTGAGTGGTAGTATAAGTACCATTGTGTGATGCAGATGCAGATAGCACATATAGAATGGCCAGTACAAAATTCACTAGTATGCCCAAATCACTGATATTTGTAATATATACCATAACCTGGGAATATATACCATAACCTTGATGGTTTCACACCCCGTCTTAATCCTTTGAGGGAGATCTGCCCAATCAAAGCTAAGGAACAGGGCATGGGTAGGCACAAATTCACTATTTACCTTCCGTTAAACCCTATACACAGATATAACGCCCTGGTCTGCCAGATCCTCTTGAAGTCCCTCACTGTGTGGGGAGCTCAAGATCTTGTGTTTCTTGACCTTAATCAGAAAGCCTAACATATTGGCTTTCAGTAATTTTGCTGCCTGGGATGGTGAAGGTGTCTCGACCAGGAGTGTGCCATTGCATTCTCTAATCTAAGACTTTGCCAGACCAGCAATTTTATCTAATCCCACTTGGATGGTGAAAGGACTAACCAACATAAATTTCCTTCCTTCCTCTGTTCTAGCTATAACTAAGCAAGGACAACTAGACTTCACTACTTCTTTTCCATACATATTGGTTCTTGGTTTGTTTCTTGCCATATAAAAATCATAGAAATTCATTCCACAGTGCTCCCCACCCACCATGGAACCCAACGAGGGGTGACAGGGCTACACAGGTAATACAGCAGGCTAGCCGTCACACTTACCTTGGAGTTCGGTATAGTACCTAGTCCTGGCTGTTTGACTACGGTTGGGTTAGTCCCTAGCCTCCCATTTAGGCAAAGCAGAAACCAAAGCAGTATATGAAACCAAAGCAGTATATGAAACCAAAGCAGAAACCCTCCACAGCCACTGAAAGACAGAAGCCCAAGCTCAGATACACAACCCTCAACCAACCAGGATATCCCTTTACACTGGCATGGGTCTTCATGTATGGCCTACATGTGGGTGGGTATTTTGATGGACTGACTCCCTCATCACTTAGTGGTTGCCCACATAAGGAATTAAGGGTTGGCTCAGGACTGCAGGTGCACCAAACCCATACCTACCATAGTAGGCCCCTGAGGGGATATCAGAGAAAACACCTTTCAATTTAAAAGAGAGGTTAAAATAATAGATAAATAAATAAAATAAATTTTTTGTCCTTTGGGGTGAAAAAACTCTGAACATACTAGTATGGTCAACTCTCACATACCATCATACCATGTCTTTCACTGCATGGCCATTCGAACACATGATGGTTGCAGTGCAATATTGTCTTATAAGACCATAATGATGGGAGTGAATTTTATTATTTTTTTTTTATTTTTTTTTTTTTACACATAATAAAATGGTAAAATGCCTATATCTGCATTCAATCAATCAAAGCTTGTCAAAATCCAACCATGCCATCACACTGATTGCTTTAGTTGGGTCCTCCCTATCATTTTCCATAGTTTCTCTTGAAGGCAGAACATGCATTTTGACTGGACTTGATCCGGCGTTTCCTTGGTTTGACAGATTAACCAACCACTCCTGGGGAAACTTTACATGTGACATGAGACACTGAGAAATGTTTCTAGGTCCAAAGGTTCATCAATGTGCATGCGTAGGAAGACAGAACCAACCGAAGACTGCGAGCTATATTGTGTCTCATATAGCAGCCAATCTGCACATCATTTCTAATAATTGTAGCCAACCCCTCAAATAATCCCCAGACATCTGCACAACAAAATGTGTAGCAACATCTGGAAGCATTCAACAACCAGTCATTTTTGAAAAGTCCTGACTATACTTTTTCTTGGGTTTTAATTCTTTACAAACACGGGGATGAGATCGAGCAGAATTTATTGTAGTGCAACAGTGGAAGGTTGTATGTTACTGGCAACATTCTTACAGATTCTGATGGTTTTAGAAATGGCTCATCCGATTAAAGGGCAGATTTGTTTGTTTACCTAAACAATTTGGAGGCCTGTCTTCAATTATTATTTTACGCAGATCTGCTGAGAACAAGAATGCTGTGTTCTGAATGCAATGCAATCTTACACCCCATTAAGAGATGGCACTGCTCATATTGTAAGTTTTCCTGCAGGTAGGAGTATGTTAAGAGCCCTACTCTTGTGACTTTTGTTATTAATATATAATAAGTAACATTATTATTCTTTATTATATTTTTTAGAACTGGACATGCAAAATTCATACAGTCTGGGTGCAAAGGAATATGGTTAGAGGAGGCAAAATTATTTCCTGGGCAAATTTTTTTTCCTCATACACTGTTTTGTGTCATACGAGGTGATAATAATGGAATGTTCGGTTGGAGATCAAAGTGTGAGTTTGTGTAGAGTATCTGATTGGTTCGGTTACTGCTGCAAAGTGTGTATAGTCTCTAATAATACCAAATACACTTCAACAAGGAAAACTGGAGGTCCTGGTCACATTGTTAAATCAATGTATGTAAAATAGGATGACAGAAATTCCAATAGGGGCGCATCCTAGAAAGCAACTGGATCCTAGGGATGATAGAAGTGCAAACAAATGAGGTGTGGATGAACGGGTTAAAACAAAATGTGATATCACAGAATCTGCAGATGTAAATGTATGTGGTGTCCACTTTTATTACAAATAAGTATGTAAATATTCTATTACTCCTAAGAAGTTTATGTTGCATGAAGTAATTCTATTTTCGGTTTTATCAGAAGTTTGAGTATAAGTTATATGCTTAGCAACACAAATGATAGATGTGTCATTAACATTAATATAGCTGATTCAAATGCATAAATGCGTTTGGATATACATAAGTGCTGTTAAACGATGAGTCATCTTGTATTAGTAATAGGGCCCAGATTGTTAGCTTCTTATAAATGCAGTTTTAACTTTTTATTATCTTCTTTTAACCTCCTTAGGTTTATAAACAATTTTCCAAGCTTTTTCTAAGCTTTTAAACAATGCTCCTGCCTTTTTCCTAGCTATTTAAGCAAGTTGATGACAAAAGCCTTCTAAACTAATATAGATAAAAATATGAAACTATTTTACTTCATGGAAGCAGGCTATTAATATGTACAGTAATTTAAAGTAATGTATTACACAGTAAATGCATGCTAGAACATTGTAATTAACATATCAGGCACGTGTTTTTAATATGCAGCACTCACATAAAATGAAGTTCACTTGGCAGCACTGTTGTTATACATAACCAGCCACAATTGCAAATTTTCTATTGTTTTTTTAATATATTCCTATAGGCAGAAAAAGATATTTCAACATCGCACGCTGTCATTGGCGCATACTTCATTCAGGCAATTTCTATACCAAGAGCATTCTTTCCCTGGATAACCCCATATTTACACTCAAAAAAAAAAAAAAAAAAAAAAAAGCTGAACGAATTGCTAAAAAAAACTGTTAATTCAAATGAGCTGAAGAAAAAATGATAAATTTTCTACTGAGGTTAAAAGAAACAAAAGTTAAGTTTAGTGAGTTTTAGGCCTTAATGTCCCATTTAGCTTTTTTAGGCTTAATTAGATTAACACCCAAACTGCTTGAAACATAAAAGTACTTTGAAGCTTTCTAATTTACAAGGGGAAAAATTGACTAAAACCTAAAAATCTGGTCCCTAGTTATTACGTAACCAATTTATTCCACAGATCATATGTCAACTACTCGAGAATTCTCGTCGCCTTGCTCGTGAGCACTAGTTCTTGATAGATGAGACTCTCGTTGCCACACTCTTCATGTTTCACATTGGTGGACTATTTACATTAAAAATAAGGTTAAATTCACATGACACAAAGTTTATGGCAAATTTTCTTGGCATTTGCATTTGTCTTTGTACAAGAGTTGTCATAAAAGTGTGGTGGCCGGTGAGTAAATTTCTTGGGGGTTGCATGTACTAATGATTATCTTTAATGATGTTTTTGATTGTAAGGCTTATATCAAAATCACTGATGTGCCAGAAGTTTGATCAAATGACTGATTCCTCAAGAACTAGGAGCTAGCACAGTAACCATTCATCTGCCAAGACAATTTACAAAAGATAGTACATTTAAATAAAATATATTGCTAATCGTCTTGTGTTGTCTGCCTGACCCTGAATTTAGTTGGATTAATGTGCAGCCAATTGCATTGTTACTTTCAGGTGGGCCATTTCGCTCCAAATACATTATTCTTGTTCTTGCCAAGAGCATATAAAATAAACTTAACTCTACTTTATATGTCTCATCTTCCACTCCTTCTTCATCTGTTAAATCACAGTTAAACATCCTGGGCATAATGTGTTTAATCCACTGACTTTCTACCCCATAAGCAGATTATTCAGAAGTCAACTACAGTGAAGTATTATACAGAAAAAAAGTAGAGAAAAATATAAATTCAAAGTACAGTGCTTGTCACCAGCATTAACTTGAGGTCTCAGGTTTGATTTCCAGTGAGGGCATGGAAAATTATCTACTTTTAAGAAATTTCCAATGTGATTCCCAGATCTGAATGTTGTAAATCCATATATTCTGTTTTAAAATCTGTAGATAATGTCAAAATACTGCAGATCCAAGGTTAAATACGTGGAATTGGAAGACAGTGAATAAATGATATACAGCTACTAATCAAAACCTTGCTTTCAATATCAAGGATTGTTATACCATTCCTTCTATCATATCTAGGGGACATATAGGGTATCGAGGTAAATCTGAACTTGAAGCTTAAGTAGTACTGTGATGCTTCAGATATCCATACTGCAAATAATCACTAACATTTAAATAAACAAAAGTTAATATCTCACAAAAATTAATGCAACAAAATTGCAAAAACATAGGACTTTTACAAAGTTTACAGAGGTTTGCCATGTTCTTAAATATGATTTCCCCTATTGTTTACTGTTTTTGAAACAGATAAAAAAGTTTGAAACACAAAAGCTGATATCTTGAAAATGGTTAAAGCTACGAAAATACTTGCATAATACAATTTTGTATTTTACCAAGCTGTACATTTTTCCTTCAGTAAGATTTCCCATATCGAGCTCCTTTCTATATTATACAGAATTATAATATAGTGAAAAAATTTACATTCACAGAAATTTTAAGGTACGCATTTTGTTTGTGGTCTCAACATTTGTATATATCAAATGTGTGTGAAATTTTCAGAAAAATATTTTTTTCTATATGAAGTGTAGTTGGGAGGATTTATTTGAAATATTTGCCTTGTATCATTAGGGAGTGCGTAACTTAAATATGAGATTTACGTATTCCTGCAACTTTAAAAACTACTTCTCTGTAAGGGGTAGCTTTGGTTGGGAAAATTTATCTGGAAATCTTTGCTACATCCTTGAATTTCCGTGACTTTTAGTTTTTGACTTATGTTTTTAACACACACTTAAATCTTTTTCCAAAAATGCTTTCTTTATTCAGGGAGCCCCAAAATGTGTATATCCGCTAAGATCTTGACATAAAAGTTTGTACAAATTTAAAAGTTCCTCTGCTTATGGTTCATTCAGAACCAGAACAGAGAAAATAAAATAGAATTTGTTGAAATGTTAAATGCCAATGCTCCAGTTTTAATCAAAAATAACCTTCCTAACAATTTTGAGTCACAACACAAAATTAGCTTGATGCACAAATAGAGTAAAACTGCATAATAAATGTTTTCATTAACTTTTTTTATTGTTTGAAGTTCTTTCCAATGGAGTTCAGACAGACTGCCAAAACAGTGCATTACTGAATGCCAGAACCTTGATGGCACTATACTAGAGAATCACACACCTACGTTGTGGCTATTAATTGATAATTTAAAAATTGAAAAGCAACAGCAAATTGTACATGAAGAGCATACAAAATCCATACATCCCCCCCTCCATTTTCATTTCCTTGGACAAATATTGAATTTAAATATATACATTCCATTAGTTAACAATTGCATTAATATACTGATACCAGTCATTAGTTTGGCAAACCATAACAAGGTTTATCTCTAGAGTTCAGCATGCCTTCCTACCTACCCCCTTTCCTTAATCCTTCCCTCAGCATGTCTATTGCATACCTTAATGGGCTGCCTCACAGTTGCAAACCAAACCCCCATGCAGGTGCTCGATACCAAGCGCCACCTACAGATAATTAGGAAATAAAATTGTAATTTAATGTTGAAAATATAATTGGAGGTTTGGGAAAATTGCTGCCGGTTGTACAAATCTGCAACCCCCTGGAGGAGCCATCCCTGAAGATAACCTATTTTTTAAAATATGCATGTCATCAGTATCGGGCCCACATAATGATGGACACTATCTATGATTTAAAATTCCTTTCATTGAAGTAGTCAATCACTGTTTACAACAACTTATAGTTTGTTAAT
Organism: Hymenopus coronatus; assembly: GCA_030762935.1. Classification (NCBI taxonomy): domain Eukaryota; kingdom Metazoa; phylum Arthropoda; class Insecta; order Mantodea; family Hymenopodidae; genus Hymenopus; species Hymenopus coronatus. Next base: position 169,115,168 of record CM060900.1, read on the forward strand.
GATCCTAAAATAATTCACTGCAGAACTTCAATCAGTAAAACTATTGTTTTTTGTTTGGTACTTCTTTTTAGATTTTATTCACAAACCTGCAGAACAAATTCTTTTACTTTAAGGTTTTTGAGTGGGTGTTGTGATCTTCTGTTTTGGCATGGAATATACACTCATAATGTTATTGTAAATTATGTCCATGTTCCTATGATCTGAAGAGCTCTCCTGAGGTTATGTTTGATATACTGCTTCTGCAACTGTAGTGCTGTATCTAGTTTCCAATAAATTAAAATTAAAATTGTTAAATTGTTTTGCTTAGTGCTTTAAGGTTGATTCTTTTCTACAGCACTTCATCTAACTTCATTTCATTGAAAATAGTTGCACAATTGCAACTTAAGGTTCAACTACTTTTATCTACTTCAAAAACATTACAGCTGAGTGAAAAATATCACTGTGGAACACATGGTAAGATGAAAGCTACCATGCTTTGATAATTAAAAACAATCGAGCACAAAAAGATGAAGACATTTCTGCAATATTTTACAGTTACTTTAATGCTAGGAGATAATGTGACTACAATATGTCATTCAGCTTAGCATGTAGAATTACCACTAGTTATGGGCAGCTATAGGCCTTCTAACCTATATGTGGCTGCTAGAAATGTAAGTACTCAAATTATAGCCTAGAGAGTAAAAAAGAAGTTTCAACATAAATTAATTTCTGAACATGATTGAACAACATGCACTTCAGCTAACATTTACCATGATAACAATATCCTGCTGCTTTCTCCACAAGGCTTTCCCTCATCTCCTCAAGAGAAACTTGGATAATATTTGCTATTTCCTCTTGCTTTTCACTAGAAATAGCCATTAAGCTGTTGAAGAGATCAGCTTCTTTTTCTTGAGCATACTGAATTCTTCTGGGTGTGATTTGAATCTCGCGTGCCATATCAAATGCAGACAGAATAAACCTTCTTAAACACTGAGAATGAATCTGAAAAGAAAAAATCCTTCTTAAACACTGAGAATGAATCTGAAAAAGAAAAAAAGAACACATTACAAAGTTATTTTTTAACTTCAGTAGAAATATTTGCTATCAGTATTCACTCCAATAAATCAGAGCTTTAAATGCTAAAATTAGCTCTAGCATGCTAACACTCTCTTCCCATTTTGAATCACAGACCTAAGGGTTATGTGTGCAAATATCTTTTGTAACATGTGGGGATGATGTAATAAACCAAACATACTATGTTTCTTAAGATTTAAAGTAAATTGGAGGCTGGTAATGCATCCTCCTCCACCATGAGGTGAGGTAATCAATTCAGTATTTAAAAAGGGAACCCAAGTTTCTTTCCTTACTTTCAATATTTATTTTAATAACCTACATATGAACTATTATGAATTAAATTCCTAGCCAAAATGTTAACCCTGGAATGTTAACTCCTGTACTGAAATAAGTTAGAAATGTTAACTAATACATGCCTGAAGGTCCCCAGAGCTCTCAGCCTGTGCAGCACGTTTATATGGACAGTACAGTTTGCACATTAAAGTATCTTATAAGGCACTATATGGCTTTCAGTAATTCCAAAACTACATTTTACAATCTTAGCTATTGCTATCCACTAAGTATTTCATACTTCAACATTTTAAACGTCTCATTCATATATTTAAATCTTTCAAATTCATGACTAATATTTTCAACTACTTAAATATGCAACATTCAAATAAAATACAAAACTCAAGTATCATCATCATCATTACAATTGACTCACTATAACTATATATGACGTTTTCAAAAAGAGCTCATTGTTAATATTCAAGGAACATTTTAAGATTTATAATTTACACACATGCCATGCCAGATCTTTTTTCTTTGTTTTTTAATCATTTCTTCTCTTCTCTTCCTTCCCCTGCAATCATTCTCTCAATGCCAAGCTCCATTACTTTGCTCTTTCTTTATCCCTTCTTATTCTTATTCTTTTTCTTTGCCTTCTTCCCCTTTTCCTTCTTCTCTTTTCTTACTCTGCCTCAACTCTATCAATAAATATCAAATAATACCTTCTTTTATTTCTATACCTCCTATCATCTCTATCATCTTCTTCCTCATCTCAACATAGCTCATCTTTATCATCTAAATTTTCAGCTTCAAAGTTTTACCCTTCTTTGTTCTCATCTATTTTTCAGTCTGATTATCCTTATTCCCATCTCTGTTGATCCCTCCCTTCTGGCATTTATCTTTAATTCCTTTGCAACAACAGAAATTTTTGATGAAATGTCAGTCATAATTTCAAAATCTTCCTTTACCCTTATTATATTACAGATTTGTTTGCCCACCCCCTCTAATTTTGTGCTCATCTCTCTCAAATCTTCCTTGTATTTATCACATTAAAAAAATATATGTTCCGGAGTAGCCAACTTATCACAAATCTCACCATCACAGTTGTCCTCCTTCCAATCCTAAATAAGTAATTTTCAGGTGGTTCATGACCAGTTAAACAATTCCATGGGATACAGGCAGAGGTGGGATAACACTTTGAAAAGTATAATATGATGTCATATTTGCATGTTTATGGCAAACACAACTCCCTAGAAGCTTGGAAGAAAGCAAATGTAACCATTTTAAAGAAAGGAGAGTTTAAGGATATGAAGAATGTAAAATCTTATACACCTACAGTCTCATTAACGTATTTGGAAAATTAATAGAAAAATAGCAACTTTGATTCAGTAAAGGAAGATTGATTGAAAGTGAGTCAACTATTCAAAAGAAGTACTGGAAAATATAGAAAGTATATATATATATATAATTATAATTTTTTGAATTTTAAGAGCATTTAATATACTTTGGTGGGCAGCTTTGTTTACAATTTATTAAGAGATATGGAGCATCTTAAGACACTCTGTGATATCTTGACAGATTATTGTAGAGATAGAATTGTAGTTTTACAGATGGAAGCTGATAAGATTAGAAAGACCTGTAAATTTGTCCACAAGGATATTTTGGGACCATTAATTTGGTATTTAACGACACAACCTTTGCTAAATCAATTAGAGTTTTTAGAAGAAGTGAGAGGGATTGTGACATGTGCTAATGTTTAGTTACTGATTTTGGAAACTAATAGTAATTACAAATAGAAAGAAAAACCCAAATACTTGCCATAAAAGCTGTAACAAGATGCAAGGAAATGAAACTTAAAATTTAACCAGCAAAATATCTGTATTTGATTCTGAAAGGAAATTTGAAAATAAGCCCAGTAATAAGGACCAATAATCAAGAGATTAAAAGGAAAAAAAAAAAATATATATATATATATATATATATATAAAAAAGAACATTTGGCATTATGCTTGAATGAGAAATTAAGTGTTATTCATTAAATAGAAGATATTTTTTTCTTTCTTTCTCTATTTAACTTCCTTGTATGTAGGACTTAGCCCCCCACAGGACTTACAAGCCAGCACCTGGGGTTAGACACTCTGTCTGTGTATGTGTGTCGACAGCATAGCTCAAAGACAATAAGACTTAAATACCAAGCTTGATATTTAAATTTAGTATCTCCCAAGGATATGACATGAAGATTTTCAAGAAAAATTTCCCCACCCCAAGCTAACCTTTGCATGCACAATTTTTTTAAAATATTTTTCTCAAAAATGGGCTCTAATGCTTTTAATTAAAACAACACAATTTAGAGATGTTTACATAACAAATACAATGTACGTCTTTAATTTTCTGGGAATAGACTCTCAAGACCCGTTCATTCTGGGTGAATTTTGCAAAACTGGTAAACCGTAAGAGACAAAAGCTCATTACACAAAAATATAGTTCTTTTAAAAACACACAATTTATGCTATTACACAATATTTTTTATTCTTTAAATTTACGCATTATTTAATTATTTATTTATTTGTGGAATTGATAAGTTCCGACATTCCTTGTTATTGGTTTTAATTTTAAACTATGTAAACTTTTATGAAATGGAAAGAGAGCTATAATTTTATATCCATTTTGTTTTACTGCTGGCCATACAAAGCGAACCGAACTTCAATTGTTCACATAGTGATCAGCTTTTAATTATTTGACTATTGCTTTAGCCAAATGTATTCCCTTATTTGCCTTCTGCTTAAAAGGAAGCAAGTAATAAGGGAATTTATTCTAATATTTATTTCAATTAGCAAGATGTAGAGAGAAGAATAATCTTTTGTAAGAATAGTTTGTAGAGCAGGTAGAGAAAGTCTTGTGAATGTAACACATTCAGAATTTTTTTCTCCAGATTTACTAATTTCTTTCTTTGTTTTTAAAATTGTGTGTCTTTTTAATAAATTTGGCTAATTGAGACAAGATTTCATTGAAGTATACATGCAATAGAACTTACATCATTCAATAGTGACGATACTTGTGTCAAATGAAACTGTAAACAACCTCGTACAAAAAGCAGCAGCTGGTCTAGTTTATGCAGGCCATCAACAAAGTCACTTCCCACAGAAAGCTGACCACAACATGGCCTAGTTGTTATGGTAGTTTCTTTGGTATGCATTCCTTCAAAATGTAGGTAACCTATTGAAAGTATAAAAGATATATTACATTATAACAAAATTGAACTTCAATTACTCAGATTTTGATGACTCCAAAACTGTTATAGCTGAAAATAAATACTGTAAAATAAACAACAAATATATACACAGATAAATGAATAAATTAGCAAAAATAACATTTATCGCCACAGTAACTATTCTACTGCAATGATTAAAGCAGATACTTGTTTATGCATTTATATGAACAGAGATTGTTATTTTATTTATACTGAGGTATGTACAAGTGAACATGACTGGTCTTCAGCCCTGACTCTTTGTCACTCATTTTTGTTTTATAATAATCTGTTATAGCTGAAAATAAATACTGTAAAATAAACTACAAATACATACACAGATAAATGAATAAATTAGCAAAAATAACATTTATCGCCACAGTAACTATTCTACTGCAATGATTTAAGCAGATACTTGTTTATGCATTTATATGAACAGAGATTGTTATTATATTTATTTAAACTAAGGTAGATACAAGTGAATATGACTAGTGTTCAGCCTTGACTCTTTATCAATCATTTTAGTTTTATAATAATCCCTTAATTCTAATTTGTCTCACTCGCAATGTGTTTTTTAAGTCATCTGTTTACTGTTCACATCCATTTGTGAATCATTCTGTATAGCACTGAACTACCTTCTTACAATTTTTAATGAACATTTCTCTCAAACCTAAACCATTTTCTTATTGATGTATTCTTTTCTCCAAATTTCAGTTCCATTGCATTCAAATATTATATGTTCCAGATCTTCATTTCTACTACATATAGGACAGTGATTTTGTGGGATACTTACCTTGATACGTTTCAGCCTCCATACTCCTGTTCTTAACCATTAAATGCTTTGTCACTCCTCTTTGTTTGTCATATGTATTTTTCTCTTCCTTATGAACTTTAAGTACAGGGTGTACATAAATGAATATCAGGGTTTTAACTCTTTATTTATTACATTCAACTTACAGTTATAAATGATATGTCAAATGAAAACGCAACTCAAACAGTTTTGTTTGTTGGCACAAGTGCGCATGTGCATGCAATGTTTCTGCCGCAATCTGCTAGACAGCGGTAGTAGCAAAGATGGCGACTAGTAAACAGAAAGCGTTTTGTGTTTTGCAGTTTGCAAAGACCGAATCTGTAGTTACTGTGCAACGTGCGTTCCGTAGTAAATTCGGTTGTGATCCTCCTAGTGATAAAAACATCCGTAGATGGTATAATCAGTTTGAAGATACCAGCTGCCTTTGTAAAGGGAAGGGCACGGGACGACCAGGAGTAAGTGAAGAGACTGTTGAGCGAGTGAGAGAGTCGTTCACTCGTAGCCCAAAGAAATCAGTCCGGAAAGCTAGTCGTGAATTACAAGTTCCTGTGTCGACTGTTTTTAAAGTCGTAAGAAAACGGTTACAGCTACGTCCTTACCGTTTACAGTTATTACAGGCTCTAAAGCCGACAGACCATGGATTACATGCCAAATTCGCAAACGACATGTTGTTTTATGACGATTTTGTGGATAGTGTTGTCTTCAGTGATGAATCGACCTTTCACCTTAGTGGACATGTTAACACTCATAATGTGCGCATCTGGGGCTCAGAATATCCTCATGAGATGGTACAAATTCAATGAGATTCCCCTAAAGTGAATGTTTTTTGTGCCGTATCCCCGCGAAAAGTTTATGGGCCTTTCATTTTTGGTGAACATACTGTAACTGGCACTTCTTACCTTGATACACCAGAGCAATGGCTCTTCCCTCAGTTGGAAGAAAATGAGCCAGAGAACTTCATTTTCCAGCAGGATGGTGCACCACCTCACTGGCATAACGAAGTATGCGATTAGTTGAACGTCACTGTACCCGAGCGCTGGATAGGCTGCAAGGGCAGCAATGACAGGGCTTGCTATGCATGGACTCCACGTTCTCCTGACCTAACGCCATGCAATTTTTACCTTTGGGGCTTCATCAAGGATCGTGTGTACGTGCCTCCGCTACCAGCTGACCTCCCTGAATTAAGAAACCGGATTGAAGCAGCTGTTGCTACAATTACTGAATACACACTTATCAACATTTGGGAAGAACTCGGCTATAGACTTGATGTGTGCCATGTGACAAAGGGTAGTCACATTGAACATTTATAAGCTTCTTGGTAAAACTGTTTGAGTTGCTTTTTCATTTGACATATCATTCATAACTGTAAGTTGAATGTAATAAATATTATAAACCCTGATGTTCATTCATATACACCCTATATTTCTAAGAAAATTTAGCCATCCTTTGTTCTTTAAGCATTTCTCTTGATGATATATATGAACACTGTTTTAACAAATTTCTTTCCTCTAAGTTTAGATTTCATACTTAATTTCAGTGCCCTATCCATTGTTTTCCCCTTACTTTCCACTCTACCTAACTCAATTTATGTTACCTGCCTAATAGTTGCATTTGGCTACACAAGCATTTCTCTACAGAATATCCTGTGCACCTCATCTATGATGTCCCATCCTCCTAATCCCTCTACTTCCATCCCATACAGGATTTTTGCCTCAACCACCATATTATCTACCTTTTCTTAACCATTTAATATTTATATTGGGTACTCTATATTATCAGCTCGTGATAGCTGATAAAGCTCCTTTTCCTTTTGCTAGAGCAATTTCTTTTGTTTTTCCAGTCTGCAACCACCATCTATTTTAACTCCCACATAATTGCATTCTCTTAGTACCCTATTTACATTCTTCCATTTTTCATATTTGCATAATTTCACCCCTTTCTTATCTTGGTTCACTTTTAGTCTCCATTCTTTACAATAACTGTATTTGTTGGAATGATGTTTCAAATCATTGCACCTACCAAAAGATAGATTAAGATAAAATCATATAAGCCTGAAAAGAGTGGCTAAATAATACAGTGTATTCTGTGTAAAGTATGAAAATTTGTTATTAAAAATCACAGTTTGTAATTGATGTTGAAACATTCCTTCTTTATTTGCAAATTAATGGTAAGAATGTTGATGATATAGGTGCACAGAGTGTACCTATGAACTATATGTTTAAAACATGTTTATGGTTCCTTAAATTATTATCATCATCGTTGGTTGTTGTAATGTTTTGTATTTAATGGCAATTCTAGAAAAAAAACTTGCAATGAGCTGTTTCTTGGAGTATCATAGAATAATGATTACTCAGCAACCTAGTGCACGGTCAGCTGATGGTGTTTAGTTGAACAAGAATTAAAAAAGATGTAATGTCACTAACTTTTAACCACAATCAAAGTTTGATCATGTTTCAATGGCCCTTGATCAACAAGAATATGATAAAGAATGGTGCACATCAGGGACATGCAGTGACCCAACAGGTTACCCAAGCAGCTGAAAACTCAAGATTTTCTTTATCCAGCTTACTGTTTATATCAATGTTCTGTACAGAGATTTTAGGACTAAGCATAGCAGAATAAAAGGGGGTAGCAATGGTAGAATTAGGAAGACCAGGAAGAAGTGGAGTGATTCTAGAGAAGGTATTGAGGTATTGGTATAGATGTATAAAGAGCAAAGATGAGAAACTGCTAAAAGTATGTATGAAACAACTCAAGATAATTAAGAATGACAAGAGCTGGTGGTGGCAGCTAGAGGAAAGCTTGATGTCATAGGGATGGGAGACATGAAGAAAGGGAGAAGAAAATGAAGGGGGACTCTGGAAGACAGTGATAAATAGAACAGAAGATATAACCAGGAAATTTGGGGTGAATAGAAAATAAAAAATTACTTTGTTTTTACAGCAAAATAGAGGTGGCAGTGGCAGCACCTGGCAGTGGTGTGTATACAAAAGTGAAATGGATATTATGTTTAGTATATGTTTCTGTTAATGATAATAATCATAAAGCAATGACAATAATGATGATAATCACGATAATAATGATCATGGTAATGATAATATTACTGATAATGATAACTGTATAGTCTTTTCCACATGCCCAAATGCATGGAAAATTTGTGCCAATGTGCGGCTACATTATTACAATGTGACCCCTGATTACCTCACTTGTGTATGCTATGGGAGTTTTGATAGAATGTGGGCTCAACACTGTCTATGTATGTCATTTAATGAGCACTATTCCTTATTTCATGATTGCTAGTTCATAGGCCAATATAAATTTATAACAGTTTTAACTCCTTAGGAGTAATGGCTAGCATGTTGGCTTATGAAATTAGGTTTCCGAGTTCAGTTCTCAGCTGGAGGAAACTTTTTATGGCTTTTAATTACATTTATTTCATATTACCCTAAGAGTATGGAACAATTAATGGCAGGCAAAATGGTGTGTTTGAACCAAAGGGTATTTGGTTTCCTTAATTTGGTTCGGAGCAAGCACTATAGAGTGTAATTTGGTGATATTACTTCTAAACTCTTGCTGCATAAGAAGTAAAGTCGGGAAGGAAATTTAGGAACATCCAAAACATTTTATTCATGGTTACCTTGAGATGAATTCAATTCTAAAAACTGAGACATGCATATCTCTATCTCTATCTCCCTCCCTCCCTCTCTCTCTCTTCTCCCTCCTCCCCTCTCATTGCTCCCTCCCTCTGAATTCTTCCTAAATGAAGAAGCTTGTTTTACAATATTTGGAAAATATGTGATAAGATTGTTTAGTTAAGTGAAGTTCTCTCAGTTTACAGGCATAAAGCAAATATACATTTTAATTTGAATAGCTGATTATAACCAGCTATAAGAAAATCTTGCTTTTATGCACAGACAATACCAGCATATTAAAGCAAAAAAAAGATAAATTTCAGTTATCAGTCATTAAAACTATCAATAGCTGTCATCCTGGACCAATGTAAATAATTTAATAATAAATACTGGGAAAACTGTTTGCTAAAATTTCAAAATAAACCAAGATGTAAAGAACCTGAACTAATGTTAAAACTAAACAACACTGAATTACAATCAAAAAATGAAACAAACTTTTTGGAACTGTAGATACACAACAACAACAAAATCAAAATGGGAAATGCACGTAAATCACCTAGAAAAAAAATTATATTCAAACACATTTGCGATAAGGACTCTTGTCATGCTACACAGACAAGAAAACAATAAGAACCACATACTTTGCAAATGCTCATTCATTGCTTATAGCATCATTTTCTGGAGGAATTCACCACCAGCAAAACAAATATTTTTAATCCACAGAAGAATCATCAGAATAATGACAGGGAAAAGAATAAGAGATTCATGAAGACAATTACTCAAGGAGCTAAATATATTACCTCTGGCTAGCATTTACATATAAGAATTACTTTTATTTACAAAAAGCACTGTGAGGAAAATACACAAACACTAAATTCTTAAAAAAAAAAAAGTATATATATATATATCACTATCAGCAAATACAAAGCTAATGGAAAGTGGAGTACTTCATGCAGCCATAAAAATATTCAATGCAAATTGTCAAATGAAATTAAAGCTGAAGAAAAGATGAAACCTTTCAAAGCAAACACCAAACAGTATTGATTACACAATTGTTTTTATAATGTAAATGAATATTTTGTAAGTAAAGTGTATTATTCTTGTAAATAATGTGTAATATCCCTTTGTAAATTGGACATGTTCTATATCACCTGTGCAAATTGTACAATTTTGATCAAAAAGAACAAATAAACAATATAATATGTCAGTCGTGTACTTCATACTATTTCCACCAATGCTTCAAAAGTAAAGAAATACTGCTATTATCATATTAGGGTGCTATTAAATGCTAGAGTAGTGTGCTTTTGAACTACTTCCATTTTCATTATCATAAATTTCTTGTTTATCATGAGCAAAATATCAAAATTACCACTGTGTAATTTAATTCTATATGTAAACACAATTTAGCTGTAACAATTGCTAAACAAAAGCAGCCTGGCTGCAATTATTATCCTTAATTAAATTAGAAAACAGATTATCTGACACACGTCAGTTGCATAAATGCATAAGTACCATAAGATGGGGTAATATCGGACAAAATGTTAATATTCTTTAAGGTAGGTTCATAAAGAATATTCAATTCATGTGACAAAAAGTGTGAGATATATGAGGTGATATGATGTAAGTTACCAGATACTAACAAATAAAATTGCCCGATGTTACCCCTGTGATGGGGTATTCCCAATGCTCACTGAATTTCTATCCAAAGTTTTGTATTTCCCTGTAATGGGGTAATTTCAGATATACAAATATTTGACTGATAATGACAATCTACTCATGGCATAAATGTCAAATTTACAAAATGTTCTCGTGAATAAAAGCTTCCCCTTTTCTTCTCTAGGAGTCTCTTATGATTCCGACAAACTACCTGTTTAGCTGTTTCCTTCCAAACACATGTGGATAATCAACAAGAACAAAAGCCTCCACTTCTAGAACTGCTTCCTCTGTTCTGACCATTTCTTAACCAGTGGATGATACATTATTATTCACAGGCAATACAAGCAATGATTCAGTATTATCTCTATTTCTGATATAGATGTCCTGGAACAACATATAGTTTTTGCTTTCGCTGGACATTTGCTTTATTTTTTGCTCCATATCGAACATTCTGAAGCATCTCTTCAAAAATTGAAGACCAATCTTCCAGAGAATTGTAACAAGAATTTTCTACATCAGGCAATTTTATGAGGACTCTTTCAGTATTAAACAGAATTAATTCTACTGTGCAGAATGCATGTTTTATATTTTCCTTCAGTTGCTGATATTTTATGAAGAGTTTCCTTCAAAAGTGAGGAGAATGTATACTTTGTATTTCTTCCATTGGGTAAACATTGCCCGCCATTGCTGCCATGCAGCTTTCAAAGGTCTTAAGAAACCTACATCTAATGGCTGTAAGAGATGAGTGCTGTTTGGTGGCAACAAAATGAAATGATTTTATTCTCACATTTATTAATCACTTTCAGCGAAATGTGAATTTGGAGGTTTCTTCTATCATAATTTTCTCCCCCTCCATCGAATTCAAGATTTTGAGGGACATAATTATACCTCAGAAGAGCATCAAGCCTCATTTTATAAGTCTTTGACATTCTCTGATATTCCCACAATGTATGTAGATAACTGTAAATAGTTTACTTGACAATAGTACAATTGAGATAAGAGGAAAAACTACATTCAGATTTCCTTAACACTCAAATAAGTAAATTATAAAGAAACTGTGCTTACATCTTGTTTCTCTTCCAGTACAATGACGAAAGTATTTGTGTAAGGATAACTAATAGTTTTCAGAGCAATATACAAATTGTTGTTCTACACCACAGAAACTTCCAAGTGCAACAATGTATGTCTGAATCTACTCGACAATGTGCAAGGTGTAAGAAGCACAATGTGCGTATGGTATAACAGCTGGCATTCGGTGATACCAACGTAAGAAAATAAATATACTGTTCCCATCCGAATTTACTTGTGTGTCCAATATTTCCCCATCTTACGATACAGAGCTCTTTCTTCCCTGGAAAAAAAAAATCTTAAATTGTTTCTTATTATCTAATAGAGTATTGGGGTTAAAGTAGCAATGTAGTAATGCAGAGATGAAAAATGGTCATCACCTGCTACTATGGTAGATACCCACCCACCCAGCAGTGAACCAACAATGCATTTGTGACTCAGTCTACCAAATCATGATCCTAAATTCTTTTATGAGAAATTATACCACTGGAAGGGGTTATCATATCTTGCTCATGAAGTTCTTCTTACTGCTGAAGTAAACTCACACAGTTAAAATGAAATATTGCTATGTAACTATATGAGACTCTCTTGCAGCACTTCAGCTTTAAGATAACCATTATTGGCTATCCCCATCCAATTGTACTGAGAATGTTTAACTTTGGGGAGAAGTAAAGGCTTACTAAGACCTCAAGATTAAAAACTTCCTACAGTTAATGGAGTAGAAAAGCAGGTCCAGATGTGCTATTTATGACTTCCTTTGGTATCAAGAATTGCTTAATAATGGTTAAGTATTCAATCTCTCATGCCTACAATGTAACAAGAAACAAAGAGCTGAGCTTTTCATGTCCATGTGGTTGCCCATGTACAGCTCATAAAGAAATGTATTAACCACCCTACTCATTCATTTGTGTTGTATACAGTGTTAAATATTAATGTTCATAAAGCAGTCAGTCAAAACTGGTGTATAATTAAAAGTACAATAGTTATCTATGCTTATGTCATATATGCTTCCTTGCACACTAGGTTTCAGTTATTATTTGCCTTTCTCAACCAAATATAGAAAATAATAATATCATTGTATAAATTGTGTTTTCTTTGTAAGCAAAATTACATTGCTTCTGTGATTTAAATGATATTGCCTGGTGTTAGCAGTTGTAAGAATGCTTAAATGGCTGATGGAGAAGAGTTGTAATAACTTTTTTTCTATAAAAAGCTAAACTTAGAAAACTTCTCTTATAATTATACAAAACATTAACATAATATAAAGAAATTGCTTGAAAGAAAATTATATAAAAGTTAAGTGACAAGTGTTGCTTTTTGGCAGCAAATATTATCATCTTAATAAGAACAATTCTATATTTGTTAAAATTGGTATTTTTTATCTTTTTACCTATACATGGGAATAGTGAATGTGAAAATGTAAAACAAACACAACAGTGCTAACTGGATCATTTCCAAAAGCAAAGAATATTCCATTTGTGAGATGATTTATGGAAGCATATATGAGTCATACTTTGTCTGTTACTCATTTACTCCCATCAAACATTAATAAAAATGATAAAAGTAACAACAACAACAATAATAAAAATAATAATAAATAACAATAATAGTGCTAAGTTCAATACAATGGTAGCAACCTCTTGTGGCACAGGCCATAAGATTTTGTAGTGGCTTTTGTGCTTAATTATATTTAACTGTGCATGAAGCTTCACCATGTAAGCTACACTTTTTTTTCATAATTATTGCCATCTTTCTTGGACTTCCTATGAAGTTCAACAACTTTCAACACTTAATACAGTAAGTATGCAACAAAACTTGGTCCACAGATGCACGGCCCATTGTCTGGTCATGTACTGTACACTTGGCTGGCAGTTGTACAGCCTGCCACCCAGTCACACAAGCGTGGATGTCAAATAAAATCTCAGATCACATTAACAATTTTTAGAATAAACACAAAACATACTTATCACTGGATTATATCCATTTATTGCACACCATACCCTGACTTTTTGATCATGCAAGGGGTTTTAATGAATGCAAGTGGGTTTGTCTGTCGCATATCATCAATTGTGTTGTGATGACACATGACCATGTAAATGAAACCATGCTTTGTTACTGAACAGTATTAGTCATAGATCAATTTTTCCATCATTAATATTCCTCAAAATTCAGTTACAGAAATTTATTTGACTGGTGATTATGTGGTAGCAATTCCTGGACAACAGGAGTTGAATTTTAAAAGTTTTGTTGCTTCACCTGCTGAAGCTTTCGAATTGTTAGTTTCTTGTGCAAGGCGCCCAAGAGATTTTCGAGGTGACCATTCTAACCTTTCTCCGATTTCATTCTAATTTCTGCTCCATAAGCACATGCCTGATTACCTTTCTTTTCCTATCACAAATTGATCCCGTCTCCCCGAATTTATTTACAAGCAGATGAACGGCCTCTCTACTAAGAACACATATGCCCAGTAATTTAGTTTCAAATTGCCTTACAACTTCCCTACAAGATGATGTAAGCACATACGTATCATACATAAACACTCTTTATGGTACTGTATACTGCATTTTGAAAGCACTTCAAGCAAAACTAAACGCTTCTAAACAGTCTTCATTTCTGGACTAGAACAGAAGTAAGACTGACCATGTGTGACGATAGAACGGATGTAGGATGCACATGCAGGGAAAGGCAGTGAGGTCACACGATTTGTAACAAATGTGCTCTTTATTTGCAAATAGCATATGATATTCCAATTTGCAATTAAATCAACTGTTAGCTGCACTGTTATTTCTACCAGGTCTGTCCTCCCTGCTTGTGGTTTTCTCAAGTTTTTCTTCATTCATCATTATTGGCGAGTGTTGGGGAGATAATCTAAACTTGGGCCTGGAACATTTCCATTACAAAATTCCTTTTACAAATACATTTAGTTTTGTATTTCATCACTTCCATTGGTTATGGTGCCAAACATAGCAACAATAGGCAACATACACTTAAAAAAAATAAAAAAAAAAATTCCTGTACCTTTTAAAAACTGAAATATTCTTAAAATTGGGAATAAGCTGAGAAACATATGTATTACTGCTAAAAATTTGTTGACATTCAAGAAAAGGTGAACTGAACAAATTAGCTTATATTTCTGAAACTATTAGAAGTTCCCTCTTTAGCTGCTTCCAAAAACTGATAACTGACTGAAACTCCAAACTGATATTCAGGTCATGACATTCGAATCAACCAATGACCTGACCCTTCATATGTATTTTGTTCATTTTTGGGTTATATTATTTTACAAAACTTTGGTTTATATAGAAAATCTGTTAGTGCCAACAATTACTTAAATGCAAAAACTTCAATACCACACCACATCAATATACTATGTGCTCACATTTTCTTGGATGCTTGGCTCTAGTTTCCATTTGGCAAGTTCGAGGCCGCGCCGTGGCCGAGTGGTTAGACCACTCGACTCTCACCTAGACGGCCGGGGTTCGATCCCAAGCGACCGCATGTGAGATTTGTGGTGGACAAAGCGGCGCTGGGGCGGGTTTTCTCCGGGTACTCCGGTTTCCCCCGCCATCGCATTCCACCGGTGCTCCATCATCATTCATGTATCATCAGTGTCACCGCCTGCGGTGCCATTAGTAGTTAAAGCGGGCGTTAAACACTACCAAAAAAAAAAAAAAAAAAAATTGGCAAGTTTTACAGAACAGCAATAATGTTATACATCTGGCTATTTAGTGGTTTCAATTTCATTCTGTCTGTAGATCGGAGAATTCACACATGTACATGTGTGCTGTGTTTTATTTCAATAATTCAGCTACTTCACAGTAAGATAGATAACCCTTCCAAGAGTCAACAAAAATTAAAACATTTTCAAGAAACAGCAAGTAATTGGCCTCAAAGAACATCTACTCCATCCAAAACCTAAATAATTCATGATTAAAAGGCACCACACTAGAAAACAATAGACCAGGAGTATGAAAAATAAGTTTCCATAGGTGCAAAAAAAAAAAACATGCACTGGAAAAGCTAAAAGAACTTTAGAGCCTTAGAGAAAAGAAACTCCAGAAGTATAAACTACAGAGAAGAATAAAAGTCTGTGGTGACTGCACATCCCTAGAACAACATGAAGCTGACTTAGAGACAGAGTTACTCAAGAATCTAGGCACTAGCAAAGTACAATTTGAGAAAGCTCTTATCATTAAAAGAAGAAAAATGTATATGAAACTTTGAAGTACACATCACAGACAACCACAAGATGTTTATAGGAGGACCACCTGGGACACACAAATTCCACCGCTCTTTCCACCAGCATTCAACAATGAAAATGTTAAATAAATAATTTCTGCTCATTATACATTTGCATCCAAAACAAAAGTGAAGCCAGAAATGTTCCATTCTCCGCCAACTTTTATAATATAAAAAATCTGTTTTTATGTTTATTAGCACAGGGTAGTAAATGTTCTCATTAAAAGAAAATTTTATTTCATTAGGTCAACAAATGACATGTTTGCTTTAGGCAATTGTCTGTGGCTTCAGGAATGACAATGTTCAACAATGAACTTCTCACAAACTATGGTTTTCCTGCCTGGTCAATGTTTACTCCAACACAAGAAAGGAAAGGTCTGCTATGGATTGAAAGGAAAAATGTAAATGGGGTGTTATTTATGGACGCTCTTTAACTGCTGTGGCTCTCAGCGTCCCATTCTAGATTGGGCATGAAAGACTGCTTAATTTTGCTCAGAGGCCTCTCTATCAGGCTTGAGGTTCTTTTATGTGCCATAAATCTACAACACGGGACCAACGGCTTAACTTCCCTTCCAAAGGAAGCCATGCTAAGGATTTTTACACCCGAAAAAATCCATTGTCCTCCGCCGGGTTTGAACCCGCAACCTTGGTTATATGAACTTAGCATGGGAACCATTACACCACAGAGGGCGACATGGATTGAATGGGTTGTGCATAGTTGCCAGAAGAGTAGAAGTTTTGTTTAATGAAAGAAGCTAATCCTGTCTGTTCTCAGTTGTGAATTAACAATGTAGTGTCAGTTAATAGTGTGTTTTCTTAAGCATTGTGAATTAGAAGTAGCATAATGCCTTGCAAATGCGTAAATAATAAAAACAATTTGTTACTTTTGTGGCAAGTTCACTTTAAAAGTAAAGAATCAGAATTTGGTTCCATGGAATAAAAGAGCTTATAAGTGTTATTTTGACAATAAAATAAACTAGAATAAGCTTTGGGCTCTGCAAAGCTGTTGTGGCAAACGTGCAACACTATTAACCAGCTGGTTAGAGGGGTCCCATCATATGCCTTTTGCAGTTCCTATGATATAGCGTGAAGCTAAGGATCATAGAACAGACTGCTTCTTGTACTTGATAAATATATCTGGAATAAGTTCAAATATTAAATATCCAATTTTAGAGTCAGCAATTCGACCAGTACTCATGGACCTAGCCTTCCCATACCAACTCTACCAAACAACAGAAATGTGACTGAAGATTTTGAAAGTGTTGATGACATTAGTGCATTATAATGGAGTAACCCAAATTTTGTGGAAGGAGTTACTATAAACAAATTATGCTTTCTAACACAGGAGGATCCAAACGATTTAGTTCGTGATCTTGGGTTACCTAAAAGTAAAGATGATTGAAAGGTATTCTTCTGCAGAATGGCATCGAACTAAGTTCTTTCTGTCAATGATATAACAATTTCAGCATTTGTTTTCTGAACAGGAGGACCTATTTTCCTGCAATAATGTTGATTCTTTGATGGCATCCCTGAGTATTCAACATAAACCTGAAGATTCGTGTTTGTTCCTCGACTCCTTGAAAACAAGCTTGAAAGGAGTTTTGCTACATAATGTGGACAAATTTCTATCCATTCCTACTGACCATACAGTTGGTATGAAGGAGAGTTACGTGAATATGCATCTCTTGCTATCCAGTGTCTGGTATGATGACTATTCATGGGAGAAATGTGTACATTTTCAAGTGATAGCTATCTTACTTGGATTACAATTTGGCTATACAAAATTTTGTGCATGTGGAGTAGCAGGGATAAAAGCAGCAATTATGTTTAAAAAAAAATGGCCAAAGAGACAGTAATTTAATCCAGCACATGCAAACTTTGTTTTTAACTACTTTAAGTGCTGACAAAGACTTATTACCTCCATTTAACATCAAAATAGGTCTGATTAAGAACTTTGTGAAAGCAATGGATCATGAAGGGAGTAGTATCAAAATATTAGTGAAGCAAAATTAAAACAGGGAATATTTTTTGGTCCTCAAATTAGAGAACTTATGAAGGATTCACAGTTTGAAAGCCTGTTAAGTTTGCAGGAACAAGCTCCATGTTTCTCTTTCAAGAACATTGTTATAAGCTTTCTAGGAAACTACAGGTCTGAACACTATCCTGAACTTCACAGTGAGTTTCTTGAGAACTATAAGGTCATGGAATGTAATATGTCTGAAAATATACATGTTGAATTTCCATCTTGACTTTTTCTCTGAGAAGCCTGGTGCTGTCAGCAACGAACAGGCAAGTGTTTCCATCAGAATGTCACTGAAATAGAAAGACACTACCAGGGAAGATGGATTTCAAATGTGTTAGTACACCACTGTTGGACACTCAAAGAGAGATGTTTCTCAAGCAAAGTACAGTTGAAAAATCTACTTTACATTCATTTTACATATGTAAAAAGTAGGTTTTAACAGCATAACGTTTGGTGCAATGTAGAACCACAATCACATCATCATACCAAACTTACACTCTTAATACCTACAAAATAAATAACAGAGCTGGATAATTGGGAAAACACTTTAATTATGAAGCATAAACACTGCTTAATGAATTTTGAATTGCAGCCACTGAATCAACTATCTGTACTACTAAATATCAACACACCAGATGCCAACAACAGAAGCCAATTGGTCTGAAGATGAGAGCAAATAGTTCTCAAAATGGTCAGACAACAAAAAATGTAAATGATGCAAGTGTTTCTATTCAGAATCAAACCTTCTCTAAAATTTAAATTTCAAATCACTGTTGCTAGCTAATCCAAATAATATATGAATAAAATAGTGGGGATTCTTTACAACATGCGATGCGAGATGGTGATACATTTTTTCTAAATTTAAAGTTTCAGCAATACACATGCACAAGCAGACAGAAACAACCAAAGACTGTGAACCATATTGCATCTCACATAGCAGCTATCATTTCCAACAGTCATAGCCAACCTCTGCAAACAATTGCCAGACATCTGCACAACAAAGTGTGTAGCATCATCTGGAAGCGATTAACAACCAGTCATTTTTTAAAATTCCTGACTATACCTCCTCTTAGGTTTTATTTCTTTACAAACACAGGGATGCGATCGAGAAGAATTTATTGGAGTGCATGAAGGGAAGGTTGTACATTACTGGTGATATTCTTACAGATTCTAATAGTTTTAAAAATGACTTGTCCAATTAATAAGGCAGATCTGTCAGTTTACCTCAATTACTGTTTGACGAGGCTCTGCTGAGAACAAAAATACCATGTTCTGGATAAAATGTGGTGTTGCACCCCATTAAGAGATGTGACCATACATATCCCAAGTTTTGTTAAAATAGAACCCTACTTCTTGTGGCTTTTGTTATTAATAATATCTAGAAAGTTCTTCTTCTTCTTCTTCTTCTTCTTCTTCTTCTTCTTCTTCTTCTTCACTGTTATCATCATCATTTTTAGAACTAGAAATGAAAAAGTCACACAGTTTGTTGGTAGAGGAATATGGTTCAAGCAGGCAAAGCTATTGCCAGGCAAATTCTTTTCCTTGTACACTGCTTTGCATACAAGCAGTCATACAAGGTGACAATAATGGAGTATTCGATTGGAGACCAATGTGTGAGTTTTGAATAGTATCTAATTGGTTCAGTTACTGCCATGATGTGTGCATGTTCTCTTAACGATACAAAATACACTTTGAGAGGGAAAATTGGAGTTCCCAGCCACATTGTTCAAATCAACAAATGTAAAATAGGCCCGAAAATACTGATGCTAAAAATGGTTTAGCAGACCTTTTTCAGGAACTTAAGGAAGACATTATACAGGTGTACCTTGTGGTGTAGAGATTAGGTTTAGTTAAGTGAGTTAAGCGTTAGTACACATAGCTAGTAATTTAGGGACAAAGAATACAGATTAGATTCTGGCTAGGCTTAGTTGATGAATGAGTTAAGTGTTTAATGTACACAGCTAGCTATTTAGGAACAAACAGTGTACATGGTTATATTGTAGTTACAACAATAGCAAGTGATGAACTGTATACCTAGTGTAATTTATTGACAGTAAAAGTGTTGGTTGCCTTGTGATATGTGATCCAAAATGGACAATTTGGTTGCACAACATTCTTCAGAATGGCTACCTGCACTGTAAGTAAATAAATAAAGAATTATAAACCTTAAGTTATGTTCAGAAAATGTTTTCCGGAATAAAACCACAGTAAAACATTATTTTAAATTCATATCAGATAGTAAAATGTAAAGCTATACTCCAAAAAATATTCTGCTCATGTTGGGCTTTGAAAAAATCTTGCATCACATACTGGAAAGAAGAGCCTAAAATATTTATTTTAATGCTTCTTTATGGGTTTATTCTGCATAACTTTAATATGCTGCATACAAAACCAACCGATCCACAGAAAGGGGCACAAATGATTAGGCTTGAACAAGTTCTCCTTCAGTGAATCATACTGCATTTGACAATGGCAGAATGTGCAAAGACATAGGCACAAGGAAGTCTCTTCTTGACTTGTCAATATAACAAGTCCTTTTTTTTGCTATTGAAGCTGCAGCTTGTATTGGACTCCCTGCAACTACAGCACAGAGGTGGGCGAGATTATTCAGGGAAGGGATTCAATGCCGTTGTCCTGGTTTGGGAAGAAGACATGTGTCTGCTTCTGAAATGGAGTGGGCACATGCAGTACTGCTTTAATTGCAGTAGTAGAGAGGAGCCCTCTCCAAACTGCTTGTGAAATGAAGGCACATTCACAATTCCCTGAATTAGTTTTAACAGCTCTGCAACATGTAAACAATGCAGGACTTCATGCATGAATGGCAGCTACAAAGCAATATCTGACAGATGATCAAATTTTTTTTTGCCTTGCATTTGCAGAGGAAAATGCCAACTATGGCTGGAATAACATAAGATTCTCAGATGAGATGACACATAAGGAAAAGATGATTAAATACTGTCCAAAGGGGTCCCGATATAATGCAAAATACCTAACTTTATAATTTCATCATGGTTGCATCTTGTATCTTTTTGGGATATCAAGGGATAGTCTGGGCATGTTATGGCAGCTTGATGATACACTGAACAGCACAAATACATGGTATTGCTCAAGAATATTGAGATTCCCTCTGTGAAGATGAGTTATCCTGATGAAATTCTTTAATATGTACAGGATAATCATCCTGCACACACATTTCAAAATGTTTCAAATTGGTTCTTATAGGTGCAAGTTATCAGAGTGTAGGCTTGCAGTATAACTGTCTGCCCAGTTTAGGTACAAAAACCACATTGGCCTGCCTCCAGAGGCTAGAAACACACCTTATGGCAAGGGAAGCCCTGAAAATTCTCACTAGTGAGAAGAAATAATTTCCCAGCCCTCTTGCAGGAGAACCAGGAAGACCTCATCCTCACCCACACTTTCACAATTGAATTAAAGACAGCCCATTAACTTTCCTAAAGAGTCATTCCCTCAGAGATTACATGCCAACCTTCCTGCGAAGGCTTGCATACCTTAACTGAAGTTACTTATTGATCTATAATGTGGTCTCTGGAAAGTGGGTTTTAAACAACAGCTTCAGGATCTACTCCTCTAATTGCATCTTGACACCTCCAAAGAGGCCAGTTTGTTCCCACCTCTGGAGGCCAGAAATTTCTGTAACTGAGCAGCACTCGATTACTTCTCTATATTCCCACAGAAGCACCTCCAAGATCTCTCCTCTCTTATACCATTTCTGAATTTCCTTATATGAATCCCAAGTTGTCTGACACTTGTTGGCTTTATAGCATTGTAAAGCCTACCTGTCTAGCTTTATGGCCCTTAAAAAAGGGTTCCATTTCAAATTGTCTTTTGATTGTACCTCCAGCACAGGAGTTTAGTTCCTTTTGTGAGCAGAGACCAATGTATTGGTGAACAAATTTACCTAACACTCCATGTCCTCCACATTCCTCAAGGTCTATTCTCAAGTCCAATCTCCAGGTCCCCCTGGAAGGAGTCCTAATTGATTCTCCTAGGTTTCCTGTGAAGGTGGTCCTTTCATTTTCCTTCAAGATCAAAGCGAATGTGCTGTAGTCAGATAAGTTCCAGACTAATGCTCCAATAATCCTTAATTGTAATTGTAATTTTTATTAAGCCTTAAATCGAGTGGACAATGACATTTTCACACAAAAAACCATAATTAAAAAGAAACATTTGTCATATTTACATAATCATCAATAACATAGAAAGGATTTAAAACTAACCAATTATAGAACCTTATTTTTAAAATAGGAAGTGGTAACCCGTGATATTTTAGAGGTATTTTATTACATAGCTTTAGGCCCATTAATAGATAACTTGACACCATCTTATTTAATCTGAGATCAGGGAATATCCAAATTCAATTTATTTCTTATATTTTGTGTATGCTTATCACAAACTTTTTTAAAACTGTCTTTCCTCTGCCAGGTGTATAATGTTAGATCATAAATATATAAGTTTATTACTGTTAATAAATTTAAGGTTTTAAAAAGAGGCTTACAATGATCACGTTCAGATTTATTTATTTAACAAAATTCTTATAGCCTTTTTTTTGTAAAATTAAAACATCTGTTATGTGACTAGAGTTACCCCAAAATATCAAAGAATAATGAAGTACCAACTGTAAAAATGCAAAATGGGGACTTCTTAGATACACAGGAAGAACATTGTAAATTAAAGCCCTTAATAAATACAGCACTCTTGATAGTCTTACTGAAATAAATTGGATGTGTTTCGACCATGTTAAAGTCCAATCAAAATTTCACCTAACAATTTATATTCATTAATTTGATTTTATTTATTAATATTAGAATTCAGACACACAGTCAAGGTTTCAGTTTTTTTATTATTTAATACAAAACCATTGCCAATAAACCATGTGAAATACTAATCAATGTGTCTGCAGTAAGTTTCTGTAACATATTATTTTCTTTCATTACAAAAGTGATTGATAATTCATTTACATATATTGATAGATAATTAATTGTTATTAAAAAATGTAATGGGCCCAAAACTGAACCCTGGGGTACACCATAGTTTATACATGCTTCTTCAGAGCGAGAGCTATTTGTGATAACGTGTTTCCTATTACAGAGATAAGCTTGAAATATTTTCAAAGTATTGCCCCTAACAACATAATACTCAAGTTTGATAATTATATTATGATCGATATAATCAAAAGCATTTGTCAAATCACTAAATAATATATTTGATATCAACTTATTTTAAAAATTGCTATAAATTTTTCACAGTAGCATATTGATTGCATCGATGGTTGCTCTACCTTTTCTAAAACCAAACTGGTTTTCACTGAAGTATCCATTGAGTTCAAAATATGTATACAATTGATTGAATATAACATGCTCTAAAACTTTGGCAACATCCTCTATGATCCCAAAGGACACTAGTATTGAGTCTAGACCTCCTCCTACAGGATGTTTCTGGTTACCATCACAGTCCAAGTCTTGGGAATGAAAAAGACCCTTTCTACCTGCTAACTAAATTAGAAATTGGTGAAAATGAAAGTTAACCCACTCCTTTGCACTTGTGAAGCCAATATTAGGAATGTAAACTTAAGTTGGAAACAAGTGAGGTTCAATGTCCAATTAAAGGGAAGTATAGATCATATGTTATGACAGTGGGCATACTCTAAGTGTAAGTTTTGCAAAGAAAACAATTTTGTTGGTTTAGTAATTAACATACAATTATTATTATGACAGCTGTCTTCTGCTTTGTGAATATAGTTAGGCAGCTATTTTGTTGGGCACTATCTTGTGAGAAAGGAAGACTGATTGATGTTATATCCATAAAAAAAGACTTCAGAAATAGTCAATTTTATAGGCCTAACCTAACTTTCCTGTAGATCTAACTGAAATTATCTCTTTATAGCAAAGACCTTGGAATTATATTACCTAGACTCACTGCTGGTGCTGGTGTGCTGTCGCTAATTGAAACCTCTCGTTCATCGGTAGGTGAAGGGCACACGTGCTTTCTGCCGTATGTTCAGTGCGCTTAAAAGGATTTAAAAGTGAGGTGATTTAAGGGTGTTAGGGTTTAATAATTAACTTGGTGCACTTCTATGCTGTATAACTGTACTATACACCGGAAAAATGATTCCGAGATCACTTTCCATTGGTAAGAATAAATTGTAACATTTGTGTTCCAAATTCATTCAACTTTATTGTCATGGGTTTCCTTGGTCATTAAGCGAATGAGAATTTATTAGATTCCTAATACATAGACTAGAATTATTGAGCAAGTCATCAGCTGCTCTGAGACGTAACAAATTTGTGCCATCGAAATGAAAAATTGTTTCCATGAGAATAAAGGCAAAATGATGCTAAACCTTGATACAGTTCCTTCAGTATTTAGTTTCCCTTCTCATCTGAAAAAGCTAATAAGAACACTAATTTCATTCTTATAGCCATTTTCTATAAGTTTTATTAGCATTAGAAGGCAGTGCTAAAATATTAGATTTAATATTATAATTTGTCCTAAATAAAAGAAAAAAAAATGTTGAAATCTTGATCAAGTAAATTTTTCAAATCTGTAACTTCAGACTGAAACACAATCCCACAGGGTGCAAAAAGGAATTTTGCTAAAGCGTTTAGAACATAATGAATATTATGTAATAATCAATTTTAATTTTAGATTTGTTTATAAATTATTTCAGGAAGCACAGACCATACTCTCCTGTTGTGCATATATTAATATACCTATCTTATCTATCTAACTCAAATATACCACAATTACTGATAGAAAATGTTTACTTAATGTCCTGAATATAGTTTACTGAAGAGGAATACAGGTACCTAATTTCACTGTAATGTACCTAATTTTATACTGTACATACCACCTCTGAAAATCCAATATCACATTTTATTTTTTTTCTGCTAAATCATTTTATTTATTTGTTTTTATTTATTTATATACTGCCTTAGGTAATATCGTCGTATTACCACTTTGACCTTCTATAATGACTGCTTAAACTTGAGCTGCACATTAAAACTGTATTTCTCGATTAACTTAACACACATTCAGTATCTCATTCATATTTCCAGGCTCTTGAGGGCGGGTAATAAGAATAGCTTCATTAGTCTAGAATCGAACCCAGCATATTTTTCATTTTTAATTCAGTATTTTGACCACTTTACTGCAGAGACACTCTTAACAAACCCTCTTTATAATTCTTGTTGATGTCTTTGTGCATTAAAGTAAAAAGCAGAATGTATACATGGAATCACTGAGAAGAAACTGAGAAAACGGAATTAAAGCTGAATTATGCTCTCTGTGAATGC
Organism: Hymenopus coronatus; assembly: GCA_030762935.1. NCBI lineage: Eukaryota > Metazoa > Arthropoda > Insecta > Mantodea > Hymenopodidae > Hymenopus > Hymenopus coronatus. The sequence goes on from CM060900.1 coordinate 169,140,480, forward strand.
TTACATCCTGTTCGTAAAACACTTTAAATGCAGGTATGCGATTTTCAAGCTCAATGATAATATTTACTGCTGTTTTGTTCAGCTGTGGAATGAAATTCCGTCTAGTCAATGAAGTGATTTTATTCAACTTCCAAAGGGATGTTCAAGGTCTAATCCCTGTGTATAGATGCTGGCGATCATAAAGAACGTGTTTTCGCTATTATTTCCTAATCAGGTATCCTTATGACGTAATTATAGCTGTTGTAAATTTCACTGTTTGTCCATTACAACCAATGTATTGTGCGCAACCTAGGGAGTCTCTTGCCCTCCACCTGACTTCTTCCTATTATGACAGTTTATCTGGTCTGCTCAGCTAGGCATGTAGGGGCTTGCTTTATAGGTTCAGATTGTTAAAACGTCAAGTTCAGCAGCTGAAAGGCAGAGGAAACAGATAGATAAATTGAAAGAAGAGGGAAAATATGAGGCTTTTAAAAGAAAGCAAAGTGAGAAGCAGAGAAAAAGAAGAAATAAAAGAAAGGACGCAATGACATTTGATGAGAAACAAGAACTAAAGAAGAAACGCTGTATAGAGCAGAGAGTGTATAGAATGAATAAGTGTATGCTGGAAACTCTCCAGCTTCTTTTCAGCCAGAAGTGACCACCTCATCCATAGCCTATAAATCTCCTTGTTCTTTTGGAAAAGCTATAGCAAGGGCTAGGCATGGCCTCCCTCAAGTCCTAGAAAGTGTAAAGCAATAGTAACCAAATTAGCAAGTACCTATATTCTTCACTCAGCACCTACACCCAGACGAGAAAATAGTCCTTGAATTATTACTGAGGAGGTTAAATCTTCTGTTATAGCATTTTTTAAATCTGACAGTGTTCCATACCACATGCCAGGCACAAGGGATTATGCGATTCTTCATTCAGACAACGGGAAAGAGAAAATTCAAAAGAGGTAGCTTTTCCTTAGCTTAGGAGAAATTTACCAGCACTATAAGCAGGAACATCCAGGTGCTAAAATTGGATTCACACGGTTTTGTGAACTTCACCCAAAACACATCTCTTAGTGCAGAAACTCTTGAAAATTTAGGTCTCTACATCTATCATGAAAATATGAAATTGTTGCCAACATCACTACCTGGCATTTCTAATAGTATTGGATTTTTTATAAGAAAAGCTGTAAGCAATGAGAATGAAATGAAGTGCATGATGTTGGAATGTACTGTTTGTGGCAATGTTAGGAAGTATGAGCAGTATATTGATAGTGTATTTCCAGATACTTAGATGCAGAGATAACTTATACACAATGGATAAAAGATGAAGAGAGGCAAACATCAAGAAAGAAAATGAGTGGTTCTGTTACAGAAGTACTTGAAACTCTGAGAGGTAAGTTGCTACAATTTCTAAGACACACATTTATTAATAAAACACAGGCTTCTCATTTTGAGAACCTGAAGAAAAGTGTACCATCTGACACTATTACAATACAAATTGACTTCAGTGAAAACTATTGCTTTCACTATCATGATGAAATGCAATCTGCCCATTGTAAGTCAAACGGCTGTACGTTGTATACAGCTATAATATACTTTATTTCAGAAAATGGAGAATTAGACCATGAATCATATGTTGCTATGTCTGATTATATGCATCATGACAAGTTTGCTGTTGCCAAGTTTAATTCCATAATTGTGAGTCATTTATAAAAAAACACGCAGGTTTTTTTCGCATACAATATCAATCTGATGGTACTGCTCAACATTTTAAACAGAAGTTTTCACTGTTCCTGATTACACTACAACAAAAGAGATCAGTTGGAATTTTTCAGCCACTGCTCATGTTAAAGGACCTATAGCTGGTCTGGGAGGTACATTAAAATGACATGTATGTGAAGTTACCAGAGCAAGGCAAATTGATCCCCAGTTACAGTTTGCTGAATGTGCACAACAGTTATGTCCTAAGGTTCATACAATATATTGTGGTGAAAATGATGTTAACTCAGAGAAATCTCAGTTACTAAACCTGTGGCATCCAAATGTAAAAGAAATTTCCAATATTCCTGACACAAGAAGCTATCATTACTTCCATACTCTTTCAAAGAATAAAACTGAATGTTCTAGTATTTGATTTTATAGAAGGTACACTCAGTCCCACAAGTGAAAACAGTACAGTTACTTGTAAGAAAAATGAAGAGCAATACAGTAATGAAACTGTATGTATGGCGACTGGATCCTGATAGCATTTCCAGGAAAGAAAACCAAGAAGCATTTTGTAGGGAATGTGGTTAACGTATATGAAGAAGAAAAGGAAGTTCAAATCAGATTCTTGCAATATGGTGTTGAGACTTCTAAATTTCACTGGCCACAGAGGGATGATGAGTGTTTAGTTGAGCTTAAAAGTGTAACAGGAAAACTACCAGATCAAAACTTTGACCATAGGTTAAAATTCTCTTTTAAGTTTGATTTCAAAGACACAATTCTGGGTTAGGAGAAAAATATAATATTGTTACTACAGTTCGTATGCTGATTTGTGATATTTAGATAAGTATTTATTGGAATGTTAATATTTTCTTGTCAATATGAAGGAATATTTTAGTTTAAGTTGCAACGTTATGCAAGTCACAGGATATTTTCTGTTTTAACTCATACAGTAATAGTTCATAGAAAACTATTCTTGATGCTATAATTAGCACATCATGTGATAAGAGACACTTCCAGTTTTCATTATTCTCAAGAGCAGAGATTTTTAAATAATTTAAGGAATGCATTTGGCCATGTCTTTTGGTGTCATGGAAGTCACATAATACAAAAATGTGTCATTATTTAACTATTATTTCAAATATAAATTCTAAAACATTAAATATATATATATATATATATATGGCCATTGTCTTTATTGTAGTCTATAATGCTTTGAACCCTTAACACATACTGATACAGTATTACTGAATGTGAAATTTAAGCTTTGTTGTACAAGTCCCATGTGGAATTAGCCAATTTTATTTAATGTTTGCTACTATTAAGAATCTTAATTCTAACAAACTCAGGCCAGAATTACAAAGTGTTCTGACCTGGAATATCAACAGGTTTTTTTTTTTTCTGGCAGAAAGGCGTTTCAAAACCTCTTCATGGATAAAAATCTCTAAAAAATATTTAGACTTCACCTATGATGTTTTTTCAGGTTAAGGAATTATAAAAATATTATTTTTACTGTTCCTACACTAAGTCACCTTAATTGAAAAGGAAATATTGCATAGTGCCTTGTTATTTTGGGAATCAAAATCGAAAACATTCTTCCAGTTTGTGGGCAGCATGATTAACGAGGCTGTAGAGAGAGCGAAGAGAGGACACTGTGCATGTGTCAATGTTTTCATGGCCTATCATTTGAAGTGACAGAACCCTTAGTTTTAAACCAAATTCAGCTTTTAACTTAAAATACACACACAAAACCTAACCTAACCTAACTTAACCTCTCCCAACCAGGCCTATCATTTGAAATAATAGGATCCCCTTGTTTTAAATTAAAATTTTGCTTTTCCTCTGTTCGATGAGTGCACATGCGTGGTTGCCGTCTATTTGTGCTCTCTAAGGTCTCATATACAATATTTGTTCTTGTTCTTTCTTTGCTCACTTTGCACCTGTTTTGTATACTGGTCCCAGTTCTAGTTACGTTTGATGGTTTGATTTGGATTGCTCTCAACATGGAGTATTATTGTTCGTTGATGTAGATGATTGCCTGTGTTTGTTGTATTCTCAGCCATAGTTTGTACTACTTCTTATGCAATGATAGACAACCTAAATCTGTCAACCACGAGGTGAGAATGAAAAGAATTTCAGAATATTTTTCTGTGCCTACCACCAAATGCAAAAATTGCCCAAGAAGTTTGTCAGTCCATTCAATTATTTAAATTCATGTAAATTTACATGAAGGAATGGGGCATTTTTTTTGTAGCTTCATGATTGGTAGGCTTGATTATTCAAGGGATTGTATACAAATTTCAACAATGTACAGCATACAGCTCATGACAGTCTTCTGAATTGGTCAAGGTGTCAACTGTGATTGAAAATGTAGAAAACTAAGTTTCATGCTGTTATTAAACATTTTCATTTGTAGCATTGGACTACCACACAAATAAAAACAGAATTGGATGAAGTCCAGGAATATTCTGCACTGTCATTCAAGACTATTTACTTTTGGATTAATGAATTTAAACATGGTTAGATGAGCCCCAAAAGATGAAGTATGCTCTGGCTATCCAATTGAGCTCAGTACACAGGAAACCACTGACAGAATCCATGATATGGCAATGCAAGACTGCTGAATAACAATTTTTAAGATTGCAGAGTGTGTAGGCATCTCAACTGAGTGAGAATTGGCTATGAATAAGCTGTATGTCAGGTGGTTGTAGCAATTGCTCACAATTGACCAAAAGTGCATCTGGAATAACATTTTAACTCAATGTACGGTGATGTTTAATTGCATCCTGCAAGGGGCCTTTTGCATAGATTTGTGACTGTTGATGAAACCTGGATGCATTATTACACAACAATGGTGGTCGAAACAATGGACAAAGGCTGGTGAAAGTGCAACAAAGAAGGAAAGACCATTTTGTCAGCTGGTAAGGTGATAACCATTATTTTTTGGGATTCCCAAGAAATAATCCACATAGATTACTGCGAAAACGGCAGAACCATCACTGAATCCTATTATATTGTTGGATTGTCAGAAAAAAGACCAAGGTTGGCACATAAAAATGTGCTCTTTCACCAGACTAATGCACCATCCCACACATCAGCGATAAAACTGGTGAAAATGCCTGAATTGGGCTTTGAATTGATTCCTCATCCACCCTATTCACCAGACTTCCAAAACTTCTTTATATTTCTTAACTTGAAACTTTGACTCAGTGGGAAGAAATTTTCATCAAATGAGGAAGTGATGACACAGTCAATGAGTTTTTACAGAGTTTGGCAGAGCCTATTTTTCAATGGGATGCTGAAGCTGGAGGATTACTTCACCAAAGTCCCAAAGGTGACTATGTCAAGAAGGTGAGATGCTTACAAAACAAATATCTTTTTTCTTGTTTTTACCAGACTTATAAAATCCGCAGAGAGCTTGACATCAAATCAAACTGAAGTGCCTTCTGGCTTTCGTTTTAGGTTTTGTATTTTCTTGATCAGGTCTGTCTCTACTTGCTGAAATGCATATCATGAAATTCAGAATGGAGAGAAAGGAATTCTCCTTTCTCCATATTCATGAAAGAGAAGATTATATCTGGAGTGTAAAAATGAAATTCAGAATGGAGAAGATACAAGCATAAACAAAGATGGGAATATCCATGATGAAGATGGAGCTAACAACCAAAATTGACAAACAACTGGCTGGTATGAAGAAAGACATGGAGATGCTTGAAGGAAATTTAGAAGAGCTTGGTGGAATGATAAAAAGACTTTGACCAATGCATTCACAGCCTGGAGGACCTTGGGGAATGTGTTTGTGCTACTCTAGAAGAGCCAACCAGCAGTGCCATGCCATTGTGCAAAAGATGCTTGGCAAAAGGGTTCAGGAATTTTAAAGTTGAGATGTGAGAATATGTCACAGCATCTGCATGTCTCAAGTCACCCCAGTATGATGTGGGAAGTCTCAACCTGCAAGTTTGCAGAACCACCGACAGTTTGCCGCCATTACCACCCATAATAGATGGTCGGTCAGGAGAGGAGGAAATGGCATAGCTGATAGCCAGCCTCTAGGGATGGGGGGGAGCAGAAACTATAAATTCACTTTTGATATCGATAGTGTCAGGAGATATATGACAGACCCTTGATAACCAGTTTGGGAACTATCGCTTGGCCACAGCCTATTAAGTCAACTCAAGTCAAGGCAGGAATTTGCCTTGGCACTTGAACAGCTGTGAATAAAGCCCTGGTGAAGCTCCTGCCTAGTTAAATGTCCCAGGAAATGCCTACTCCTTCACCGAGAGGGTGCATGACACCAAGGTACAACAGCACATGATGGTCTTAAATTAAGAGACAATCTAGGAGAGGCTTACAGCCACATTGAGGATGGAGATGGCTAAGACAAAAGCTATGCCCACTTCCAAGACAAGGAGTATTCGCTACAACTGAGAGAGAAACAATCCAAAGATGATGAGGACCACCTTCAAGCAGTGTAAACCCTAAATGCCTTGGGCAAAAGACTGGATGAGAGCCTTATTGCAGATGCTGGATATAAATAAAGCTGTGCCAGATGCTAGTAGACACAGGTACATGGCTGTAATCAGACCTGATATGGCAAAGGCCTTGTCAATACAAAAACGCAGTCAGCCAAACAACTAGTGAGAGTGTCAGGCAATAACTTGCCTTTGGAGCATATGTTGCCCCGGCTGAAAGACTTGCTGAAGTGGGCAACTGATCATCTGACTGCCTCACAACCGAAGTGGGTCCAGCATCTACTTAGACAATACCAATCTGTCTTCAGCCAAGAGAATGGCAACTATGGCTACACTAATTGAGGTCTCCAGCACATTGATACTGGAGATACCCAACCTATCTGGCAACCAGATGCATTCATCTGGGGAGACAAGCACTATTATTGGACATGCTGAGAGGCATGAGATCCGGGGAATAATAGAAGAGTCCAATAGTACCTGGTATTCCCCTGTGGTCATGGCAAAATGGAAGAACAGTGAATTATCCTTCTGCACAGACTACAGGAAATTGAATGCCATTACCAAAAAGGATGGTTTTCCCTTACCCCAGATTGACATACTTACAGGTGTCCAGATGTTCTTGTCTTTGGACTTGAAATTGGGTTCCTGGGAATAGGGCCCTAAATCCCAGAGACAAGGAGATGATTGCATTTTGGACAGGCCAAAAGCTTTGGCAGTTTACAGTGTGGTGGTTTTGGTTGTGGCTCTGGAAGGGGAGGAGAAAGTTGGGTTGCTGGCTAGCTTAAGAAATGGTTTTTAGGATCTCAGGGTTGATCTTATGCGGGGTGGAACCTTAATGAAACGTTATCAGCCGTTTGCTTCTGCTTTATCATTAAGTTACTCTTATTTACCTGTCAGGTTTTATCACTTCACCAGTTCACTGTTGGTAGCAATGACCAAGATTCTGCAGAGGTTGCAGGCAGCTAATCTGAGGCTCAACATGAAAAATTGCCAACTCTTCTGCAAGGAGATGAAATAACTGTACCATATCTCACCAAAAGGGATAACCATGGACCCGTGAAAGCTCAGGCAGTGAGGGAGTGGCCTTGCCCCAAAGATAAACAAGAGTTGCAAAGCTTCCTGAGCCTATGCAGCTATTACCATCAGTTTGTCAGAGGCTTCTCCAACATTGGAAAACCTCTCACTCAGCTTTCAGAGCAGCACTGGCTGCACATGCAGTCAGAAGAGGCCAATAGCAAATTTCAAGCTTCTAAATCAGCACTCTGTAATGTAGGATCACTCCGCACTCTGTCATAGGATTTCCACAACCCGGTTATTGAGGACACTGACACCAGCAACAATGGTTTTGAAGGCATTCTATACAAGATGAATAGAAATAGGTAATAGCCTACTATAGCCAGACTGCTCCCCAACACAGAAAAGAACTACTTCATTACCAGGCAAAAGTTCCTGGGAGTAGTTAAGACACTGAGATATCCTTATGGTCAGCCATTCCATCAAGAACTGACTACTCAGCCCTCACCTGATTGTTGAGTTTCAAGAACCTAGAGGGTCAGACAACTGTTAGATCCAGAGGGTCCAAGAGTACAACTAACATCAGAGCATTGGAAGGGGATGAACTGCTACAATGCACACGTCCTGGCAAGAAGACTCTGTCCTGAGGAGTATGGCCACCATAGTAAGGTGGACGAGTAGAAGCTTGCTACAACTGTCTATATTATTTTGGTGGTATCTGCAGATAGATGGGATAGTGCAAGCCTGTGAAGGAAGCAGTTGGCAGGTGCTGACTGGTAGGAATTAGACTGAGCTGGGAAGATATTGCACGAAGTAGTAGTCCTACTGAGCCCAATGGGTCATATTGAACACCAAGGAAAGTGAACTGTTTTAGAGGTTGGGAATCACCTGATAAGAAGACCCAGAGAGAGCAGTTGATCTTCCCTCAAAGTACAGTGATGGAAATCCTGGAAGTGCAGGCGGAGATTTTGGGAGGACATCTTGGGTCCAGCCAAACAATCAACAAGCTCCGACAATGGTACTACTGGTTGAGGTTATGGGCAGGTACTGACAGGTGCTGCTGCCAATGTCATATGCATAGCAAGTCATGACCCAAAGACCAGGAGCTGGATTTCTAACCAGCAGTATAACATGAGAGCTCCCTGTGATTGCTTAGTCATTGATATAGCTGGAGACGCACAGCCCTGGTCAGACAGGGGTAACAAGTATTTGTAGGTGGTCATGGATTATTTCAAGTGACCAAAGATCTGTGCCATTCCTAACCCAGGAGACCAAGACCATCCTGAACTGCCTTGTAAAAGAACTGTTCTGCCAATTTCGGATACCATTGAAGCGAGAGATCTATCAAGGCACCAATTTTGAGTCTAACTTGAGGAAACAATGGAGCAACCTGAGAGCACAAGATTCACACATCTCTCACAGTCAGATGGCATGGTTGAGCAGTATATCAAGACTCTAGATCAACATTTGAGGTATGTTGTGGCCAATCACAAGAGAGATTGCAATGTCAGAGTGTCAATTTTCTTGCTGACCTTCCGTTCTTTAATCCATAATACCACCAGAATGATGCCAGCCATCTTGTTCTTTGGTAGACAGCTGTGTCTACCATGTGATCTAATGTTTGGGAGTCCCCTTGGTGCAGAACAGTCAGCAGTTAACTACATGGGGAATCTTGTAGACTAACTTCACAACATGCATGAAAATGGCCTATCAACACATCCAGGTGGTGAGCAACTGGATGAAGACATATTCATTGCAACTACCAGGCCAACAGCCCAGGTTTTCAGCAGGGTGATCTGGTGTGGCTATATCGCCCTACCTGGACCAAGGCACACTGCCTAAGACTTAACAACCATGACAAGGATCATACCTCATGGTGAAGAGAATTAATGATCTCCAGAGGCTGCCCCATGGGAACAGGCTTGTGGTCTAACCAGATCACCTAGCCTGCTATGGTGGTGCTGGTTGGGATGACTAACCCCATGTAGGGAACTTTGTTGAAGGTGTGTGGACAACTTGCTTTCCAAAGCTCCTCTGCTTTGTCGCAGTTGTGCATAAGTTTAAAACATATGCAAGCGAGCACATTAATCATAACCCTGTGTTATCACACCAGCATGTCAAGAACATGTGCAATAATGACCCCTACTTCTATAAATTTCTTGCTGAGTAATTGGGAGGTATAAAAGAGAGCAACCCAGCTCACAGTCAGTCAGTTATGACAGAGAGCTCTTAAGAGTAAAGTTTGATTAGAGAGAGCTGAAGCATCATCATTTGTGCACAAGTGTCGAAATGGTAAGCATGTTCTGTGGCATTGGAATAAAGACATTTATTACAAAATTGCTGTCATCAGTAATTTGAATAGAGATTTTGTTACAAAATTGATGCAGCACAGTGAAACAGGATAAATCATTGAAAATGAAAAGTGCTTGTAAACAAGAAGAATGTGTTTTTTCTGCGAATGTAACACCAACTTAATAAATTTATCTCATGAAGCGCTTACAAATAAAAAACAGCTCTTAAATAAAGGTTTAAATATGTGTACATACCACTAGCAAAATGTAAATAATTATACATCTAGACATTATCAAAATGGTTGCCAACAAAGTCATATGCAGTAATAATCTTGTTTGAAAGGAAATAGGTATTCAAATATGTATTGAAGTAACTCAGTTTCTGAACTGATGAAATTTACAATAGAATAAAACTACAACAAACTCTGTTCAGAAGTTTACAAATGAGAAACTCAACAAATAATCTATCCTGAAGTACAAAGAGAGAGAACTTTTAAAAGAATTCATACTTTATGTTTGGATATATGTCAAATTTAAAAAACTGAGAAACTCTATTTTATGTTAGTCCTTCACAAATTCATCCTAAAATCTACTAAGTGCAATATTCTTGTACAAAAAAATGCATAAAATAAATCATAATAGTTTGCACGCACACGCACGCACCCCCCCCCACACACCCACGTGCACACCCCTACGCACGCACGCACACACACACACACACACACTCTCTCTCTCTCTCTACTTTAAGGATTAAGGAACACACACAAAAATATCTTTAATGTAATCAGTTTTCCAAATCAGAGTCACCTCGGAAAGATAGATTGAGACTAAAAAAACCAATGCCATAACCACAAATTGAACATCAATCTCCCGGTCTCCATCCAGTTTGTCTGACCACTGAGCTAACATGGCAGCATACTGACATACCATTAAATTCCCCAAATTGATGAGGGAATGATCCAAGGTTCAAATTGTGGTTATGACATTGAATTTTTTTCAACTGACACTACCTTTCCAACTTTCGTCCTACACATGCCTAGTGTGGAAGAAACAATTGACAATGATCAGCTCATCTACAAATATATGCAACAGTGGGTAAGATTTACATGCAAATTAGGATGCTTATCACAGCTGACAAGAGTGATATGCCTATAAAAAATGTGTGAAGGTAATTCGTTATTGGTAAAGGAGTCTACTTTGCTACATGGTATAAATTCATTCATACAACTTCTCATAGTTTTCTGCTTTATGCAACACATATTGAGGATATAGAGAGGAATAAACAGTCTGGGAGAGGGAAAAGTACATTGTAAACTAGGACAAGGAGTTGTATGGGTGAGAATAGGGGTTAAAAACTTGAAAGGCATAAGGCATGTAGACGTAACCAAATGACCAATGTACACAGAACTTGACACAGATTTCTATTGTATATTATATTATAATCAAACAAAGATATGGAGAGATCAAATTTGGCAAAGAAAATGGAAAAAAATTGGCTGGAGAAATAGTAATCAGGAGGATTTTGTCCGCAAAAGGAGAGAAAAATTTAAAAGTTATAGGTAACTTCTTGGGTAAGGTCAGAGAGAAATGGTTAAGAATGATCAACAAGAAGATAGATAAGGAAATAGCTTAGAAAATGAGAAAAGGGGGAATAAATAGTAGCATGATGTGCGGCATGTAACTATCAATGGAAAGACCAAATACATATATTACAAACCTAACCCAGATGAGAGCTAAACTCAGACTAGCCGCAGGACATAACTGCCTAATCAAACATCTGCATCACATTGGCATACTCAAGAACCGAAACTGTACACTCTGCAACCAGGGCATCATGGACTCCAACCACCTCAATAGCTGCTCCTCTTTGACAAGTACTACACTTACTGATAAATACTGGGAAGTGCCAAAAAAACTGATGGCTATAGCTCCACAGTAAAAAAAAAAAGTATTCATCTATAAATTGCATAATCTTTTTTTTTTTTCTTTTTTTTTTCCCCCAACTGTGAAATTCATTTGTTTATTGGTTGAATGTGTCCGAATTTATTTTATACATCTTTGCAAGTATTGTTGTCATAGTAATGACTAACAATAATAATTAAAAACCTTGCATTAAATACATAAATAAAATATACGGCAAGGTTCACTATACTTATATAACCATGGTGCTGAAGTGTATGGTGGACTAATAATAATAAGAGAAAAATAAAAAAAATAGCAACTCTAAGTAAGAAATAAGAAAATTGTAAGTACATATGAACAGTATTATGGTTAATAAAGACTTATATCATATCATAACTTATTCAACAGAGTGATCTTGAATTGTCTAGTGAGTCGCTGGTCAAATGACTGATAGCCAAGAATGGTACTGATGGCTTAAGGCCTCTTGAATGAAGAATGCAAGAATTTGGTGAAGTTTGAAAAGTGTCACTGCTGGTTTGGTAAAACATTAGAAACTATACATAAACCAAACTCCTTCACTGAAAAGAATTACAAAATGTACAGAGTTATGAATTCCAAAAACCACAATATTCAAAACCTACCTATGCTAGACAGTTGATGAACCAGGCCAAGCATGTTCTTGTCCACACACTCTGTAGGATGCTGTACAAATGACTCAAAATCAGCTTCCAAATTTATATTATTCTCCTGCAGTTGGTGTTGCTCAGACTCTGTCAACTCCTGGTATGTGCAGATGAAAAATACTGGAAGTTCAGGAAATACTTGCTTTAAGTCTCTCAGTTCATTGATATTCTGTAAAAAATAAAAATACGAATTAACTCATAAGCGCCTTCCATAATGATCCTTCTCCATTTGAACACCATTTCATCCCTTGCTTCATGATAAAAAGCAGATTGATTGGAAGTTGGGTGAAAGTTTAGTTAAAAAATTTGGGTATACTTTACAACATGTGATGCAAGATAGCAAGAAACTTTTATAAGTCCGAAGGTTTGCCAACGAGCACATGCAAGCAGACAGAACCAATCAGAGACTGCGAGCTGTAATGTGTCTTATATAGCAGTGAACCTACATATCATTTCTAACAATTATAGCCAACCTCTGCAAATAAACCCCAGACATCTGCACAACAAACTGTGTAGCACCATCTGGAAGTGATTAAGAAAAAGTAATTTTAAAAAAGTTCTAACCATACATTCTTTTGCGCTTTGCTGCTTTACAAGCACAGGGATGCAAAGCAGAATTTATTGTAGTGTGAGAAGGGAAGGTTGTATGTTACTCGCAATATTCTTACAGATTCTAATGATCTTAGAAATGGTTCATCTGATTAATAACGCAGATCTGTTGGTTTAACTTGATGATTAAGAGGCTTGTCTTGAATTATTATTTTACAAGGGTCTGCTGAGAACAGAATGTTATGTGCGAATTCAGTGTGGTCTGCACCCCATTAAGAGACAGGACATATGCATATGCAGAGTTTTGCTGCAGGTAGGAGAAAGTTAAAATAGAGTATACTCTTGTGACTTTTGCTATTTATATTATCTATTCAGTAATTTTATGTATATGTAAAACTGGAAATGAAGAAGTCACACAGTTAGTATGCAAAGGAATGTGGTTTGAGCGGACAAAGCTATTGCTTGAGCAAATTTTTTTCCCCATATCATGCTTTGCTTACAAGCAGTGATACAAGGTGACAATAATGGAGTGTTCAGTTGGAGACCAATATATGAGCTTGCCGTCAATATATCTTGGCTCCATTACTACTGTGAATAGTCTCTTATGGTACCAAATACAATTTGAGAGGAAAAATGGGGGATCACGGCCACATCATTAAAATCAACAAAAGGAAATAGGATTGCAGAAATTCTTCGGGGGCACACCATAGAGGGCATTTGGAACCTTGGGATGATAGAGGCGCAAACAAATAGAGGCGCAAACAAATGAGGTGCAGATGAGGATATTTCTAATTAATAATAGGGATGCAAACCCACTCTACAATTTCATTGCAGAGCACATAGAATTCACCAGCAGAATGCATATAGATACCTGGAGGGTTACTATGGGTTGATGGCTGGAATATTTGTTGCCCACCAGCAGTAAATCATTCTATGCATTTTGGTGATCTAATGACAAATGTACACACGAATAATATTGAATCTCGCTAGCGAGCCCTTGAGCATCACCTATCCAGGGGCAGCATTCAATGCAAACATTTAAATGCTCACATATGTGAGTATTTGTGGCATACTGATACCAAAAATTGTTTAGCAGGCCCTTTTTAGAAACTTGTAGAAGACACTAATCAGGTGTACTTTGTACTGTAGAGATTAGGTTTAAGCTATGCTTAGTTAACGAGCGAGTTAAGTGTTTTGTGTATGTAGCTAGTAATTTAGGGACAAAAACTGCATGCAGTTACATAGTGCAATTGCGAGTCATCGTAATTTAGTGACAAACTACATAGCTAGTGTAATTTACTGACAATAGAAGACAATTGGCTGCTTTGCATTATGTGATTAAAACATGGAATATTTGGCTGCACTGCATTCTTCACAATGACTGCATGAGCTGTAAGTAAATAAATAATTATAAAACAAGTTATATTAAGAAAAAAATTTTCAGCATGAAATCATAGTAAAAAGTGATTTTAAATCCATATTATAAGATAAAATGTAAAGCTGTACTTGGGAAAAATATTCCGCTGAAGTTGGAATTAGAAAAAATCCTGTGTCTCATATTGGAAAAAAGAGGCGAAAACTTAACTAACATGTTGCTTTCATTAGTATGTTTTAAAATGGAAAAAGAAAAAATAAAACAGAACAAAAACATAAGAAAAAGACAAGAAATATGAATTTATGTCTGTCAGTAGCAATATCTGTTTATCACATAATCAAACATGCGCAATGGAACATTTTTTATATAGTTCTCATCGATTGCAAATCATTATTTTATACAGCTAGGGTGAGTAAAACCAAGAATGATCTTCAAAGTTTAAAACTGCCAGTATTTATTCTGAAGCTGCCAATGCAACTTCCTCCCGAGTACCTGTATCCTGGTATTTGATTGAGAGTATCTCCAGTATTTGTGATGGGCTAAGGGTGAGGTGCGACAAGATCTATAGGGAGAGGAAATCTTGCCAGAATGCTGAGCTAGAAATAGTTTTGAGCAGAGCAATTGTATTTGTCCAATTTCATGACTAGCAATTGGTCAGAATCCTCTGGATATTTTAATGAACCTAACACTGATATACCAAATAGCGACCATAGGTAAGTAGTAGGAAATATTTAAGCAGCTTATTGTCCACAAACTATGACCTCTATGCAGTAAAATACAAATGTTTAGCAATTTTTTTTTCTGTAGATATTTGGTATATTTTATATATATATATATATATATATATATATATATATATATATATATATATATATAAACAAACAAACCTATCTTAAAAGTAAAATAAATACAGTAAAAATGAAATATATAACCCTAAAGAGCATTCATGCTGTCAACAGCTTTGCATGCTATAACTTAACAACATTTCTAAATTACAGCTGCAGGACTGTTAACGTTGCACCTAACATACATTGAGTTCACTCAAAATTATTATCTGACACAATTTACCCTGTTTACCATACTGACACAATATCATATACACTGGATGACTGACACACAAAAATGCTGCTGTTTGCATATTTAGAAGCTTTGGTGTGGAATTTTACTTTTGCTTTCACTGAATGCTTTTATTTATGGATTTTCAATAAGTATTCAACAGCATAACTATCACTTAGCACCTTGCAGCACTTATTGCAGGGAGAGTCCACACACACAAATAAATCACATAAACCAGTACTTCAACTGAAATATATAAATTCATAGCTTAAACCAGAACTGCAAAACACTGTTCACTCAGGCTACAGTTTTGCATGCAGCAACATAACAGCTTAAATATGATGGTTGATTTTTAAGAACTATTGGAATTGCACTATCCTGTAGCTTGTTCCTCTTTCTTGGAACTGACATAAATGAGCTATGAACAAAAGAGAATTTATCTTGTCTTATAACAAAGTTGGTAGCAAAATGATGCATAAATACAGCTGAATCCTTCAAAGGCATTAAATACTCATGATTTATGTATATGATAAATTTTCCCTTAACCCTTTCATTGCTGAAGTGCAAGCTCACAGACACTCCTTGCTGACACATTAATTCATATATTCTATAAAATATCATGTGAATTAACATAAATATCCTGAAACACTCAGCAAAGTGTTTCAGATGACTGGTAATGTCACACGTTTAAAACAAAAAAAAATTAAATAGGAAACAGATGGACAGCTGCTATATAACATTCTAAATGTTAAGGTTTTACTTTTTAAAGCTACACTTTTCCAAAACACTAATGAACAAAAATTTATTAACAATCTAGGGGTATCCAAACTTAAATGTATAAAGAATTCCTTCTAGGAGTATGAAGCAGATAATGTGATAGGGATCTAATGATGCAATTACAGAAGGTGCAGGTTGATATTTGAGTACAAAAACAAGAGAGGTTGAAAGTTAAGAGCTTTAGTACTTGAACAGATGAAATGAAATGAGAAAACAAGTCTGGAAAATGAAATTTATGATCCTGATTATTATCTGATTAATAAACGAATAATAACTTAAATAGTGATAGTGGAGCAATAAATGCAATAAACAGCCAGTGAAGTGAAATAAGTTGTTTTTCACTTAAAGTCCAGACTTTTAACGTAATTTTAAAGTACATATTTATTTCTTATTTATTTTATACTGCATACTTCATTACATATTCTACTTTATTATTTTAGTAAACATTTATATACATATTTCTCAATTTGAAGTTACATAAAAATCCAGACCTTAATGACCAGTCTCTTTTAATAAGACTAATTAGGGAAATTTCTTTGGAATGTAGAAATGAAATGATCAGTGGATAACAGTTAGCAGTTTATGTAAATAAGTTTTACTAATACAAAAATGATTGTAATTATACATTTTTGTATCATAAATAATTTATATGTACGAATGAATGCCTTTGGAACAAGTGGCCAGGACCAAATCTCCAGGCTTAGTTATGAATCATGTTAAGCAATTAACTCTGATATGAATCTAGCATCTAGATGATGACAGAGAACACTACGAAAACATTAAAACCAGAAAATAATTCAATTTATTTTCAGTAGAATCAAAAAAATTCTGATAGTTTCAGCAAGATATAGTTTCAATCTCTTATTAACTTTATATAATCTAACTAAAAAATGTAAAAGAATTTTTTTGTTTGTTCTTTATAGTTTAAAATTCCATTCAACTTATGAGGATTATCAAGACTAAAATTTCAAAGATGATGAGCCTTAATGAACACTTAAAATATATTCTTATTCCTACAATTGATGACAACTATTAAAGACTTGATTATTTAAATGTAAGATTTAGAAACTTTTTCCCACTTATTTTCACAATATGATTTTACTTTCCTCTTACAGAGAACACCCTCACTTAAAGTGGCTTTTTGGTTCTCTTGTTAAGGTCAGTTTTGCCGCACACTTGCCATTGTGGAAGCCTTCATCCTCATGTAGCTGCAATTTGCTTTGTGGCTGGTTTGAGCTCCAAAAATTTGGACAAAAATTTAAGACTTGCATTTGACACTGCTGATATGCAATAGTGCCACAAGATGTTTTCAGCTCATTCCAAGAAATCACCTTCATCAGCAATTTACATCAGCAGTAATGCTGCCTGGCAACATTCACACAACCATGGAAGCACAGAAAATAATCAGAAGGCTTGAAGTGATATAACCGAGATCCAGTACTGAGGAAAAATGAATACCAATATAGACCTTTCACAACAGATGAATTAATTTTACTGACTTTTGCTTTATGAGAAGAAGCTTGATTTTATTAATAGGTCCTATCCACTGCTGTATAAGAGGACCCTTATTCCTAAGAAAATGAATGACTAACTATCCATCCTATTTCTAAACTAGTCAAACACACCAAAAGGAAGAAAACTGAATGTACTCACCTCATCTGTCAGACTGTCCTCTGCTATTGCATAGAGAATAACAGGTAAGACATTCTCTAAGCCTTTTGTTAAGATAGATTTAAATACTGATGAATCGCTAAAGTCTGGTGGAATATTAATTTGAACGCCATGCTTCAGAAGTGGATGGCAAGCTGGTATTTCTATTAGCTTTGAATTATCACAGTGCTGAAACACCAAGCCAACAAATGTTATTACACATATAAATACATCCTTTCCTGTCATATGCTTTGATATAACTAAAGGGAAGCCAAATTCCTGTTATTTTTATTTTATTTGTCTAATAATAAATAAATTTTACACATAATATGGCCTGGTTTTACTTGGGATATTACTCTAGGCTAGCAATGATAAATGTTTACTAACTAGTGTGCCAATTAAAGTCAGATTTACTTTTATAATTATCCAATGAGTTATTTGTTACTTGCCTTAAAACTTACAGAAAATTTCCTTTGAATTCTAAGCTTAAAAACAGCAAGATGTTGAATAGCATCATTTGAATATACTGGACTGTGAATTCCATAATTTTATTTTGTAAGTAACAGAAATAACAAACCTCAAAAAAGCATATTATTTCAGAATAATAAACCAATATTTGTTTTAATCAACTCTATTTTATAAAATGGATAAACAATCATAACAACAATAATAACAAAAATAACAATTCTATGCATCATTTTCAACAGACCTATGTATTAGAGCTTTATGTTTGATTTCAAAGTAACAGGGCCAGTAAACTTAAATATCATAGTTTTACATTTAATTTGCAAAAAATTTGTATATATAATAATATGGCTATTTACAAAATAATATTCACATCTCAGACAATAGATACAGAAAGTTTGAAATGCATTCCCTTATTGCCTGCAATTTGCAAAGGTGTGTAAAACACAATATCCTTATAACATTAAAAAGACCTGTCAGAAGAATGCAAGCTGATTCAAAAGGTTGCACACAAACTTAAGGATCTTATAGAGGGTCAGAAATACCAGTAGTTTAGAAATGGAACTTATGATCTAGAAAGAAATCCTGAGTGACTGCAAGCTCAGAAATGCCAGGAACTACAATTAACTTATTTTGTACACACACTTAGATTAAACAATGATTATGTTTATTCAACAATTCTGTTAAACAAATGGTATTTAAAGGGTGACCACCACCATCAATACACGCATATCATCATCACAGAAAATTCTGATGCGTTCTACCAAGTATTTCACAAATTTGATGAACCTAATTAGGCACTGCAGGTATCCTAGCCAGAAGTTTTCTTGGTTGAGAACTGGTGCAATGTACACAAGGATTTTGATGTGACCCACAAGAAACATCAGATCAGAGGAGCAGGATGACCAATTTGAACTTCCCTACCGATTCAATTTCCAAAATGTATGTCACATACTTTGCAGGACCTATAGCTTCATCGATGGCCTCATTGTTAGGTATGTTTACATCCACAATGCCATTCTTGATATTCCCAAGCTTGCATTGCCTCAGGGTTACTTTTGGACTGAAAATATTTAGACCATTAAGTTCCTAGGCTAAAATAGTTATTTCAACTTCTTGGTTTTATAAATCTATTGAATTTGGTATAAATCTTTAAAATTCAGGGAATTAAAAATTTTCATAAACATGTTCTATTTACTGCAATATTTTGGATAATGGATCATTTAATTATTGGAATGGTTAATTTATGGGACATTTAAAGGTTGATAAAAATATGTCATGAACACCCACACACACCAAAGGGTGTAGATATTGGTTAGAAAAATATATGCTTGATGAAATTATTTCCAAACCCACATTATCTGGTGTGTTTTACTTATCTTCATACTGTAATAAAAATATTTGATTAACCATGAGAGCTAATGCACAAAACTTGCAGAACCTTAATCCATTGCAAGTTTTCTAAGTTTCAGATGCATTCTATTCTAAAGAGAGTATTGTTAACTGCCATAGATAAATAATTAAATGCTATGAAAATATTGTGACATGGTGCTCCAGAAAAATGGTTTCAATACTTTTAAACTTTCTGTCAGCATCTTTATAGGGAGATGAATCAGATTTGTAACTGTCAGTGCTACATCTGGTGTTCCAAAGGGATTTCTAAAACTTAAATTACACTCATATTGAACACAATTATCCTGTTTGGAGTTCTGCAAGTATGTTTGTCATTCTGCACCTGAGGGTCTTAAGCCACATGACTGACTGTCCAATTTTCACCTCTCAAATTTTTCCCATATTCTTATGCATTATACATTGATAATGAGGTGCTCTGTTGTTATAATCAACTATTCTCCAGCTTTGTAGGGGAGATATTGTAACTGTGGCCCCTCTATCTTATCTGCTTTTGAAGGTAACAGGTGGATGACATTTGGAACTAAATGTTTTCTTTTGCATATTGTGCTGCCGCAGTCAAATATATCATTTAAAAGGAACAGTAACTTTTACTTGTTTGCATTTTGAAAGTTATATTTTAATTTTATTTGAATGTTTCAGCACTAATATTTACATGTATTATTAGATTAAATACATTGCTACATTAATCACTTTACAGAAAATCCACCTACTTAGAGCAATTCATAACACACTGCACTAAGTTACGGAGTTCCAAAGCAGGTTTAAAAATCTCAAACCCAGCCACTGGGCCTTGTCTTTGCTTAAAATCTAATATATAATAGTTTTATTACCTTCTTCCTTATCTTCCTTAATTTTACTAAGCCACTTAATTCTTACTTTACCTCATTAATTTCTTATTTGCTTTATATTCTTCCATTTTCCTTCTATACCTTTAAAATAATCATCTTTTTTACCACACTTTCTTTTGGCAAATTGGACTATTTCCTAATATTTTCTAGTTTCTTTCAAGAATTTTTGTTTCTTTGCAATTTGACATAATGTGCTAATTATTGCTCTTTTGGTCAAATAACAGGTAATTTTTCAAAATCCACTTACTCTTTCTACCTTCAGTTTTTTAACCACTATTTGGCTCATAAGAAACTTCTTCATACAGCTTCATCACTGTTCACACTACTCCATACACTTTGAAATTATAAGTTAGGCAAAGTGTTTAAATACTGAAGCAATATAAGGTGTCCCCTTATAAAGTAAATTGAGGTGATCTGTAAAATTGATAAGAAACCAGAAAATAAATCCTCTATGGGAAAGAAACTTAAGGAAAGAAATAGCTCAGAATATTTGCAACAGTCAGCAACAAATGTGCTGATAACCATTACAAATACATCTTCAACTTTCCAAATTAATTTGTTTACACTACATGTACACAATTTATCTTTAATTTTTTTTCCATAGAACTTATTTAAATTTAATTGCTTTAATTAAATATAACCAACTTTAAATTAAATGAATTAACTAATTTATCTGCTTTTGTTTGTTTGTTTTTGTTTTATAGCATCTCGTTTAATTTCTCATTTTATTTTGGTTGCATCACGTTATTTTATTTAACTCTTTATTAAGCTTTTAATCAATTCCTTACTCTTCATTTCCCTTACTATGATATTCTTTAACTATTTTCTTCAATTTTAACTTTTTATTTTATAATCATTATATTAATTTGTTATTAATTATTATTGTTATTTATCTCTTTTTATCATTATACATTAACTGCATTTTAGCCATTCTTCACTATCTTCTATTATGATAGTGATATAGTGTGATAGTGATTATGATGATAGGTAATGGTCATGATTGTGGTTGTAGTTGTCTATCGTCATTATTATTATTATTATTATTATTATTATTATTATTATTATTATTATTATTATTATTATTATTATTATCAACCTCTTTATTTTCCACACTATGCTATATTATAATTTATATAGTTTTATTTAATTTAACACATTTTTTTGGTTTTACTTTAACCACTTCACTTATTATCCTGAGAATACTCAGAATCGAGAAATGGCCCAAAATTTGTAACCCAAGTTATCTTGTATACATTCTAATCTTCTTTCCTTGTGGTTTTATCCCGATAATTCTCATCTAGAATGCTTTAATTTGGGACACACTGCTAAATGGAATGTCTATCTTCATGCTCTGTGCTATCTAGGGTGTTGCCTTTACACCAGATGGGAGTGCATGGGACAATTTTTGTACCTTTTGTAGAAGTATTCTGTTGTATATTTTCAATTTCTATTTGTGAACTGTGTTCATCTTGTAATGTTCACAATATCAAGTAGCGGTGACTCTGATAGGGTTTCTCTTGAGGAATCTGGCAGTGATAGTTCAGAATAATTACAAGAAAGTGATAGTGATTCAGATACAAGTAATTCTGTGGATCTAAGCACAGTAAGACAATGGGTGCAACTGCATGTAGATGACAATGGAACTCTGGGTCCACCAAGAAATCCATTTACTTCTGCTTCTAGCCTGAATTTTGCAGTAGATGCTGACAATGACATCACTCAGCTTTTTGGCCTCTTTTTTGATGGTGAGCTAATTGATATGATAACAAGAGAGAGAAATCATTTTGCACAGCAGTATAATAGTGGAAACCAAACAACAGGGGTGGAATCCCACTTCAAGTGATGAAATATGCATTTTCCTGGCGGTAACTATTTTTCAGAATATAATATGGAAACAAGAATAGAAGCAGTATAGGTCAAAATATCCTATGATCATAACTCCATTTTTTCCTGCAACAGTCTCCTACAAGAGATTTGCAACATAAATATCTACATTTCTCCTATAATGAAGATTACTACCCTGAAACACATCCTAATCCAAAAATTAAATACAATTTGGAATGTGTACAGGCATTTAGAGCAAAAACTTTGACAATTGTGTACACGAGAGAGAGAGCAAGAGCGAGAGAGACACTTGATGATGTAGAAAGGTCGATTGGAATGGGTGCAATATTTGCCATCGAAGCCTGCCAGGTTTGGTGTAAAGACATACATGCTGTGTGAATCGAAGACTGGACATATATGGTCCACTATTATTTATACTGGAAAGGGAACAGTTTTAGACCCGAATACGTCATCCCAAGTTTTTATGACTGATGAAACCATTGCTGGGTAAAGGTTATTGCCTAGCTGCCAACAACTTCACACATCTCCCCAGCTGGCTGACATCCTCTTACACAACAGAACTGATACCTGTGAGACAGAGTGATTGTCAAGGAAGGAAATGTCTCAGCTTCTGAAAAGCAAAAAGCTAAAGAAAGGCAAAATAGTTGCCTAACAGAGGGGCATAGTAATGGCTCTAAGATAGAAAGACAGAAGGATTTAGTACGTCTCAGCACCATCCATAATCCACAGACGGTGAAGAAAAATGACGAAGAAAATCCTCAGGTCGTAATAGACTATAACTACACAATGGGGGCATCGACAGAGTGGATCAGCATCTGGCAGCATATCCTAAACCAAGAGAAAGGGGAAAAAGATACTAAAAGAAAACTTTTTTCCACCTACTGAATTGGCATTATGGAATTCATGCATCCTATATGTAAAATCAGGGGGTAAACAAACTCCTCTTCAGTATAGGATGTCTGTCATTCGAAAAACATTGTCCAAGTGTAACATATCCTAAAGCAGGCCAACCAGGGAAAACATCACATCCACTGTGCCTAACAAAACAGCATTTTCCTGCAGTCATCCAAGAAACGGAGAAGACAGCCTCAACCAGGCAGTGTGAAGCATGCAAGAGGAAAGAAAATTACTATTATTGTTCAGACTGCAAAGTTCTGCTTTATGTGACACCTTGTTTTTGTGTCTATCAACAGTAGCAAATATTTAAGTGAATTTTGTTTATGAAACACTTTTCCGGAAGTGCCATAAGGAGTTTTTTTTTTTTTTTAAATTTAACACAACAAAGAAAATTCTAAGAAACCCAAGAGTGCTCAGGACAATAAAAATGCATTAAAATCCATTGTTGTTTCTACACATTGTTGTCTGTTGTTTACTATATGCCCAAGCAATAATGATTACAAAATGCAAAGAAAAAAATATTAAGTATTTCCACCATTTCCCTGAAAATAACTAGAGCATGAAGTGGTTACTTTAATTCTATTTGATCTTAGTTTAATTCTTATACGTATTTATTATTTATCTACAAATATTATTTCCTTTAATTTTCTTATTATTCCTCTCCAATAATCTCACCATACTATTTCACCTGTCGCTTTTCACTATTATCACAATTTTAATTATTTTCACCTAACCATATCTTTACAATTACAAATACCTTTTCATCTTCTTTATCACCTACTAAATGTATACTCTTTAATTTTCACTGCAGTTTTTTACTGTATAGCAAAAATTATATTTGAACCTTATAAGTTTTTAATTCACTTTACTTCACTAAGGGCCTGGAATAAACTTATGTTATGCATTGGGTGGTATGGATAAGGTGAAACGCATCTTATGAGATGCCTGTAGCAGAAAATGTGAGATGAGGATAGTATTGAGCTCTGTTTCATTAATTTTTTATAAATAAAAATTTCCCTTTCGAAGTGAGATACTTCTCATGCATCTCACATATGTGCCCCTACTATCTATGTGTAAATAGCTCAACAATATATTTTGCATAATGGCAAAGCTTATTGCAGCATTCATGATTTGTTTGTGCTCTCAAAATACAGGAGGAAACATTACATTCTTAATCATGTTTCACTGATGTTTTAAAAAGTATTTAATGAAATCATAACTATCAAGAAATTAGAAAAGGAACACTATTGCATGACAGGAACTAAACAAGGTTTAAGAAAAGTGCTTTACTTGGATTATAATGAAAATTAACTGTTTGGAAAAGAAGCAACATGAAAAGCAGAATAAAACAAAAAAGCAAATGCTTTAGAAAGAACAAGCCTATATACACAAAAGAATGAAAAAGAAAGTCCTTGGACCTGATAAGAGAAACAAATACTCTGAAAACAAAGGACGTTAAGAATAAGAGTTTTTACGTATATATTACTTATTCAGTTACAGTGACAAAGAAATGCTTCCATAAAAGTTTCACTGTATTCAGGAGTGCAACAACCTAGTTTACCCCAGAACATTATAAGTGTTATATCTCATGTGCCATTAAAGACAAAGATGGTGATGAAAATAAGCACTTCACTTTTATTTCTTAATTTGTAACTGCATAAGTGAAAATCATAATTTAATAGCCCTCATAATAAGTTTATCGAAATAATTCAAAGCTTACACTTATTAAAATATCTGTAATTCATGTTAAATATATTATTGTAATATTGTTTTTCTTATAAAAGCATACTCTTGTAATCATTGTTGTAAATCTCTTATTCTTCTTAGTATTTGATCATTTTTTGGGTGCCCTTTCCCTAATATGCTGCTGCCACCACCACCGTCATCATCGTCATCGTCATTGTCATCGTCATCATCATTGTCGTCATCTGTTGTTCCTGCTCTTATTTCTCTCTGTAGTCTTGGACCACAGGAATCTTGTGATCATCTTCCTGAAAATATTCACTATGCAGAACCATACAACATACAATAAACAGAGATACTCTGTAGCTAAACTTCAGGTTTTGGCTGGCCAAAATGTCTTTGTATTATGACGTGCTCCTTAGAGTCTATATAACCCACATCCCTAAGAAATAATACATCATCATCATCATCATCATCATCATCATCATCACCATCACCATCTTCCTCCTCTGCTCCTTTGCATAAAGCTGCACCTCTTGTTCCTGTTGTTTTGGGAAGATAATGTTGTACATGCCATTGCACATTTTGTTTTAATCTATAAAGTTCATTGTAATTATTTAACACATCAGAATCAGTTTAGTAAAACTTCCTTTTGAAAACAGGCAGAGATGGAAAATAGTTTGTCAGAATTCAGAAAAGGGCACCGGAATCTTTGTTTTCATAATTTCCTTTAACCTGGTCGATGAATGAAATTAGTGAAATGATGCTCAAATGATCTCAGGGTCCATAAAGCTTGAAATTACTTGACATTTGTCTTCTAAGGTTAAGGGAAAACTCTGAAAAAAACCTTATCCAGATAACTCAACCTAAGCAAGATTTGAACCTGCGACCTGTTGAATGTGAGGTAGACATACTGCCACCACACTACCCAGGTGGGCAGGAGGACTGCTGTTAACTCTTTATAATAAGAATACAAGTAGATAAATATTTGAGCAACAAAAGGGGTAGATGATATGTTTTTTTCTAAAATGTAGAAAGCTTTTGGTACAATCAACAGGGAGAAACTATTGACTAAGTTAGCTGAAAAAGGAGTGAGCAATAAAGCATGTATTGAGGACATTGAAAAAGAGGATTTGTCGATTAGCTTAAGAGACAAACATACTATGGAACTATACAGAAATGTAAAAACAGATTATGTGGACTTATGTGATAAAATGGGGAGAGAAGGATATGCTTAGGCAAGAAGAGGTGAGTTAAAATTAAGGGGATTATGAAATTAATATATGCCCAATGTGCATGAAAAATGAGGAAGTACTTGCATTGTTTTCTTAAGTGCAAGAAAATAGAGTAATGGAGAAGTGAATTGTGATTTAATAAATGGGATAAAGGAATTGTCATAAAGAATCTTTAACAATGGAAGAACATTTATCAAAGTGTGTGGAAAATATTTAGGAAAGTGAAAAATTGTGCAAGGAGAAGGAAATGAGTAGAGAAGAAAATGGGGTTAACTAGTATTAATTAAACAGGATCCTTATACATCAATAACGAGGATGTCAGTGTGTATAAGGTTCAAGGGAACAAACAAATCTCAAGGATAGAAACTTAGCTGAATGTGTTTGAGAAAAAAAGAAGGGAAGAAAGGTATATTATTGTATGAAATGTAACAAATGTATCCTTAGGATATTTTCTCAAACCATGCTATGGAGACATTCCTTTACATTTTGTGTTTTACCAATTGGTGCATCTCTTGAACAATTTTTTGCCTGGTAATCTTCAATAAATAGATACATTTTCTGTAGAACTTCATTTGAAAAAAGGTTTTCATGTTATTGGCCTAACTTGGCGGAGCTTCACTTTTTGCCAATGCTTTGTTATAAAAGAGCCATGTGCCTTTTCCATTGGGACACTTGGAATGTGATTTAGCATCAGGAGAAGCACAGTTGTATAAAGTTGCATAAATTGCAGCCTTCATATCTTACACATTAAAAATAGTATCCTTGATTGCTTTTTTATAATATCACTGTAATTTTAGTATGATTTCTGTATTCAGTTGCCCAGTTTCTTTCACCAAGTGTCATATTTTTGACTTCCATTCTTTCACAGCATTTATAATACCAGTACCTAATCTTTTGGCAACAGTTTTCAGACATTCAGCTTTCAGAATAGGAACATTAAGGCCATATGTAGACAGCAATTCCAGATGTTTGTGTGTTTTTGAATCACCATCTGACAGTAGAGTTGTATACCTAAAACCGTACAGTAGATTGTTTCTTAAGTATCTTTGTAGCAGCTTCCATGGCACCAGATGAGGCATAGAAGTTCTGTTCACACTCTCCATCCTGTTTATAAACATCCAGCCAGGTTTTAAAATCACCATCACCAGTCGTTTTTTGTTTTTTTTTTATTAAGCACATCCTACAGTATTTGGACAGAATTTCATCCAATAATGAGTCCTGTTATTGCATCAATCACAATGGCAAGACCTAACAAAAATGAAAATCCCCTCCAGTGCCATGAGACATCAAATGAAACTGTTATGTCCACTAAACTGTTATCTACAGAACAATTAATTTCTAAATCTGTGAGCTTGATATCGGAGTATGATATCTTCAACACCTTTTATCACAAAGCCTCACTTTCTGTGGAAATGCTAGTCATGTACTCATTAAATGTTTTTGAATGCATCCCTTCATGCCCATCAACAAACATCTTTCAAACTTTGCATGATATTTGCCTAATGATAGTAATGTGTCTACCATTCTTCTGTATAACTGAAAAGAGGGGTGAGATGAATATTCACTTGATAGATGAGGACTGGCATAGGTTTGTGAAACTGGCTTTCCACAAGAAGTGCAAATTACAATAATTTTTTTTTGAAAAGTTCATTTTGCTGCTTAAATTAGCTGTCAATGTTTGTTTTCCACTGTACCTGCATACCATGTTTTCAAATTTTTCATTCCAGACTCTTGTATGAACTAACGAATATTCAGAATTTATGATGTCTGTTGCTTCTGGAACAGTAGCATGTTGAAAAGTATGCAGTTTTCTTTTACTGGCAGACTCTTTAAGCTGTGAAAAAACTGAAGTTTCTTCTTGTGATGTTGCACATGTTGATGTGGATGGTTGCTGAGATACTGCATTTTATGTGGTGATTCATGTTGTTCTGTCTTTTCAAAAGTTGTGCCATGAAGATCCCTATCATGCTGTCAACTTCTTGCTGCAACTTTTCTCAATCTATTAACTTTATTTGAAGGTCTCTTTTTCAATAAATGATATTCAGAATAGGAATCAGATACACCTTCCATAACTTAGGTAACCAGTTACTACTACGTGGAACATTGTTGCTAAAAGCTTATATTCACAGAGTTGCTAACCTTATTTTGTAAACTATAAGTGGTAAACTGAACAGCCCTAGCTTCAATACGGAATAGCACCTACAGTATTTACAGCTATGAGATCAAAACTCATTGATTCTACACTTTTATAAACACTTAATATCAAGAAGTTCTAGATATGTGTTCACATAGTCTAACAATGTACGTGAATGCATATAAACAATGCAAGGCTTTCTTATTCCCTCCAGAAACTTACACACAGCTGGCAACAGATAGTCAAGGAAACCATGCACAATAACCCACCAAATATCCCTTCAAATACATGAAGACAGCCTGTAAAACTGGGCTTCCATTTGTGATACAGAGCTCACCAACAGGTAGGCATTAATGGACATGCCCCCATTTTTTTTGTCCATCCCTTTAAATCTTTAAGTGGTGGTATTTAAACAGCCTGATTTACAAAATTCAAACTGCCAGGTAAATTAAACTGGATAAAGAATATATATACATATAATTTTTTCATAATTTTAGACCAAATTTCACCCATGCATTTAAGTGGAACCACGCCTCATCCATAAAAATTTTTTATTCAGAATGTATTATCAATTACTACAAAATGTTGCATGTGAAAGTATGGAATCACTGGCAGTAATGGTGAACTTTCTCCTAGATTGGGCGGCTGCAGCTCCTGGATGACTTTAACATGTTATGGATGCAGTTTGGCTTGCTTAAGCACTTTATGTGTGGAAGTAATAGATGATGCAATTTGTTGTGCCTAATGTCTTACTGGTTTCTGGTAAAATGTAACAATTTGCTGCTCAACATCATGAACAAAAACTTCACCTATTATCCAAGGGACCTATATAACAAAACTGGCACATTAGTATATAAATTACACTTTTACCTGGAGATGGATCATATCAAAATGGCCTTCTCCATCTCTCCAAACATCCGTCATACAATTTGAACTCAAAATATGCTTCCAGCATAGCAACATGCTGCAAGCACATAAAAGTCATTGTTTTGAACTGTGATTTAAGGTCTTACTCCAAGCAACATGGCAGCTGCACTGACCCAAAAATAACATAAAACTGTTTTTCAAGGTTACAGAAATTTGTAACTCAAAACTTGCCAACCCATTCAGCAAAATAGCAAACAGCAATTTTTCAAAGCAAATGCCCAGAGATTTTATCTCTATTTGTCTTCCAGCCTTCCCAGTATCACTTTGATGTTAATTCATATCTGTTGAGGTTGGGGCTGTGCACTTCTGCAAATGATGCACATCCATGTTTATGTTCAGGTCTTCTTCATAGCATAGAACACTTTTTGGTGAAGGGTATATGCCAATTTTGTACCATAAGCAGCCAAGCAGTTATGTCCAGTCATGAACGGAAAGTTTACTACAGCTTTATGTCTTGGTAATTCAGGGATACCAGAATTTATTACTGTTACAGTTCTAAATGTTTCTGCCAATTTTATTTTTAATAATACTATTTATGATTAATTTTAAGGACTGATATATTAGCATGCTGCAGATTTTTGCAAGATTGAGTGCCCTTCTTTGCAAGAGAATCTGCACATTCATTACCCTTGCAAATGGGAACACAAAAAATAATTTTAGACCAAAACAACATTAACAATCTCATATAAAAAGAATACCCCACAAATTATCATAGACAGAACCTTATTGTTACAAAAAGTGTGCCAAATTTTTAGACTAAATCTAGGCAGTTGTGACAAACATAATTTCTGCAATCTCCACGGAACAACTCTGTTTTGTTTTCTTGTCAGAGCCACGAGTACTCTTGGAACATCTTACATATTTTACTAAGTCTTCCTGATATTCAGGCTACCAAATAAACTTACTCAAATCTACTATAGAACATGACTACTAAACATGTTTCTTGTTAAGATGTGGTTCTGTTAACTGCTTTGCAGCAACTTAATGAAGTCCAGTCAAGCTCTCTCCTGATATGGATGAACAGCCAGATAAATGACTGATGAATTCATAGATTGAGGGCTTCAACAGAGCATAAAAAATTTCAAGAGGATATCTGTGAGTCCTGCAGCTGGTAGAATATACTGTACACTTCTCATCAAGATATTCCACTCTACCCTTACTACTACTATAAAAACTAATGATATTTGGATTCCTCCAATACCTGAACTGCATGGTGCATAGAGGAAACCAAAATTACAGCTTTATTCCTTTTAGGCAATGTGATATTTTTGTTATGTTTCCTCCCAAACAGGGAGGAAAGTACCTCTCTCTTTGCTGAAGGTAGAAACTCTTTTGGGATTTCTTGTCTTTTTCTCTTGAGCATACCTACATAAGCTAGATTCCTCTTTTGTAGCTCATTCATTAGGGTGATGGACGAAAACTAGTTTTTGGCAGTGATGGTATGATTAGTTCCTGCAAAAGGCTTACAAAGCTAACTACAGCCATTGTTGACTAAAGGAGTGAGTAAACAACTGCTGAACACCCTTAGAGCATTATATAAGGAAAATACTTTTTGTATAGGAGTGGAGGAAGGGGTTGTAACAAGAGAAATCCAACAAGAGAAAGGCCTTAGACAAGGATGTAAGTTAAGTCCAGTCCTATTCAATTTATATATAGATGATGCATTAACAGAAATTGGGAGAAATAATAACTCTATGCCAATAACAATATTCAGATTCCAGGATTACTGTTTGCAGATGATCTAGTTATAGGTGCAATTACAGTGAATGGCTTAAAACAATCCTTGCAAGCATTAAATAATTACTGTGAAGAATGGAGTTTAAAAGTGAACCAGGGCAAGATGCAGATTGTAGTGTTCAAAAAAAAAAGGGGGGGGGGGAAATTGAGCAAGTATGAAAAATAGAAGAATGAGAATAAAAAAAGAGTACAGGGTAGTGAGAGAATGTATTTATCTAGGAGTTAAAATTGACAGTGGTGGCAATTGGGAAAAACAAAAAGAAATTTGCATTGGCAAAAGGAAAAGGAGCTTTTAATTAATAGATGTGCGCATAACCAGAACACTAAACTCAGTTTCAAGTTCATATTAGGATGCAAACAAAATATGTATTTACCTAAAAATCCGAGCTTTAGTGATGATATTGTGTCTCCTTGTTTGGATGTTTGTAGTCGATCCCTTCTTACACAGTTTATGTCCATTTTTTCCATAGTAATAGTGTTCACATTTATTATTTTTCATTGGTACATCATATTCTACTTTCAAAGAAAAGTGTATTTTCTTTAAAGGCCCCTTATCTGCACTATCATTATCATCTTCATTTTCTGTATTACTATCAAAATCACATACCAAATATGGATCTAAATTACCATCATTGCACTAAATTCACTTTCTTCTGCATCTATAGTATCTCATTACCAACCATTAAATTTTGAATCATCAACCTGCATCAACCATAGTCATCTAAAAGAAAAAAAATAACCCAATTTGAAATTAGGAATCCAACCTAAGATGTTGGATATATTTTACCCCAGCCCATAATTATACTTTATCATTAGTGACCTTCAAGAACATATCTATCACTCACAACAATTAACAATCAACTCATAGAAAGGTAGCGAGAGGTACTGCTATTTTGGATGGCAGATAAAATAATTATTGCAGCATGTGCACAAGGCAGGGGGTAAAATATACCCTAAGTCCAAGGTTACAGGTTAATTCCAACTGATATACAGTATGCAATTAACTGTGAATGAATACCTGCTCCAGCTGCACTTTCTTTAATATCAGTACAAATACGGAGTCATTCAATCTTTGGATGCAAGAGGTGCGTTGTTTCCAAAGCCAAAGCTTTCAAGATACCTCTGATCTCTCTCTACCCCTACCTCTCCCTCCTTTCTTTTCTTTTTACTAATAATCAGCAATGCTGCTAACACAAATACTGTCCATATGAGCTTTATCTCTTCACAAGTATCTCCAATTCCACACAAATGTACTTTCAGATACTTAAATAAGCCAATTTTCACTCTATAGATTGCTTCTTCAACACCCATTGTTACAACAGCATGATCCTGGGAGCTTCACATATATCTGTCTCTTACATGCTCTCATCAGCAACTCTATTAATGTATATATCTGTACCTCTTACTTTCTTTGCTGTCTTATCATATCATATCATATACCATTTGCATGCTTACACATTTTACACATATATTTCTTTTCCCTTTTCTGTTTCCAAATCTGAATGCTTCACACAGTATAGTTACCCACTTCCCTCCCTAATCTGCTTCCTAAAAGTTCTAGAACTCTCATCTTGCATCTCTTCTCATTCTTTCCTCACTCCCCATAATTACTAGTTGTATTTTCTGCTCCTATCTTCCATGCTTTCCACTCTTGTTCTAATATTTTATACCTCCTCCTTGATTTCTTCCCATTTTCTACTTATTTTTTCTTCATTGTTTCTTTTTCTATTCCTATATTTTGCTTCATTATTTCTTCCAACTTTTTCAGTCCTCTCAATGTCATATACATTGAATCTTTGGTTGCCTTCTTCCTCTCATGGGAGCTATTTTGCCACATATCTACTCCCTTCCACTGCTCAAGATATACACCCTGGCTCTACTTTGAAAGTAAGTTCTTACAAACCTCTGTGACAAGGCTTTACTATATAAAATTACAAATACCAACGAATACCAATGTTACTGGTGTACTGGTATTTTCTGCACCAGGAGTTCTTTCATCTGCAAGTAATTCCATTGAAATAAATTACTCAATTAAACACACTTAAAAGCTACTGTCTGTGCTGAGATTGACCCTGCAGCCTTGGGCTAAGCCAGCCCAAACCAGAAAAGGCCAATTTTTTTCATACAGGAATATAGCTGTGAATGTGTTAGGTATCAAACAAGAACTGTTTAAAACAAATCAGGTTTTTTTGGATAGTGAGAAATTACTAATGAAGTTTTATGACTAAATACAGTATAAATGTCCTAACTTTTCTTACAAATTAAAAGAGGAATAGAAAAGAACTTATTTTTTGACTGACCCTCGTAAATATACATTGGTAACCATGCTGCCAAAATAATACATGCATCTCTTATCCAGAAAATAGATATATGGAGAGCAATATTTATGTAGTAGAATATCTGATAAGCTTACATCCAGGCTGTTCAGTATCACAGAAACCCTAAACTAGCCTCATAGTTTAGAGCAATTCTGCCTAAGCAGCTCTTCAACAGAAATTATCCATAGGGTTTTAAAATACTATGTTCTATAGTACCGGTTGAAACTGCTTTTAAACTTACATTATCATATGACAGATTTCTTGCTAGTTCTTGCTCTCGCAATGTGGAGAAATATATATTTTCCTGCAAAGGTATTTCTTCCATTACATCACAGTCCATTCTAGTATTGATAAAATGAGTGAAACGCAACCATCTCCAACCTTTTCCTGTAAGAGGAAGTATCTGTTGCCCAAACAAGGCATTTACCAAGAGTGCTTTAGCTAGGCAACTCTGTCCCAGCACAACTATAGATGGATGGCACTCAATAACTGACGTAAGTCTGCTTAACACTGTTATAGTTAAAACCTCAGCTTTTAAGTCATCTGGAAACAAAAATAAAGTGTTTGTCAGTTAATGCTCCAAATTTCATAATTCTATGAGATAACTGTACAATTTATTCTTGTGAGAATCAGGTTTAGCAAAGACAATAAAATCAAATAAGCACATTCTTGAGAACATTTTCATATTGAGCATTGAAAATCACATTACATTTTAAAGATCTAATTTTCATAATGAAAAAAATATTACATTTTATAAGTGACATCCTATAGCTTGCTTCTTATTGAGAATCTTCTAGTGATCCACTTTCAGATTTCACTCTTTTGAGCTGCCACTTCATGTCTGCTTTTTCACCAAGTGCAACGTACATTTACAGTGTGGGCGAGAAGTCCCCATACCCCTGTGACTGTTTAGTATAAATGTTATTATGCAGGTTGGTAGCTATGAGAGTGATGTGAGATTAAGAATAAAGAAGGCAAGATATGTCTTTGGGCTGCTAAATCCTATATGGAAGAGTGACACTTATACAATAAATACTAAACTGAGAATTTTTAACACAAAGTAAAATCTGTGCTTTTATATGACTGTGAAATCTGGAAAATAACAAAAACAATTTTTAATCAGCTGCAACTTTTAATTAATAGATGTTTATGAAACATATTAAAAATATACTGGCCGGCCAGATCTTCAATGAAAACTTTTGCGTAAAAACCAAACAAAAGCCAGTGGAACTTGAAATTCAGCAGAGGAAGTGGGAATGGCTGGGACATACACTTTGCCAACCTCCAGATGACCCTGCCAGGAAGACAGTAGATTGGAACCCCAAGGGCAGCAGAAGAATTGACAGACCCAGGATATCGTGGATGTGAATGGCGAGAGAGTGAGATCAAGGAGTTGTCCAAAATCAGAGTCAGAAAGAGAAGTTTTCTGAGAGCCCTATGTTCCTACTAGGAATGATGGGATTTTTGATTGATTGATTAATTGGTAACTAAACTATGTAGTTATGTTATTTCTTATCAATTGTTGAAATTCATGTTTCCATGCTTTTGCAGTCGAGTTTTAATTTGTAGCCATGACAGATGAGAAGGTATAGTAGCACTTAGTGACAACACACAGGGCAGACAGTGAGACAGATTATGCGAGCATCCCAGGAAAAATTTAATAGGCTCTACCACAAAAAACAACACTTTTGGATTGGGAAAGACATGTTTTTGTTTTTGGCAGTATTAAAGACAGGCCGCAGAGTAGAAAGAAAAAGACAAGAGAAAAAAACATGTACCAGAGTCTCTACTTCAACTGAACATTCTTATATGAAGTTGATATATAAATATGCTTAGGAATTTGGTATATTGAGGACAACGCGAGATCACATGAAAAAAGACCATAAGTTCAGACATTTTCAACCAATGTTCATAAACAAATTATCAGATAGAGGCCGGAATGAGCACATTTTAGCTTGCCATGCTTTCACAACTCAATTTCCAAATGCAGTGAACCATGCCAAGGTTTTGTTTTCAGATGAACGTGTGATTTATTGCAGCTCTCATGCTAGAAATATTGTCTTTTGGGTCAAACAGAATCCTCACTACATGTTAGAAAGGAACCATCCCACCAAGTAATGATATGGACAGCAATGACACCACATCTGCTTGGACTGTACTTTTTTGAAAGGACTGTGAATGACACAAATTATTTACACATGTTACAAACATGATTAATACCTCAACTTGAGGAAAGTGGTCTCACAGAATGTATTTGGTTGTAGCAAGATGAAGGACCTCCTCGCTATGCTCTTGCAGTGTATGAATTACTAAATGAACACTTTCCAGGACGGTGGAAGGTTGTGGTTCATCAGCAACACCAGCTACCTTGAAATGGCCATCAAGAGGCCCTAACCTCACCACACCTGACAACTTATTATGGGGGGGTCATTAATATGTATTTGCACATTGCTATGCTACAAATGACCAACTAGGCAATGATGTTGAGGATGCATTTCACACAATAACACCAGAGATGCTCAGTCAAGAAGAACATGGAGGCATGTGGAACTGTATTTACAGGATAACATATTAGACATTTAATACAAAAGTACTTGTGCTAAAATAAATCAATTAGTGTTCGATACTACAGAGCGTGGAGACTTCCTGCCCGCACTATACATTCTCTGAACTGAATCAGTTGCAGGGGCCTCTTTTATGTACACTAAATTAAAAACTCATATTATCTGTAATATTGTTTGCAATATGGAACTTGTAAATCTACCATAGATTGGATTTAAGAGGAATAAAAAATTAAAAGTACAATGGTTATTTATTAGTGAACAGTAAAAGACTTGGCTGAAAAATCACTAATAATATCACAAATTATTGGCAAGTATTAACAGTTCATATACAAATGAAAGAACACTGATAATAATGAGTTAAAGATTCTATTCATGATGCATACCTTAATGATAACCCTCCACTACAAGCACATTAATTTTACCTCCATTACACACATGCAAACCTCGAGTTCAAATTACACTTCATAATAGTTTGATGAAGAATTTTAATATTATGATTAAGAAATGTAATATATTTGAATTTGAAGCATAAATAAAGTAATGCATTTTTAAACATGTGTAATATCTGTGAGCATTAATGTTATAAATAAATTATTTTAAGTCTTTGAACAAATAAGAACATTTACTATAATCTCTGAAATTTATCTTCATTCTGTTTTTTTTTTTTTTTTTTTTTCACTTTTTTTTTAATCACAGTAATCAAAATTTTTTCACTGCAACTGCACAGATATATTGTATGTGTATATTTCAGGCACACATATTTACTTCAGAAATTGCACTAAATCTTTTTAGTTTCTTGTTCTTCCTTTCACACAATCTAATAGCTGCTCTAGGAGTAAATTCAGTTTATGATAATCCCACAGTTTTTGTTATAGGTACAGTTCTTAATGTTTGAGTATTTAACTGATTGACCTTCATGTCAAATAATCATGCAACAAATCTTTGGCACAAAATTATAGATAGTATTTTCTGGGAATGGTCGAGTTT
The DNA here is from genome assembly GCA_030762935.1 of Hymenopus coronatus. Lineage (NCBI taxonomy): Eukaryota > Metazoa > Arthropoda > Insecta > Mantodea > Hymenopodidae > Hymenopus > Hymenopus coronatus. Next base: position 169,176,981 of record CM060900.1, read on the forward strand.
GAATTATTCTTGTAAATTACATATACATTGATTCCAACAATGTTCAGAAGAAAGGAAAAAGTTGTAATGGCCATCTTTTGATAATTCTTGACATTTCATTCTATCAACTTTATCCGTGCTTGGTTTAGTATCACTGTAAAAAGTTATAACTTAAGCTATGATATTGCCGAATCATCATCAATATTATCATCATTGTGCAAAGCAGACAGAACCAGAACAATCTTGGCTTTATTAGGCTTATGTAAAACAGTGTCACATCCTTCCTAAATGCAAAAATGCTGGATTCCAGAGGACAATTTTTTGTTGCTGTCATAAATAGAGGAATTTTACGTCTATTTTTTCAAACTGTTCCAACCATTGTTAGCTTGTCAAGGGAATTGATGTACACCAATTATTATTTGTTATGTTTCTGCCCAGATATGCATTTCACTATTCTGTAACAAATGAATGAGGTATGTTGTCACAGAAATATGGCCAACTGCCCATTTTCCATAGTAGATTTCTAAATTACTTTTATAAAACATCTTTGTTACAGTAGGTGCAAAAATTTGAATACCACATTTTGCCAGGTCTTATGGTATGCATTGTATAAATCCATAGCTACCCCTGAATGCATCCTGCATTTCATCCACTGTGACTTGTTCTGATAAACTGTAATGTTTGCAGTTCTTATTGAACTGAACAATCAAGAATCATAGAGCCACCAATTTACCTTCTTTTTCAAATTAGCTCTATTTGTATCATAAAATCTTAGACATGTGAGCAAGAAACAAAAATGATTTATGTCCATTGAAAATCTGAAGTACTCCAGTTCATTCTGCAGCCCAGAGATCTTGTAAATCTGTGTGTGATGTTCATAAAACATACACCAAGTAAAGAAGTCCTGAACTTGCCTTGATTTCTATAATGTCAGTGTCTGCAGCCCCCCCCCCTCTCTCTCTCTCTCTCTCTCTCTCTCTCTCTCTCTCTCTCTCTCTCTCTCTCTCTCTCTCTCTCTCTCTCTCTCTCTCTCTCTCTCTCTCTCTCTCTCTCTCTCTCTCTCTCTCTCTCTCTCTCTCTCTCTCTCTCTCCTCTCTCTCTCTCCCCCTCTCTCTCTCTCCCCCTCTCTCTCTCCCCCTCTCTCTCTCCCCCTCTCTCTCTCCCCCTCTCTCTCTCCCCCTCCCTCCCTCTCTCCCTCCCTCCCCCCTCTTTCCCTCCCTCCCCCTCCCCCCTCTCTCTCTCTCTCTCTCTGGAATATTTAGAACAAATGGTAGGTATGTAAAAATCAGTAGAGCAAACAATTTCTATTAAAATGTCATCTATGAAGAAAATTTTAAACAATCAATTAAAACACCTCTTTAAACTATGGCTCTGGGTAAATGACAATGTTTGTTGAACTCTTCTGTTATGAATTATAGGTTGACTCTAGTGCATAACATCTTACTCAACATACAAGTAAAATCTATTAATTGTATCATTTTTGTTTACTAATTGCTCTCTTTCAGAATTGTGATCACTTCCAAATATTGACCCTAGATCATCACAACCTTTGTTAGCAAGCTCTTCATCCATTCATTTCAATAGATGCTCATCAACCATCATTCTTCTGAAAATAATAAAAATAAAAGCTCCTTTTAGTAATCAATGTTGGTTGTCGACAAAAAGGTTCATAATTGTTTGACAATTAGAATAAATTCATTTTATAAATTAACAGCATTTCTACACATGATTTGTATTCAGTAATATTACCAGGAAAAAACCTGTCTTACCTGCGATACAGTATAAATGGACTGATGGCAGGACTGACTCGCAAGAATGCATGCACATGAAGTAACACTCCACACCACATCATATTGCTGCTTCAAACAAATGACTGTATACAGTTATTGTCAGTGATTAATTAAGGAACAACAGGAATGTAGGAAAAGCCACTAATAGAAATGTTGAATTAATTGTTGATGGAAAGTTAAAACTGTGCACTCACATTCGGCAGTACATGTAGTGGAGGATTAATGCAAATATTTCACCATTCAACAAAATAAAACTTGAGGAAAAGTAAGCATTTATCAAAACAAAAATGAATTGTTACTAGTAATTCACATTATTTCCATTACTCAAAATACCTCACAAGTTATTTTTTCCCTTTTGTATGCATGACATAGTCATCATAATAGCAGTTATTTCATTCTAAATTTGTCATCAATGCCATCATCATGCTTCTCATCAGTACTTTTTTTATGCAACAACTTCAAATGCAAGGCTTGGAATGATATTCTATTATTTTAAGAAATATTTTTGCGAGTCTTTATTAAGAAAAAAAGAAAAGTAAAAAAAAACACCCACACCCACCCCCTCCCACACACACAGAGAGGAAAAGAGGCCGCGCCATGGCCGAGTGGTTAGACCACCCGCCTCTCACCTAGATGGCCTGGGTTCGATCCCAAGCCACTGCATGTGAGACTTGTGGTAGACAAAGATGTGTAAATTTTCTCTGAGTTCTCAGGTTTCCCCTGCCATCGCATTCCACCGGTGCTCCATCTTCATTTCATGTATATTAAAAAAAAAAAAAAAAAGGAAAAATCAAAGAGTAGATATGTAAGAAATATTAAATTTTCACCTAATTCTGCCTACATTTCAGAGCTTTAAAATTTATGAGTGCTTTGTTTAAACCTAGTTTCCATGTTGCTTTTTTAGATAGTTGTTCACAAAATACAAATACTGGAGTTGAGTACACTAGTAATTTGTAGAATTTCACTTAATATTATCTGTTACATGTTGGTCCTTATATAACAGAGATTAGTAGTATTAGTAAATAATAACCTGCAATTTGCAAATTTCTTGTAGCAATATTAGTAAAATAATTACGCAATAGACCCCAAGTTTCTGATAGCTTATTTAACCATGCTAGCAAAGGCTAGGGCCAAACCAATGTTGCCTACATACCATTTTTGCTTGTATAGCCTTTATTATGGATGTATCGTTCTTCAAGTTATTCAAAAGTTTCAAAGCTTATAAGCACTTAGACATTCCTTAAATGCACATTTTCTTTTTTGCTACTGAACATGTTTCACAGATGTTTGAGTGTCTCTATAACCAATTTGCTTTCTTTTCTCCACAGATTTCTTTCTAGATTCTTCAGTTTTCTACCTTAGAAACTACAGAATCTGAAATCTATTACATGTTCTTTAAATGTTACCTGCACACATAATGTGGCAAAACACAGCATAGCTGTATAATTCCTGTAAGCATACAAGGAAAGTAAGGAAACAGAAAATACCAAGATGACACCAGTAGTTGGTGTAGTGACGTGAGCAGTATCTTCACTGTTGATGGGAAACTATTAGAAACAGAGGTGGATGCGTTTCCATTAGAAAAGAAGTTCTGATGTGCATTTAGGTATTCAATGTACAGAATTTGCAAAATAAGCATTCAATATTAGTATTCCTATAGCCAAAACAATTAACACTGATACTCAAATTCATTCAAACTGCAAAAGAAAAAGGTAATACTGTAAAATCTTTCACTAAAATATTCAGAGTTTGAGAAACACAAAATGTAATTTAGAAGTATTATTAAATTCAAATTTAAATGATGTAAATGCAATATGGCTAACTGAACACTGACTGGAGGAATCTGAAATAAATTGGTTTAGTTTGCCAAATTATGTATTAGCCAGTTTTTATTGCAGGAAAATTAAGAAAAATGGAGGGTCATGTATACATATAAAATCCAATGTTAACTTTATAGAAATTGATAAATTTAAGTACCTAAATCAGGAAGAAGACTTTGAGGCCAGTAATGTGAGCTAATTGACCTCAAAATGGTTCTAATTCATTTATATAGAAATCCAACCAGTAGTTGGATTACAAAATTTGGAAACTATTTTAGAATTCTATAGGCAATCAAAAAAATATATAGTAATTGTGGGAAACATGAATATAAACTATTTACAGAAAATCCATGTAAAAGTCAACTCCAAAACATTTTAAATGTGTATGGTATGCAAAATATAGAGTATCAACTAGAGTCTCTAGCTTTAGCACTACTGCAATTGATCAGGTTATATTAAACATAAATAAGAGGGTATATGAAAGTCAGGTATTTGACACTATCTGATCATTATGCTCAGGTACTGCAGTTAGCTATTCAAATGATAAATTGCTCACCTCAACAAAGGGAACACAAAGTTTTTAAAGGTGTCAGACTTGCAAATGATGCAAATTTGAATTATCTAAACCTTTTATCCGGTAAAGAAACTTGAAAATGTATATATGATCAAAACATTAAATGAAGAGTAAATACATTCTTAGATATATTTGATTTTTACTTTGAAGCAGCAGTACTAGTAGTCAAAATCCAGATAAATAAACAAAAACAAAAAATGATGGTCAAAACATAAGCAATCCTAAAGATGTTGCTGAATTATTCAACAATTTTTACAGAAGTGTTGCTAAAAATGTGCTAAAAAAGAATTCATTGGTGAGAACAGATAAGTTAAGTCTAAAATATAATAACAATACTCTCTTTTTTAATACTAGTAATGACCAAGGAAATTAACGCAGTAATAGACACATTAAAATACAAAAAAAATTGGTAGGGATTGATGGCCTATCAAATTATATTATAAAAAAGTGTGCCTCATTTCTAATTGAACCACTGTGCTATTTAACAAATCTTTCACTAACAAGTGGACTATACCCTGAGAAACTAATAAAAGCAAAGGTGAATTCTATCAACAAGAAAGATAGTAAGAATGAAATTGAAAATTTCAGAACTATATCAATAACATCCACTTTTGCAAAATTATTTAAATGAATAATGTATACCAGATTATTAAAATTCTTGGATAGATTCAAAATACTAAACAAAAATCCAAATGGCTTTAGGAAAAAGAAATCAATTAATTCAGCACTAATACATTTTGCTGAACAGGTTTATGATGCATTATATAATAAACAATTAGGATTAGGTCTATTCCTAGATCCAACAAAAGCATTTGACATAGTGGATCATTTGCTTGAGAAATTATCTGTATATGGTATGAGAGGATTAGCTTTAAACTGGTTTAAATCATATCTCAAAAATAGGAAACAATCTGTAAAAATGGAATATTTTGATAGTGAAACCAATGAAACCAGACCTCTCTGGTTTTAAAAATATAAAATATGGCATACCTCAAGGATCAATCCTTAGACCATTATTTTTTATATTGTACATAAATGATAATGTAAATAGTCTGATAAATATGAATGTAACACTTTTTGCAGATGATACAAACATTTTTATAATGGGGACAAATGAAAATAATACTAATCACCAAATATGTAATGCTCTAGAGCATATTCAAAAATGGTTTAGTGCAAACTTGTTATTACTAAGTAAAGCGAAAACAACAGCTCAAAGCTTCCATAATAAACTTAATAAAAATGTTTTATGTCCCAAAATTAAACTGGATCAAGACAAAATAAAATATGTAAAATGTGATAAATTCTTGGGTTTGTTATTACATGAAAATTTCAGTTGGGAAATGCATATAGACAGCCTGACTAAAACACTTAGTAAGATATGCTTCTTAGCAAGGTCAGTCAAATTTATGTCCAGTCTGCATATTCTTAAAATAGTTTATTTTGCATGCTTTCATAGTCTAATAGCATATGGTATTTTCTTCTGGAGAAATTCTAAAACCAGTATTAAGGTCTTCAGGATGCAGAAAAAACTGATAAGAATTATGGCTAATATCTCAGATAAAACTAATTGTAAACTATATTTTAAAAAAATTTAAATTTTACCTTTACCATGCATGTTTTATTTACGAAACACTGAACTGTGCAAAAGAAAACTTAAAATCCTTCAAAACAAATGCTGAAGTTCATATACATATCACCAGAGCAAAGAAAAATTTACTTGTAAATTCACATAGAACCAAACTGTATGAAAATAGCTTCACATATGCTGGTCTACATTTATACAACAAACCACCCCAATATATAAAGAACATTGAATCCCAGCTAAAATTCAAAAGAGTTTTGTTAAAATTCTTAATGGACAATAGCTTTTATAGTGTAGATGAATTTATACATCAGAAACTGGTGTAAATTGTACAATTTGTAAAAATTGTCTTTATGACTCAATTCTGCATAATCTTTCCTTTTGTATTTAAAATTTGTTAAATCTTATATTTCTGTATTTTAATCTTGTATGCATCTTGAAATATATTTTTTTTTCTTGTATCTTGAATTGACCTGTCCTATAACATATATCAGTTTCTATGCATGAAAATAAATAGAATATAATACAATATCCATTTTATTTCATTTCAAATTCATACTTTCTATTTACTTAATTTTTTATCTTCTTATTAATTGTCTGTGCTGCTTCTTTTTTAATACAGCTTTCAGGTTTTCCCATTCTTTGCATCACCTGAAGTTTATTGAATTTAACAGATATTGTTTTATCCTACTTTGATATAGAATTTTAATATTCCTTCTTTTAAAATATGTATTTTTTGTGCTTTTTGATAGTTTTTTAGTTATTTTCCATTTTAAGTACAATTTAAAATTCAGCCACTAACAGAAAAATGGGAATTGATACTGCAAGCTCTGTGGATAATATGCTGGTGTCTTTCTATTAGCCATCACCTGAATTCATTAAGATATTCTTTATTATATAAAAATATATATGTGGGAGCTTACCATTTGGAAAAATTGCAGCTGCTGTAATTTCATCCAGAGATTTTTGGGTTTCATAAAATATACGCCGCAACTGAATGCAATTTCTGACATATCGCTGAAATTCTGTAGGAAGCTTACTCACCATCCTGCAAAAAATACTTGTTTAAAATTGCATTCATATGAGTAATAATATATAAACTTTTTATTTAACTATCCACGAGTGTTACAAAAGTGTTTAACACATATTTTTATTGTATGTAGCACCTCAGAGAGTGGACACTGTTTGTACATGAAATGAAATTATACACCACCAGAAAAAAGAAAAAAAAAACAAACTCTAATGACCTTCTGATTTTGTTTGTTTGTGTTTACTGGAGCTAACATGATGTTCTATTTTTTTAAAATCTTGTAAAATTTGTTATGTACCAAAGGGTGGTAAGTGAAATGTTTTGAATTGGCTTCTGGTTTTATTCTTTTTAGAGTGTTCAGTTACCATCCTTTGGCACACCAAAAACTCCAAAAGATTTAAAAAAAAATGGAACATCATGTTAGCCACAGTAAATGAACAGTTTGAAAATACCTCCTACATACAAACATGAAAGATAAAATCCTCTCATTGAAACAATCAGGATGTACGAACTTAGCTGCAAGGAATGTAAAAAATTGTATATATGAAAAACAAAACATTGGACAATGTTTTAAAGAACACATGACAAATATAACACTTCGACAGAGAGACAGATAAGTCAGTTGAGCTCACCATTTTTAGACTCAAAACCATAATTTTCACAGGCACCCAAGTGACTAAAATCAGTGCAGAATCCAATTGGATTAACAGTTTGGGAAAATCTATTAATTAAAAAAACAAAAACAATGTCAAATTTTGATGTACAACAAACAAACAATCTCATCTCAAAATGCATCTACCCAGAAAAGAGGCCTCTACAGGCTACTGCCATGAGTTCATCAGTAAATCTCCGCTGAAGATGGGGGTAATAGCCACCGAAACATGTTCGAAGTAAATTACTTATTTTAATAGTAACGTTTCGAGTGTGATGCTGAGATTTTACTCTAAATGAATTAGTTTCTTCACTGTGCATTCCCATTAATGTTTTAACTAAAAAGATATGATCCAGGACAATGCTGTGCCAAAACTCACCTTGCTTTATGATTTAATATAGTGCAATCCTGTTTCCATTTACTATCACAAACAATTGTTTTATTCATTCTTTTTGTATACATGGATTGTATTTGACTGTCACATTATTTCATCAATAATGGGGCATGAGGACCAGTATCAGTATCCAGCAAAAATTATAGACTAACTGGTGGCCCCCAAAAATGTTTCTCTATGTCTCATTTTCCAGCCCTACACACAAATCTGCTTCATCTAACCTATCCGGCAAAAACTTTCAGTCACACTTCACAACCCATGAAACTTACAGATAATTCAACCAATAAAGGCTCACTTTTAGTAAAGGTGAAATAAATCCCAAATGTGGAAAATGTTTAAGCTTATTCAACAGGGTCCAATGACTAAATGTAATTTTGCTGATTTGGAGCTGAACTGGCTTTGACAAACCACAAAATACTATAAAATGAGTAAACTTCGCTTTTAATGGCTGCTAATATCCCATAATCCATGAGTCCTATCAAACAATATTTCATAACAAAAATAAAGAGGGCAAAATCTTCTATACACCTACTTATAGACTTAATGTTAGGGTAGCTAATGGAGTCATGTTATCTAAGGCTAAATATGCAAAGGGGGAGTTGAATATTTGAAACCCCATAAGCCTCTCCCTCTGCCCAAGATTTCAGGGGAGGTGATTCCCACTACTGAGAATTCTGGGCACCTTGATGAAATCCCACTGAAGATTATGAAAAGAATGCATGTAGACAAAATATTTTTACACATTTACCTGAACTTTCACAAAGTATTGCAGGTTTTCTTTCTATAAGCTCAGGCCTGTTTGATCTGAATAGCATATATATGCAGTCATATGGTATGCTACTAAATGTTGTGAAAAAATAAAATGAAACAATTCGATCAACCACTATATATGAAATGCCTTGAAGCATTTTATAATGCTGCCTTGTGTGTAATGATTGGTATTTATTCTCTCATGAGCTCTTTAGGAGCCTGAGGCACATATCATGGCTGGGAGTGGCTTTGAAAAGTTGTCGAGCACAATAAAAATGCCGCCACTATATGTGGAGAACATTCTTCAAGAAAAGACATATTCTTGAGCTTCCAGACGACATCTGCCAGTACAAGCTGATTTAGACTGATTATAACAGCAAATCGTGAAGAAATTCACATAGGAATGGCTAGATAAGTCACTTTCAATCTATGCAAAAGGTGATTCAACTCAAAGCCACTACAAAATGAAATATGAGAAAAAATGGCACAGCTTAAGCAAAATAGACCTACTGCTACCCTAAAAATATGCATGCAACTATGGAGTAAAAACTACTGAAATATGGACAGATAGATAGTGTTTATTGCCAACAACTATTACAGTATAGCAACATCATAAATTAAAAGTTGCCAAGCTAAATTATAAAAATGATTCACAGAATACAATGGATTAGCCAACAATGTATGGTGTATAGTCCTTTTAAAAGCTAAAATAGGAAGCTCTCTTAATCTTTAAGGTAAAATATCATAAAGTTTAAAAGAAACAACTATAAAGCTGTTATGAATTTTCGTATGTTTAAATGTGTTTATACATAAGTTCTGACAATTTTGTGTTGTATAGTTATGAATGTTCGAGCAAACTGTAAAACTGCTAAAATTTTCCTTAACATATAAGAGGCAGTTCAGCACATACACTAATGGTAAAGATAGGATATTTAAATCAATAAAAAGTGGTTTACCATGTTCTTTTGGATGAACTTCACAAATTAATCTAATAGCCCTTTTTTGTAATAAAAAGATTTTTGTTGCCAAGGAGTGATTCTCCCAAAGAAGCAAACCATAACTAGCATGCAAATAAATATGAGCATAATACAACATCAGTACATCCTTAGTGACACTATAGCTCAAGATTCTCAACATAAAAATTCCTGTTGTGATTTTTTTAAAAATATGATTAATGTGCGTTGAACATCCCAAGTCAGAATCAATATGAATACCTAAAAATTTTAATGAGCTTCCAAAACAACAAATGTTAAATTTGTATTGAGTATCAGTAACTTTTCCAGTGTTTACGCTCAAATTATTGGCATTACACCAATTGTTAACAACTGATGTTACCGTATTTAGGTCTTAATATGTGTTCATCTTTGTCAGAGAAAGTAATTGCTAAATTATCTACATAAAGATAAGGAGTAAACTTTTCATCACAGACTGAGGCAGGAAGGTCGTTAATATAAATTATAAAAAATACAGGTCCCAAAATTGACCCTTGAGGAATTCCATAATTTACAGATTTAAACTCGGATAATAGATAAACATCTATTAAAATAAGTTGTCTGATTCCTATTGCTAAAATAAGACCTTAAAAATTGAATGCTATTATTCTGAAAACCATAAAATTTAAATTTCTCTAAGAGAATATTAGGTGAGACAGTGTCAAAGGCTCTGGAGAGATCAAAAAGCCTGCTTGATATAATATTACCATTGTTAATATTTTCATAGCATTGTTTCAGAAAGTTTGTAATGGCCTTTATTGTACTCCTGCCTTGTCTAAAACCAAATTGGTTTTTACTAAACAAGTTAGTTTCAAAATAAGTAACAATTTGTTTACATAATAGTGCTTCAAATACCTTGCCTATTATTGGAATTATACTGATTGGCCTATAGTTTTCATAACAAGTTTTATCCCCTTTCTTAAATACTGGTATTACTTTGGAAAATTTAAAAGTATCCGGAAAATAGCCAGTTTTAAGACAACTATTAAAAATATACGTTAATGGCTCGCATATGTATGGAGCAACTAATTTAAGAATTTTTTAATTGAAGCCATACACATCCATGCATGTACTATTATTCAGATTTATAATACCAGAGTAAACATCTTCAACACTAAGTTCTAAAAAATTAAAATTACACTTAGGCTTGGGCAACTTGTTTAGAAAGGACATTGATTCATTAGTACTAGGTATACTATTCGTAATATCATTGACCTTATCAATAAAAAAGGAATTAAATGCTTCACAATTTAGATTAGTTTGGCAAATATCAGACTTGGAATTAGAATTTAAGTGTTCTGATATCACTAACCAGGAGGATTTTGATATATTATTAGAGTTTTTAATGAAAGCAGAATAGTAGGTTATTTTAGTCAGCTTTATGGTAAGTTGGTACTTCTTTTTCAACTCAATATATGTGCTTTTATATTCATGCATACTAGAATAAACATAAAGATTGTAAAACATCATACATTTGTCTTTTAAAATTCGGAGTTCATCATTGTACCACTTTTTATTGTTACATTTGTTATACAGTTTGGGTCCAAAAGTTATAAAGGGAAAGGACACATTAACAGCCTCAAAAAAATGTTCAAAAAATAAGTAAAAATATTAACATAATTAACTATACTGTGCAAATACACAAAGTATGTTGCATTACAATTATTGGTTTCCCTTACCGTTATTAATTTCTTAGGTAAATTATTGCCATCATTTTTAATATTAGCCAAGAATAGTATTGGATCATGGTCAGAAAATATACAAGGAATAACTTCCACAGAACGCTTGTCATGGTGTATGGTAGTAAAGACATTATAAACAAGTACCCGACGCAGGTCGAGTTGTTTTTGTAATCAAATAACGTAACCCAAAACATTCAAACACATTAATTAAATCTGTTAACTCATTACTTTTGGTATTAAAATTGATGTTAAAATCACCGCTAATAACAAACTAATGTTAAAAAACTGCTTGATACCCATTTTGCGGCTAAATATTAACTGCAATAAATCATAAAAATGAGATAAAAATCATTAAAACAGGTTCTTAACCTACTAGGTGGTCCATAAAAGTTGACACATAAAAGATTAGCACTTTTGATAAAAACAAACAGGCATCAAAATTGTCTTGAACAACAAGGCTACTTATGTCAATTAATTGGCTGGATTCATGCACATGTTTTATAAATATTGCAGAGCGGCCATGTTTACCACTTGGTCTGCAGAAATAGCTTGCCTAGTAAAATCCAGAAATTTTTAACAAAAATAATTCTTTGTCACAAAGCCAATGTTCAGCAATACAAATTATATCGGCACCATAAGCATTAATAATGCCAATTAAACTGTCCATTTTATTCAACATGCCCTGTACATTCCAATACAATATTTTTGAAATTTAATTTATTTTTATTCTTCGAGTTATTAAATTTTATATCACCAATATTTGTTTTCGCTTTTTCTTTGACAACCCTGTAGTTTAAAGAATCCTTTGGAAAGTAAAATTTACTAATAGAAAAACCACTAGGCCAGAATTCCGGCATATAGACTACCTCAAATAATACTGAAGGCATACCAATTTTAAAGGAACTATAACTTGAATACTTAGTTTTAAATTTTTCTACAATGTTGCCTGGTTTTTCGTTCATTAAGGTATTCAAGGACCTGACAGCATTCAATCTCTGGGTCGAGTCACGAAACAAACAGTAAATGCAGTTTTTCAGCTGCGGCAAATTTGCCCTTGGCAGCATTACTTGTGAGAAATTCTTTCTTTTGTATGGGCTTGTTAGAGTACGTATTGGCTTTAAATTGAGTTTTGGATTTCAACTTACTTTTATAGGATACTTGCTTCCAGTCTCCTTCAGATTGATTACCTTTTTTAACACTATCACTAAATTCTGTAGATTCATATTGTACTGCAGGTTTAAAATTTGTCTTAAGCTGAAAATTGTTGTTCCTGTTGTCTTCTAAGCTATCCTTATGCTGTCGGAATAAACTGACAGCAACATCATCACTATAAGCTGCACCATACACATCTTTCTGCACAATCACTTCCCGAGGTTTTTCTAGTTGAGCCATTAAATGTTCCATGTTTGCCGGTGAAGAGGTTGAGTCGTTTTCTTGATGTATCCATTATGAAGTACCTTATGCTGAGTATCACAATCCAAAGTATGTAATAGCCAAATTTGAAGCTTTAGGATGTCAATGTAATCCTGTTCATTTATTATCAAGTCTTTTTGTTTAATAATGTACTTTAAATAAGCCATTTCTGTTTTATAATCCTTATTATCCACAGATGGATCGTCAATGACACAGAGATCCAAATTTCCTGTGTTATCACAGCAATTTATAAGTCTCATTTTCATTTATAATTTGTATGGATTTTAACAAAACAACACAACTGCTGTGGGAAATTGTTCCACAGTTTACGCATTTCAAACCACTCTGCGCTATCTTAGAACACCGCTTACAAGTCTTAATATCATCCACTTTGTCTTCCCCCATTAGGAAAGACACCTGACAAACAATAGATTCACAAACTGTAGCACGGAGCAGTCAGTAGACACGTCTGCACACGTCTAAGGCCAGAGACAATGTGCTGAAACTTAGGTATATGAAATGAAGAATACATTTCAAATTTATTTGGTTTAATAATTTAAAGTATTAAATGAATAATTGTCTTCAGGTCATCAACATTTTTATTACTTTTATGAATTGTCTACTTATTTTAGTACATATTTGAATTGATATACGTTTTTAAACTTTCCTCCTTATTTATGCTGACATTCGTCTTCTCAGGGTAAGGGTAAATCTGAGATTACTTACCCTAATTGAGATTATGCAATTCTTATGGCAGTATACAAACAAAAATGTCTCTAGGTTCTCTATTGATAAAATTCTCCTCATATCTGTGAGAATTAGTTAAAATTCCGAGAATGATCTCTCTCACATCATATAATATGACTGCTGCATATTTGTAAGCAGAAATATTCCAAATTTAAGTGAATGTTTCCCACTTTACACTGAGAATGTCAGCAATTTGTCACATTTCCTTACAGCCAGCCAGTGCTTTACCTTGTGATCTAGTAACTGCTTCCAAAGCATCTTTCAACCTTGGCACAACTGTAGGAGAATCCATTAGGGGAGTGCTCACTTTTCCAGCATGGTTATACTGCTCTTTATTATGAAGATGAGGTGGAATTCATAGGAAACATACTTTTGGAGAAAGGAGTCAGGTCACACCTAGACAGAGTAGAGAACACTTTGGAACTTCTTAGTCCTAAGAATATAAAACAATTGAAATGCACCTAGGTATATTCCAGCTGCAAACAAAATTTTTAATTAACTAAGCTAGAGAAGTGACACCATTAAGAGAGCTTATGAGAAAATATAGAATATGGAGGTGGACAAATACAGAACAAGCCTTTAGACAAGTGAATATGTTATTTTAAATTCTATACTGCTCAAGAGGCCAAGAGAAGATTTATATTATCACATAATGACTGATACTTCTGAAGTCACATATGGGGCAGTACTACTTCAGGTTGATGTACATTAAGGCACTCACCAGAAGAAAGGCAATTAGAAACTGGTGCCATTTACTTTGTGATTAAAAAATTTCCACCAATGTGTATTCAGTAAAAAAATCTATGTATACACTGACCATGACAGCTTGTCATTCATTAAACAATGTTATTTAACTAGCAACCAAATATAGTGATACATTCCTGAGAGCTTGTCTTTCAAAATCCAAATTCAGCATTTACAAGGGAAAATTAATATTTTTAGTGACATACTATCTAGGTTAAAGGAAAAACAGTTGCCAGAGAATAATGCCAAATCATCTCAAAAGTTACCTTATTAAATTCAGATCTGTGTGGGAATAGGCAGCTGGCAGAAAACTTAAAAGAAATAGTAGATTGGCCAAGGAAAGGTGAACAATTGAAACTAGTGCTAGAGTCTGTGCCAGAAATCAGTGAAAATGTTCCTAGGCAAGATGGGGCATAGAAATATGGTATTGTTTAAGGTACATGGACAGAATGAAAAGAGACAGAAGATGCATATTCCCTGAAGTCTTGAACAGATTAGAATATACCATGAAGCCCTCTTTCATGCGGATAGTGAGAGTACAGCTATAATACAGTAGCAAATTATGTTAAATGCCTGCATAAGAGGGTTAGGAAAATAGTTTTGAGTTGTGACACGTGTTGGAGAGAAAAACTGTAAAATGTGCGGTATAACATTGAACTCCAAGCAATAATAAGAGATGTGCCAGACGAACTCATGTGGTAGACAGCAATGTGGTAGATTTGGATTTCAATGTATATTTTTTTTATCCGACATCTTCAGAAATTTTTTAAGGTTTATCCAATAAGGAGTATAATCACCGCTGTGCGCTTGATAAAATTGTTGAAAGAATACCTCCCAAAATATGGGGAAACTAAGGCTATTCTTTTAGATAATGCCACTATACATTCCAGTAAAAAATTAAGACAGGCATTAAGCAAAAATGGTATAAAACTATATCACACTTCAGTGAATTACCCTCAAGTAAATTCCCGTAAAAGAACTATGTGCACTCAAGGACTGTTCTTGTGAATAATTTATCATTAGAACCACAGTAGTTGGGTTGATTGTTGCCCTATGTAGAATCTTGTGACTTATTTGTCATTAGAACCACCATAGTTTAGTTGATTATTGCCCTAATTTGAATATATGATTAATAAATTGGCACATCCTACAATTACCTTCACACCCATGGTATTGATGACAGGAGAAATTACTCAAATTTATCGTTCCATTCCACACAGGTTGGAAATTAGGGAAGTAAAATGATGTGAAGAGGCATAGAGGAGAATACAAGAAAAGTCTGAGAAAAGAAGGTAACAATATAAAAGGAGTAAAAGAAGATGCAAATCCAGCATGTCCAACTTAGTCTTAGTGATAAGCAACTGAGCATGCTAAAATACAATATTACAGGATAGAAATGTTATATAGAGCTCCTTCAGAAATTTTCAAAATATCTGGAGAGCACACCTACTTAATCTGGGAGGTAACAAGGGTAAAATATAGGCAAATATCATAGGTCTCTATTGAAACCCATATTAGAAGAACCGTTAACCTGTGAGAGGATTTTGAAATACATATTAAACACTTTTACTGGATTCTGAAGTAGCATTTAGGCAATACATAAATAATCGATTGGGCCATATAAATTTGTCTATCATATGTTAAAGAACTGATAGATTGTAGAACAAAATATTAAGTTAATATGACAGTGATTTTCATGCAGCAACAAGAGTGGTCCTAAATTGGTCTTAGTGAGAATAACACTTAAGTGTTTACTCTAAAGTCCTAACCGAAGAGAAAATGTAAACAGAGTGAAAAATAAAAAATATAATGCCCACCACATACTGCAGTTAAGCGAAAGTGAAAAATGTCTTGTGTTTGTGTGCAGCTAATGTGATCAGGATGCATACAGTACCTTATCAACTGTAGGAAGTGGCTGCCTGCAAAGCAAATACTTAGGGAGACTTAAAATTTGTGCAAGCCAAAATGAATAAACATAAACACATGGCAAATTTACTAGAGATATATTAATGAAATATTTGCAATATGTAAGTTTATAGCAAATATAATTGTAAAATTTCTGTTTGTTGACATATTTACCTAGGCTGAGTGGGACTTTCATTGTCATTTTAGAACATATTCTACAAATTTAACAATGCCAATGAGGGGACATTTTGTAACAGAAAGCTTTCTGCCTTGGGGCAGTGAGCCTCAGTGAGGGTGTGAATCAAAAGTTTACTTTCAATTGTACCAAGGAGAAAGCTACAGTGGTACAGAAAATGCCAAATGCAGAAGGGGACAGACACTTGGCAGGGATATTTGGGTTAGTTCAGATGTGTCAGAGGTTTCATCTCTGGTGGCACAAAATGAAAAGTGGCATACTTAATATGCAGTCTGTGCTAAAATAAATTATAGACTTATCTCCAATATTTTTGGAGAAATGAATGGAAACAGTGATAATGTTAGCCAGGTAATAAATACTGTAAAATGGATTGGTGTTGTCATCATTCCTTGTTGGACACCTCACTATTGTAATCCACACTAGAAAAAACTTGAGGCCGCTCCATTCAAAATCCCAATTATCTAATCTAAGTTTATCAGATGTGAACCCAGCATCACGAATCACTGGCTGAGCTGCTGGACAGGATGAAAATGACAACACCCTCCTCAATCAACAGCATTACTTGAGCAATAAAGCTTTCTTCCTGATTGACAAATTTCTACATAAAACCTTAAATCACGCAAGGCAAATGCAAAAATCTGATGTGTTCCATGACTTTCTCTACATCTCTGCAATAAATGATTGTTAAGAAGCTTATTCTTCTATTTACTTCATGCTAACTGAGAAAAAATTAACATAAGTGGTCTTATTACTTGTTTCCTTGCAAGTATAAGGAAATAAGGGAGTACCACAGATTAAAGTGATAGTCAAATCTTTTAAAAGCTGGTTGCTATATAATTGAAGTTCCCTTGTTTGTATGACCAGGAGTTGACAAATTCCCATATGAGAAAAGTTTACATATTTTAAAACTGGAACGAATAACAAGGAATATAACACTCAACTCCATGGAAAAAATGTATATGGCATAAATTGTGTTTTTTGTACATCTTTTGTTAAGTAAGTTTTTGTCTATCTCTTATGGTTTGGTATTTAACAGCCTTTCATTTTTGAGCTATGCTGTCTCCCCCCCCCCCCTGCACACTTGCACATGTGCAACTGGACCTTTATCTAAAAAGGTTTTCTTTTTTGGACTCAAGGGACCTCAAAACATATATTTCAGGTGAAATCTTGGTATTGAATTTTGGGGTTGGAATACAATACTTCTTCTATACACTATGTGCATAGTACGTGTAGAGAAAGTATAAATTGCTCTGGAGAGCTCCATATTTTGTGATTTCACAAGTCTGCTCCCATCAAAACAATGGGAGACAGCCATAGTAGGACTTCATAATAGGAATTCAATGTAGCATTTTACAAAGAGGTTATAAACCATAAATCTTTGGAGACACCCACCTGAAAAATATTTATTAACAGTCATTGAATAAGAAACTGGAGAATATACCATATGAAATAAATGAGTGTGTTAAAGCAGAGCACTTATAAAGATCATGGATGTGACCTCTATGTTAATGTAAAGTTAAGAGATTCTTGAAAGGTGATGAGGCCCACATTTTTATATTAACAACTTTCCAATAAAATATATTCTACATAAATAAGAGGTGTATGAAGACTCAACATAATTTAAGGGTTAAATGTGGTTTATATTTAAAGAATAATTACTTAATCTATTTATAATTCCATTTGCTGATTCCACTTTATCCTGATAATGTTTCATATTATTCACTTGCTGGTTGTTCTTTACTGCAGAACTCAACATTTCTATATCTAAGTTTTCAATTCCAACATAACAAATAACATAGGAATAGGAAGTGCATAATCCTATATGGTATCTCAAAGCATATTTTACGTGTTCTGACAGTTTGGCAAAGGACACGTTTCCAACACCTTCTGCATACATATTTGTCATCACTACATTTAATATAATGTACAGTGGTCATCTGAGTTGGCTCAGGCTATCCAGATACACTCCTTAGTAGTATGATATCCAGTTAAAATAAAAGGATAAGTAAGCTGCTACTAATAATAGTGCAAGCTACTACTGGAAAGTGTTTCCAATCTTCCTATAGCTTTATCTTCCTAAGTAAGTACATTATATGTCTATCGCTACCAAAAGTGACCATTATATACCCTGATTCTTGTTTTCAACTGAACATGCCATCCTGAAAAATACAGGCCTGTCGCAGTTGACAGTTCTAGTGTTATGATATCACAACTGCAGTGCAGTAATTCAAACCAGTCAAACATTATGAACATTCATGCAGTGGTTTTTACATGATATTAAGTTTTTTTAAGCTGGTATTTACCTGTTTATAATGTGTCAGTGACTGTTATACTAGACTGTTTTACAACAAAGAGCATATATATGCCTGTTACAGATTATATGGTTGTAGAACAGAGAATGTTAACAGGACAATAATTTATATAATATTAAGCGTATTTTAACTGTTTCTGAATATTATAGTGTTAATGACTACACATTTCACCAAAAAGAGTGAGTGAATGGCTGATTTCCATGCAGGTAAGTTCTAATGGCACCTCTAACCTAGCTACTTGTATTATAGGTTAGAGGAACTAGAAAAGGATTGTTTTAAAGTTTTGTGTGGTTTCGGTTTCCCTGTAATAACACTGATAGTAACTGCTTCAAATATACAGAAAAGCTTTCTTTTACAACAGTTTTGAAGTTACTGATATAAAATATAAACAGCTTTCACCGCCAATGTTCTTTTAGGTTACAAACAAATAAACAATGTTAGTCAACTATGACATAATAGTGAAGCACATATAAAATGGCGCAAATGTGTAGTGTACCAGATTGCAAATTGGGTTACTGCAGTAACAAAAAGGGCAGAGTCACACCATTTGCTTTTCTATTTTTCCACAAGATAAGGAAAGACGTAAAAATGAATCCATGCTATACAAAGAGCTAACTTTGTGGTAAACGTATAAATGTACATTAGAAAAAAATGTCAAGTCAATCCAAAATAACCAATAATCATCATCATCATAATGCAGAAAGCAAGGTGAGTCTGGCAAATTAATAGTACTATATGCTTGTTTTGCCAAGCAGGAGATCTGGGTTTGAGTCCTAGTACCAGCATGGGGAATTTTCCCCTTCTGGGAGACCTGGTCCAGGGTACTCAGCCTCGTGAGGTTCCTGGGGGGGGGGGCCAATTGAGGAGCTATTTGATTGAGAAGTAGCAGCTCCAAATCGAGAAGACTGCATAACCAGCCGGTAGGGACTCGAGGTGCTGATCACGTCTCACCTTCCAGCACTGCACCCCATTCATGATGCATTTGGGCCGAGATTGGGGATGCAGCAGCTGGGCATTAGGCCAAGGGCCCTTGTGGACATGGAGTTACATTATATGCTTGTTTAGATGCATTTAGATGGGTATAAAACTTCTGTTTTTTATATATTGTATAGAGTGTTAGCTGCTTAATATTATGACTATTTTTATGAGTTAGGAACTTACTCCATAAAAGACCATGTGTTGTGCCCATGACAGTATGCACTCCTGTTGTGATGTCACTAATGCTTGCATCAGGCTTCTAGTTTGGTGGCCACGAACTGACCATTTCCAATTCATTTTTACCCTCTGCATTCTCACAAATTTGCCAAACAATCTTGAGCTACTGATATCCTTTTTAAGGCAATTATATTTTCCTTTAACCAGTTCCCTTCTATCAGCTTTCTTATGCACTCATTCCTCCAAGGAGGCCACTGATATAAACAAAATACTGAAAAATGTGATTACTTACACTAACATTACATAGTGAAAGGCTTGTTCCTTAAAGCAGTTAAGGCATGTAACCTTATTTATATACAATTAAATTATGGTCTTTACTTTAACTTTATGAAGACATTTTGTAGTAGACAGCAAAGAGTTTTAGGTTCTCCCAGGTACCTACACTTTCTGTAAGGTAAATTGAACTTCCCCATAGCTAAAAATAATGTACATATTTAATAGTTAAAATAGAGAACTAATTCTCACAGAGGGATAATCTACATAAAATGCTTTCAGGTTCCTATCTATACTTCCTCTAAGATAAATTTAATATTCCCTCACATAAAAATACTAAAGGCTTTTTCATAGTTAACAATTATAATAATTATACACAAAGAGAGTTATTTTGTACCATACCTGAAGAGATAAATCACTCTGCAATATGTATATAGACCTTATAGTTGAATTATTTACACCTCACCCTATTTTTTGAAGTACATCTTCTTTCAAAGCCAAAGGAGGTTTTCAAGCTCCAAATGATAATACTGTTCATGAATGCACACTCAGAAACACAAAAGTCATTAAGACTACAATTTAATGTGACAAGCTCACCTTAATTTAATTTTGTAGATGAAGTGAGGTCTCCTCTTCTTCTATCTTACAATGGGTTGATCATGAGCTCATTGAAATATGATCCTTTTCAATTGAACACATTGTAAGAGCACAAAGACTACCTTCCTTTTTGGGTAATTTTCCTTGTGAAAGTCTTCATTTTTGTAGGTTAAAAAATAATGTTCCGTTTTCCCTGGTTGTCAATGGCAATAATTTGACACTTTAGGTATAAGCATCACTACACTGAAGAAAGGCAGTTTAACAACATTACTAGACCTGATGAAATTTTCAAATCCTGCTCCAATTCAAAACCCATTCAATTCAATGAGCAATCCTTGAGCACTCCATCTGAAAATTTACATTGCTGTTTTAAATTCATGTTCAACAACAATAACGTATTATCCGTCATTAGGTAATTTCATAAATTACAATAAACTTTGTCCTATACCCTAAATAGAGCTTAGATTTTATATACTTATAGAATATGTACAAGAGATCTGACACAATTCATTTTGACGTTCATGTACACTATAGCATGGGTAATCAGTCATTTAAACATTCTGTCTTTAAATCTATTTAAGCTGTATTTTTTTTATTTAAATGGGCAAGTTGTTATATAATTGAATTCCAATAGTTTTATAACATTTGGCTGTTTATTGGAATCTCTGAAAAGGCATTTCCATTTTGATATGTATTTAATTTCTTTTTTTTGTGTGCATATCTACATTTTTTTTAATATAAACTAAAACATGGAATTTTGGCCATCTTGAATAGAGGTTTGCAATGCTGTTTTTATAGGAAGCAGTTAACATTCTCACAATTTTTTTTTTACCACAGACAAAGTCAATGTGTGTGTTCCAAGAGAAATTGTCAATATTTATCCCAAGCAGTTTTACACTTTCAACTGTATTAAATTTACCCTTGCATTTTTTTAGTGTGAAGATAATATTCTGTGTCTTGTTTTCATTGAGGTAAAAACCATTTAGATCAAACCATTTCTTCACCTGTTGCATGCTTAAGATTACAGACTATGCAAGTAAATCCAAATCTTCATTTAAGTTGAGGAAAGTTGTGTCATCTGCATAATTAACCACAGGAGAGACTGAGCATTTCTGAACATCATACATCATTATCAGAAATAACACTGACCCCAACACAAAACCCTGTGGTACTCTGATATCTATTTCAACAACCTGAGACACTTTACCTCTTATTACCACCTTCTGCTTTCGATCATTTAAGTATGCTTTAAATATATTCAAGGTCACACATTTTATCCCATATTTTTCCATTTTCCCAAGCAAAATGTCATGCTGCACACAATGAAAGCCTTGGTTAAGTTACAAAGAGTTGCCTGTGCAGAAATGCTTCCAGAATATTCTGGATCAATGCGTCCACCACATCAATAGTTGACTTACCTTTACAGTATCCAAATTGATTAATTGCAAATAGGTTATGTTGTTCAAAATATTGTAGCAGTTGATTTTTTAAATACTTTCCAGAATTTTAGGCACTGTTGGAATTATTGATATCGGTTTGTAGCTACTTAACTCATTTTTATAACCCTTTTTGTAAATTGGAATCAGTCTCAAATATTTTAAACATTTTGGAAAATTCCTTTCATTTAAACATTTATTAATGCAGAAGGTGACAGGTACAAGAAAATATGGTAATGCATCTTTAAGAAGATTGTTAGATATGCCATATACTACTTTAGTTTTGGAGTTTTTCAATTTCCTAGAAATATCTTTAACCTCATCGCATGTTACTCTTCTAAGACTAAAACTACATACTTTGTGGCTGCCTCAACACAATACTTGGTTTTAATCAATATAATTTTTACTGATTCAATAATAAAAGCATTGGATTTATCTGGTGTTATACTAGCATTGATGGTATTTGTTTTATTTTGCCTGTAGCATGATTAAATCATTACAGATCATGCAGCTCTAATTTTATTGTCAGAAGTATCAATTCATTTTTATTAGCTTCTTTTTTAGCTTTAATTGGGCATTTTCTGTATTTATTTCTACATTCCCAAACCTCATTTCACAGCCTATCAACTGGAGTCCTCCTTAGCATATCTTGTAACACGATGAGCTTGTTTTTCCATTTGTCATAAAGTTGCATTGTACCAGTCAATGGTGTTAATGCTATTGACTTTGTTTCTGGGATATATTACTTTGACAGATACTATTAAATAAGTCTAGGACTATATTAAAAAAAAATTCAAATATTTTCTCTGCCGTCCCAAGGTTCCTATATAACTTTTGTTAACAATTTAATTAATTTATTTATATTATTTGAGCCTAAATCTCTGATCTGCATTACAACCTTTTCTCTTCTCGTCCCTGACTTATGATTCAACTTCATCCCAAATAGTAGTGGCTGATGATAAGAGAGCATATAGCTCAGTACATTTAAATTGTAATTCCCCTTATTTATATTTGTTTATGTTATCCAAACATCTGTATTACATGTTGGAGATTTATTGGCACAATGATAACCATGCTGATATACTATAAATTTAAGCTGATTTGTAGTATAAGCTGGCTTTGTTATATCAAATTGTGAATTAAAGTCACCAGTGATAACCATCTGATACTTAAAGTGAGTTACATATGTCAACAGCTATTCCATATTTTCAAGAACAATACTAGTGTATCCAACAGGAGATCTATAAATTGCAATTATTATAAGTTGATATGTATCACTGATAATCCCTGTTACCTCAATTTTTTTTCATTAGTAAACTTACTGACCTCAAGTTTTCTTACCTTCAAAGAGCTATGTACATAAATCCCCACACCTCCATTTTTTTAATTTTTGAGACAGAACTGATTCCCCATCTTTTTTTTTTTTTTTTTTTTGGTAGTGTTTAACGCCCGATTTTACTACTTACGGCACCGCAGGCGGAGACACTGGTGATACATGAATGATGATGGAGCACCGGTGGAATGCGATGGCGGGGGAAACCGCAGTACCCGGAGAAAACCCGCCCCATAGCCGCTTTGTCCACCACAAATCTCACATGCGGTCGCTTGGGATCGAACCCCGGCCGTCTAAGTGAGAACCCCATCTTAAAATTATCTAAATGCATATAGGATAAGTCATCTTCCACTAACCAGCGTTCACATCAAGCCCCTATATGCCTAGCTGCGCAACCAGATCAAGTGTCATAATATGATGTTAACTCTGTCGCCTTGGGCTTGGGCGTGGGCGTGTGTATGTGTGGGGGTGTGTGTACAAGAAGAAAACAGTAATTCAGTAATCATACAGCAAATAAAGTAAAAACATTAGGTAAATAAAAGTAGGGTATACAGCATCGGAACTGTATTTTTAAAAAAAATCATTTGAAGAAATTCGGTGGAGGGCAAGAGACTCCCAAGTAAGTAAGTAATATGGTGTTAGGGCGCACAACTGCAAAGGTAAATAAAAGATCTAAAAGATCTAAATATTAAAAGGCATAAAAACCACTAAAACAGGAGTACCACACAAGGGTTAAAACCAGGGAAAGCATAAAAAGCTACCAAAGCCAGACTAAAAACGAGACACTAAAAACATAACTCGGTAAAAACTAAAACCCAGAGATAAAATTAAAACCTACTGTACATCCCTCAGCGGCGGAGAAAATTAAAAAGTGCATCACATGATACAGGGTTGTCGCCCAGAAGGCTGGGGATGTCAGCAGGAAGACACAGCGATGCACGCAGCACAGTATAAAGGTGGCACTCCAATAAAAGATGACGCACCGTTAATGGCTCGTTACACGAGGAACATTGAGGTGCCGGTTCCCCACGTAAAAGATGCTGGTGGCTAAAACGGCAATGTCCGACACGCAGTCGCGCTAAAACCACCTCATCGCGGCGACATGTACGCGAGGAAGTAGGCCAGGGGACAGAAAGGGACTTGACCGCCCTCAGTTTGTTGTCACGCACCCCGGACCATTCCGCGAACCAGCGCGAAAGAATGGCCCGGCGCAGGTGAACACGAACATCACCTGGAGGAACGGTGGTGCTAAAAACATTAGGCAATAAAACTGCAGACTTGGCAGCTGTGTCCGCTTGTTCGTTTCCGCTCACACCTACGTGACCAGTAACCCAAACAAACGACACGCTGACGCCAGCGTCAGCGAGCGATTGCAGGCGAACCTGTATACGCTGTATCAACGGATGGCATTGATACACCTCACGCAGGCCCTGTAGTGCACTGAGGGAATCGCTACAAATAACAAACTGTTTTAAATCCTGTCCCCGGATAAAAAGAAGAGCCTGATAGATACTAAAATTTTCGGCGGTAAAAATCGAACATTGCCCCAAAAGATGAAATTTATAACTCCGCGAATTAAAAACAAAAGCACATCTCACACCACAGTCTTCCTTAGAACCATCCGTATAAATAAAACAATGGTCGGGAAACCTAGCCTGCAGCTCTAAAAAAGCGGAGCGGAAGACTGAAGGTGGAGCCGTTGCTTTCGGCATGGATGCCAACCCAAGGTGGAACTGGGTGTCGCAACGTAACCAAGGGGGGAATGAACAGGCGGTAGGCGAACATCTAAGAGCCGAAGAAGCAGGCGAAAACGAGCTCCTGCGGGAAGCAAGGCAACCGCGCTGACAGCATATTGACGGTCAAGAGACTCGTCAAAGAATAACTTGAAAGACGGGTGATCTGGCAAGGCAAAGAGGCGGATAGCATAGCTGCAAAGAAGCAGATCACGCCTATGAGACAGCGAAGGTTCAGCAGCCTCCGCAGACAAACTAATAACTGGGCTAGTCGGAAACGCACCCAGCGCCAGACGAATCCCACGGTGGTGGACTGGGTTTAAACATCGTAAAACCGATGGACAAACCGAAGAGTATACAATGCACTCGTAATCCAGTTTAGACCGAACAAGCGAACGGTAAAGCTGTAATAGCACGGTGCGATCTGCTCCCCAGGATGAGCCACATAAAACACGTAAAATATTAAGTGCACGATCACATCTAGCCTTCAGAGAAGAGACATGGGACGACCAGCTAAGCTTCCTGTCGAACACCAAACCAAGAAACTTCACAGTTTCGGCGAACAGCAGCGGTTCGTTCCCAAGATGTAGAGAAGGCGGTTCGTATGGCTTCCGACGCCAGAAGTTGACACAAACTGTCTTCTCGGAAGAAAAACGGAAGCCATTTTTTACACTCCAAGTATGTAGACGGTCAAGACATGCCTGTAGGCGACGCTCCAAAAGGCACGTGCGCCGAGAACTGCAATAAATTGCAAAATCGTCCACAAATAAGGAAGAGATACCAGCAGGAACACATTCGATAATGGGATTTATGGCAACAGCGAAGAAAGTGACGCTGAGTACCGACCCTTGAGGCACTCCGTTCTCCTGACTAAAAACATGAGAGAAAACAGAGCCCACCTGCACACGAAACACCTGGTCCTTCATGAACTCCCGGAGGAACACTGGAAGGCGGCCACGGCAGCCCCAACTATGCAAGGTACGCAGTAAGCCAGCCCTCCAGCAAGTGTCATAAGCTCTCTCCAGATCGAAAAATATGGCCACAGTTTGACCCTTCCGAAGAAAACCATTCAGGATGTGAGTCGAGAGGGAGACAAGGTGGTCAGTCGTGGAGCGGTATCGGCGAAAGCCGCACTGTATGTTGCACAGAAGTTTCTCAGACTCTAGACACCATCGTAACCGTCCATTGATCATGCGTTCCATCACCTTACAAACAGCACTGGTGAGGGAGATAGGACGGTAACTATGAGGAAGACTACGGTCCTTCCCCGGTTTTAAGATGGGAACAACGGTGGCTTCGCGCCAAGCTGTAGGAAACACACCCTCGCGCAAAAGAGGTTGTACAGGTTCAGGAGATACTGCTTACTGTCAGAAGAGAGGTTCTGTAGCATGGCGATATGGATACCATCGGGTCCTGGAGAGGAAGACTACGGTCCTTCCCCGGTTTTAAGATGGGAACAACGGTGGCTTCGCGCCAAGCTGTAGGAAACACACCCTCGCGCCAAAAGTGGTTGTACAGGTTCAGGAGATACTGCTTACTGTCAGAAGAGAGGTTCTGTAGCATGGCGATATGGATACCATCGGGTCCTGGAGCGGAGTGTCGAGAGGATGCTAAACAGGCATCCAGCTCCCACATGCTAAAATCCGAGTTATAGCACTCGGAATCCAAGGACCGGAAAGAGAGACTCTGAGACTCCACCTTGATGGCACTAAACGCTGGGTGATAATTGGCGGAGCTAGGGCAGTTGCAAACGTGCCACCAAGGGCATCTGTAATAGCAACCGGGTCAACGACGGTGTGATTTCCCAAGAGAAGCCCCGGTATGGAAGTACCAGTCTGCTTACGGCTTCTCCCACCCAACAGATGAAGGTGTTGTGCGACTGAATGTTTCAACAAACGAAGCCCAGGAAGCCCGTTTGCTATCTTGAATAATGCGCCGTGCCCGGGCGCGTGTTTGTTTAAAATTGATCAAATGCTCCAATGTAGGGTGATGGCGAAATACCCGAAGAGCCCTCCTGCGAGCACGAATAGCATCGCGGAACTCGGTAGTCCACCAAGGGACCGGCAAGCGTCTAGGATAGGAAAACGACCGCGGGATGGACTGCACGGCAGCGGAGGTCATGACAGAGTTGAAATGTTCGACCATGTGGTCAACGGAGTCGAACAGGAGATCGCTGAAAACAGCCAGAGCGGAGAAAAGAACCCAATTCGACTTAGACAGCTGCCAAGAAATCGCACGCGAGGAGGAAATGTGGTGTGATAGAGTAATGACACAAGGGCAATGATCACTGGAATGAGTGTCTGATACTACGTTCCACTGAAAACGGTGAGCAAGCTGTGCAGAGCAAACAGAAAGTCCAGGTTGGAGAGCGTGGCAGAAGAATCGGAAATGAAAGTAGGTTCACCGGTGTTCAGAACAGAGAGAATAGATTGAACGAAAAGGTCAGCAAGAATAGTCCCCCGCACGCAGGCCCTAGGAGAACCCCATAGGGGATGGTGGGCATTAAAATCACCCAACAGAAGAAAAGGTGCCGGGAGCCGAGACAAAAGATGGTGCATGTCAGCGGCGCAGAGGGAAGATGAAGGCGGAACGTAGACATTACATACAGTGAAGGAGAAACCAGGAAGAGTAAGTCGGATAGCAACAGCTTGCGAGGTAGTGATAAGTGAGACCGGCTGACCACAGATGTCATTGCGCGTTAGGATCATAATACCCCCCCCCCATGAGCATGAGAGCCTTCCTCCGGTGTAACATCAAACCGCACAGGAAGGTATTGGTGCAGGGCAAAGGCATCGTGGGGGCGAAGCTTTGTCTCCTGCAAACACAGAACTAGAGGGTTATAGGACCGTAGTAACAGCTGCAATTCGGCCCTATGGGTACGCACACCGCGGATATTCCACGTCAGGAGAGCCATGGAGCACAGTTAGAGGCGGGAAAGATTATCGATGAATCAAGCTATGAGTTTGCAGCTGGGAAGCAAACGACTGGTGGAAACGAAGTAGATGCAGTTAAGGTGGGTGTTTTTTGTTCTTTGCACATTTTGAACCCACAAGAGTATAGCCATCTTCATCGGCGCTATCCGCTGATGTTCGGGATGCGGAAGTTCCCCTACGGCTCGTAGAACGATAACGGGACTTGGAAGGTTTATCAGTGGCCTTGAGTTTCTTACGACTGCGCTCATGAGCAGCAGCGACAGATGGTGTCGGTCTAACTAGCGGCTTACGAGCACGTTCTGGAGAAATAGAACTTGAGGCAGTGTGTGCTGTGGATATTGTAGACTGCGAGGTGGTTGTAGTCGGCGTCTGTTCTGTTTGAGTACACGCGTCGGCTACAGGCACGGTTTGTAGTGCCACTGAGGAAACAGGAGTGCGGCGGAGCGCTGATGCGTAGCCTGAGATGGTCGAAGGCTGCAGCTGTTGGAAGCGGCGTCTGGCTTCCGGAAAAGTCAGGCGTTCCTTAACTCGCAGCTCCTGGATGGCCTTTTCCTCGAGAAAACGTGGACATTGCCGGGAGCTAGATGGGTGGTTCCCTTTACAATGGACGCAACAAGGGTCTCGAGCACAAATAGTTTCTCCGTGGGCAGCTTGGCCGCAACGTTCACATGTAGCGTGCACCGGCTTTGGGTGTGATCAAACTTCTGGCAGCGGAAACAACGCATAGAGTTCGGTATATACGGCCTCCCAGCAGCGCGTTCGTATCCACAGTAGAGTGCCTCAGGCAGGTTGGTGCCTTTGAACGTTAGGAAGACTGTCCGTAACGCAACCGACTCACCATTACGTTTGCCAAGAAGACACACACCCTGGTCGGAGAGATTGGCGACAATTTCAGCATCGGAAAGGCCGTCTAAGCTCGAGGTAGTCACCACGCCTCTACAGGTATTCAACGATTTGTGTGGGGCCACCGTTATTGGGTACGAACCCAATAAACCGGCTTTCAAGAGCTTTCTGGACTGGTCTTCGGTCCTGGTTTCAACTAACAGCGTATCGTCTCTAGTCCTGGTTGCATTTATCACTTTTCCACATATCCTGTCGAGTTCACGTTGAATGTAAAAGGGGTTAAGGTCTCGCATTGTCTTTGAATTACAAGCCAAGGTCATCACCAAAATTTTGTCAAAAATAGAAGTTTTGCGCGGAGGGATCATCATAAAAAGGCCCCCTTCCGGCACTGTCGGCGTCAGTCTGCCATCCGGGGGAAAGAGAAAATACTTTCCGGTCTGTGCCGCCTGGGAGACCCCTCCCAGACCGATCTCACGGAGTACTTAGGAAGAGTTACCCTCCAGCCTCCACTGCTGGTCCATACGGGTAAGCCCTCCACCTTGCACAATCCGGCTTTATGCCCCTACCACAGGTATAACCACCTGTGGCCCCCCACTTTAGGCCATGGTGTGTAATGGCATCCATGGATTCAGGGGACTTGTGGTTGATTACACCGGGTTTCCGATAGCTGTAACACGACCGGCCCGTGATTCTAACCCGGCGACCTGCGTTCGTCGGGAGATTAGCACGGGCCGGGCTCCCAGAGAAGCTACGTGGGTGTACATATCGGTATGGACGAGCTCCGCACCTAAGGCTAACACATAGGGGCAGTGTGAAGGGTCCACTCAACCGTCACGCCTGAGACCTCCGAAGAGCACACAAGTTGGAAGCCGCGCTGGAACCGTGGGACAGGAACCACGGAGATAGAAGAAAGATCCCTGTTGGTGAGGCAGGAGTTAATAAACCTAAAGCCTTAAAACTAAATATATAGGGAATAAGCCTAGAAGAGGAAGAAGATGAGGCAAGTAAACTCGCACCCACAAGAACATACACAAACAAATGCGCACATACATACGACGACACGAATACAAAACGTGAAGCAGTGGATGGCGATGGGGAGGATATGGCGGCGAGTGGCTCGGGAACCCCCGGGTGCGCCAAACCCGTACCTACCGTAGTAGGCCCCTGGGGGGAGAGACTCCCTAGGTCGCGCGGAATGCATTGGTTGTAATGGACAAACAGTGAAATTTAAAACAGCTATAATTACGTCATAAGGATACCTGATTAGGAAATAATAGCGAAAACACGTTCTTTATGATTGTCAGCATCTATGCAAAGGGATTAGACCATGAATGTCCTGCAGGAAGTTGAATAAAATCACTTCATTGACTAGACGGAATTTCATCCCACAACTGAACAAAACAGAAGTAAATATTATCATTGAACTTGAATATCGCATACCTGCATTTAAAGTGTTTTATGAACAGGATGTAAGCATCACAGAGAGCATAATTCAGCTTTAATTCCGTTTCCTTAGTTTCTTCTCAGTGATTCCGTGTTTACTTTCTCCTTTTTACTTTAATACACAAAGTCGTCAACAAGAATTATAAAGAGGGTTTGTTATGAGTGTCTGTGTAGTAAAGTGGTCAAAATGCTGAATTAAAAATTAAAAATATCCTGGGTTCAATTCTAGGCTGATGAAGCTATTCTTATTCCTCGCCCTCAAGAGCCTGGAAATCTGAATACGATACCGAATGTGTGTTAAGTTAATCGAAAAGTACAGTTTTAATGAACACCTCAAATTTAAGCAGTTGTTATAGAAGGTCAAAGTGGTAATACGACGATATTACCTAAGGCGGCATGTAAATAAATAAATAAATAAATAAATAAAAACAAACAAATGAATAAAATGATTTAGCAGAAAAAAAAAACAACATACGCGATACTGGATTTTCAGAGATGGTGTATACAGCATGAAAATAAAATAAACATGAAATTAGGTAACTATATTCCTCTTCAGTAAAATATATTCAAGAAGTTAAGTAAACGTTTTCTGTCAGTATTTGTGGTATATTTCAGTTAGACAGATAAATAGATATATTAATATGTGTACAACAGGAGAGTATGGTCAGTACTTCCTGAAATAATTTATAAACAAATCTAAAATTAGACGCGATTATTACTTAACGTTCTTTATGTTCTAACACTTCTGCACCCTGTGGGGTCGTGTTTCAGTCAGAAATTACCAATTTGAAGAATTAACAATCGAGATTCGGGTATTTTTTTTTTTATTTAACACAAATTATAATATTGAATCTAACATATTAACACTGCTAATAAAACGTATACAAAATAGTTATAAGAATGGATTTTTGAATAGTGTTTAACGCCCGCTTTTACTACCAAGGCACCCCATGCGATTACACTGGTGATACATGGAATGAAGATAGAGCACTGGTGGAATGCGATGGCGGGGGAAACCGGAGAACCTGGAGAAAACCCGCTCCTGCACCGCTTTGCCAATAGCAAATCTCACATTCGGTCGCTTGGGATCGAACCCGGGTCGTCTAGGTGAGAGGCGAATGGTCTAACCACTCGGCCACGGCGCGGCCAGTTATAAATAAAATTAGCGTTCTCGTTACCTTTTGTCAGATAACAAGGGAAACTAAATACTGAAGGAACTGTGTAAGGGTTAAGCATCATTTTGCCTTTATTCTCATGGAAACAATTTTTCGCAAAATGCACCGAGTATACCACGTGATACTTTAATGGTACAAATTTGTTACGTCTCGGAGCAGCTGACGACTTACTCAATAATTCTAGTTTATGAATTAGGAACCTAAAATAAATTATCATTCGCTTAGTGGCCGAGAATAAATCGGAATGAATTTAGAACACAAATGTTACAATTTATTCTTACCGATGGAAAGTGATCTCGGAATAATCTCGCCGGTGTAAATGAATAAACGGATATTTTGCATCGGTTTGGGCCTGCACTAACGTAAACAGTCTCGGGAGCGAAGCTGTACGCTGCTGGCAAGCGTAACCATGACGTAGTGAAAATTGTTATTTCTGTAAGTTTCGAAGAAATGTAAATATGGATGCCTATAGACTTTACCAGGTTATTTAATAATTTAGGAGAAAATGTTCCCCGAAGAGTGCTTCGCTTGCTCCTACTGAATGCACACCACTGCAATATAGCTATGTTCCCATTAACTGTGAGTCTACAGGTGTCAATAACACTGATTCCCCAGTCGGTTCTACTCTGAAAATGGCATAAGTGCATGTTTTATATGATTCATTAGGAATTTATGCAAATTAACCTATCAATCTAATTCATAACCACAGCTACAATACCGAAAAATATGCGTGGTATAAGTTATGGTATAAAGTTCGAGGGTAGGTTGACAAGCTGACGGGCTCTGTGAGGCGTTATTGTGGGACAATAAGTTACGTTTTATACTGACTTTCTTTTACCAGATTGCATAAATGGGAGTACAGAACGGTCTATGAATTTATATGTGAATCTTGAACGTAGGTACAAGAGATGGACACTAACGAATGCTTTCGAAAATCGAGTGTATGACAATAGTGAGAAAGCCCGCTTGGGTAGTGTGGTAGTACCGTGTCTGCCTCATATTCAACAGGTCGCGAGTTCGAATCTCGCTTATGATGAGTTACCCGGAAATGTTTGTTTTGGGGGGGGTTCTTATCCTGAGAAGACGAATGTCGAGTAACTTTAAGCCTATTTTGCAATATTAAATAATTTCTTGCAGTTATTCTCAAGTACGATAATTACTTCTATGAATATCGGAATTGAAACACAATCCTTAAAGAGCACATACACCTGAGTGCTGACTATGAATCTGGCCCACAGTCGTCACCAGAGGGTCAAGGGTGTCTTGCTCGCTCACATGAGTTACGCTCGAGTTTCAAT
This sequence comes from Hymenopus coronatus, assembly GCA_030762935.1. Taxonomy (NCBI): domain Eukaryota; kingdom Metazoa; phylum Arthropoda; class Insecta; order Mantodea; family Hymenopodidae; genus Hymenopus; species Hymenopus coronatus. Next base: position 169,209,765 of record CM060900.1, read on the forward strand.
CCGGCTATAGGCTGACTCCCTAACAGTAAAATGGATTAGGAGTTTGAAGAGTATGTTAAGATCCCTGATCATACAGTTTTTCGCGTTGCAACAAGATGTAGGGATGCAAATAATTCTTTGAAAATACGCACCGAGCAGTACCTGGTTTACTTTATCCGCTTTATCAATATACACAAAACCTAACCTATAACACCGAAGCTTTATGCATGACAAATATTTCAACCAGTAACACCTAATCTATTATTTCCTCATTTTTAAGTACACTTCTGTGCAAAAATAGTAAATAATATGCATACGACAGTGTAAACTTATTTTTACTCTTAGTCCTGTTAATTTGTTACTCCTAAATTGCTACCGGCATAATAGAGCTGATTTTAACCTGTCTCTACTTGTGGTTTTGTTTTCTATCATTATTAGTGATATGTTCATGGAACGTTTACTCGGTATTCACAGGCGGCAAGTTGTTGCACTGTATTTGCATGTAGAATAATAATTATTGTTTCATATGAATATTAAGCACTTAACAAAGAGTAGTGAAAGTGCTATTCATTTTGTCCCTTAAGTGAGAAATAACCTTTCCAGCAACATGAAGCAGATTTCTTGCTGTTTCTTCATTCAGCTTACTTTAATGTTGTCAAGGTTTTATAGTAAACATGAGAGTGATATTCCTGTACTGTGAACCAAGGTTTAACATCTAGTACTGCCAATTTTTTGTTGGGAAATAAATTAGTACAACAAATAATACTGACTCCACTATTACTTTATATTTTTAATAGTAAAAAATATTTCCTCATTTATAGTAAAACCTATCTCAGACAGCCACAAAAAACTGCAATTTCTTTTATGTTCACATGTTTAAATATAAATAAAAGCTCACTCCACTTTACTGCCAATTGTGTACTCTATCTTTATGGTTCTCTCTTACATTTTTCCAATTGCCTTGCTATAAAGTGAGAATGTTGCATATATTTTATATGCAAGTTTATCATGTACATAAAACAGTACCTTACACTGACTTCTCACATTCCAATTTGTTCTCCATTTATTTGTCACAGCTGTAGTAGTAGTTACTTAACTTTTTCTTTATAAATAAAAATCTATAAAGTAATTTATATACACTACAGAAAAACAAAATAATTTAAATTATTACATACGTATTTAATACCTATATTCTAACCAATTGGACTTCATGAACGAATTCAAGGATTCCTTGAATGAGCCTCTTTTCTTTGAAAAGTGTCAACAAAGATTTACACTGTGGTAATTTTGAACACATTTTTCATAGATTGAAAAAAAAATGGCTTAGAAATCTCACTCCTACTACTCCTGCAACAGCATATAAACAAAATGGAAGTGTGTATCAAACTTGTAGCAGTCAATATGTATTCGTCGCCAAATGACCAATGGAAATGACATCATATATATATTTGCATGTTTGCATATCTTCGACAGTGTTCAAAGAGCACACACCGTTTGAGTGCTCTCTATGTATTACAAACATCTTTACGTCTCACCGTGAGCGAGCATGGGTGCACAACAGTGACACAATATCTCTCACCACTGTCGTTCTTGAAATTTCAACTGTGTTATAACACAGTGCATATAATGATAATTTAATTTCTCATGTAAACAAGAATTTATCTTGTACATGAGATACCAGAAGCAAAATTTATACGTTTTGCTTGCGATGTTAACAAACGATTGTTTTCTTCGACTAACATTGTAAGAGGGAATTCTTGTTATCTTCATGTATATAACGATCATTTAATTTAATTTCTTATGTAAGCTAGAACTCATCTTGTACATGAGATGCTAGAAGCGAAATTTCTACGTTTTGCTTGCGATGTTAACAAAAGGTTGTTTTCGTCAACTTACATTGTAAGAGGGAACACTGACCTATTTTTTAGTCTTTGTACTACACCACTATGTTACCTGCAATAGGGATCTAAGTACACTTTAGCGAGGATTTCCCTAAAAATATGGAATCAGGGTATCTTCCATTGTATCCCTGTATCACGTGGTTCAGTAACAACGAAATTGCACAATATGTTCACGTGATACAACTCACAAGCTTAAAAGTAACCAATGGCGTGTGAGCACAAAACTTATGCCAAGACGGTATAAAAGGAGGAGAAAATTTCTCTCAAAGTTAGTTTTAATCGGGGCGTCTTGCTGAATAAATTCACACTAATTGTGTTAAGAAATCGCGCGCAATGTAACAAAGAATTAAAGTGTTGAATTCAGAATCAAGTCAAAGTCTAGCGTGTCGTTTAAACTCAAGTGTGTGTATGTGAGTGAGTGAGTGAGTGAGAGAGGGGGAGAAAGAGAGGGGGGAGGGAGAGAGAGGGGGAGAGAGAGAATTTATATCTTTGCATGAGCTGCTTGGGGAAAAAAGATATTATTCTGTTGAACTTTCTCAGAAAAAAAGGCCAAAGCAACTAAGCACACAACAAAACTACGATAAAGCTCTTAGAACTACAAATATATGCGCGTAAAAGTAAAATAGCAGCTAGGAACGTCATACACTATCTGGGTTCAATGTGATAGAAAAACTACATTAGTAAGGGGCACGTCAGAGTTCTTCTATTCAGAGAACTAGACCATCGTAGACTATCACAGTCATCATGAAACGTCTCATTCATCTAACAGCTGAGAGAGCATCTTCAGCAAGTCAGTAGAACTTAAAACGTCCAATATTTTCCTCCATTGTGCAGTGTCCCCTAGTTACTGCTAAATTTAAAGTTAAAAGCCAGTTCCCCACAGTGAACAGTAGATAGTGTGTTCCAGCCGACAAACAGGTTAAACAAAACTAATTTATTTAGAGTAAGAATTTTGTTTAAAGAAAAATGTCTGGTCCTGTGGAAAGGGGAATTGTAGTAGATGATTATGATGAGGTAACAGGTACCTCAGATTTTCAATACGCTCAGAACATTAGCCCTGAACCAAATGTGTCACAAAGCAGAAAAACACAAGAGCTTTGACTTAGTTGTTAGTGACGGTTTCAGCTTGCCACACACTGAAAGTACTGTTATGACAGACAGCAGGTCTCAAAGTAATTTGTCCCTGCTGGTAGAGAAACCTTGCCAAAATGTAAACGTAACGGTACTACCCCCAGAATCTAGCTGAGCTTTTCTCCATGATGGTAAACACATTTAATGAACAGAAAGGCGAATTAAACGAAATTAGTGGTTAACTCCAATCACAACAAAATGAAATGAAATGGTGAATGGTGTCCTAGAAGATTGAAATAAAAATTCAAATCTCACAACAAATCAAAGCAAATTTTGAAAATCAGAAGATAGAGTAGGAAAATTGTAAGAGGGACTTAAATCTTACAAATAAGGGATCCGTCAGCAACTGTTGACTATAAAATTTGCCGGGTGCAGTCAGAAATGCATAAAAAGAGCAGGAAAGTTTAGGTAATCTTGATTTTGTATTAATCAGGCAAAGAAGTGAACTTACTGATAAAATTGAAGATAGCAGAGATAAATTTTCTCTAAATCACACTAGCCTAAAGGAGACAAATTTGCTTGATAAAGTAGATAGTTTATCTGTTTCTAGCAATAAGCCAATAAACAAATGGAGCCAGAAGCTAATAGATAGCAGAAATACTGAAGTTACTGAAAGACTAACAAAAAGCCATAAAGAGCTGTCAGAGGCTCATAAGAAACTATGCCTTAAAATAAATTAGGTGGATTCTAGAGTTAACTGTGAACTGCATTGCAAAGTGTTATAACTAGTGAATTATGACATAACCCCCAATGGACCTGAAAACCATGGATATGCGGGGAATATCCGATTAACGCTGGGTAATATTAAAAGTCTAACCAGTGTTTGCTGCAGAAAATACACATAATTCGAGGAGTGCCAATTCTTTGCATAAAACTGGTTCACAGATCTACCCAGTTTCTTGGAGAGTAACAATGACTCGTCCATTGCATTTTACAGCAACTAAATGAGTACTTCCAACTCAAAAATGATTATCTTAAAGAAATTTGGAATGCACAAACAAGACCAATATGCTTTTTCCAACATCTATTCCTCAATCAATACTGGAATGCTTCGCGGCAGCAGAAAATCAGAGCAAATATTCACCAATATGGCCAATATACATAAAAATATGGACTTTCGATGTGTTACAAAATTCAAAATACATAAAGAATCTACAAATTACAGAGCAGGACTTCACTGAGCTCATAACCATTTTCCGCACAGAATTCAAAATCATTTACTAATTGCAAGACATTGGAATAATATTGCTATGGTCGATCTTCAGTCCGTATTTGAGTCCAATAGAAGTTGGAACCATAACGCTCATGAACCCAATGGCCGATCTCATGAGCATAGACGTCCTATTCAGGGAAGAAATTCACAATTGAGGCAAAAATATGAGCACATGGGACAGGGATCAGGTTTAAAACAATCGCCGCACTGAACAAATAAACACCTTAAGGGTCACCAGAAATCCTAATGTCCACCATAATACCGAGCTTAGCAATTACCCTGGAAGGGATCACCACAACAGGCATTTCAGAGGACGACATGGCTCGTACAGAGTAAATTACCGAAAATACCGGTCGGATGATGAACGCATCAACCACTCACAAGACAAAAATCATTCGCCGTCGAGAAATGTCAACATTGACACCAACACGGGCAGACACGAAATCATTGTTGAACCGCTGCACAACAATAGGGCTGAATACCGTTCGGAAAAATAACAAGTGACTCATTGTCTCCGGAATTTTATGGGGTCACTAGCTTCCCATCTTTTGAAAATATTTCAAACAATATTGTGAAATTCATGACCATTACATCGCACCAGAAAAACACAAGTTCACAAAACAAAGAAAATTGTGAAAACTTTAAATACTCCTTATTGCGGTTACAATATTTGACTGTGTATAAAGCTTCAATAGACACAGGTGCATCTCGTTCATTTATATAAACCCATCTATATGAACAATGGTTGAATGAAGGCAGGAGGTTGATGAACACCAGCAACTTAGTCTGTACAGTGGCTATTGGTAAAGGTACGCAGATTGAGACCGTTAGTCCGCCTGCATACTAGTATTTTAATAACTCTCTTTGTAGGATTTCTGAACAGTTTAGCTGCTCTTTATTGTTATTGGACCATACTGCATTTAAATACAGAAAATTGGGGTGCAAGAGTGCAAAATAAAGCCTTCTTTTACAGCTGTTATCTAAGTCTAGATCTTTTAGTCTGTACAATATGCGGTTAATAGTTTGTTTTGCTGATGATGTGTTCAATATGGTATGTCCATGTCAGAGATGCGTCTAGCGTTAGCCCTAGGTATGTAAATCTGTTTACTCTTTCTATAACATTATTTTTTATCTTAATTGACATATCACGGTAATTGGTCCAGAGGGTTTATGAAAACACATATATTTAGTTTTTTTGGCATTTAGGATTAGGTTGTTATTTGTGAACCATGACTGTAGTGTTGTAAGGTCAGTTTGCATATCTTTCATTACCTGTAATTCAGATTTATTTTCATAAAATACTAGCACTGTACCTTGAGGAACGCCATGCTCTACTGTTAATATTGGGCTGGAATAATTGTTTAAGCTGACATATTGTGCTCTAAGGAGATAACTTCTGAACCAGTTCAAGGCAATTCCTCTTACTCCTGACTGTGTTAATTTTTTTAGGAGCTCATGATTGACGGAATTAAACACTTTAGGTCAATGAAAAGTCCACCTGCAATTTGTTTGTTATCTAAAGCTTTTTGCAATAGGTTGTTTGGGTAAGAATCCATATTGGAATTTAAAGAAAAAATTTATCTGTTCTAGAAAGTTTATAACTGTCTTTTACTACGGATTCTAGAACTTTTGAAATAGTGGGTACAATATTTATGGGTCTAAAGTTGTTCGGAGAAGATTTATCATCTTTTTTGTGTATTGGTACTATTCTAGAAAGCTTACACATGTCAGGCACTGTACCACTATTTAGAGAAAGATTAATTATATCTGGGAGTATGGGTGCTAGATGGCAGTGACAATTCTTCAACATTATATTAATTGCATTATTTGTGATTTTGTTGTTTTTGTTTTTAAGTTTTTGTATTATTTTACTCACTTCTTTTGTATCTGCTGGTTTAAAGAATCATGATTGAACTGGACTTGTGTGACTATAACATATAGGGGGAGGGAGATCCTTCACCATATTATCCACTACATGTACAAAACATTTATTGAGTTCATCACAGATCTCATTTATAGTGTATTTTTTTTCCTCCGTACTCAATTTCTGCTACAGGTGGAAGTGTTGTTTCAGAATTAGTGAAAACTTCCTTTACAACAGTCCACATTGTTGTTTTTCCTTTTTCTATTTGTTTGAAATAGTATTCTTTCTTTAATATTCATTATAATTATTTACTTCCTTGCTGCATGATTTATGCTCCTGTATTGTTTTATGGGATGGATTAGAAACTTTAGTCTTTTTCTTTAAGTTGTTCTTTTGTTTAATTCATTCCAGAAGTTGATTTGAGATTTAGCTTAGCATTTGGTTTTGAAACTTTCCTATGTGTTTTGCTAGCAGTTTTTAATCCTGAGTTAGCAAAGTTGTTAACTGAGTGGTATGCATAGTTTATATTTATTGTTAAAGTGGGTTTATCAGTTGTGTGGAAAAAAATTATTTAGTTGTGCAAAGTCTGTTTTTGTTTGATAATTATACTTTAATTCCCTTTGTTTTACAAGTTTTTCATGTATGATTTCTAACACTAACAAATTATGATCACTAAGGTCATTAATTGTATTAAAGTTTTTGTAATAATAATTAGATATGTTTAAGTAAGCATGGTCTATAAGTGTTGCAGTGTTTTCTGTTAATCTGGTTAGTAGCTTTTTGTTGCATAATTCATAGTTTTCTGTAGTGTTGTAGTATATAACAGATTATTTTTGCCATTTTCAAAAATAGTAATAGGTATTTGAGTCTCCAACGAGGATGGTATTTTTATGTTTTGTGTCTAGCATTGGTTCCAGGGTTTCTAACAATAGGTTAGTATTACTTTCTTTGTGATTATAGAAGCCAATAATATGAAGTTTTATTATATTTTGATATTCTTAGTTTAATAATACTAAGGGTATTGCAGACACTGTTTATAAGCTTTGAATGCTACCTAGTTGACACATAGATTGATAATCCACCTGAATGACCATCTTGGATAAGGTGGGCAATATAAGCTGGTATATTGAAATATTGCACATCGTTCTTATTTAGCCACGTTTCGGCTATTACAATACATCTACAAAGTTTATTTCTTCTATAATTAGTTTCAAGCTATTAAATTTATTCCTAACACTACGTGCATTAACATGTAACATTTTTAGGGCTAGAAAGATATCAGTTTAATGATTTAAATTTTTACTCTAGCAGGTTATCACAGCTAAATTCCGAGGATTCACTCATGATATTGTTTTTTGAGACTTGTTTATTTATTTAGAACTACTGCAGCAGTTTCTTTTCCAATTCTTGCAGATCTGTTTGACTTCTTAATGCAATACTGGAACCCTCTCTCTGCTTTCGCACAAATATCTTGCAGTCCCTTGCAAATGTTGACCATATCATGCCTTTTTGTCAACATTCACATTTCTTCGCTAGGAGCTCATTTCCCTGCGACAGATGATAATTGACACTGTCTGACACTCTAAACCAATGTCTCTTGTTGTGATATGCCTTTTTTGGATTCTGGCACTGATGGTTTCTTCTTTTTTCCATCTATTGACGAGTCTGAGTACGATTTTCTTTGGGCCTAAGTTTTTTGATGGTATGCAATGTGCTATATCAATGTCGTTGTAGGTGGCGGGTTTTCTCCGGTTTCCCCCGCCATCGCATTCCACCAGTGGTCCATCTTCATTGCATGTATCACGAGTGTCATCGCCTGCGGTGCCACAAGTAGTAAAAATGGGCGTTAAACACTACAAAAAATGTCGTTGTAGTCTAAGGAGACACCAAAGGTTGTCACGATCACTAAGTCATAAACATCTTCGGTGGGTGCCTCCAGGATTCCTGATATGACATTTTTCCTTCTAGTGTACTGTTTCAAGTCTTCTGTTCCTTCGAGTGCTGATTTTGCAATGTTTTCTGTCGGGATGAGTCTTTTGTTTATATCTTGTGTTGTGCCACTAACTTCACTTACGAGCTTTTTGAAAATTTCAAACTGTTCATTCTTGACTCTTGACATTTCATCTAGCACTACCTTTTTTACTTGAAATTTGGTCACGAAATTTGTTTGAAATCTCTTCCATCATTTCTTCGAAGTTTGGCGATCTCGTGCAGTCGGCTCGTTTACATTGCCATTGTAGGCTTTGGTCTGAAGATAATCTCTCGAAATCAACACTGTTCATTTTTACACATTTACTATGAAACCATCTATTGCATTCTCCGTCACAACAAACTCCTTTATCAGCAGGTTCAACCTTTTTTCCACAAACCATACACATCGAAACTCTGCTTACCGCCGCCATATTTCTATGTTCTATGAATTTTACTTGAATGATCGCGAGATGAGTGGGAATTTGTCACCTAAGTAGATGCAACTATTTCTGGATATGAGTGTCTTCTAACGCAGACCGACAACAATGAATTACATGTAATAAGTACCGCTTCGCAAGGACTTGCAGCAGAGAATGCTTCTGTGAAATTGTTGGAATTAGGTGTCATATATTATGTATGCACTAGTAAAATTTAAAACATACATTTATTACAGGCATGTCACAATATATTCTGATCCCATCAGCTTAACTAGCATTAATAAGTGTAAACTTCTATACAACAAACTCTCGAGATACGTACATGCTTTGTCAAACTTCCATGTGAAAATTGTCCATGTGCCAGGTATAACTAATACTTTTGCAGATTTTCTCTCCCCACTTAAAACCATTCAAGGGATACATGAAAGTAATTCTCGATACCGGAGAGAAATACAAATAATGAATATTACAATTCGGTTTAGTGGAGAAACCAGGAAGATGATAAATAAACTTGCTGAACTTCAAAAGGACGATGAGAAGCTCCGAAAATTCTTCGACATGGCACAGAATGTTGTAACGTGCGAAAATTGCACAGTTGCTATTAATGATAAGTTCCTATAAAAAGCTCGTGGTTGAGATAATCCACAATGGAAAGTGATTATTCCCAAATGCCTGGAAAAGCCGCTGATTTCAAATGTTCATGTACAACTCATGCATCTGGCACTGATAGTATTCTCGAAGTTATGTACATTCCCAAAGCAAGAGAAAGCTCTGTAAAGTGATATTTTGTTGCCTGATATGTCAACAAAGTAAACAGCGAAATATAAAATACTATTCAGAAACTCATAAAATTCTAAGAGCAGCGACTCGCTATCTTATTTGTATCGATCTTCATGTATCACTTCCGATAGCTGAATTCGGATATCAGCACCCGAATGGTTTGCTGTAATGTGTTTTCAAACCATGTAAGATTCTTTTCATTAAAAGCTGCTAATAGTCAAACATGTATTTCAATGTTCATAAATAAATATATTCCAGAAGAAGGTAAAATTGCTGCAGTATTGACTGGCAATGCTACAGTATTTCGCGAGAAAATCTTCGAAGAGGAATTATGGGAAAACTATATCAAGCATCATCACTGTTCTAAATATCATCCGCGCAACAATAGTTGCGAATGTGCTATAAAGAGAGTAGGGGTAGTTTCAAGAATTATGGTCAACCAAAAACACTCCAGATGGATAAGCTATGTGAATCTCATAGAGATATTACTGAATGAAACTATCAATCAAGTCTCAAAATACAAGCCCATAGAACTGTCGCAACGAAAACAAATGAATACCACAAAATGCAAACTACCGGCAACAATGCCCGTCGATAAAAGCATCATCATCGAAACTCAAGATAGGTATGCCAAACCACCGATAGAATTAAGAGCCGCTGAAAACACACGTCAAAGATACGAAAACACTAATAAAGGAAATGTTTGGAATATACAAAAAGATGGCCTTGTTCTTTGTCGAAATAAAACGGTATCAAGAAAAGTGAAAAAAGAGAGTCAACGTCTCATGAAGTATTTTCTGGGTCATTTTGTTAAAGAAATCGTAAGTACGGATACCTATGAGTTAGTGGACCCAAGTAGCAGTAACATAATTGGCAGATATCATAAATATATGTTAAATCATTTATTTATGATGATGATGCCTAAACGTACCAAGAAAAGAGAAATGTTTATGTAACGACATAAAAGAATGAAATAAGTGATGAGAATGTCAGGTAGATTGAAGAACTGTGAATTTGCTTCTATATATATTATTTATTATTATTTCTATATAATTAACACAATTATTCAAAATATTTTACAACGGGAAAACTTGTCAATTAATAAAATTTGGTTGTATGTTATTTAAGTAAATTCTATTCTAGTAAAGGTGCAAAATGTATTGTATTTATTTGGCTTCATCGCCTATTTTAAGATGTTTAACCTATTTAGGTATTGCGGAGGTGGCAGGATATATTTCACACATAACACCTCCACGTTTACCATTATTTTGTGTGTGTATGTATGCGTGTTTTTTTTTTTTTTTTTTTTTTTTTTTTTTTTTACAGTATAGGTATTTTACGCTGTGGAAAAAGAAAAGAGAAAAGGGTACTTTCATTGTATGCGTAACGAACCCACGTGAATGATTCCATGTCATGAAACATGTGAATATTCCCATTCTTTACTGTATGTTAATAAATTGTTTCAGTCCAATAATGTGTGTTAATGGCATTTATATTTTTGTTAAGTGTGTTAACAAATCTTAATTAAGAAGGTGTGCACTAGTCCCAACGTTAAGCTATATAATATTTTGTTTCTGTTCGTGTGGGTAAATTTGTATAGAGTAACCTCAGGCATAAGCGACCAGCCATCCATAGTAGCGAGGGATGACTGAATGCCTGTAAACATAATGGTACGTCATTGACGTAGTGAATCAGCTGGGCAGGCTCCATATAAACAACCCCTATTTCTTTCAGCAGAGAAGTATATGTAGAATTTAGTGTTCTTTTACTCTAAGAAACTCTAATTTCTCCATAGGGGCATATGAGGAGGTAATTCTTGTTATCCATATGATTATTTAATTTATTTTCTGTATGTAAGCTAGAATTTATCTTGTACACGAGATGCTAGAAGCGAAACTTCTACGTTTTGCTTGCGATGTTAACAAAAGGTTGTTTTCGCCAACTTACATTGTAAAAGGGAACGCTGGCCTACTTTTCAGTCTTTTGTACTACACCACTATGCTATGTGCAATAGGGACCTATGTATAGTTTGGCGAGGATTCCCCTAAAATATGGAATCAGGATATTTTCCACTGTATCCTTGTAATCAGGTGATTTAGTAACAATGAAAGTGCACGATATGTTCACGTGATACTACAACTCACAAGCTTGAGAGGTAATCAATGGCATCCAAGCACAAAACTTATGCCAAGACGGTATAACAGAAGGAAAAATTCTCTCAAAGTTACTGTCTTGCTGATTAAATCCACGCTAAGTTGTGTTAGGAAATCGCGCGCAATGTAACAAAGAATTAATGTGTTGAATTCACAGTCAAATCAAAGTTTAGCTTGTCATTAAAACTCAAATATATGTAGAAAGTGCTTATCATCAAACTTAAGCTACAGGAATATAGTGTTTTATTTATATATTCATGTGTATATAAGGGTGTATGAGAATTTATATCTTTCAGCGAGTTGCTTGGGAACACTAGTGCCGTCATTCAATTGAACTTTCTCAGTAAATATTTGGAAAATATACTTCTCTTTCTTCAACTTAATAGTAGTGAACTGTCTTTATTTAATGTCTACCAACCTGTTACGATACCTTCATCAGAGGCTTTTTACCCACTACTGAGTGAATCAAATGTGATGAAGAGCTGGCTGCAGCTAGCTGGCGTACTACAAGAATCCAAAAGTATGTAACAAACTGTCATTTCATTACGCAATAGTTGATCTGACCAATCTCAGGCAGCTTACATGACAACGGAGATATCCTGCACCATCAAAATAAATTATAAGGGCTGTAGCCAGTGAAAAACATAGATATTAGCATGATATCCAGGCAACTAGTCTTCCATGCCAACTGGGAAAACAATTATGTTTTGATTTCCAAAAAGATCACAAACTTGAATGCCTTATTTGTGCAACGTTATTACGTAACTCACATTTCAGAGTAAAAAGGCACTTTATGTGCATAGAAATATGGACCTCAGGTGCTTTGAGGTATGCGTTAGTGAATTATATTTTTATTATTGTTGTTGAATCCCAATTTATACCTACCATGGCGCAAACAAAATACAAGAATTCAAGAGCAAAATGCCCGTAATACAAGAGGATATACACTTTAAAAATGAGCTGACAGAAAGGTCCGAGAATTTAGCTCACCATATTACAATAAAACCCCTTAGTGAAAGGCAAACTATAAACGACCCTTCAACCTGAAAAAAATCTTAAATCCGTTAGCCTTCCCAGAGATGCAGCTACCCATAGAATCGAGAAACTGAACAATGATGTAACAAAACAATTGAAAGAAAACTGTATTTCTTTCTGGTAGTTGATGAGTCAACTGAGAAGACTGTCAGTGCTCTTGCTGGTTTTATATTGGGGAGCGGTAAGGGTTATGTGATATTTAATATTGTAGAAAAGCTTTTAGACATGGTACCATTGAAAAGCACAATCTGTGAAGATATTTTTGATGTTCATACTGTTGCTAAAATTTGCAGTAGAATGGGGAAAAGTAGTTTCTCAATTATTGGATAGGAGAAAATATTTGTCAGAAGATTCAGAAAAGTGTTTGTCCAGCAATAATGTACCCCCATTCAAATCTTGTTAATATTTATTGCATGATGCACAGAGGCATAATGAGCTTAGTCTGCTAACTTGAATAAGGTGATGAATACAGTTAAAGAGTGTAAATTACAATAGATGAGTTCATTATTAATACCTAAGGTTTTAGAAATTTCTAAAGACTTTAGAATCTGAATACTCTAAGTTATCCTATTATTTGAAAGTAATGTGGCTAATCACAGGGGTAGTATTAAGATGATTTATGTCCCTAATGCCTGAAATAGACTAATTTATAAATATAGCTTAGTATCAACACTTTTAACTGACTGATTTCTGTAATAATTCATATAACTGTTATTAAACATTTGTTAAGGGTGTAGTGATTGATCTTAATGGGCGCGTGACCTAACATTTATGACCAACCGGATGACTGTTTTGATTCACTGAACACACTCTGCAAGGAAAGACGAGAATATTGTTTCATTAACCAGAGCGGTAAATACATTTATAGAAAACTTATCAAAGTGGGATCACCATTATCTGTGGAAGATATGTGTAATTTCTGCTGTCTGCAGTCCACACACATTGTAAATCCATTAAGTGGCTATAGAAAAATCCTACAGCAAATATAGGCCACATTTGAAACCACATTCCCAATCTAAGGAATAGAAAATTAATTGAATCTATCTGCAAAACCCCTCAATGTTCATTCCGTGTCATCTGTCGATTAGGAATATGAAATGAAGCATTTTGAAATCATAGACGGATGTAACAAGAAAAATTTAACATTTGAGTTCTAAAACAATTATCGCCCAAAAGTAGACTATGAAATAAAAAACATCCCTAAACTGCACCCCTCAATGTTCATTCCGTGTCATCTGTCGATTAGGAATATGAAATGAAGCATTTTGAAATCATAGACGGATGTAACAAGAAAAATTTAACATTTGAGTTCTAAAACAATTATCGCCCAAAAGTAGACTATGAAATAAAAAACATCCCTAAACTGCACTATACTTGCAGCCCATCAAATTTACATTCATACATGGGCAAAGTTTTCCTAAAATAAAATGTATAAAAGGTGATATATGGTGAATGCATTCGCTTCCTATTTCAACTATTTACACTCGTGGACACAAAAAAATTAGTCATCCCCAGATTCCCTATGTTGGTCGAAAAGCTTCGGTATCTTCGTAAAAGCTGTGTTCACAACGCACACAATGAACTGTATAGTGGTCTGTGACCGACAGTATAATAGTTTCAACTTCTGGGTACTGAAAACAGATCATGGAACGTTACGGTGGCCGAGAGATTGTCTTGCTTCCATCCATAAGTTCCTAGGTTCAAATCTCGCGGTGCTTGTCATTTTTGTATGTTTGTGTAATTTTATGACTGGATATGTAGAACGTAATACTGCATATAATATAACTTTGGCATTTGACGTTATGGGCCTATCTGTGCACACAAAAATATAATTCTACTAACACTCGTGTTAAATAACTAAAAAAATATATATTTTACCTTGTAAAAATAAACATAATATCGTATTACGAACCCTCACCTCATATAACTGCCCTCAATCTTCGTACATAGACAAAATAAATGCCTACAGTAATGTGGACGAGAAGCTACAGGAGTCCAAGCTTCTCGAATTTGTAGCCTGAAGCCATCTTTTGTCCTTTTGCGTACACCTCAGCCCATACACTCTCAATAGTGAACACACTCCCACAGAGGGAATCCAAATATTATCGAGTATCACCGTGTATTGCACACTGTTCATTGTATCCTCAAGCTGCCACAGCACACTGGACCGTCCCTGGATATCCAACCCCAGATGCAAATACGCAACCATGATGGAATTTTGTAACCACGTATTTTGCATTGTATCGGGTCCGCCTTGGGCGATAGTCAATTACCTTTCCCTCACGAATGGAAGAAATGTTACCGCACATACGAATACCACCACGGATCGCTCTGTGAAGGGTGGGTGGATAGGTAGGTAGGTGTGTGTGTGTGTGTGTGTGTGTGTGTGTGTGTGTGTGTGTGTGTGTGTGTGTGTGTGTGTGTGTGTGTGTGTGTGTGTGTGTGTGTGTGTAACAAAAGGTCTTAAAAATATTTCAAAACATAATAGGTAATTTTAGTATATCTGCACAACACATGATTCCGTGTGCAGCATATTGATGTTCGGTAGAATGAGCCCTTAAAGCAGCACCATAATAACTATCATATTATTATCTGTACCGAATGTTGTGTGTGAAATAAGTCGAGGAGACCGGGGCAAGTTGACGATGTTAACAGTTGAACATTGTTAATGAATTAATTTTTGAGATCACTTTATTTTTCTGTTGCATATATTATTAGAAGGACCTTTTACTGTAGTGTATCTAGTTAGATAAATGCTTATTCAAATATGACAAAATTACGTCGCCATTTTTAAAAATGATTGCAAAAAAGTCAGCGCAAGATGACAATTCTAATACAAATTGAATACATTTTTATTTCCTCCATCAAAATTGCATAGTTCTGTCACAATGTTGGCATTTGCAACACTCTATCTTGTCTTCTAATGGGAGGATCAATATAGATCTAATCACAAACATGCCACTGCACTATATTTTCTTTGGACGTTTGCTGACGCCATAAGTGTATTTGGTCAGGGCTTCTTAGTTATTTTACAGAATTAAACTTACGTTCCTTAGTAAAACGTCCTTTTCTGCAGCCAGAGGTTCTTATTTGTGTCCACTTTCTGGCTTCTTTCCGAAACAATATCTCTTTCATAGGTGAGCTTCCTAATAAGACACTTGCACATTTTACATTTTGTTGGCATTGTTTTAAAATCCAAAATATTTCGGTACGGTTTTGACTTAACAGGAGCAATATTTATTGAAATTCCCGATTATTTTTTGCTGACTTTTCCATTCCCTTCTAGAAGATATTTTTTTAATAATTTTTCCTCGTTATTCGTGTCAAAAAATTAATGAAATAGTTGAAAAAGTATAAGTAAAATATTACATCTATCTTGCAGCGTATTAACAGTTTGAGGATCATGTAGCTCAGGAAATTCCAAAATAAAATACAAAAGTGCACATAAACAGGAAAAGAAAAAGGTAAAAGCTCTCGGTGCAAGGTGGTGAGGTCGTTTACTTGCTCCGATTGGGAATGTTAAAAGATCCTTGATTGTTGTGGTAGGATTAACAATAAGATACAAATACATAGTGATTGTGAAAATCATATTGTCTAAGGTAATCATGTATACCAAAGAATAAGCAGCTATCTTACCTTACAGTCCACGAGAACTTATTTCGAAGGTCTCGAAAATTATAACACGTCAGGCAAAATACATGAACATAATGTATCAACAAAATGGCGGCAGCGGGTTCTCTGTATGAAATATTAGTATCTAGCAGTGTGGAGGGGTAGTAGTATTCGTAAGATGCGGCTACGCTAAGATAGGCACGTAAACTAAGACATTTCATCTTGCTCCGCTCGTCAAATTGCCCCGGCTTCCCCTATGTCAAATAAATAGCCACTATGTGTTGATTCAAGATCATTAACAGGCTGTAAAAAAAATGTTTGCTACATGCGAGAAGCAAACCTGTGACCCTCACCATTGGAGTAACCTACGTTTTGCCACAACGCTACAGTGAACACGCAACTTAAGCCAACTTATTGCTGCCATTACACAACTGTATCACAGATAGTGTATACAAGGGCTGATCGCCTGCGATACAATGGTAGTAAAAGTGGGCGTTAAACACTATCAAAAAAGGCTGCTGTGCCATGAGACGGTTTGGCATTCCAGACATGACTTTTTTGGCGATGGGTGTACATCCTTATCCCCTGCTATTAAATACTGTGATCCAAATGCTTGCAGACATTGAGTAATAAATAAAATGCTCTTCATATGAAATAATGTATAACCCGGCTGTTCTGTTCGAGTCTATATGACCCGATATCACAGCTGTTCCCATTATATATTTCTCATTTATTCAGGCACTTTTATGAAATCTAATGACTGCCCAATGATATATCATTTTCTGGTTAAAAATTCGTTACAAGATTTTGAGTAGTTTTTTTTTTTTAAATAGTATTTGTTACATTTGTACTGTTCGGGTCATTATGACTCAATACAAATTTCTGTAACACCTGACTATTGTTATACCATGTTGCATGTGTTATAATGCATTGTTTAATAGCGTGATACAATTACCACTGTAAGTATTATTGCTGTTACAACAATGTACTTGTTCTTGTTACACAGTTATATTTTGCATTATTTTGAGGTTGCTTGTCAGTTTGAGTTTAGACACCATGGCAAGAAGAATATTGAGTGAGGCTCAGTTAGAAGTTCTTGCTAATGCTTCCAATAGTGAGTCCATTTCCGAATTTGAAAATCACACATGTAATGCATCTGAAAGTGATAGTTCTGACAACGATTCTAACAGTCTTCAAACAGGCTGTGATGAATAAACTATTATTTCTAAAAATAAAACTATTGAATGGAAGTGACAACCACCTCTACAATGTGGCTGTCACTCTGTTTAAAATGTTATCAAGAAGACACCAGGAATTACAACGTATGCAACCAGTAGAATATCTAACATAAAAGGTTCCTTTGTAGCTATATTTCATGAGGGACACTTGAAAGAGAAATGATAGAAATGACAAATATAGAGGGACACAAAGTTTATGGTGAGTGGAAAAATATTGATAGAAATATTTTTCAAGCCTATTTAGGACTTCTGTTTCTTGCTGAGGTATATGGATCTTATGGGGAGTCAACAAAAAGTCTGTGGAATAAGGTAACTGGCCGGAACATATTTTGGGCAACAACGTCACTTGAAACTTTCTGTAGCATAACGCATGTTTTGCGGTTTGACAAGAGGTCTACAAGAGAAGAAAGGCGACTTAGTGATAAATTTGCTTCTATTCACATTTGGGAAAAATGGGTAGAAGTACTTCCTAAATTATATAATCCTGCACAAAATGTAACATTTGATGAACAATAAGTGGGATTTAGAGGACACTGTCCCTTCAAGTACTACATCCCTTCTAAACCCGCAAAATACGGGATAAAGATACCATCTCTTTGTGACAGCGATACATCGTATCTTCTAAAAGCACAAGTATACACAGGAAAAGAACAAGGAGAAGCACCAGAAAAAAACAAGGTATGAGAGTAGTGTGTGATCTTACATATGAGCTGAGTGGCCAAAATGTAACTTGTGATAATTTTTTTACTTCATACAACTTGGGACTGCTGCTTCTGAAATGAAAATTGACGATGTTGGGAAGTGTACTTAAAAATAAGCCGGAACTTCCATAGAAAAGGAACGGAGGGGAAGCACATAGTACTACGTTTTACTTCGCAAATGACATTACAGTAGTCAATTACATTGCAAAGAAGAAGTAGTGTATTGGATTGAAGTGTACTCATGAGTACACTACACAATGATATTCAAATAAGCAACAGGGGTGACAAGAAGCCACAAATGATTTTGGATTATAATGCTAGTAAAGGAGCTGTAAATACACTAGATCAAGCAGTAAGAACATATACCTGCAAAAGGAAAACAAATCGGTGACCAATGTTTTTTATAACCTTCTTGATGTATCAGATTTCAATGCGTATGTCTTATGGACTGCCATAGATCCTAAATGCAATATGAACAAATTAACAAGAAGACAACTATTTCTAAAAGAACTTGAGAAATCTCTGATAAAGGAACATAACGCAACCAGAAAATATTTTCCAAGGACAGAAGAATCGTTAAAAATGGTGAAAGAAATTCAAGCTCCTGAAAATGTGATCAAGGTATCAGACTCTGCATCAGAAAGAAAAACTGTAAAACGTGCACGGTGTAGGTTTTGTCCATTGAAAAATGACAACAAAAAAACATGCTATGTGGAAAGTGTAGTAAACACATTTGTAAGGTACATGTTACTTTTTTGTGCCCAGATTGTTCTTTCTGAGGAATAATATGTCAAATTTGTATTCAGTAATTATTGTAATATTATATTTAATATTTTTTCAATAGTTCTACATAATATAAAGTAATTCATGGTTCAGAATAGTTCAAATTATTTATAATAAGTAAGTAAATAATAAAAATTACTATATTTGGTCTTATTTATGATTTATGACTCACGTTATCTGATTTTACTGAATTATAATACTTTGGGTCACATTGACCTGAACAGTACATCCATATAGTAAATTCGAACAGAACAGCAGGGAGAATGAACTTTTCACAAGCATGTTGCAGGCTATATAGTGTGACATTGAAAGTTTCATCATGCCACAGTTGTGGAAGGGGGACTGGAGCATTTTCCCTGTCTAGGTGGAGTTCTGCATGTGTAACTTAATTTAAAAGCTTTAGTTCAAACTTAAGGTTTGATCATGAATCCAATTCTGTGAACTGAAATGCAATCCTTAAGGAGCACATGCACCTGAGTGCTGACTGTGAATCTGGCCCTTAAGGGGAGTCGAATGCCCTATCTTGCCAATGTTAAACTTTGGCCCATTATCTCAGAAACTATTTAACATAATGAGCTACATTTTTCAACGTATATTCAGCAATATCTTTATTGTTGATTGATGAAAAATAGAATACTTCTGTTCATTAGAAGGGAGGGTATGATTTTTTTTTAATAAAGCTCGTACAATTTTATTGAAAAATGCCAATTTTTAAATTTTAAAAAAATAACTTATACAAATATATACAAACATTTTCCGTTAAAATAAATCCTATTTAAGTGCAAATGTGCGGTAAAAACTTCAGCCCTTAGTGTCAATTAGTTTCTGAAATAATGGGACATTTGTACAGAAAATTCTACTTCATCAGAAATTGCTTTCAAACATAACAAAGTAAAAACAAAGTAAAAAAAAAGAGTAACCTAAGCTTCCAAACACAATTTTGCAGTACTTCGAAACACTTACCTGTAGGAAATATGAGCGGGATGCCAATGCTGCCAATAGGAAAGTAAAATTTTCCAATCAAAATAAAAAAGTATGTATTCTTTAATATAATACTTACAAAACTCTTTATGTGTTACCAAATGACTATACCAAAATGCTCTGAAAAGTACTAGGCAGGATTATTTTCAACAATAAGTTTAAACTATTTACAATTAGCATACCACTATGAAAGTTATACCAAAATGAGCAGGAGATTTGAAATATTCACATGCAATTAAAACAACAACAAAAATTATGAAAATCCCATTTCGACTCCCCTTGATCTGAACACCATGTGAGCTAATATGCATTTTTGTTCCAGAAATCATCTCTTATCATTGGAATACAAAGTGTGTCAGTTTTAAATATAATTCTTAAAGAACATATTTTATTTCTAAAGCATATATTATATTCTTAGGATAGCACCATGTTTCTAAAATGTAAATGGAAAAGTTTCTCTTCATACATTCACAATAAACTTATGAACTTTTGAAAGCATAAAAAAAGTGAATAAATTTCTACAAAGGCAACATCATCACAGTATAGTACTTTTCATTACACCTAATTTTTTAAAGATTTTCACAAGCTTCCCATAAATTAATGGAAAGGGTCATTTAGCCAAAACATATATTGTATCACAATATGTATTTGGTGCTATCTTAACATTTTCTTTTAAAGGAAACTAATAGGGAAATTAAGTGAACCAAGAATAACAATTGTGCAGAAATATGCTAGCTATTCCCCAAAAGTCTAGTAAATAAATTCTTTGTTTAAATGTTTACTAAGCTTCCATGGAAATTATTACACAGCAAGTATGTCTTCTGAAATTAAAAAGTTTGAATATTAAAATCTATTTGATAAGTTACATATTGCATACATGTAGTGAAATATCAGTATGGGTCATAATATCTGTATGTATCTTGTATCATAATTGAAGTAATCATGAATTTGAGTGTGTATTTATGATGAGCATTTGCCTGAATGTACTTGAAGGTTGAGTGTACTTTACGACTTAATAATCTAACTATTTGCTTTCATGTAATATACATTTATACACACTCCTTATGTTCGCATAACATTAATGCACAAAATAGTTACATTTGTAATATGCTATAGGTATACATCTTATGTATAATGTAAAAATATTCTTTTCACTGTGTAAACTTATATTTGTTAATAAATTACTTCAGGTAAAATCAGTGGAACCTATGAAGGACCCATACTGATACTTACCTACATGGCACAATTCTGTGGACTGGAGAATTATCCCAATGGATGAGAAGGACCAATACTTATACCTGCCTACATGGTGAAATTCTATAGAGACTAGTGAAATATCTTAATGGATCAACAGTGCAACTATACAAACCAAGTTTATAAAGCTGCAATGCATGAATTGCTTTGAACATTAGAGGGAAAGCATCTTATTGCTATTTTTCACCTTTTATATGTATTCATAGATATGATTTTTACAGTACCTGGCATGATTATTTATTATTATTACTACTACTACTACTACTACTACTACTACTACTACTACTACTACTACTACTACTACTACTACCACCATATGTGTGTCATTGGGCCTATCCTTCAAGCCAAGACTTAAGTGCATGCCACAGAAAGAGAGACCAGACCAGAGGCAGCATGCAAATCCAGATGGTGGGTCAATTGTAGAAAAATCAGGAGTGAACTTCAAACATCAGTAGACTCAGAGAAATACAAACAAGAGCATAATAATAAGAGAACTCTCGCATTGGAGCAAAATTGCACTTCATCACTTCAGACATCAAGAATTTTGAAGATCTCAATGAACAGCACGCAATGGCAAAGCAGACATCATCATTATCAACCAATTCAATCCAATCGCAATCACTTCCACTTAAGAATAATACGGTTAAAATGTATTGCATGTGAGCAAGCTAGGTGTGGATGAAAGGAATGTGACAATGTTTGCATTAAGAAAGAATGATGCTATGGTGGGGAGGGGAAGTAAGGCAGCCAGGTAACCAAAGAAGTATCAGGGTTTTCAAAGAAGGCATAAAGAAACAAACAATCCAACTAAATGTCAAACCTCATTTTATGGTGCTAATTGTCTAATCGGGAGTATGCTACATCATTTAAAGGTAGTGCTGGGTGAAATTTCAGTCATTTTCAGTCAAAATATGCTTTTATGGGAAGATACTAATTATATTAAAATACATATGTGCAAAGTTTCAAAATACATTGATGTCTGAATGTTACCTAATTTACATCACATATAAAGGTCTGCACTATTTGAATGCCCCTTAGTAGGGGTATTTAATTTTTTAACACTTAATTTTATAAATTTTTATTTAATCCATAAAATACATCTTACTATTTGTAAACATTTACTGGGTCTTCCCAGAGTCATTCTTAATAAAACTAAGTCAATTTTTTTTTATGAAACCATTACTTTTTGAAATAAAAAATAAGTGGTCAAACAGTAAAAGGTTTCAAAATTTTACTTTAACAGTGAACACTTTAGTTTTTCTAGTACATATGCACCGTTCCAGTTCACATACCAGATGACATGTTTCGTTTTTGTTGCTGCTATGAGTAATATGGCCACAGGTCTTGAGTGCAAATGCTGTAAAGCGAAAGTAGAGAATGGGAAAAAGTGTGTAAGCTGTGCTAATATATTTCATGTAAGCTGTGCAAAATTAACAAGCAACATTGATGTTGTAAATGAATCTACTCTTAAGTGCTGTGACATAAGTGAAAATGATAAGAAAATTAAAGTTGTGGAAAACATGCAGCTAATTGATGTTCTTGGTAATATTGCTACAAATGATATAAGGTGGACATTAAAATTGTTCAATACATAATAAATCACAATGACAAAATTATTTTGGAATTGCGAGAAAAAATAAAAATTTTAAGTGATTACATGGCTGTGCTAAACTGGTTCCTGAGTTAAAGGAATGCCAAGTTAATAGTGATACTAATGATAATGGTGGATTAAAAAATATTACTGATTCATATATCATATACCTAATGGTGATACAAATATATTTTTAACCACATTAAATTAATTTTTAGTATATTTAACTAAATGGTAAAATTATAAAGTTATTATTGGAGGTGATGTTAACTCTGATTTTGATATTACAGCTGACAGAAATACTGCAGTTAACTTTAAGAATCAATTGTGCCAGTTTGGGCTGAATTATCATAATGACAAACCTACAAGAAACAAAGCTTGCCTGGAAAATGTAGTAAGCAAGTTTTCTATGCTTGACTTTACAATTGAACTCCAGAAGTTTTATTTTTTTGGCCATTTGTGTTATGGTTTCATTGCTTTAAAAGCAATTTTAATGAGATATTCAAAAGTATTAAACAAATGTTAAGTTACAGAAGTTTTTCTTCTAGTAATTATGATAAATTTATAAATATTGTTGGACAAATCGATTGGGATATATATTTTAGTAGTATGCACTGTACCACATACTGAAAATATTTTTAATGTATTTTTTTAACATAATCTATGATATCTTTAATTTGTGATTTTATAAGAAGTGTACAATGAACAAAAGAATTTACTGATGAATTAAAACAGCTTAGAATCAGGCTTAGGATGTATTATGATATATGTAAACAATCAGGCACTGAAGTGGCTAAGCAAAGATATTCCATAAACAAAAGCTAGAAGAGAATAAAAATGATGAGAAATGTTGGTCTGATACAGAATTCAAAAAATAAAAGTAAAACTGCTTGGTACCTAATTAATAAATGAAGAAATTGTGGAAATAGTAGACCTACTATTCCAGTATTTGCTGAGACATTTAACCAATACTTTATAAATTCTGTGGAAACTACTAAATAAAAAATTAAAATGTGCAAGGTGATACATGATGTAGGTACTTTTAAAAAATTGTGCAACTATAAATGCTGTCTTTTTCAGGAAAGCCATTGCTGCCAATCAAACACTAGAAATTGTATCTAATTTAAAAAGTTCTATGAGCACTGATATTTATAATATGTCAAATAATTTTTTAAAGAGGATTATTGATGTAATTCTTTACCCACTTACACATTGCTTTAATTTTTGTTTGCAAGAAGGAATTTTTCCTGATTGCCGGAAAATTGCTAACGTAATTCCAGTTTATAAAAACAGAAGCGCATATGAAGCTGCAAATTATAGGCCAATATCTCTTATTCCTGTAATTGGAAAACATTTTTGAGCATGTTTGAGTAAATAAATACCTTTTTCAAAAACTTTAACTTGTTTAACGAAAATCAATATGGCTTTTCTAAAGGTAGAAATACTACTGCAGCAATACAAAGTTTGGTTGATATAATACATTCTTCATTTGAAAATGGTGGATATGTATTAGCTCATTTTTGTGACTTGAGTAAGGCTTTTGATTCCATTGATCATAATATTTTATTAGAAAAGCTTTCCCATTATAGCATACAAAACACTTAGTTGAATCTCATGAAATCCTATTTATTTGGTAGAAAACAATTGGTATCTGTAAATGGAGAATGTTCATCTATGTCCCACATAGCTAATGGTGTCCTGCAGTGTTCTGTTTTGGGCCCGTTTTTGTTTTTAACTGCAGTTAATGACTTACCAAGTACTATACCCACAAATACCATCATGTTTGCAGACGATACTACTTTTGTATCAAGTGGAAATGACTTAAATGAATTAAATAATCAATATAAAGCCATAATGGCTAAAGCTTCGGAATGGTTTGAAGCTAATAGTTTATTTTTAAATAATTCAAAGATTATCTCTGTTTTATTCAAAAATTAAATTAAAAGGATATCAGACAACTTAGCATTACAGTATCAGACAAGTACTAAAGTCTTAGGTGTATATATTGATAACACATTATTGTGGACCACCCATATTGAATATTTAAAGAAGAGACTGTCTGGCATTATTTTTTTAATTCTTAATTTGAGAGACTCTATCCCAATTGAATACGTGAGAAGTATGTATTTTGCTTTTTTTGAATCTGTAATAAGATATAGTCTAATTCTTTGGGGTGGTACTAACAAAGTAAACAACATTTTTTGTCTTCAAAAGAAAATTATTAGGATAATTAAAAAAAGTTCCTATATAACCACATGAAGACCCTATTTATTGAGCTAGGCATTTTAACTATTTATAATCTTTATATTTTAGCCTCTTGTAATAGGCATGTTTTCAGGATGGATATTCATAGTTATAGTACTTGATTCAGGTCCAACGTAAACATTACTTATTATTGATTAACAACATCTCCGAATAGTTATATGTACTTAGGTATTCAGTTGTATAATAACTTGCCTGATAGTATTAAATGTTTAAATATGCAGAATTTTAAGTCCAGGGTATATACATGGTTAGTCAAACATCCTTTTTATTCTATACATGAATATTTTAACGATAAATTTTGTGATCTTGGTTTGTAATTTATTGTGACAATGTTAATGTACTGCTTCTATTACACATTGTCAATGCCTGTATAGTGCTTCTAGACAAAATAAAAATGAAATGAAAATGTACATAGTGGACAGAGAAGGTATTGTATTCTACCCAAAAATTTGATACCGAGATTTCAATGGAATTACAAGTTTGAAGGTCCGCTGAATCCAAGAAAGACATTTTTAGAAAAAGATCCATGCATGTGCATGTGTGGACAGCATAACTCAAAAACGAAATGTGGGATAATACCAAACTTGGTATTTAAGATCAATATATTCCAAGGGTCCAACACATAGATTTTCAAGAAAATCCCCCCAATCCCAACTACCCTTCACATCAAATAGTTTTTGAAAATGTTGATTTCCTCAATTTTGACTAAAATATTATATGCTTAATATATTTTTATGTCAAACAAAATGAATATTTTGAATTTTCTGGGAATAGCCTCAGATGACCTTCTCATACTGGATGATTTTTGTATAACTTTTTTTAAAAGTGGTAAACCGTAAGAGAAAAACAGAAACTTACTGCACAAAAACTGTAGATCTCGTTAAAACACACAATTTATGCTATACACATTTTTGATCTAGAGTAACCATTTCTGAGAAATTCCTTGTTATTGCTTTTAACCTACTTAAAATATTTCTAAAATGGAAAGTAATTTATCTTTCTTTTCATCTCTCTTTTGCTTACTCATAGCAAGCAAAGAGAACCAAATTTCAATTGTTTCATATTGTAACCAGCTTTTAAAAGATTTGATTATTGCTTTGGCTTAGGTATTCTCTTATTTCCATTCTACTTATTACTTTCTCTACACATACTATGTACATACTGAATGGAGAAGATACTGTACTGCACCCAAAAATTTGATACCAAGATTTCACCAGAAATATATATTTTGGGACCTCCTGAATCAGAAAAAATCTGATGTGTTACTCTCACATGACTTTCCATAGTTGTTCTACAAACAAACTTATTACAAAATATTATTCCTCTTTCTATACCATGCTAATAGAGATAAACATTAGCAGAATGTTCTTATTACTTGGTTAGTTATAAGCAGAAGGGAACTAAAGGAATACACTAGGCGAAAGTGATAGTCAAATGTTTTAAAAGTGGTCGCTATGTGATTGTCATTGCAATTTGCTTCTTTGCTTGGCCAGGAGTAGAACAGAAAAACCAACACTTCCTGTCTGAGAAAGGTATAAGTACTTTACAATTGAAATCAAAAACAAGGATTATCTGAGAAATGGTTACCTCAATAACAAAAATGTAAAGGACATAAATTGTGTGTTTTGACGAGATCCACATGTTTTGTATAGTAAGTTTTTGTCTATCTGTGGAACCACAAAGACCACTCCAGGCTTTTGCGTAAATGTACTACTTTTAAAGATTTTGGAATAAATTTTATTGAAAAATTAAAATTTGCACCATTCTTGTGCCACACTTCATAACATTATATTCATTTCTACACATACACATGTCCTCATTCCTACAGTGATCCAGTCAGGATGGCAATTATGAGCATGACAAGATTTAAGTGGGAAATATGATTCAAAGTGAATAACAATGTGTGATTTGCAGGGGATTCTCTTCTTCTGCATCAAACCATCCCATCTTCTGATTTAAATGATCCATCACAAACAAGGATGTTTATTTCTTGCTCTCTAGATACGTAAAACTTAAAATCTAAGATAAATTTGTCGAGTACTAGACAAAGTATTTATGTCCTCTAACTACGCATTATTTTGGAAAAAGTGTTATGTATTTAAACATTTCAAACTGGATCATATTTCCTTTGCAGCCATTGTTGCTTTAATCTAAGCTCTGACATCTGCTTCTTGTGAGCTAAGTAGCATTATTAGTGAGCTGAGTACATGAAGGCCTGTAAAAACTATATTTTAACATATCTTTCAAACATTCATCATCCCTAAGAGCTGTACAACCATGGATACAAAAAAATGAGCCATTCCCATACCCCATGTGTTGATCGAAGAGCTTTGTGTATCTTTGTAAAAGGTATGTTCACAATGCACACAAAAAAAGAGTACAATACTGTGTGACCGAGAGGAAAATGCTTAACTTATGAGTAGTGAAAACAGGTCATGGAACAATATTACATTGGCCGAGAAGTTATGAAGGCCTTGCTTCCACTCATTAAGTTCCTAGGTTCAAATCTCGTGGTGCTTGTCATTTTTTTATGTTTATTAATTTTATGACTGGATATGTATAACATAATATTGCATTACTATAACTTTGGCATTTGAAATTATGGGTCTATCTATGCACACAAAAACATAATTCCACTAACACTTGTGTTAAATAACAAACAAAAATGTGTAAATAAACTAGTCTTCTAAAACTAAAACTCAAAAACTAAACTTGATTAATATGAGATGTATGAACCCTCAGCCTGTATAATTGCCATCAATCTTTGGGGCATAGACAAAATTAAATGACTGCACTAATGTGAACGAGGAGCTACAAGATCCCAGGCTTCTTCAATTTTGCCCTTCACTCATCTACAGGTAAACTGGTGCACAACTCCCTTTTTACTCAACCCCCCACATTCTCACATTCTACCACTCTGATAGCCTGTCTCTCTAAAAACCAATTTTAAACCTTTTGAGATGTGTGGACAGGATGATTATCCTGCACAAATTCAACAATTTCATCAGGATATCTCATCCTCACAGAGGGAATCTAAATATTATGAAGTATTGCCATGTATTGATCACTGTTCTGTGTACCATCAAGCTGCCACAGCACACCTAGACCATCCATTGGTATCCAGCCTCATCACGATAGAGATATGTGAACATGATGGAATTGTGAAGACACATATTTTGCATCGTATTTGCACCCCTTTGGACGATAGATAATCACCTTTCCTTTACATGTGGAAGAAAATGTTACCTTGTCTGAGAATGTCATGTTATTCCAGTTGCAATTGGCATTTTCCTGTTGGATCGGTTTGTGAAGGGTGTGTTGAGTATTTACAAAAAAAATAACAAATAAACAGAAAAATCAAATTTGCCCAAAATTGGATTCCTAAAATGTTTCAAAACATTGATTTTCTTAACATTACTTTTAGTATTTTTTCATACCACACAGATTTTTTTTTCATTGAAAAAGAACTGTTTATGCCTGATGCATTCAACGCAAAAGCATTCACATGCTTTTGTGTGCAGCATATTGCTGTTCAGTAGAATAACCCTTAAAGAAGCATCACAACCATTACCATATTATTAACTTATTAACTGTACCAAATACTGTATGTGAAATTGGTATGTCTAAAATAAATAGCCACTATGTGTTGATTCAACATCATTAAGAGAAGGGACAAAAAAAGTTTGCTACATGAGAGAAGCGAATTTGTGACTGTCAGCAGAGGAGTAACCTATGTTTTGCCACAGTAAACACATATGGAAGGTGGCATGTTTAGTAATGAAATACGAACTGTATCATGTTTTATGTCATTAATATTTTTAGTTAATATTGATAGTTTGTTGCTGAAGAAGCTTAGATTATGTATTTGATTATGATTATTGATCATATGGGCTAGTAATATTACGATTTGGAACTTGACAACTTATTGGTGCCGCTACACAGGTGATATCATGGATGGTGTACAATAGGCATTGTATCATGCAAATATGGCATTCCAGACATGACTCATTTTGTTTGGCAATGGGTGTACATTGCCAGAAACATATGCAAGCATTGACTGTCTGGGTACCAACAGTGGTGCTAAAAGAGTTAAAATACCTAGATAATGAATCTAAAAAATTAAGTGGTAATGATGGCACAAACAAAGGGAAAGAAAGTGAATCTTTGGGAACTCAAAACTGAAAAATCTCTAGGCAAGAAAGGAAGCAATAGTACACATGGAATTATAGTGGGAAATTGTGCTCCTTTTATCATGTTTTCGAAACTTACAAAGGACTAAGGTGTGGCTGTCTGTAAATGACAAAAGCTTAATAATATGCATTGTGTTTTCAGAAGATTGTGAACTTAAGATTAAAGCATAGAATGTGTGCATATTGATAATGTGTTTTGGCCAGTGTTTCTGCAAACAGTACCAAAAGACTAAGTGATAAAATTGGTGATCATGCCGTTTTCTGCCAGGTCCGTCCTCTGTTCTGGGTAATTGACACACCCTTCCTCTGCTCCTTCTTCTTTCCATCCCTCGTCCATTTCTGTGGTGGCTCAGAGACCCCCCCGACCTCCTTCCGCTTCCTCCTCTTCTGCTTCTTCACCTCACCTGCCAACCCCACCTCCTCATCCCGTGTCCCCGATCCCGTGCCCATCATCTCCCAACCCTAGCCCCCCTCCTGCCCTTTTCTACCCTCCTGCCTCCCAACCTAATCCTGGCCCTGGCTCCACGCCCAGCTCCACCCGGTCCCCCTTCTTCCTACTCCCAAGCCCTCACCACCCGTCTCCAGGCTCCCATCTATATCCCTCGCCAGCGTGTTTCTCTGTTCCAGGATCCCAGAGACTTCGACGCCCTACGCCCCAACGGGGGGGGGGATGTCTTGTCCAAAGCCCCTATTTCAGGGGACCTCATGGTGCGCACTAGGTCCGCGGAGGACTACCAGCGCCTGACTGCCTTTCTGAGGGAGCGTGGGGTACCTTTCACCCTGACACGAAGCTCCAAGAAGCACCAGACGTACCGTGCTGTGGTGAAGCACATTTACTTTGACGGCGTGGAAGAGGAAATTAGGGCTGAGCTGCACTCCGCGCACTTTTCAGTGCTGCGAGTAGTGCAGCTCAGGCGTTACGACCGGGCCCGAACTCCTCTACCGTTATACCTGGTGGACCTGGCAACAGCTGAGGACCTGGCCCGGTTGAGGTCGTTGGAGCAGGTGTTGCACTTTCGGGTGAAGGTGGAACCCTACCGGCGACCCTGCATCCCCATCCAGTGTAATCGGTGCCAGCAGCTGAGACACACGGAGGCAACGTGTAGTCCGGGTGCCGTTGTGTGCTCTAAGTACTCGGCCTCCCACGACTCGCGGAGCTGTGACGTTCCCCCACCCCAAAGGGGATGCGCGCTGTGTCTCAATTCGGGCCACGGGGCCAGGGACCGGGCTTGTCCCGAGTACCAGACAAGTTGCAGCAGCGCGCAACTCCCAGGGGACGGGGGCACGGGCACCTCCGGCGGGAAGTGGGGGTCGAGTGCGTGGAGAGGCTCCGGTGCGCGCGCCGCCTGCCCCTCGTGGCTCGGTGATGGGCGTCGTTAGCGCTGGGGGGGGGGATAAACGAGCCGAGGACCCGAAAGCCAAGCCAACCACAGGTAAAGCCACGTCAACCCCCAAAGGAAGTGCCGACGAGGGAGGAGACCCTGGCTGACCCTCGCCTCGAGCACCAGCGGAATATGTTCAGACGTGCGTCAGCTGAGCACTGGAGGGACGCCGACATACAGGACGTCTGTATGCACATCCTGGAACTACTGGCCACTTCGCGGAATCGGAGACCCGGAGCATCCTGGCCTGCTACAGAGACTTCTTCCAACTCCTCACCTCTCCTGGCTTCCTATGAATCACACACCCAAACTCAATTGTATGACATGGAACGAAGACAGATTTAACATGCCAGGTTACACTACCCACCGCAACGATCGAAACAGACGCGGAGGCGGGACTGCCGCAATAATAAAACATAACATTGCCCATGATGTTGCTCCACAGCCGCAATTTTCAACTCTAGAAGCTACCAGTATTTACATGACCAGTGACAACAAGGTTCTAATCACGGTGGCATATGCCCCCCCCCAGGCGTACTAAACATAGCAGACATTAACGCAATCTCGCAGGTAAACAACAGGGTGCTAATAGCCGGAGAACGAAACGCAAAACACCTCATTTGGGACTGCAATGAGACTAACCCTGAAGGCACGGCCCTCCTAAACCTTGAAAATAATTCTGATATAATAATTCGCACTCCTGCGGAACATACGTATATCCGTTCAGCCGAAACCAAAGGCCTGATATTTTAGATATTGCAGTGACGCGTAATCTCACTCGTAGGATCAACCCACAAGTTAAGAACGAACTCTCTTCCGATCACTTACCAGTGATCATAACATTAGAGGGCACTGCAGCCCCCAATCCACCAGTCGAGCGTCTAAACTACAATAAAGCAGACTGGGATAGGTTTGCAAACACTATCAACAAGCACCTACATACTACACAGCTAAATACAGCAGAAAACATGAATGAGGCGGTAGCTACAACTAGAAAATGCAATAAAAACTGCAACCAAAGAAGCTGTTCCAATAAACAAACCTAAGCAATACCAATCACAACTACCACCTGACATCCAAATGCTAGCAGCGGAAAGAAACCGAGCTAGACGGCGATGGCAGAAAACACGTCATATTGTAGACCAGGAACACGTTAGACACTTAAATACCCTTGTCAGAGAGAGAACAACAAACCATCTCTCTCAAAAATGGCAGAATACACTCGAGAACCTCGACTACGAACGAGACTCGGTGTGGAGAATTGCACGCTGTCTAACACGCGATAAAACACAAATACCACCATTACACCACAATCAAACAATCGCATCCACAGACCAACAAAAAGCAGATATGCTCGCAGACATACTGCAAGAAATCTGCACGCCTAATCCTACTCCCTGCTGCCCTCAATTTACGGAGGCAACGGAAGAGGAAACGGAAATTTTTAAAGAACAGGTAACCCACAACTTAGTGAGAAAAACCTGTCCGAGTGAAATAAACTGGCTAATCAGGCATCTCCCAAAGAGAAAAGCCCCTGGGCCAGATAACATCCCAACAGTGGCGCTAATGCATTTGCCCGAAAGGGCAATTAAGCTACTGGCTGACATATTCAACTACGTGCTCATTAGTGGACATTACCCTAAAAGGTGGAAACTAGTCACCGTGGTCCACTTCCCCAAAATGGGGAAAAACTTGTCCAAACCGCACAACTACAGACCAATTAGTCTACTAAGCACACTCGGAAAACTTCTCGAAAAAGTAATTCTCAAACGTCTCAACTCTCAACTAAACAAACAAAACATACTAATTCCAGAACAATTTGGATTCCGAGCCAAACACTCAACAACTCTTCAACTAATCAGGGCAACCGAATCTAAAACGCACGGTTTCAACATCAACAAATCAACAGCTGCTTTATTATTAGATGTCGAACGAGCCTTCGACAGAGTATGGCATGCTGGCCTACTAAAGAAGCTCAAAACAATAAATATACACGACTCACTCATTAAACTCATAGCAAACTACCTAAGTGATCGAAAATTTCAATCCAGGGTAAACAATCACCTGTCATCCGAACGCCCAATCAAAGCCGGAGTGCCACAAGGCAGCATACTCGGGCCAACGCTATTTAATATCTATATAAATGACATCCCAAAAACCGAAAATACAGAACTATACATTTATGCGGACGACACCGCCATAATGACCCAATCAGGAAAAACGAAATTCATTCACAGCAGACTTCAGAGGGCCCTCAATAACCTACAGGACTGGCTTACCAAATGGCGAATCAAAGTAAATGCACCAAAAACTCAAGCAATCATATTCACAAAGCGTATCAATCACAGATTTCCCAGACACCGCCTGCCTCCACTTACCATATTTGGTGAAGATATTGGATGGACATATACGGTAACTTGGCTAGGACTTAAAATGGATCAGGGTCTAACATGGAAAAAGCATATTACCCAGACTCGTGGAAAAGCCAATGCTCAATTGGGCAGGCTATACCCACTCATCAACATGGGCTCACAGCTAAGCCTTAACATGGGACTCACACTTTACAAAACATTAATCCGACCTATAATTACTTACGCATCCCAAGTATGGGGGTATGCCGCCGAAAACCACATCAAAAGCTTACAAAGATTCCAAAATAAAATTCTACGCTTAGTATCTAAGGTACCATACACAGCTCCAGCTGACATACTCCACGAAGAACTCAAAATACATACAATCAAACAATTCATTAAAAAGCTAACCTACGACACGTATAAAAAATTAAGTGCACATCACAACCCTTTAATAGAAACGCTAGGGAACTACGACACACAAACAAACACAAGAGACCTTTATCACTTTTCGACAGGACTATAACACAAGACACCTCTCCAGACGAAATACAATACCTTACAAACCTCCTTTCCTAAAACCTCTATTTTCTAACACACAACTATCTATCTGTCTATCTATCTATATATACATATATATTTATTCTTTCTCTCTTCTCATATGTTTCAGTACCAGCCCGTCGCAGAGCCCTAAAGCCCTCAGCTACAGCTGAGGCGGACCGGGGGAAGGGGCCTCCCATTGTGATCGACGCGGGCAGCATACTTCGGGCAGCTGCAATATGGAGTCAATCACTTAGACGACCTTGGCAACTACATGGTAAACGAGATGACGAAGGCCTATGAGCCCCGTACTACTACTAGCGACGAGCGGCTGCGCAACCACTGACGGACGGAGAAATCTCCCGAAGCAACAGCGCAGAAGCGGAACTCCAAATATATGTCTCATTCTAAACATATACTATAAGACTAAATTTAGTGCATGTCGAATAACATTTTACCTAATATGACAAGCAGGCACACCCTGCAGAAGTAGAACATAATTATTAACGAATAAAACATTTATAAAGTAACGCATGATTATCCACTGGTATTGTTCAGGTTTCATGGACAATCCCAGTAAGTAGCATTAACGCGCTCGCATGCAATGCATGCCAGCTAAGTAGCTCTCACTTACTAACCGGGGTGCTATGCGGGACCCGACTAATGCATGTTTGCACGAAAGTACTCTATATAACGATTAACACGT
The DNA here is from genome assembly GCA_030762935.1 of Hymenopus coronatus. Lineage (NCBI taxonomy): Eukaryota > Metazoa > Arthropoda > Insecta > Mantodea > Hymenopodidae > Hymenopus > Hymenopus coronatus. The sequence goes on from CM060900.1 coordinate 169,243,823, forward strand.
GGAGGGGTTTTTAGTGGATATACCGCACTCTGCGGGGAGCTCCACATATCCCCCAAGCCATTGCACTAAGGCTTGGGGTCAAATGCAGGAGTGCATTTTTCCCCTCCATAGTAAAAAAAAGCAGGTGTGGAGGAGGATTCGGAGCTTCTTCTTTGACTCTTAAGGATGGCTAAGAAGAGACAACGCAGACTCGCCGCTGCTAAGGCAGCACCCGACGCCTCTTCCCCGGCAGTCGCCGAGGAGGTAGCATCTCCGAAGCCATCGGTCGTGGCAAGCCCTGCTTCGCCGCCGGCCGCCACCGCAGTCTCGCCGCAACTGCAGCCGCAGTTGCCGCCAACGGCGCCGCCACCGACGCCTCCACCCAGCTCTATGACGCCGCCCCGGTTCAGTGCCGTGGTACGGGGGGTCCCTTACCACCCGGCATCTGCTCACCGCCGTGCAGTCGCGGTGGCCGTCGTCGAGGCTAGCCGACAGGAACGCCATCGGCCCTGCCGCCGCCGCTGCTGCGCCTTCGGGCACAGCCAAGATGCCTGCACTTCAGCGCCGCGGTGCCATTACTGTGGGACCAGCGTCTTGACGACGCAGTGCACTGGGCATGATCTCCGCCGCCTTCGCCGGTTCTGTGCCACCTGCCGTGGCACCGGACACTTCACTGGCCAGGCCCAGTGGACCCTTTACCCGAGGGACGGGCACACCACTCCGCAGCCAGTACGATCACCGCAGACCCTACACACAGACGCCACACCACCTCCAGCTTCTATTGACACAGCGACGCGGGATGCCATTCAGGATCTTCATGCGGAGATTCTGAATATCGGCGCTCGCTTAGCTGAGTTAGAAGAGGCCTTCACCAGCGTCATCACCAGGAAGCTGCTGAACCTACAAGCTGCCACCGCCGCCGCCATCTCCACTCTACAGGGCTCCACCGCTGAGCTGTCCAACCGGATAGCCAGCGTCCAAACGCAGCTACAGCAGGACCAACAATATCAGCAGCAACATTCGTCTCTACACAAGAACCACCGACTCCTCAGTGACATCCGGCTCATCATCAGGGAGGAGATGAAGGCCCCGAAGACGACGCCTGGATGGCCACCAAACCACCACAGCGGCCCTGAACCTCTGGTTCAGGTAGCTGAAGGACCATTCCTACATCAGCCTAAGACAGCGCAGCAATTGTTCAGAGAATACCACTCAGAACAAAGGAACGCCAGGAAGCATCACCATTAACTTTCACAAACATCACCATTAACTACCCTTCACTTACACCAATTACTTCTCCAGCGGGGCACTCAGGGCGCAAGTCATGTGTGTCCACTGGCTAATATCACCATCAATCGCTGTTACTGCCACTGGCATGCAGCATTCACTATCACCAGAAATGCGCAGGTGCTTAATGCGGTACTGCAACAGAGAGGCATGGGCCTCCTACTTCCGGTGGGTTTTTTTTAGGGCGTTAGTTGCCTTTTCCCCCCATAATCAATTAAAAAAAAAAAAAAAAAAAAAGCAGGTGTGTATAATGGCCGGCGTCCAAGCTGCGCTGAGTTGAAGTCCAGAATCTCTATTGTAATTGCAAGGGTGTAACTTGATTTCGATGGCTTCTTTGATGAGTCTGTCATAATACTTATTCGTTTGATGTAGGACTGAGATGTCATTGAAATTGATTTTATGTATCTTCTCTATGCAATGCTGGGCTACTGCCGACTTTTCCGGTTGAAGCAGTTTAATATTGCGCTGATGTTCTTTGCATCTCTCTTCTATTGTGCGTCCAGTTTGCCCAACGTACACTTTCCCGCATTCACAAGGAATTTTGTACACTCCTGGTACTTTGAGTGACGATGGATCTTTAACCGATCTCAGATATTGCTGGATTTTTCGGGGAGCAGAAAAATAGGTCTTGATGTTGTGTCTGGAGAGAATGCGGGCAATTTTGTTAGAAGTAAGACCATAGTAAGGTATGAAGGCCTTGCTCACCCACTCATCTCTTCCCTTGGAATTAGAGATGCGCAGCGAACCAGATCTCTTTTCCCGGACTTTCTTGTGAGCTCTCTTGATCTCCTGGACGCTGTAGCCATTTTTCAATAATGTGTCCTGCAAATGTTGAATTTCTTGCTGAATATTGTCCTCATCAGCTATGTCGAACGCTCGATGAAACAAAATGGTGATGACTGTTTTCTTTTGGGAAGGATGGTGATGACTGGATGCGTCCAAATATCTATTGGTGTGTGTGAGCTTCCTGTATACCTTGTGTCCCAGGGTGCCATTTTTCTTCTTGTACACCAGCACATCCAGGAAGGGGAGGGCGCCATTGTTCTCGACTTCCATCGTGAATCGGATGTTTGTGTGCAGACTGTTGAGGTGTTCAAGAAAGATAACCAGTTTGTCCTTGCCGTGGGGCCAAATGACAAAGGTGTCATCCACGTATCTGAAGAAAGCTTTGGGTTTGTCTGTAGCCGTGTGTTCGAAGTTTTCCATAAATAGATTTGCGATTGTCGGTGAAAGAGGAGAAACCATGGTGACCCCATCCGACTGTTCATAGAACTGACCATTGTAAGTAAAGTATGTGGAGGTCAAAGTGTGTCTGAAAAGCTCGGTAATATCATCTGGAAAGTGTTCACCTATAAGTTGTAAAGAGTCTTCTAGTGGCACCCTGGTGAACAAGGATTCTACGTCGAAGCTAACCATAATATCATTGGGGGCCCACCTCAGACTTGGAATTATCTGGATGAACTGGCTGGAGTTTTTAACATGGTGCTGGCAGGCGCCTACTAGAGGCGTGAGTAGAGTAGATCCATCGTCGGGGACTTCGCTTCGAGATGCCAAAGAGGAAGCACCAACGCAGACCAGCAGCTCCTACAGCAGCCACTGCTTCTCCGGCATCCGCCGGTAGGAAGTGCTCGCCGGCATCTCAGCCACCTGCCGTTACACCGGCAGTGAGCGCTGCACCTTTGCCGCGCTCACCATCACCACCGCCGCCGCTGCTTCACCGGCAGCCAACACTTCATCGCCGCCACCGCTGAGCTCCACGCCGCCGCCGCCCCGGTACAGTGCCGTGGTTAGGGGGGGGGTCCCTCGGGATCTCTCCACCCGGCACCTCCTCGCCGCTGCACAATCTAGATGGCCTTCATGTTCGAGGGCCACTAGAATTATGTGACCGGGGCCCGACACCACTAGTTAGGGTGGAGCTACAGGACCGATCAGACCTGGAGGCTGCCTTGGCGTCAGGGTTGCCCTTATTAGGGCGGCTTCTGCACGTTGAGGCAAGCAGACAGGAAAGACACCGGCCCTGCCGTCGCTGCTGTGCCTACGGGCACAGCCAAGAAGACTGCTCTTCGCCGCCGAAGTGCCACTACTGTGGCACTAACGCATTTACTTCGGAGTGCACTGGGCACGACCTCCGCCGCCGTCGCCGGTTCTGTGCCACCTGTGGTGGTACGGAACATTTCACCGGGCAAGCCCAGTACCCCAGCTACCCAAAGAGCAGGCACTCATCGCCTAAACCAGCCCGGACACCATTATCTACACAGCTATCTCCGCAGATCGTACAACCAACACCAACCAACCTGCAGAAGGAAATCCAGGTCCTAAGTGAGGCCATTCAGAACCTCCACGCGGAGGTCCTGATTCTTACGGCTAAGCTGACGGCCTTGGAGGACAGGCTTCGGGAACAGGACAGCACCACTTTACATCCAGTTCACCAAGCAATAGCAACAGCAGTCACCGACATCCGACTCATCTTCAGGGAGGAGGTGAGAGGTCTACTGGAGAGGTCGGCACCTCAAGCTTCCAAGTTCAACATCCAAGGTAGGCGCCAAGGGCTTAGGCTCGAAAACGTCCCAGGATACGACGACTGGCTCAACAGTCAACCAGCACTAACTCCATCCTTCACCCTAGAATTCCTTCATTCCTCTCCCCGAATACGAGGTGGCAGTCTGGGCCTTGGACAAGTCTGCCCTCATTTCACCCCTCTGACTGCACCCTGCAGTCAGTTAAACTATCGCCTTCAATCCGCAGGTACAATCATGCGGTACCGCCTCTACTTTCTTCCTTCTAATACCGGTGGAGGGGTTTTTTAGTCGGTATGCCCACATGGGAGACCCCAACATTCCGGGCTTGCCCAGGTTAGTCCATAAGGTGGATTTTTCCCCTCCACTCGAAACTAAAAAACAGCTTCATGCAGTCCCTGATGAAGACCATGGAGTGTGCAATGGTCGAAAGCTTGGATTTTATACCCCTGACACGGCTGATCACCAGTGAAGCCATAATGTACAAATGTTTAATAACTCCTCAGCTGGTAATAGGCTTCATTCTGAGCATACAAGTCAAAATATCATGTTTGTAGGAGCAGAGACAAAAAAGAATCTTGCTCACTTTCTTACAGAATTGGGTACAAATTTTAGTATCATGTTGGACGACAATATAACCATTTTCATGTCTTATTAGTAAGACAAAAGTGTGAAAATTATTAGATCTAGCAGTATTATTTAAAATTAAGTACAAAAAAAAATACTTTGTGTGCTTGCCTTTCACTTTAATTAACATTTCAATTTGTCTAGGCTTGCCGTCTACAGTGCCTTATTTCTGACTCTCAGCTGTTGCATCATGGCCCACTGCAGCTGGCCAAGTTGAATATTAACAAACTCTGAACCAACAATTCTATTTAATAATCAAATTTCTCCTAATAAGTTTAAAGAAGGAGTTGCATATATGCATACAATAACCACTACATACGTTGGAAGAACTGAAGACAATATCGAAAGAAGGATAAATGCGTGTTAATGGATATGTTCTTAAAAGGAGAGAGAGATATGTGGCAGCACAAGCACACCATTTCCAACACCTTCCAAAATAAGGGTATATGGTCATTGTATGTAGGTCAATATATGCACTTGAATTGCCAGCAGGGTGCTACAAACCTTGGCAGCTGTGCGCCACCACCACTACTGAATTGCCAGCATGCTATGCACTTGAGTTTACGGTTTGTGAATATTCAACTTGGCCGGCAGCAGCCACTCAGGAGTTAGAAATAAGGCACTGTATAAGTATTGGACATTTTTTCTTAATCTTTTCATTGTGGTGCCATATTTCTACAAATCTTTCTGTCAGTTGCACCTTAGTGTCTGTTGTTTTACAACTGCCCATAATGTTCAGTTGGTTTCATGTCTAGGCTATTACCAGATGATAGCAGGATTTTCACATTTTTTTTTCAGTAAGAAATGGTACTCTAACTTGACTTTATGGCAGGATACAGCATTTTGGTTAAGGATACAGTCTATCAGGAAACAATTTCCTTAACTGAGGCACAAGTCCTGTTTCCAGAACTTTTCTGTGTTCATTGTTCCTTCTACTACATATAGACACCTTGTACATTGTGCTGACATGACGTTCCATTCCATAATAGAAGTGGGATGCCTGACATTTTGAGCCTTGCATGATTAAAAAAATTCCTTTTGAGTGTTCTCCTTAAACGGCTGTTTTCTTTGTGTATGCAAAACATCAATTCATTAAAACAGCAGACCTGTAATAGAAAAATTAATGGTTTTGTCACAAATAGTCAAAATGGGTGATATAGACCCCTTTGAACTATGTGATATAAGTTATCAAAAAGATGCATTTTAAGAAAAATGTTTAAAATATGTTTTTTAAAGTTCCTTCGCATAGGCAATTTTCATTCTCTTAACTTACTCCAGTCTTTTTAAAATGATTTTTCATTTCATAAGCCCATGGAAGCCTCTTTTTTGCCATGGTGGGTATTAATTTAGCTTTCATTCTGAGCAGATGTGCTGGAAGTTCTGCATTTGAGCTTTCTCAGAACAGTGGAAGTGAACACATCAACTCCAAATCCTTCTAAAGATTTCTTTAAATCTTGACTGGCGAATCTTTTGATGGTATTAGCATTTGATAAAGTCTATGCTCCCCATTAGACTCAGTTTGCTCTTGCAACCACAAATCCCTGCTTGATCAGATCAGTGGTCAAGGCCATTTTTAAGTGTCTGGCTTACACATCTTACATTTCTCTGTGAAATTTATAGTCTATTAGCTATTTCTCACTGACAATACAGTTATCCTTCTAGGAATACCTTTACAACCACAATATTTCTTGAAGAAAGGTAATCTTTCTTTTCCATAACCTCAAAAGCAAAAGAATAATTCCTATTAGAAAAATATCTTCAGTTTCATTTTGAAAGAATAACAGATGCTTCTCTATTAATTGTAAAATGGTTAATTATGGATATTACTTACCTCAAGATCAGTTTTGATGAATAAATTCACTAAAGCAAATAATGCCCACATGATCTTTGATACAACACAAACCGCTGACTGACTTAATCAGTGTTACCAATGTTGTTTCTAACTCATGGCTGAGAGTCAACATAAAATCCTTTATAAGAACAGAAACAAAATAAAATGTTTGGCTTCTACAGCAAAAGAATCCATAAAAACTAAAAAGGTTGCTCTGAGTCTAATAAATTTCACACCTATGTGTATGTACCTACATTTCTCCTTAGAGGGATTTGCTAGCAATTATTTTTTCAATGTTGATGAATTACAAAATGAGACTGGAAAAGATATTTTCAGTAAACTGTTGGCAGCGGATTGGACCTTATAGAGGCATAGCCACTCTAGTGCACAATCATTTACATTAGGACTTATTTGTCATGCATTGTATGAACCAGAAATTGGAACTAGCTGTCCATGATGTTATAATGATGCAGCAGATATATACCATTTACAGACTTTGTAAAATTCCTTAAGCCGATGTCCTCAAATATTTTGGTCCAATACTCTAATTGGATCATGCGACATCGGATAATTTCATTGTATACAATTTCTGTCCTATTTTTTGGTCCAATTCCAGTTTGCTACACCAGGATACAGCGGTTTCTAATTTTTGGTCCAAACGTATGAAATCGACCAATGAGCGACCTGGTGGTAATGACGTAATAAGATGGCAGCTAGCGCTGGGTCTTCCTTCCTGCCCATAGGGTTGTTTGTTTGAAACTTTGCTGTATCTTGTAGACTTTGTCCTAAATAATAGAGTTATAGTAGCTGAGCTATGGTTGAAATACACATTTTTTGTGTGGCAGAGATTTATGAAATAATGACTCAGTTATTTATAATCCCTACAAATATATTTTATTGCATCCATTTGTACCTAACCTTCTTTTCTCAACAAAATATAAAAAAGCTAACTTTAATTTGCTGGTATGGACTGCTTCATATTTGTCCTGGCGCATGATTTTTGCCTCAACTAAGGACAGCAACTTTCCAAACAAATTTTCATCCATTCTAAGGAAGTTAAAATAATTTACAGGGTCAGAAACAAGTTCATTTTGCAGCATATGCAGTACATCTCTCTCTTGGGCTGCATTCCTATGTTCCAGCCATGGTCTAGTCCACCAACGCCTCTTTATTGATTTTTTCTTTCCATTATAATATGCTCTTGCAATGGATACATAAACAGCTTGCAACAGCGAACATAAATAATTATGGATCAGTAATCTACACTACTTTCTATCAGTTGTTCATGTGCATTCGAGAAATATTTGGACCAATACACACTCCCATGGGAATGGTATGGAGAAATTGTGCACAACGTTCACGTTGCATAAAAAATTTTGGACCGTGGGACATAGGCTTTATATTGTGAATTTTTTCTGAGTCCCAGGAATCAGAGACTTATAAAAGGATTGAAATCTTGCAAATATGTGAAGAGGCTTGTGTCAGTGATGTGACTAAATTAAAATTGTTTTAATTTAATCACATCACTGTCACAAGCTTCTTTCCACATTTGCAAGATTTCAACTTCAGCCAATTAACAAATCATGAAGAAGCAAACTTTCCCATGAGTCGGAATTTAAGGGTTGAAAATGGGAACAAGTGTTCATTAAACTGGTCCCAGTAAGTAATTACCAAGTGATGTTTGTGTTACAAAAACAGACTCAAATTCTTTTGTTTTATGCAAGGGTGTTTCACAACAATTATCCTCTCAGCTGTTAAAACTAGGCTGCATTATTTCATGTATGCTGCATTGCTTTGTCATTTCATGTTGTTTGAGCTCTTCTAGAAAGTCATGTTCTCCTGTCCATCTTTTTGAAAAACTGAGTGATGATGGTTTCCAATCAACTAATGAGAGTTCTAAATTTGAAGGACTGCTAAAATATCTCATAATAAATATCTTATAATCTTATAAATTTTCTAAATAACTTACAATGGAATTAATTGTACTTTATGAGACCCTAGAAAATGTACAATTATCATCATTCTTTATGCAAAACAGAAATTCTTCAGTCCATAAAACAAAACAAGAAATTTATGTGGCTATAGAAAAACTTTAGCCAAAGAAAACAAACAACTCGCCACATATATAGGATGATAGCACAAGAATTGGAGAAAAAGCACACATTCAAAGGAGTTGTAATTAAAGAACCATCTTGCAATGAATTAACAAATACAAAACATTTTGGAAGAAAGTGTTTCCATCTTAGGAGACAATATAAAAACCACTTTAAAAACTTGGATTTCTTTTCATATGCAGCTGCATTAAATACAGACACTTGGCCCTCAGATGAATGTGAACTTGGTTCTTATGGTGATATATCAATGCCTCATTTTTGTAAAAAGCTGGATTTTAAATTAAGTGAAAGCATATTTGCATCACTAGCTATAAATTTTCACATATATAAATAAAATCCTCAGCACATTCCCACTCCTATAAAAGAACCTGTGAAAGCAGCTGAAACTATACTTGAATACAGCCAGATGTGATCATTAATTTAATGCCATGGATCTAACACCAAACTGAGATCAGAGAAATCATTTACAAATTTGGACACTTTCAAATGTATTTTCTATTTTAATAAATGAACCTTCATGCATTGCTTGGGTGTGAAAAATATGCAGTAAAATGGATTTGGTCTCAGGATTATAGCATCCATGGCAATCAACTGGCAAACCCTTGAATCTTCATGAGCAGTCTCATTCATCTCGTCTGTTCAACTAATCTCTGTAAATTAAAATATTACTGGTATGGTTTTTAAATAAGCTTTAAATATAATATACTATTAAGACACATCAAGAAGGTAATTGGACAGCACAGATATGTAGGTAATTAATAGCCATTATAGACAAGAAAAATTTCACAATATTTTTAGGATGGCTAATATTTCTCATTCTCAGATTTTCGGTGATGTTTACATAAGAGATCACACTGTTGACCCCCCTCAGTCCTTTGCCATGTTTAACTAGATTGTGTGATGTTTAACACAATGGCATTATTATGCTTCGTTTAAATTTGATTTTATTGGACAAATATAGAACTCAAACAAACATATAAGTATTTCCATTCCTATTCTTTTAACTATAAAACCACTCTCATTGCTCCTACAAAGGCGAGAAATTAAAATTAAGTCTGAACACTTAAAAAAACCTTCAAAATGGAAATTAAGAGAACCTTTGTCATATTCTTTGATACACTGCAGTGAGCATTCACGTTTTGGGAAGATGACAATTTGGAAACTGCAGATGATACAGTCCTTCGCAGCATTGGTGGACTCCCCAGTCATGGTATAAATTAAATGAACATCTGCTAAGTCAGCAGATTTAAAGCAATTCATTGTGTAAAACAAAGTTTGCGACTAAGTTTGTCCCTCGATTCCGCACTGCGAGTCACATGAATGCCAGTCAGCAGTGTGAATCACATTGTTATTGCCTGATGTGTAAACAAAGACGACACAAAATGCAGAGCCATTCAAAACACATTAGACCCTGAAATTTGTGCTTCTTTTATGACAATGCAATTAGTAAACAGACAAAATGAGATAGACTTATGTGTTATACGCATTGTTCTCAAATTATGAAGGCCTTTTTTTTTTCCACCTCTGATAGGCTATAAATAAAAGACAAGTTTATAGAAAAAAATTATTTTATTACTAGAAGTTTTGTACACTTATGGTTACTTTTCAACATAATCACCGAAAAGATTGAGACATTTATCGTACCTGTGCACAAGCTTTGCAATACCTGCTTCAAACTATGTTGCCATCAACGATTTCAAATGAGCATTGACGTTGTTTTGAAGATCTTTGTACTTTACGACGTTTTCAGAGAGCCATTCAAAACAACGAAAACTAATGCTGACTTCAGGAATTGTGTTGATCCATGACAATGCTCGTCCACACACTGCTGGCACAACCCATCGGCTCCTTGAACAATGTTAATGGGATATTTTCGATCATCCACCATACAGTCCTGACCTGGCACCCAGTGACTTTCACCTTTTCCCTGAACTGAAGACATGGCTAGAAGGGCAGCACTTTCAAACCAACGAAGATCTTCAAAACAATGTCAATGCTCTTTTGAAATCATTGGCGGCAACATTTTTTGAAGCGGGTATTGCAAATATTGTGCACAAGTACGATAAATGTCTCAATTTTTTCAGTGATTATGTTGAAAAGTAATCATAAGTGTACAAAACTTTTAGTAATAAAATAAATGTTTTCTATGAGCTTGTCTTTCATTTATAGCTAATCAGAGGTTGAGAAAAAATGGCTGTCATATTTACACCTATATAAAATACCATATATCGCACACTGATGAATGATAACAATTTACAAGAAGTTACCAATTTCAATACTTATATCATTGCCAGAGTATACTCATTCCATGATTCTTGAAGCAATGACAGGGGATTCTTTACATGTGATGCGAGATGGCGAGAAATGTTTCTAAGTCCGATGGTTCAGCAATGTGCATGCAGACAAGACTAACCGAGGACTGCAAGCCATATTGCATCTCGCATAGCAGCCCACCTCTGCAAACAATCCCCAGACATCCGCACAACAAAGTGTGTAGTATCATCTAGAAGCAATTGACAATTGGTCATGTTTCAAAAGTCCTTACCATACTTTCTCTCAAGATTTATTGCTTTACAAACACGGGGATGCAATCAATCAGAATTCATTGTAGTGCGAGAAGGGAAGATTTTATGTTACTGGCAATATTCTTACAGATTCTAATAGTTTTAGAAAAGGTTTATCTGATTAATAAAGCAGATCTATTGGTTTACCTCAACGATTTGAAGCCTTGTTTTCATTTGACGAGGGTCTATTGAGAACACACTGCTGTGTTTTGAATGCCATGCAGTCTTACAACCCATCAAGAGACATTACATATCCCGAATTTTGTTAAAATAGAACCCTACTCTTGTAACTTTGTTATTAATAATATCTAGAAAGTACTTTAGTTTTTATATTATTATTATTTGTCATGTCCAGTTTTAAATAATAATAAAAATAATATTCAGACACATTATCAAAGATACTGTGACAAATGTGCACACAAATAGCATGGAATCTTACTGGTGAGCTCCACTGCATCGCCTATCCAGGAGTGGTATTTGACAAGAGCATTTAGATTTTTTTATTTGGTTAGTGTTTAGGGGCACTTAACTACTATGGCCTTTGGCGCCCTTAAAAAAACAAGGTCCATGAAATACACCACAGCTAAAAGCAAAGCAATAAAATAAAAGTTAGGTTATAAAATCCAAGGAATAAAACTGCTGATGGCAGAAGCCACAGATACACCCAGAACTGAATAAAACAGAAAGCAAACATGACGGAAATGGTGAATAAAAACCTGCGTTAAAAGAACTAGGGATAGAACATTTAAAATCCAAGAAATTGAGTTCCATTAAAAACTTTCACAATAAAAGAAATAAAATCTAAATTCTTATTGGGAATGTCACCTGAGACAAAAAGCATAAATCTTCTCTATTGCTCTGTGGTCATTGACAAGAATTGGAATCTACAGAAAACCAACTCAATCAGAAAATTACATTAAAAATGAAAGCTTCAACCCATTACCACACAAACATGCAATAATAAATAGCCTCACACATAGATTAGTTAATGTACCTATGAGCACAACCGAATTCAACAAAGAGGTAAAAACCATAATTCAAACAGCAGAACAAAATGGATACAGCAAGAACCTTGTGCACAAGAAACTAAACAAGCAAAGCAGAAAAAAACCATAAAAGAAATAACTACCCTAACAGCAGGAAAAAACAATATCAACACATTCAAAAAATTCACTTACCACCCCCGAGCATTTAGAAAATTCAAAAAAATCTTCAAAGAACAAGACATCACCCTGGCTGCAATAAACAGATTTTCTGTCATAAAATTACTGAATTCAAAAATAAAAGATGAAATTCCACCAGAAAATAGGTCAGGAATATATCAAATTAAATGCACAAATTGTGAAAAGTTCTACATAGGACAAACCAAAAGAAGTTTAAAAATCAGATCCAAAGATCACTTTAGAAACCTAAAATTGAAACAAGAAGACAAATCGGCAGTAGCATTTCACTTTTGGAAAGAAGACCACAATCTAGATCCAAATTCAAAATTGCTTAAAACCATGTCAGGCCACAATGAACTCACAACCTGGGAAAACATCCTCATGTGGAAAAACAAAGATCGGCTAATAAACTTTGAAATCCCGCTTAGTTAAGAAGTTCATTATTTCGCCACCAGAGAAAAGAGTACAAGGAAATGCAGCCAGCAATGGAAGTTGGACCCGTGAGGTTGAAAATGAAAGCATAGGCTTTCGAAACTAGTCCCTCATAATAACAATGTAAGTGACGTAGTGTTAAAAAACCAACTCAACAAATTAATAAAACATATAATTTGACCGTCACTGTTACTAAATTCCTCCAAACATCAATCAAACAACATTTATTTATTGTTTAGTAATATAATTATAATAAAACAGTATGCAATAGGAATACATCAAAAGCAATTGGGACAAAACATCTCACAGAACAAAAAAGCCATAGTAAAGATAAGGTGGCAGTACCAGTGGTTGAACTTTAGCTCCATTTTATAAGAGAGTGGGAATTTTAAGTTTTCTCTCCTAGATATATGAATAGCTTGTAAGTTGGCCTGCCAGCTCCTATACTTTTGAATTTCATGTTTGCAATTTTGTTATCACAATTTTCAAGTGAACACATGCACCATTCCTTCTTGTAAACAAGGTTAAAGATTAAGAAATGCTAAGTAACATTCTTATTGTTGCGATTTTTTACATTAAGTTAGGTGACTTTTTTCATGAACAATTTTCTTTCTTTTGATACTTTAGAGATTGTGTAAGCTGGTTACTAAGATTAAGAACATTGTTGTTGCTTAGTTGTTTAAAAAATGATGTTCAACCTCTGGTACACTATAAGAAGCAACATCCAGTAGTTGAACAACTTCATCTATTATTGTTTTTGAAGAGATGCTGTTATTTGAGTTGCACTATACATGTAGCAAAAATTATGAAGAATCATAATTTGAGATTAGGATAAACATTTATTACTTGGACCAATAGTTAACATGGTTTTAGTGTTCAACTATTGGTATGTTCACGTAATGGCACACTAAAATGAATTATAGCATTCTAGTAAATCAAACTTTTATCCAAATTGTTTCTTCTATAGTTAAATGAAATGGATGAATTAAATGAAAATCATGCTTCTGACAAAGACAAGAGATAACACAGAAGAAAAACTGGTTATTTCAGACTGAAGATGCTATGATTACTATGTTATTGTCATTAAAAAAATAATTGGAGTTGATTCAGCAAAAGGAGGAAATTAAAGCAGCTAAATGTTAAGAAGAAGGTTGCAAGCTAAAGAAGCATCAGAACAGATCCCTGCAAAACCTATAAATACGATCAATGGAAAGAAAAAAGAACAAACAAACAAAACAAAGGAAACGAAACCATCTAGGTGCATTGAAGAAGCAGATTCTGAAACCAGTGTAAAATGATTCTCAAAAGTAGTGACTGCTTGGATGAGTTGACCTTGCTTTCATCATCTGAAAATGAAGAAAGTGAGAAAGAGGAGAGCACTAATGAGGAAAGAGGGGCCTGGAAAGAAGGGAATTTTGCTATAATACATTTTCCAGAGAACAAAAACATCCCAAAATTGGTGTGCATCGTACAGAAAGTTTTAAGTGATAAAGATATTGGCATTACAGCTGTGATGAAACTTTCATATTATTTAGAGGTGATGATGACACATGTATAGTTCTTAATTCTCAGATCATAGAAAAACTAGATAAGCATAACATCACACGGACAGAAGGGCGAATTGAGTACCAAAATTGATGGAGGAAAAGCAGGGACTTGTAAACATCTTTATGAGAAGATAGCTAAATGTTGCACTCACTTTTCTGTGTTATAGCTGGATTATATAAATGTGTTCAGCTTCTGGTGCAATCAGTGTTCATTTTAAGGAACATGATGTTCAACTACTGCTGAAAAATGCCTTTTTTTTCTTTTACTAAGAACACCTCTTAACAGTAGTTTTGTAAGCCTATCACTTGTACATCTTCTTAGAGAGCAATATTTGCTCTTCCAGACACTTTTTTCCTTACATTAATTTGGAACAGCCATTCAAAGGTTATTAAAATATAAGTACGAAACATGTCTTAAGCGTTCAACTACTGGTACAGTCACCCTATCACTTTTATTATTGCCAGTATGTTTACTATTAAAAGAAAGAAACAAGGCATTGATAAATAAGTTGAGAGAAACAGGACAATTTCAGCAATTCAGTAGAGAAAGTAGAAAACAAAGGGGAAGAAGAGCTGCCAAAAGAGGGAATTTCAAAACAGTCCAGTAATATTTGGAACAGCATTAGACATAGGGGAGAGAACAGAAATATAGGTCAAAACTCAGATCAAAGATACAGAATCATAAGTTAAAACTCATCTGAAAACTAACCAATCAAAGTATACCAAAGACACACCTCATTAGAAAAAGCTGATCCAAAGATCAAGCAAAGTTTATCAGTGGGTCCATGTAAATATCAGGCATCTTGTTGAAGTTGTTTCACTTGGCTTTTGAAAAGTCAGTATCAAGACACAAAAGAACAGCCAGGAAATTAAGTGATGAAGCCAAAGAACTTGTTCATGTTATGAGCATACCACACTGCAGGTTCAAAATATACAGTTATTGCCAGAACAGATGGAAAAAAGTCAAAGATATAAAAATAATACTTGTATTTGACTTTTCCAGACACTTACAATTAATTTAAATCCATACACAATGGATTGCAGATTGGCTTAGCATTTCTACCTTACTAAGAACACTTATGCAAAAATTAAATTAGAGAACAAATTGCCGGCATTTCTTTCCACCTACTTACCAAATGTAAACAAGAAAAGTACTTTGCAGAATAGAAAAGTAGCATCATTAAGGGTAAGCTCTATATACAAATGGATTTCAGTGAGAACTATTCAATAGATTATCAAAATGGAATACAGTCTGCCCTCAAGAATTCACCTCAGTGCACTTTACACACATCAACTGTTTACTACCTGGCCGGAGATGGTTCAGAGCAGTCAGTACCAAGACTCATTATTTTTAATTGTATACAGCATGATAAAATATGCTGATGCTGTCCTTAATGATGCCAGTTCAAAGTACTTCCTAGCAGATCATTCTGAATTCAATTGCAGTTATTAGAATATCAGTCAGATGGGAGTGCCCAGCACTTCAAACAAAAATTTTTTCTATCTTTGATCAACCTAAATGATATAATAACTGATTGGAATATTTCTATACTTTACATGGTAAAGGTCTTATTGATGGCTTGGGTGGTACAGTAAAATGGTGAGTGCATGAGGCCATTAAAGCAAGAACTTTTGAAACAAAAGTACCAGAGATTTCCATGAAATCTGCCAAAAAAAAGTATCCAAATATATATATTCTACACACAAGTGAAGAGAGAATTCTAAATGAGTATGATCATTTCGATAAATTGTGGAAACCATCAGAAAATAAATATTGAATATTCCACAAAAAAGAATGTAGCATCATTTTGAATCTGTTTTTCCATATACATGCCCACCATATGTATGTTGACAGTTCCAGTTTCCAATTATTGGATTTCAGGGATGGAGAAATTTCTACAAATTTAGGTAGCAATGAAACAGCATCAATATCAGGTCTCTGGATGTGGATGCTGGGTTATTGGACAGTATAAAGGGGAAATAGTGTTAATTTTGTAGGACAGATAGTCAAGTTCCTCAAACATGATAATATTTTTTAAATGTAAATGGAATGTTAATCAAGATGGCAAAAAGGATATTGACAATGAAGTACAAATATGCAATAGAAACCAACTATGGATAATATGTTCCGGTTTACATTTATAGAATCAGATTATTTGAAGAAAGCCATCAAAAAACTTACAAGTCTCATATAACTTTAGAATGTTTAAGTCATTATATGTTAATAAATTGAGCAAACTGTCAAGATTTTTGTCAAAAATATAATTTATATGTTCAGATAATCATTATTACCTGTGACATATTAATTTAGATTTTCTGTAATATTTGTTTTGTTAAGCTTCCTATTGCTGCACTTTCTATTTCCTCAAACCATTGAGCAGGGTCTCTGTGGACCACATACTAAAATTTTAATAACACCTCCTTAATTACTCTGTTTGCCTTGAAATTACGACATTATATTTATAACCTGTGACATAATTTTAAGGTAACAACTGCAAATCTACAACAATATTTTAATTATTTTATCAATAATATTTTGTTTTCTCACTAATCCTCATATGAATACTTATAATACATACAACTACTGAAGTTTTCATTCATTGTTCACAGATTTATGTTCAGGATTTTTAACACTGAAAATACAATACCCTCTGTATTTTCTAGTGCAAGTTCAAGTTTTACAAATAGGGTGGTGCCATCGTCAAGTGGTAGACCACTCACCTCTCACCAGTGGGCAGAGTTCAGTCCCAGAGTACAACATATGGGATTTGTGGTGGATAAAGTGGTGTCTAATGGACTTTTTCCAATTTCTCCATAATCACCTTTCCTTTCATCCACTTCACCATTTTAAATCACCCTCTTCCTCACTGCATAGTAGGTATCGGGCTAATCATTCATCCTGGTTTTCCTTTGATCCAAAGTCTGTCTGCACCTCAAAACAGGCATCTGACCACAAACACTGACTTGTAAACAATGACAAAGGTGGAGAGAAGAAGAAGAGTTTTACATTTCTTACATTTCGTTTTTGTATTTCTGTCATTTTTTCTGGAACATACTTGACAGCAGCCTTTTATATTCTGCTGTTTATCTGGTACTTCTGTAGCCTTTTCTTCAGATACAAGATTCTTCAATGCATTTACTAGCTGCTTATCCAAATCAGAAGCAATATTCTTCTATCTTAAGAATTAGTTTTCCATATGGGGTTTTGTCTTCCAAATGACGAATGCATTTAGGTATGTTATGACAACTAAATTCATGAACAGTACATATGGCCATTTCCTTGGTGTTTGGTTACAGAATACCCTCTGATCATTTTTTCCACCCTCTTTTTGTTTCATTATAATGGACGTTAATGTCTCATTTATGGTTTTGGCTTTTATCTACTGTTCTTTTGTCATGGTATTCAGTACTTTGTGAAACAATGGTTTTCTATATCTTAGGGATGTAGGATACCTTTGAGGGCAAAGATGGTAAGATTCCTCTGGTCTGGATGGATTAGAAAGCATGGCCTTACGAATATATGTCTTATTTCAAATAAGAGTACCACATAAGGGCAGATTCATCTTATGAAATTCTTGTGCAAGGGGCATGGAAGTAAAGAAGTGGTCTGAGTAACACTATGTCCCCCTTCAACAGCAGTTAGTTGAGTACAACTCTCATTGGTTTTTTCTTATATCTTCTTCCTTTCTGGTATAAACTTGTACATTTACACAATGTGTTGATTTGACACCTACCGCTCTCCAGATTTTGTGCCCTAATTTATTGGCATAGACTTTAACCCATTAACGCCTAGTGTTGCCATACGGTAATGCACGTAACATATTCTTAAACTTGTTACTGCCCTTTGAAAAATCAAGCTGGTAGAGGTTATGACTGTGCATCACTCTTTGAAGGTACCATGCTTACAAAAGTCATTGCAGTAGTCATTGTCATGTTTGTTACAGGGTCATTTCATGTCAAATAAAAATGTATCTCAGATTTATTTTGATATAATTTTATACCCACAAAGTAAGTTTTAAAACTAAGAAAAATAACAAATTTAAATTTTTTGTTTTAAACGGTTTCCAAAATACAGCTATGTTAAGTTTCCAAAATCGCTCAAAATTCCATGATAGCCAACTTTTTAAACGATCATAGATCCTCTACTAATTGAGGTGTCATGTTGTAGCATTTTAAAATCCCTTCAATTTGATATACAACACTCTATAGGTTGTGAAGGAATTCTTTTTTACAAATTCAAAAATAAAAATTTAAATCCAAATTTTGGAGAGAAAAAAAAACGCATTCTGAAAAATGTTCAAAAAATTTAGGAAATAGTTTATGCTATTGTTAAATCATGTACCAAGGTTGATGGCGAGACTATGACGGCTTCATTACAAAAATAATTTGAATGAAATATGGTTTTAAGTGCATTTTACAAAATCTATACTGGCACCAAGTTTAAGGTTGTAAATAGAATTTAAAGAATTTAAAATTTATATTGCTCACATAAAATTTTTTAACATTAAGACTACTATAAGTTATTGCTAGAATAGTTTTACTGAAAATTTATAAAGCATAAAATGAATGAAAAACAATTTAGCCTAAATCATTTGTTAAAAATCATAATTATTAAATAATATAGACAGTAAAATTAATAGCACCGACAATGATGTCATATGCTTACATTACTACTTATTGTTCATCAAGACTGTGCAGTGTTCTTTACATACAAGTTCAGACGGGCTCATCCCTCCCTCCACTCCAGCTACTACGTACAATCCATAATTTTTGTGCCTACTGTTCATGTCTGTGCGTATTTTTTTGCAAGTTGGGACAGGCTCACTTCCTCCTTTCCAACTACTGTTTCAGATACTGTTCAGTCTACAGCTGAAGTCAGTAGTGGCTAGTGTTAATACAAATGTTTTGTGGATTCCGATTATTTTTTATAGTTGAGAATATTTTAATTAGTTTAGTTCAAAAACTTATTTCAAGTCTTTATTGGTGATACAATTAAATAAGTTTTTAAGTGTTAAAGTGAAGAGTCAAACCAATTCAAATTTGTGAGCATGCACTGTTGTAATGCTCTTAAAAAAACTAATCATAATGTCAGGGATAAAAACAAGTTAAGAAATATCACATTCTAGATTTGCAAATTGTATCCTAAATTTCAAAGAATGCAAAGATTTGTGATAGAAATATCAGCTTTAAATCATGGAAATGCTTCTTCCATTACATGCCAAAATGAAGAAAAAGCACCAGACTCTGATGAAGATCCCAGTTTCCAAGCAGAAACACACATGGTTGAGACATTAAACACATCTCTACAAGAGCTAAGTGAGTCACCTACTGATTATTATAAAATTAAATCAAAAAATTATGCTGCCAGGAAAATCAAAAATATAGACTCAGCAATGAAAAGAAAGCTCTTTGTATCAATTGCACAAGATTCAGATGAAGAAGATGATCAGAAAGATTTAAATGATTCTGTTCTTCAAAATCTTAAGACAATTTTCCAATTCTGAAAGTAGGAACAAAAAGCTTATGATTTTAACTTGCATTCCATTAACTTGGGACACCAGAAAAATCATGCGAGAGTTTAATGCTCCTGATTATACGGTCTGCCAGTCAAGAAGGTTACTTGAAGAAAAGGGAATTTTGGAAAGTCCTAATCCAAAATTGGGTAAAAGTTTACCAAAAGAAAATGTTCAAAGAGTCCAGGACTTTTATGAAAATGATGAGGTTAGCAGAGCCGACCGAAGGACTGCATTACCGTAGTTGATAAAAGTGAAAATAAAACAAAAACACCAAAAAGGCTAATTTTATGCAACCTTAAAGAGGCTTATGCTCTATTTAAGGATACTTTTCCATGTATGCAAATAGGTTTTTCTAAATTTGCTGAGCTTCGGCCTAAGCACTGCATTTTTGCAGGTTCAACTGGAACCCACGCAGTGTGTGTTTATACAACACATCAAAATGTGAAATTAATGATAGAAAATGCAAAATTGGGAACAATTACAAACAATGAGTTAAAAATTTAAGACATTTCATGGCAAAAATGCTATGTAATCCTCCATCAATTGACTGTTTAATGAGCGAATGTAAATCATGTCCAGGAGATAAAGAAATTACAATAACCTTAAAAAGACCATTTCAGGAAAAGCTCATTCATAATATTACATTTAGGCAGTGGATATCAGTTGATCAATGTACTTTGAAAACATTACAAAAACCATCAACAGAGTTTATTGATCTGATCTGCAATAAGTTAAGTCTTAATCACCCATGATTTTATCGCAAAGCAACAAACTGCATACATGAATCAAATAAAGGAAAAACTGACCGAATCTGAATATGCCATAACACTTGATTTTGCAGAAAACTACAGCATGGCTGTACAAGATGAAGCCCAAAGTTATCACTGGGCTAGTGATCAGGCTACAGTTCACCCTTTTGTAATTCATTACAAAGAGGAAGAAAAAGTTAAAACATTTGAATTATGTAGTTATTTACGTGTCTTGAACACAACACAGTGACTGTGTATACTTTCCAAAAGACACTAATTCATTTTTTGATGGCAAAGTTTGGAGAAGTTCCTAAACAAATCATTTATTTTTCTGATAGGTCTGCTGCTCAATATATAAATAAAAAAAACGTTTATCAATCTATGCCATCATAAACAAGACTTTGGCATTGCAGCTGAATGGCACCTTTCTGCTACTGCCCATGGTAAAGGACCGTGCAACGGAGTTGGCAGTACAGTAAAGAGATTAGCCATAAAGACCTTGTAACAACCTTTAGAAAACCAAATCTTAACCCATGTGAGTTGTACGAGTGGTCTGTGAAAAATATAACACGAATAAGTTTTGATTCCAGTACTCAGGAGGGACATGTGTTGTTGGAGATATTTCTGAAAGATTGTTTTAGTGAAGCACACAATTAAAGGAACCAAACAGTATCATGCCTTCATATCACTAGCCTCAAGCCTAAATAAACTGTCAGTCAAGTTCTTTTCAGATGCATGAAACTCTTTTCAAGTATCTGTTTCAAGGTCAATAGACCAACTGAGATTAACAGATTGCAATGGTTATATGACTGTTGTTTTTGGCTCAAACTGGTGGCTTGCGTATGTACTGGAAAAAAATTAAGAAGTAAAAGTTATGCTCCTTCATCCTCAAGGACCTTCACCATCATTTAGCTATCCAAGAAGGCCTGATGTGTTGTGGATACCTTTTACCAATGTCCTATGTGTTGTAAGCCCAACAACTCCAACGGGAAGAATTTATGCTCTATCCGAAGATGAAACTTTGCGAAGTAACGAAAAACTGTTGAAGTGCTTCCAGTGAATTTTTTGAACAAGGCATAAGTGCTTTCTTGTCTATTTTAACCAATATCTGTTTCAGATGTCAGTCATAATTGCTAACAATTATCAGTTCTGTTTACAATCACTTTTACTTAAAAAAATAAAAAATTTCTAAAATATTTGCAATTCAATAAATGTCTTAAATTTTGATGTAAATCATTTTAACATTATACGACTTATATGGAGTTGATGAATGGGATTTGTTTTGAACAATTTATAAAATGCATAATCATTAACTTTGTTCAGGCATGTAGTTTTTTTCCCCAACATAAAAATTTGTTACAACCACCTTTATTTTATAATGAACCCATCATAATCCCACCATCAACCTTGGTACATGATTTATAAATAGCATAACCTATTTCCTAAATTTTTTTGAAAAGTTTTCAGAATGCATTTTTTCAAAATTTGGATTTAAATTTTAATTTTTGAAGTTTAAAAAAAAGTCTTCACAACCTATAGTGTGCCATATATCACATTGAAGGGATTATAAAATGCTACAAAATGTCACCTATCTCATGATTCTAGCTCAATTAGTAGAGGATATTAGAGGTATTTTGGAAACCGTTTAAGATAAAACAAATCAAGATTTGGCATTTTTCTTAGTTTTAGCAACTCCTTTGAATGTATAAAATTTCATCAAAATCTGAGATGGTGAGGTAAAATACGTGTGTTGATTTGACATGGAATGACCCTACAATAAGAACATACAGCCTGTTCGGAAACTACTAAAAATGGACCTCCATTTCGAGTAAGTGTAATTTTATTATGAATGTTTTGAATTATAATGTGCATAATTTCTCTGTAGTAAGGAGGCTTATATGAGTGTTACAAATGATTCTTCTAAAAACAGATGAAGCTATGGCTTCCTAATTTCATTGTTACCTTATGGTTATGCTAGGCGGTAATGCGCAGTAACAGTGATATTTGTCAATACTGTTCTAGCAAAGAGCTTTCATTATCATGGTTGCAAACAATTCACTCATGGCAAGCCCATTAGATTTGGCTACAAGATCTGGAATCTGAACACCAAGGATGGGTATTTAGAGAATTTTGGGATGTACTAGGGTCAAGGACCAAAATCCAATGCTGACTATGACAAGTTATTTAGCAAGGCCGCAAGTCCTTTACTTGCTATGCTTGAGGAAGCACCAGAAGAGAAGAGGAAACTGAGCTACAGCTTCTTCATGGACAATTTATTTTCCAGTGCACCATTTTTCTCATTCCTCAGGTATTTTGGTTACTTTGCAATTGATACTATTAGAGAAATTAGAATTCCTAAAGGATATTCCTTGAAAAACAAGCAAATATTTTACAAAAAAGGTTGTGGGCACTTGAGACAGCATTAGAAAAGAATAGACTGCTTTATGTCTGCTTATGAATAACTCAGCAGTCACAATAATCTCTTCTACATGTGGGCATAAGAAGCTGGTCAAGTGAAGCGATTTTTGTAATATGATTCCAAGGCCAAAGTTAATTGCCAAATACAACTACATGGAAGATACTGATCAAATGGACCAGAACATTGCTTGCTATTGCATTGGGATATGAAGCAAAGTGGTACTGGCCTTTGTTCACATGGATGCTAGATGTGGCTGTTACAGAAAAGAGGATTTTGTACAACAAAGTAGGAAGACAAAGGATATCTGAGCTGGATTTCAAAAGAGAAATAGCTACTGCTTATCTCAAGAGATACAAAACTGATCCTAAAGAGACTGACAGACCAGCAGTCCCATGTCAGATGGCGTAAAGATTTGACAAAACTGGCCACCTTGTGCAGCAAACAGAAGGAAGAAAATGGAAAAGGTGTGCTAATGAAAACTATAAATCCAGCATGAGAACAATGTGCATAAAGTGTGGTGTGGGATTGTGCATCAAATTCTTTATTCCCTTTCATACTCGCTAGATGTTTTGTATCATTTATCTGATTTTACAGCCACAGAAAGCATCGATTTTATGTATAATGTAAAACGTGAATTTTGTCAATTTTCACATTTTTTCAATACCTAACTAAAATCAAATATTCAGACTGTTGTAATGTTGTAGTTGTATTAGATTAGCAATAAAGTAGAGTGAGAACATCATTTATCATCAAAATGATAGCCAATAATAGTAGGTAGTGGATGCGCCTAGCATTACCATATGGACATGGTAAATATTTTTAAATATTTCATTTTATGTATACGCATTACTTAGAGACATAATAACATAAACGACAACTGAAACTTAACATAAACATTTTTCAGGCATTAATGGCTTAATTAGCCTAAAGGGCAGCATCCTCTGGTTAATTAGCCTAAAGGGCAGCATCTTCTGAAGGACATAATTCACTTTTCTTAAGTAAATCAGAGTTACATTTGCAGTGAAAGACAATTAAATAATATCTTGTATAGGAAGGAACTAATATATAATTTTCTTTCTGTTCACATCGTTTACTAAAGCCATCACATCTATTGATGATGACAACTGTTTAAACCTAATTCAAGGTGATATGGCAAGAAATATATCCCTACCATACAAGGGATCAGTAGCCACCAGAATTCTACAACTCTCTTTTGGCTTTCAAAGAACCCTTTTCATAAGAGTGTGTAATAAGGCATGCATTTCAACAGTATTTGCTGCATGCCACTCTATTATTTTATTTTGGGTTTTTTGCATTACATTCATCATAAAATAATTGGACTTTATTATTAATGAAATTGACAATTATTTGCATTATATGTTCATCAATAAATAATTTGAAAATTGCACTGACTGGACTGAGATAAGACAGTCAAATCTGTAGGCACAGAAATTATATTATACATGGTGCCATGCACTGGCTTTGGTGGGCCAGCTAGCCATATAACACCATTCCTAGTAATGAGGTGTTGGAAATTTTGGTCATTGTAACCATTATCCTCTGCAGAAATTTCTGCATCTGCTCATACTTGGATTTTCACATTTCTGTATCACAGGAATTTTCTTTTAAACTTCTACAGCATCCTGAGTCTCTGGATCTGAATCATATTCAAAGTTTATTTCAGTTTAGTCTTTACTCTTATCATGTATAATAATCTTGCTTTATGTAAATCTTTAGGATAATTCGTATCATAATTTCACATTTGTGCTTTGATATGTCTACACTTCACGCTAGCACCAGTAGACTACTAAAATGTTGGCTTACAGATACCCAACAGCTTCAACAATACAAGTCATTAACAGTGTGCTTTTTGAGGACTCAACATTTGTAGCTAGAAAAACCACGATATACGTACTAGGCAACCAATATAAAACCTTAAAAATCTTGAAGTACGATTATGACAGAAACCGCTATGCAGAATCCAAGTATATCCCAGGTCTTACACCCTTTATATGTAATGAACTTGGATAAAATAGGGGGACTTATATGCATAAACTTGCAAATCTGCAGTAGTATAAAATTTTATTGTAAAATGTGGAAAATACATACAAATAACACTAACTTCTACATAGTATGTTCTAATGCATTTATTACACATAATTTCACATTTGTTCCTCATAAACTGTACACATCCCACCCAAGGCATAATGGAAACACTGCCTCTGCTGTCCTTGTGTTGCCAATATTGGCAATTTGAATATTGTGTAAGGTGCAATTCATTACCACTGATTTGGGGCCCTAAGCTGTATAGCACAGCCAATGGATGACAGTCCTTATCTGCAGGATTGAGGATCCTAAACTTCAAATTGTAGCCAAGTGATGTCTTTAGAAGAGATGAGTGGAGCAGCACTGTGTAGCAATGACGGGTCGAGGGATCTGTGAAGAGCAAACAGGCTGCGGGATCTGATTTGGTGACATTTTCACATCTTGGAAAAATTCATTTAGTGATAATTTTGTCGATGCTTGTCTATGTTCCACTTCAACATGGTGCTAGCTTGCCCTATATAATAGATGTCATCACAAATGGAGGATGGCTGCCAACATGACTTCCTTTGGCAACATTAATCATATTTAAAATTAAGGCATTTCCTCAATACCTATTGCTCTGTAGAAAATGTATGAAAACATTGTGAAACTGGTAGTGAAAACTGCCAGGGATCATTGGGATTTAGATGAGCAAGCTTCTTGGCTACACTGTCATTGTTGTGTAGTTTAGGCTGCAGACTGCTTTACTCCTCTATTTATAAAAAACATCTCTTGAATATGCTTCGCAATTTATGGCCCTCAACACTGGGCTATGCTTTGTGGCTTAGGATCCTCAACACTGAAGTACGGCAGCATTTGTTAGTCATCTGTGGTTATGAATAACATCAGTGATAGCTAGGAAGTACATCTGCAGGGAATATCAGCAATTGTTTCTGTGTACAACTAGAGCTATCAAAGAATGTCCAAAAACAAAATAACATGGGCATTATAGAGTAAGTCACACTCCAGAGTCATGTAAGCCATAAAAGAAAATACTCGCTGTATGTTAGACAAATGCTTAATTTCAAAATGACAACACATAAGCATGTTGTATAATTTGTGCTCGATACCGTAGGCATATTATCAGCAACAATGTAATTAACAGAAGGGCAGAGTTCAATCCTGTGTGTGTAAGTGTCTGCAAATTACCTGTACTTTTACAATCAATGTAGTGTAAGTCACAATCTGTTGTATTATATTCTTAAATACATTGCATTAATACCTTTTTACACAAGGCAAAAGCATGTACCATAAATCTTACACTCTCAAAATAAAGATTTGATATAATATGTACTGTGCATTTGCATCTTTTGAACTTTGTTTTGAATTAAATGTGTTAATCACATATGGAATTACCCTATACCACATTTGATAGTTGTACTAAAGGTAAGATGCATCTGTACATGATACACCCTCTTTTGCGTATATGCAAGTTATGCCATCCTCTGGGCTCTTTCTTGAATATTCTGCTCCCTAATACCCATGCAGTGGCAAAGAAGAATGAACATAACACTGTTTTAAGTTATATTTTGACATGCATACATCAAAGATTGATACTACCGAAAAGCTGTAAACATTCTGATTTGCTGTCCTGTCGTGTTCTTATGATAGTAAGATTTATGAATCGAGTTTACCTAAGGTTGGATCATCAAAGTGGAGGTTATACTACCTACTTACAGTAAATTCCTAGAAGTGACATTTGATTCTAGCCTAAAATGAGGATACCTATATACTTTAAAAAACGCAGTTTTACCTTTATTTCTACTGTCAATAACAAGAGTTTATTTTTGCCTGAGGTATTAAGATGCGAAATATTTAGGCATTATTGTGTCATTTCAATGTAAATACCTGACAACCACGGTGAATGACATCACTTCACATCCATTACATAATTATAAAACGCTAAATGGCGCATGCAATGCATTAACAGTTCAAATAATGCTAGTTCACTTATAAAATGACTCCACAACATTCAACTTAGACCACATGTTACATAAAACTCCGACTCTATTGCAACGTACACCGTCAACCATTCAACATAACATCCAGTTTGAGAGGTTAAGATATTTTCAATGCTAAGTTGCGGTGAACCGGACAAATACACAATTTCCCAATAGATGTCTCCGTATTACATACGCACGAACTGTCAGGCCCAGACTCCAAAGCTCGAGAGAAGCGTGTTCCTAACTAGCATACGTTATAAGGGGAACTGGCTTCTCAGCGGAACATAACTAACCTGTCTCATTTGAAATTCGAAGCTGAGTGGCTATGAACGAATAGTAAATTTCAAGGTTATTGCAATTTGCTACGTTGTATTATTGAAAAAAATTACTTCATTTCAATATATTAAATGTCTCCACCACATTATTGAAGGTATAGATACAAAAAGGTTCAAAGCGAATTCTTCACCAGCTAAAAGGAATTGCTTTGATGGTCTTCAGAAGACCTTCTTCTCGATAGTTCCTTTCATTTTAGGAAAGTGTTTCCGGAAAATTTTATGTTATGTTATTTGTGTAATTCCTGCAAGTGGCCGCATATAGTTTTCAAAGTATTCTGTTCATAACCTGTGAATCAACTCTTCTATACTGCAAACTAGGAGTTTTGCTTAAGGTGATGTAATTTGAAACATCCATAGTATGGAAGATATCTTATTGAAATGCATACTAGTTATTATACACAATAATAGTGATACTTTACCATGTATCAAAATTTTACCTTGCATGGTCATTTAAATAATCATTTCGTATTCTCTACATTCCTGTTCTAATAAAACTGAGCCACATGGTGCAGTTTTAAAAATATTGAACATAAAAATTAAATTTTTACAGAAAATGTGTTTAAATAGATCTATCATATATAATATTTTTATATGAAGCCTAATAATTGTAGAACATTGTTTACCTTCTGTATTCTCCATATCTATTTACTTTTCAAAATTTAATGATTTATTTCGAAAAACTAATATTACCATTTCCTTTGCTGTACTTTTGAGGGACAGTATAAAAGGTTTGAAACAAAATAGCAAAAAATTGCATAATGTGGAGCATTTTAGTAGGAAAAGTGTTGGAAAAAGGTTTTCGACAAAACACGTAAATTTAGGAGTGTCTAGTAATAAGCCTGCGCCTGCTCATTTAAAGCTTCAAGTAATTGGTGTTCAAACTTCGCCAAGTGGGAAAACTACATGTTTTGTTAAACTTTAGAATTAATCTTGTTTTGTTATGATTCTTTTTTTCACACTTTTTTGGTCAAGTTTCACAGATGCATCACTTTAAGTAAGGCTGATATTTTATGCATCATTTTGGACTCATTTATCATTTGCTATAATGCTTCATTAACTGCACGTTCTAGTTATATTAACAGCACAATAAAATTAACGTGCTTTGAATACTGAATACTAAGAGGAGTGGAGATCGGTTGTATTCCTCTTGTGGTGGACCGCCCGCATCTTTGCTCTTAATACATGGAATTAATAAGAGGAGAACACTACATGTTTGTTACTCACATAGTATAGTTCCCATATTGTGTATTTTCTTCGATCAGATATGTATAACACACATAATGGGAAGTTAGGATAATTAAAGATCGCCACTACAATTTATTTATACTTATAAAACATATTAGCTATAACAAATTAACTGTTTTAAAAATAATAATTTCCATCCTTTGAAGCAATTTTTTTAAACCAGTAACAAAAGGCAATGAAAATGAATATCTCTGTAGCTGACATTAAAATATGTATGACATTTGGTCTATACGTTGTATATTAAACGTTGATTCCGTTATTAACATTTCAAATGAACTGACCTAAAATTGGACATTTCTAAAATTTCACAGTTACGTCGTCAGCTTTTAAGCTTATTGCGCAAAAGATTTTTCTTTGAACACAATTTTCTTATTTTTAAACAGAGTCTCTCTCTCTCTCTCTCTCTCTCTCTCTCTCTCTCTCTCTCTCTCTCTCTCTCTCTCTCTCTCTCTCTCTCACACACACACACACACTTGTTCTTTCCCTAGGTGGGGGGGGGGGTCGTCGATGCCATCCAGTTATCCTGCTGTGTGCCTGGCGCCTATCTGAAACATCAACATCACTCAACAATCAATACTAGGTACTCTTAAATGTTATATGTAATTATGTCAGCGTGGCTGTGAGCCGTGTCGCTAGAGTTGAAGGGATTAATTGATAACTATAAGAATTGCTGGTGCGTTGGCACATTGTGCAGTGTTCATAGTCATTGGAATTAGTTAGCTAAATATACAGAAGTCTGATTGTTTTGACAGTGTGTGTCGTGTCACGAAAATCATTGGAGATTAGCTAGATGCTTAAAGGTTTGAAGTATTGGCACACTGTGCTGCGTCTTCTGGGTCATTAGAAGTTTTATATATATATAGCTAATGACTTAGGAGCTTGTGCCGTGTGAATGATTAATTTGCTGTTAAAGTATCATATTAATTAACTGATATCTTGTTCCTTTGCATTGCCTTTGTCATTTTGCCGTCTACATGAGCAGCCTATCCAATCATGGCACAGCTACTCTTATGCGGAACTTGGTAGGGGACCCTTCCCCCGGGCGAGTTTGCTGGAAGACACCGAGGAGAAAACAATACAACACCAAGGTGGGGAAGAAGACAAGAAACACCGTAGTTACTATGAAAAACTTATTTGACGAATCACAACAAACCTCACATAGCAGCACAGCACATCTCCAGAGAACACCACACCGAGAATCACAACACAAACCAACAACTTCACACCCATCTTCACACGAACCGCAGAGGAGCCCGCAAGAACCACCAGAACAATACTAGCGGAGGACATTCCCAGTCGCTTCAGGCATTTTAATGCAGTGGCGGTCATCGTGCATCCTCAGCTGTCAGTAAGGTTCTTCCTAGAGCAGGCTCAGTTAGCTGATCTGTGTTGGTGAAGCCGTCAGAATCTATCGCAATAGAGGACCGACACCGCTCATCCAACTCATCTTTCAGGACAAACGACAGTACACCACAGCACTACAGGCTGGAATGACGTTCCTTGGGAAGGAAGTACGAATAGAAAAAAGCCACACAACATGGGCTCCAACATGCAGAAGATGCTGCCAGCACGGGCACACCGCTGAAAACTCAACACCACGCTAACGCTGTTGTGGAGCCTCAAATTTAACATCGGTTTGCAGACAGCACGATCTTACCAGACGCCACCGACACTTATCCACCTACCGCAGACCGATCACTACACTGGCCAGACCTGCTGCCCATATCCCCGACAAGATACGCAAACATTATGAAGAATTAATGACGTACATCCACAAGAGAGGAAGCATACACAACAACTGAACACAAACGCAAGTGGAATATCTCCACGCCTGAATCAGTCGCCACCAACTCCGCAGGAACCACAACCAATCAGTAAACAGCCGATACAGGAAATTCAAATATCACTCCAACAACAGTGAAGCACAAACTACGATAGATATTGATGTCTGCTACAAAAAATACCTACAAACAACACTACAAAAGATACAAAAAAGCATCATGGAAGTACAGACCAGCATAAAAGACCTCACGACTGCCATCAAGAAACTCAACGCAGACATCAAAGAACACACAGAACACCAAATTGAAATCCTAAAGAGCTTCACAGAAGAAGTAGTAGAAAACATCAAAGAACTCAACTTCTCATACACCAAGGTAATCATGGACAATCTCAACATGATGCACATAAGCAACGGCAAGGGCTTCAACGAAACGAAAACAGATTACTACGCAATACAAGAACAACTTAGAGAATTAGCCAGAAACATACCAAAAAGATAACACAAAACTTCCCTCCCACAAAAATGTAGTGTATTATATTTTGAAAATAAATAAAGGAAAAAAGAAAGAAAGAAAAGAAGGTGTCCGCTGGTGTGGACAAATGAGCTGCTTCAAAAAACTAAAGTAGCTAACGAAAACAGTGCGACTGAAGAGGCGAAAACCGCTGAAACAGCATTGGGTAGTTTTTTTGTAGTGTTTACCGCCCGCTTTTACTACTTGTGGCACCGCAGGCGAAACCTTGAGTAGGACCCTAAATCCCAGTATCCATCCATCCACTCCTGGGTCCGCGTTGACTCCAATGGAGCAAGGTCTTTAAGGTCAAACTTCGATACAGTGACCGTACCATGAATGTTGTGTGTATTATCGCATCTAGGTATTCTTGGATATTGCTTTCTGGTTCCCCAGGGCAATCGTTCTATCAAATATTGATAAAGGTCTTTTGCGCTTGTCGCACTCTCTGTTTCATGTGCCTAAGTCACAAATTAGGTGATTGAGGTTCTTGCCGTTTCTGGATTACGTTATGGCTTAGTAGTTTAATAAATTGTTCGATAGTGTGTAACTTTAACTCATCGATTATGAGATGAGCCGGAGCTACCGGTGGGAGTTTTACTATGATTCTAGTAATTCTGTTTTGCAGCATTTGTAATCGGGTTAAGTGAGATTTTGTAGCATATCACCAGACAGGGGCTGCATACGTCAAAATGGGTCTTTTTAATGTTTTGTTTTATTTAATTCAATTGGCTATTAATGTTGATGACTGGAAAGAGTCTATTTAGTTGACCAGTTGCCTTTGCCCTGACGGTGTTTTAGTGCTTTTTCCAGGTACGACCTTGGTCCATAGTGATACCTGAGTAGGTTACCTGTCCCTTCCATTCTATTATTTCAATACATATATTAAAACTAAGAAAGTAAATCGATTAAGCGTTACATCTGCCATTGAAATTGTTTGTGCTACTGCACGTAATCACCCTGATAAAGCATACTTAGAATTTGATCACGTTGTATGTTAGCGGCGGTTGTGCATGTCTTGTACCGTACTCTCTTCGTGAAAACTGTTTATTGTCATTTGTTCAAGTTTACTTTAATTGAGGACCGTTTTAACAAAACTCAACAAACGCCGGTTTTTAAATGCAGGTTTTGACGGATTCTGGTCAATTGTAATGAGAGGAAAAGAGTGCACTTTTCATAACATCGCAAAACTCAATATTTTTCACTGAAAAGAGTGCCTCAATATAGAGCGCTTTCACGAAATTCAACATCTCAATTTCTTAAATTTTCACAAAACTCAACATATGCTTCAATAAATCAACATGTCACACTTTTATCCCATTATCATCAAATGTATTGTTACAACGATGCCATGCGTTTGTTTTTCGACAACAATGGCACAGCTGTTGGATGCTAAAGCAATATATACAGGTGTTAATGAACTACACCGAAATAATTTGCGAGATTGTGCACGTGACTGATATAAGTAATTTGAGATGGGCGATGCATGGTCCCCGGATAAACATAACGCAGCTACATAGCGTTAACCGTGTGGGTATCAGGTGCTGATAAGTCGGTGTTCAAGCAAAGCAGGTTGAAAAAAATGGCATAGAATGTCTTTAAAACTGCTGCCCGAGTATAGAAGTATCGATTTTTAGCACCTCGTTACTAGCATTCTCAAAATTTAATGTCGCAAAAATCTGCAAAATCTCCAACTAGTCACTTGACAGTGCGACACTGAGCATTCATTAACTACGTTCTTGAGTTATGTAGCCTACTCCGCAGGCGTTTTTTTTTCAACTGCTATGATGGCTTAATGCCTAGCGCGGGAAGCTGCTATCCGAAAAATCGTGAGTTCGAGCCCTGTCATAAATTAAATGTTTTTATTATTTTTTTTTTTCATTCCAGACGATGTGCGGCGATACGTGAATGAGACCCGAAATCGGAAACTAACTTTCACTTGAAAGCCAGTATCATAACCACTCACTAGAGACGTACGCTGTAATATGTCCCTTCGTTTTTCGTGTTATGCTCTCGAATGGCTGATAAATTAGCCAGTGGCGTACTGACACTTCAGAAACTCAGAGCCGTTACTTCGAAATTTCAATAAACAGTTCATAAGTCTCCTATCTCAAATTATTTATTTACATATTCCGTGAATATATTTCGATATGGTTCATTAATACCCTGTATATTATTTTCCGTGTTAATTCACTGTATTTTGGCCACTATAGTGAGCAAATGTATTCTGTACGTAGTGGCGAAAATGAATAACATCTTGAATATTCAGAAGCGGCCCAAATGACTGAAAAGGGCAGGAAGGGTAGGAGTAGAATACATCAATCTAAAAGTGACAGATATACATTTGCCCCTAAAAATGACGACATTAATCCCAACTGTAATCATTTAGATCAGGGAAAAGGAAGTAGATGTACTGCTGTTTCTCACTGCTTAAAATGATCTATTTCATTTTCGAGACAATTTAAAAAGAAAGTACAAAAGTGGAACAGGATAACTTTTTGCTAAGATATATGAAAGTTGATCTACCTAAACGGCGTAGAGTAAAGGAGGACTTCAAAAAACTAGAAAGATCTGTGTCTGTTTCATATTCCATAAGAGATAAAATTGGAGATGATTTACCAGTATGCACTGCTACGTTTAGAATAGCGTCTGGTGTTCGTAATCACAAATATTTATTGAATATCTGCATTGTTAGTAACCTACAATGTAGTTTTGGACATGTGTTTCTGGAGATAGACTAAGACGCATTGCTAAAAGATAAAAACTGGAAGGTCTTGCACCTAAGGAAAAACGAGGAGGGCGAGTTCGGAAACTTTGCGAGAGGGATGAAGAACAGACTGAGTGTATTAAGAGAGATATGCTGTAATATTAGCGCCGTGCGCCACATTATTCAAGAAATAAAATAGTACGTTCTTATCTTTCATCAGAATTGAACTTGAAAAAATCTGATGTGTACCATTCACATGACTTTCTCCATATCCCTGCAACAATAATTCTTAAAAAGCTTATACTTTTATTTACTTTATGCTAATCAGAAAAAATTAGCAGAAATAATCTTATTACTCGCTTCCTTGTAAGTAGAAGCGAAATAAGGGACAACCGTAGGTTAAAGTGATAGTCAAAAGCTGGTTGCTATGTCAATGAAGTTCCTTTGTTTATATGGATAGGAGTTGACAAGTTCCTGTATGAGAAAAGTATACGTTTTTCATAGCAGAAACCAAAAATAAGGAATGTCACAAAAACGACGAACTCCACGAAAAAAATGTATATAACATAAATTGTGTGTTTTAATGTGCTCTACATTTTTTGAGATGTAAGTTTTTGTCCATCTCTTACGGTTTAGCAGTCATTCAAAATTTAGTAAAATTCATCCAGAATAAACTACTCTTCAGAGGCTATTCCCAGAAAATTTAAGATATGCATTTCATTTTTCAGGCAAATATGTTTAATATCCGAAATTTTAATCAAAATCGTTAGAGCCATTTTTGAGAAAATCAAAATTTTCGAAAAAAGTTCCATGTAAAGGGTAGTTTGGGGTGGAGGGATTTTTCTCAAAATCTTCCTGTCACATCCCTGAAAGATACTAAACTTAAATACCAAGTTTGGTATTTTACCGACTTTTCGTTTTTGAGTTATCGTGTTCACAGACACACGGACACGGACACAAGGACACACGGACCTTTTTGTGAAAATGCTTTTTTTGGATATTGGGGACCCTAAAACATATATTTCCGGTGAAATCTCGGTATCGAATTTTTGGTGGAGTGCAATACTTTCTCTATACACTATGTACATAGTGCGTATGGAGAAAGTAAAAAATGTATTACACATGTTGTGCTTCTAGAATGAGGGAAGGATATATTTTAGCATGTTTTATTTCTAAGTACAAATCAGTGCTTTACAAACATTCCAATTTAGGCCTTGGGAATCCCCATACTGACACGTGTTCATCATGTGCAAAACTTTTACTAGAAATAAAATCCCCTGTAGTAGGTTTCGAGCAAAAAAATAAAATAAGAACTTAATACAGGTTGCATAAATTAAGGGCAAATAAGTTTTTCACTATT
Source organism: Hymenopus coronatus (assembly GCA_030762935.1). Taxonomy (NCBI): domain Eukaryota; kingdom Metazoa; phylum Arthropoda; class Insecta; order Mantodea; family Hymenopodidae; genus Hymenopus; species Hymenopus coronatus. Next base: position 169,278,533 of record CM060900.1, read on the forward strand.
TTAAACGACCACAATGATACAGATAATGTATCTGTTTGCTTTAATAGCCAACAAAACCAGCCACTGCCCAAACTTTCAATAGGGGAAATTTTCTATTCTCACCAAGTGTGGATATATAATTGTACAATCTTACAGCATTCACAAAAAAAATCCAAAAATGTTGTGAATATACTTGGCTTGAAACAGATGCTGGGCGAGGTGCAAACGAAATACCCTCTGCATTGAGGGAGTACATAGGTAATTTAGAAGAAAGTTTAATCACAGAACAATCCAGAAATTTAGCCCTTTGATTGTTCTCAGTTTCTTGTGGGTCTCAAAATAAGACTTCCTTAATTTTGGCAATGCTCGTTGGTTATTTGGAAGACTCTAAAGTTTTTAAAGAAATTAAACATATCTTTCTTAGCCGAGGGTATAGCTACAAGCCTTCGGACCGTGTGTTCAGTTTGATAGAGAAAGAAATGAGAAAATACGAATCGATCACATTGCCATCTGAGTATTGTGAAATTATGGGGAACTTTTGGGAGGTAAAATTTTTGGGTAAAGAATGGCATACCTATGATTTAAAATCAATGGCAAAAAATATTGTAAAAGGTAAATTGCGTTTTAAAATTACACAGGTGGGAATATTTACTTACAAAAAAAAAAAAAAAAAAAATGACGTAATAATCGTGTACACTGTTGCGCACAAAACATTAATTTTTCTGCACCAATAGAAGTTGAAGGCTTAAGCCAAGGCAGACAGCTTCTGTAATATCTAAAGCACCTGACTTCCAATGGTGAGCAAGAAGAAAGCTGATAAGGTGAAGAAGTTAATGAGTTACTTCCATAATGAACCAGAAGAGGGTAACGTATTTAATGCAAAGTTCAAAAAGGATGTGACAAAGATTCTGACAACAGAATGGATTATGATGAGGAACCATTGCATTGAGATTTTGTACATTTAATTTTCAGTGATTTTGGATATTGCAAAAAATAAATAAACAAAAGAAAAAAATTAATCCTACATTGAAGTTTTTGTATATATCAATCATTTTGAACAAATTAGGGTTAAATGTGCTTAAATTAACCAATTTTCAATTCAGCTGTAGTCAAGCATTATTATAAAACACATGTTAATGATTTTACTGAGGTTCTTGCCAACTACGAATGAAAAGTAGTTAAACATTTTAAGTTATGTATATTTAAAAAAATGGATATGTTGAGTTTTGTAAAATTCTTATCGTATTTTATCAAATTTATCGTATTTTTTCCAAATAAATAAAACAACAAAAGTAGTTGTACTGCCTATCAATAAATGCATCTCAAAAAGAGAGACACTAACATTTCTTTCCCGGAGTTACTATATCAAAAGCCTCAGAGTAAACTAAAAAAAAAAAACAAAAAACGTTTCCTGTAACATTTTTAAAATGGCGTCTGTTGAGTTTTGTTAAAACGGTCCTCAATTCTCCATTTTGTGAAACCTGGCTCTAGCTTATTTAAAACGTTTTGCAGCTTTAGGTGTAGGATCCGTGTCTGTATAGATTGGGTGGCAAGTACCTTGACACCTGCATAAATATATTTTTCAGTGTGCGTGAGTTCTGGCATATCATTTATGTAAACACTGAATAGCATCGGTCCGAGCAAACTTCGCTATGGAACCCCTGCCCTAATGGGCCTGCCGGAGGAGTAGGAGAAGGAGGAGGAGGAATTCTCCACTAATGTTCGGAAATGACGCCTGCTGATGTAATCTGCGACTAAACAATCATGGAGTGGTAAATTTGTTGGATTTAAGCTTATGAAGAAAGCGAGCTCCATATGTAAAATGATGGCGTCAATTGATTTATTTGTGTTGCATCCTCTGGCAATACGTTCAGTTAAGCGCAAGAGTTGAAGCGTCGTTGAGTGTTGTTTCTCTAAAACAAACTGAACCGGAATTAGAATGCTTTTCTTAATAATGCAGGAATTTAGTCTCTTGAAAATTATTTTCTTCAGCACTTTGGTCATTACATTTAAGTGGCAAATTAGTTTGCAGTATGTGGGTTGAAAGAGGTTTTTATTTGCGTTTTGGAGCATAATTATTTTGGCTTCCTTCCACTAAGGCGAAAATCGGCCTTTTTCAATGGAGTAATTGAGCAGCAGCTATCCAAGAGGGAGATTTTTTTTAAATTCCACATTGGGTATTCCGTCAGGTTCAAGTGCCTTCCTATTGGCCAGCTGTTTAATAATCCAGCTATTTCACCTACATTAGATTTTTTTCTTTTCTTTTTCTTCATTTTGCTATGGGTGACCGAATGGCCTGTCTCATTTATTTCGGCTTCGATAGTTTCAATTTGCAATTGGTTGGCTTGTCTCTCTGCCGGGTTAGGCCTAAAAGTATCTTCAAATGTAGCCACAAAATCCTCGGCTCGGGCCTGAGGTGTTTTAGCGACTGATTATCGATTAATGGAGGTATATTTGTTTTTGTGTTACTGAGGAATTTGGCAATTTGCCAAATCGAAATAACTTGTAGATTTATGATTCCATTGTGTTTTTTTTTTTTTTTTTTTTTTTTTTGCCCTTTAATTATGTATGATTTGTGATTCATTAATATCACATCTCAATTTGTGTACAGTCCCTTAAAGTGAGATTTGCTGGTTGGAGTATTTTCATAAATAAATAATGATAAATCATAGCTGACAGTGTAGGAGTTGTATGAGGTATCGAGTTGGATATTAAAATCATTAAACCTATTCCAGGTTTACACACGATGATTAAACTACTTTTAAATGCGATCTATGGTAGGTTTAGTTAAGGACAAAAATGGAGAAAATAGAGCATATCAACTTAGCTAAAGCTCTGTATCATACATTATTAAGTCCTCTGAAATTATTGCGTTATAAATCATTGTAACATGAGCGGAGCTATGTATAAAGCAAAGTTAACTGTTTAAAGATCCTGCTAAAACGTATACACTACGTAGTATTATTTACAACCGATATGTCAGATTAAGGTTTTATGACATGTTTGATAAACTGGGAGATAAATAGATTATTACAATACCGACTCTGTTATGTATGTTGATGATGATACAAATACTACAGAGAGCGCTCGCATGCTTGGAGAATGAGGGGTGAGTAAAACGGAGATCACATTATATATCCACAGGATCTATATATATAACAACGACAACGACCAAAACCAAAGTTGTGTAACGTTAAAGGCTCACTTTAAATTATGGAAACTCCTAAGCATTATATAAGAATGAAATGAAACATATTTTGAATATAGAAATCAATAACAGCATTTCATAATGTAATCAAATAATTACAACGTGCAGAAAGAATCAACGTCAACCAAGCAATTCGAAAGACATTTGGATTATAATATGATAAGCGTGTTATTTCATTAGAACAATGTAATATTATAGACTGTATTTATTATGGTTATTAATTTGTTCAAAAGTATATCCAAATGTGGTAAAGTCAAATCAATAAAAAATAAATTATGCCATTCCTTTATTTTATTTATGATATACTGTAAGAATCTAAACAGCATTGCTCAAAAATATTTTCTTATAAATGGATCGACAATCACAAAACTACCTAAACGTTCTAGCACTGAAACATATGTTTAAGAAATAATTTGGACTATACCAAGATGCAGGATTTGTAAATGGGTACACCGTATGAAATTAATAATGGAAAAATTGCAAATTAATGGAAACATTACACAATGACACAAACTGGAGTAACATTTTTTATAAATGTCCAACTCCTAATTCTATACTCCCGAATCGAATAAAATGCAGACGATCTACATATACCGAAAAGCTCTATTAATGTGTTTCAACACAATATTAAATGGACATGTGTTTCAGAAGCATCGGAAATCAGCAGGGTACGAGTGGTTAGACCATTCGCCTCTCACCAAAGAGGTCCAGGTTCGATCCCAGGAGACCGCATGAAGTATTAGCGGCGAAAAAAGCAGCGCAGGGGCGGGGTTTTCTTCGGATTCTCCGGTTTTCCATGCCACCGCATTCCACCGGTGCTCTATCTTCATTCCATATATCGTCAGTGTCATCGCATGTGGTGCCACATGTAGTAAAATCAGGTGTTAAAAACTATAAAAATCGAAAATCAGATACGTGTAACAAAGTAAGGTTAATCGGAAGAGAAACAGGGATTATCACAAAATGTTATTAAAATGGTAATGAATCTCTGGTAGACATCAACTATCCGGAGTTTTCAATAAAGAACCTAAGGATAAACTTGATTGGGGTGTATATTTTTTTTAACATATATTAATGAATATTTTATAGGGGTTTCAAGCTAAGGTTAACCGGCATTATATGAAGGGGTTGGCAGTAAATAATGGCAAGGGAGTATAACATATTTGGAGAAACAAGGAACTCAGAATTAGGAATTAATCATATTATTATTCTGTTTAACACACATAAAGAAAGCCTTCCCCCCCCCCTAAAGCTGTGTTTCAAGAATTTGTATCTGCAATTTCAGAAATTTAGGACGTTACTCCAACTGTTAAAATAAATATTTCATATTAATCTTTGTGCGTAAGTAGAGAGCGCATGACGTCACACGCTTGAAACCAAGATCTCGATCAGCTGGTGACGGTATAAGCAGTGAATGCAGACCAAGCCTTAGCGTGAGACTTTTTCCTAAAGTTCCAGTAAGGATCTGGCATTTCTTTTCACTGGTATGCACGTACAAATGTTAAAACATATATTCTGGAACACTGCAAATTCCTATAGAACAGATTGTCCAAAAGTTGAATTCAATTCACTTAACTGTAGAAAATATGCCTTACATGAATAGAAAACGTTTACCCATTGGGATTTTAAATATCAAGACAGAAAAAATAGTAATTTCAGAATCACAAAGACAAATGATACTGGCGAGTATAATTTGTTGATGACATAACGTCGACTTTTAAGTTATCATTATTTGCAATCCACAAAAACATGAATTTTTCGAAACACATTTGCCATTGTCCAAGAATATTTCGACAGCAAATAGCATACACACACTTTAGCACACAAATATGCTAATTAGTTACAATCTCGCAATAGGTTAAACACAAACAGCTTGTTCATCACTGTATAGAGCTAAATTCTTAACTTAAAACAACTACATAACATATTTTCAACTGACTAGGTTTTCAGGTCGCGCACTACAATTAAGTGCATTACGGCAATTACTTGCTTTTACTCAATGAAAATAAGAATACAATAAATTATATTATATTGCAATCTGTTGATTCTATTTTGAGATTATACACAAAGTCTAACTGTAGGATGTAGATCAGGTCGGAAACTACATTTATTGGTTACTCTTGATAATTAAAATTACACTTATTTACAAATATTAACACCGATTCTGAATTTTTCAGAGATGTAAATTTTGCATAATTTACAATTACATGCCAGTTTCCAAAACCCAACTCACAGGGTATGCATTCTTAGAATATGCAAGTATATTTACAACACTGTATTAATTATTACTAGTATTTTTGATTAAATGAAAACCTCCTCTGCATATAAGGTGTGAGTAATAAGGTATTTTTTTAATTCTTTCCCTTGATTTTGTTCAGATGCAATTCCTTTATAAGAGGTGGAAATGAATTAAATATAACCAGACAATTGTAGCACACCTCTTTTTGGAATGTCTACAAATTATTTGTTGGTATATGTAAGTTCTGTCTGTATCTAGTCTATTTGTCATGTATATCTAAATTTTAGTAAAATTTTCTGGGTTATTTATTACAAGTAACAATACGGCTAGAACATATTCGAAGGCGAGGGCTAAAAATCCATATATATTGAATAGTTGTTTCCAGTAAGTTGACTGTCTTGCCCCTGCCATTTTTCTTATTGCTTTTTTTTTTTTTTAGTAATAAAAACTTTTTAGGCATCCAACCACAGAATATTATTTCACAGATCATCAACAAATGAAAATAAACATAATAAGCTGTTTTGGAATGCTCTTATTTATAAGCTGAATTAATGATCTGATTGCAAAATATGCAGAGTTCAGTTTGGACAAGATATAATCAATATGGTGTTTGCAATTCATATTACGACATATAATAAGACCGGGAATTTTATATTGGCAGCTTCTACAATTTGATTACTCTCATATTCTACCCTTAAGTCTGAAATGTCTTTTTGTTTTGTGCAAAACTTAATGTAGTTAATTTTCTCAAAATGTATAAACATTTTGTTACTTTCAAACCAATTGTTTAGTATGCTGAAAGTTTCGTTAGTAAAATCCGGCAGCTGACTCATTTTGAGTTCTTTTATTATAATACTTGTATCATCCACAAAAAGAACTGGATAAATATTTTTGGTATTTTTGGGGGTAGTAATTAGCACCCGCATTTACTACTAGTGGCATCACAAGCGATGACGTTGGTGATACATGAAATGAAAATGGAGCACCGGTGGAATGCGATGGCGGGGAAAACCGGAGAACCCGGAGAAAACCCACCTCTGCGCCGCTTCGTCCACCAAAAATCTCACATGCAGTCGTTTGTGATCGAACCACTCGCCCACGACGCAGGGCCATAAATAAATATTGTTGTTTATTACTGCAGTTAGATCATTAATATAGAGCTAAAATAGTAAGGGACCCAGTACAGAACCTTGTGACACACCATGCTTTATTTCAGACCATTCAGAGTATGCATATCTATTATTTCATGTGTTTATTATAACCTTTTATTTTCTGTTCGATTAGTAAGATACAATCCATTGATACCCTTTGCCCCTAATACCTTAGTGTGATAATTTAGATAGAAGTGTTTTATGATTAACACAGCCAAACGCCTTCGACAGACAAGCACAGATTTCTATTTCCGGAAACACAGTTAAAGTTTTAAAAGTGATGATAGGCAACTTAGGATGCAAAATAAATACTCGTCTGCAATACATAAAATTAAAATTTGGAACTACAGAGCATTAGTGCACATTAGAACTTAATGGGCCATTCTTTCCCCTTTAGAACCTCTTGCACTCTCCTTGGCATCGATTTCACCTGAGATTCTGTTGTTTGTACTGCAATTTTTCCGCATTCCTCCGTTAGAGCCTTCCTCAGATAATTTTTATTGGATATCTAATGATTCCTTGTGGATTTTTTTACAGTACATTCCACAAATTCTCTATTGGATTAATGTGCGGGACTTGAAGTGGTGTCTACATCCAGCGGGGAGTGTTATACAACAACCACAGCCTTACATCTAGAGCTGTATGTTTGGGATCATTGCCTTGTGTGAAGATATAATCCCCAGAAAGGTTCATATTATTCACACTTCTGGATATTTTTAGAATGTTGATAATTTGTGACCAATAATTCCACCAACAAAACAAAATCCCACACATTGGAACCCATGCGTCGACATACAAGTACTGAACCTCCTCCATATTTAATTGAAGGCGTAATATTTTTGTCTTCAAATTCACAATTGTTTTTCTCCACACAGTAACTCCCCATGTGACACAGCGATGAAATTTACTCTTGTCAGTAAATACAATTTTCTTCCAGAAACCAAGCCCATCTCATTTATGCTCTCTGCATGTATTGGAACTGTAGCAGCAAGTTTTGGAGCACTTAGTTTTTTATTTTTCTTGACTGTTCTGATTCGCCATCGTTTTTCTGTTCCGGTTAGATTTACAGCACGATCAGTTCTTTGCTGGTTTTCATAAGTTTTGTGTTGACTGAGCAGGTAAACGACAGTCTTCACTGTGCTAATCGGTCTGTTAATGGTTTCTGCAATTTGTTGAAGGGTTTCTTTTTGGATACAACTTGATGACGATTCCTTTCCCTTCTTTTGTAGTTTCCTAACTTATTTAAACCATATTACTTAAATATGGGCAACAACTTTGAAAGCAGAGAAGAAACTATCAAATTCAGTGGATGAAGCACAACTGTTCAAGGAAAGAGGGAGAGGTGCGAGTCAGTGAGGCACAATAACTGGGATCCTGTTTACTAGACGAATATTTCTCTGACGACAAATACATAGGACATGATTTTAAATAACGTGGAATTTTTCACAAGTTAAGGAACATATAAACTAAAACAGCGTTTTATTTCTAAATTTAGATATTATCAGAAGAAAAAACAACAACTATTGTTTGTTTCTTAGCTGTATTTTTATGATTGTTGTTGTTATATTCTATGCACTATGGTCAAACGAATACTTATTGGAGTAGCTGTAAGTACTGCTGTATTCCAAATAAAATAAAGATTTGTGCTTGCTATACCAAAAGAAAATGCACTGTTCCATGTTTTGTGTGAGCCGGCAGTTCAAAGTGCCCATGTACAGTATTACGCCGAGACGAATTTGGTAAGCACATATTGCAATTAGTTATGTATCGTATGTATTTCATGAATAAAGCTGTCCATACATATATTCCATCATGCATAAATTTTGCTTCATTAATCACCCTCTGCAATCGCCATTAGAGACTAATACACACACAAAAATACATTTGTTAGGGGTATCAGATCATACTCACTAACTGTAAGCAGAATCTTGGTAACATTAGTACAGCAGTAATTTTGATACTATAGTATGGACAATAAAATGTAAGTAGTAATTTAAACATTTCAAAACTAATTTATTTTCTTATTCTTCCTAAATAAGACCAAACAGGCGTAAAAATTGGAACTATTGAAACATGTAGCACAAAAATTTAATGTATTCTTCGGAAGGAGAATTTATTAAAGAATGTTTAACCGTAGTCCCTAGTTAGATCAGTTGCCTCCCTTGAAGAACTGTTACAGACAGGATTAACGAAATTGCCAATGATATCGAATATTAATTAAAAGATAAACTTAAAAATATGAATTGGTATTCTTTAGTCATTGATGAGAGCGCCAACATTAAAGACACTGCTCAATTACCCATTTTTATACGCGGTGTGACTTCTGAGCTCAATATATTTGAAGAGTTTCTCAAGTTTGTTCCTATGATAAATACCACAAGGGGGCAGATATTTTCGATGATTATCTATAATTTGTGACAAGGTACGAATTACCTTGGAGAAAATTGGTTTTATAGGTGGTGCCACCGCAATGAGGGAGAACGCGATTGGCTTTATAAGTATATTATGAGGATTTCTAAAATGTATTAATGAGTAGTTAAATGAATTAGTCGCAAAGCATTGTATAATACACCGAATGTGCAGAAGTCGCATCTCTAGATATCGAGATGCAGATAGTCGTAAAATTTGTTAATGCTATTAAATGGACATTACTCTGCCATCGCTGACTTAAGGCATATTTAGAAGAAATTGGAACCCAATACACAGATATTCCATAGTATTGTCAAGTGCGATGGTTAAGTAGGGGTGCAATGTAGAGACGTTTCTTCGCCTTAAGAGGCGAAACAATTTTCCAAAATCCGAAGATATAGAAATATCAGAACTAATTGATGAAGGGTGGATAAATGACCTCGTTTTTCTCACATTTTATCCACTTATTTAGATAACTTAAATACTTTATTACAGAGACCTAACTATACAATCATAGACAGACTGGATTCTGTAAGACCGTTCATGTCAAAATTGAATATAATTTCACAACAAATAGAAATGAGAAATTTTCCTAACTTACAAAACACTATTTATCCTCTAGACACAGGTGAAAGATATTAAGGCATTCTGAACATTTCGCACAGGAGTTTCGAGGAGAGATTTTCTGATCTGCAATCTATGGCTTTGGAATGGCGGTTATTTAATGACATTATCTCTGTTGAGCCAATCGTGGCATCTGCTACTTTACAACTAGAATTAACAGACGTTCGGACTGCGCAGATTGGTGAGATTGTCAACGAAGGTCAGGACAGAGTGATTTAAAGCTCTCCCCGAAAATCAGTTTCCTAACCTCCGCAATTTTGCTGGTCGCTATTAGCACTATTCGGATCTACATAAACACATGAACAAATAGTATTATCAGAACCAGTTGAAAAATTCAATGCCACAGCCGGGATTTGAACACGGTTCTCCCGCTGAGGGCACTGAAAATACGCACGCAAGGGAGAAAATACATTCAAAACTATGTGTTCGGTTTTTGAATGTAAATATTAGAGGAAAATGGAAAGAACATAGTTGTCAAATTGCCAAGTATGCTTCAATTAGTACATTTAAAGAAAATAGTAAATTAGAAGATTTTACACTTCAGGTTGTTTTCATTCTCTTCTCTTGCCTTTTTATATTAAATCTCATATGCAAGTACACTTGCGGTTGAATCCAATCCTATGTTAAAATTGCTTTAAATGCAACCAATAGCTAACACTCAAAGAATTACAAAAGTGCAACACATACCATCTAGTTCAAAATACTTCTCAACAATACAATGACTAAGAACAACACGTTATCCAAATAACTGCTGCAAACATATAGTAACTAAACATATACAGAACCAGCATCTATGGAAGGTGTTAAAGCGGGATGTTTGGACGCGATGGATGGTTATGAGTGATGAAATGGTCCGAGGGTTGAACGAAAAAATAAAAATACTGGACCTACTTTTTATATGATTTGGTCATCGATGCGATGTTTGAAGATAATGGATATTTTTTTCTTCCCTTTTATCTTATTTTTATCAGCTGTTTAAAAATATATGCAAGCCAATAGACTTTGTTTGGATACGATTAATTCCTTTTCTGATCTATGTTTTGACCGCTTACTTTCTAATGAGGATAGAATCATTACATGATCTGCATTTGTGACCCTGAGCTTTCGTTTTGAAAGGTGTTTAATGAACGTCAAAGTAATGCAGTACCAGAAAAAGGGACTCTGTTTTACTCCACTGACTTTATTAAATGAATACTTCTAGAAAAATATCCGCTGCAGGCCCTGGAAGAAGCAACTAACAGGACGATGTAGGTCCACCGCATTTGGCTTTGTTTTCCCTTTACAACCTTAGTCGACTGACTTGCCTTTGATATCGCAGGTTAACGAGGAAAGCGCATCGATTATATCATCTGAGAGTTAAAAGTTTAACTATTTAGCAGTAGACCTTCACTGCTGAAAACACAAGGCTGCACACCTCACTTCCATTGAACAGTCCTATGTGTAACACAAGTACAAGGGGCAATGTGCAGAAACGTTACATACAAGATGACTGCAACGTTACGGATACATACATGTTCTTCACAAAACGAGTGCAGAGTTTTGCGTAGTTACAGGTAACACCCATTTAAATGTTTTTGGACATATATTGTTATGGGCGTAAACACAGTATTACACAGTAGAAGCCAATTGACTCTGAAGTGCACATGATTCAATGATAAGACGTCCTGCTTTAGATATTTGATTAATTGAGTCTTACTTCATTGCCTTTCCATGTATATGGCTCGAAGTAAACAATTGCAGGGAGAGGGAAGATCCCTCATACATTTGTCTTCATTCCGTGTATACGGCTCGTAATAAACAATTGCAGTTAAAGGAAAGCTCCCTCCTAATTTGGTCTGCATAAATATCTTAATTTAGCTTATTAGGATAGGACTAAGTGGTCTATTATAATTCTAAGAATATTTATCGTTATTCCTGGCCAGTCGTCAGTAATATGGATTTTGAAAACGGAGCTACTAGCACAATGAGGATTTATTCAGACAACTTGCCAAACAAAATAATACACATCTCTTGCGACTGATAGATGAATAATAGACAGTGATACTATAGTAAGTAGTCAAACACGTCTTATAAGACTGTGGTTGGACACCAGATTTAGAAGAGGAAGTGTTTGATAATTAAACGACTGTCCTTGGAGGTGTGAGAGATATACGAGGGCTGTATAGAAAATAGTGGCAACATGGTCCCCACATTCACAGGAGACCGGGTATGAGCCAATAGCATATGGGAGCGATCAGGTGACAAGTGTCGATGTGTGGTGTGCATTGGTCGGGCTGCCAGTTGGGAGTGTGTTGTTGCTGTGTAGCGTTGAAGTGAACAATGTCAAGTGCACCGCTCTAAAGCAAGTTTACCAAAGGCGATCAGCGTTCGTGGATTAAAATCGAGGTTGCCCGTGGAAAAAATTCATCAGCATGTTATCGAGGATTACGTGAAGCCTGTGGCGGGAATGCATTGCCGTACAGAACGGTTGCACGATGGGTCAAGGCGTTTCTTGCAGCCCGGACTGAGACTGCGGATTTGCACCGCACAGGTCGACCGTCCATTCCGCAAGATCAGATTGAATCGTGAGTGGTCTCTTTGCCATGGACCATCGATGGACTGTCCCGGGGTTATCCGTAGAGGTTGGTCTCAGTCTTCAAACTGTGTGGCATATCCTGTCGAAATGTCTTCATCTGAGGAAAGTTGTGTCCCGTTGGGTTCCTCATCGACTCACTAAGGTGAGGTACGGAAATGGCACCGGTAGGCACTACCTAGACAGATACCGCAACGAAGGAGACGCATTTCTGCAGCGTATTGTCGCCATTGATGAGACGTGGGCACGAGCCTATGAGCCGGAATTGAAGCATCAGTCAAATGAATGACGTCACCCAGGTTCACCACGTCCACAGAAAGTTCGGGTGAAGCTGATGCTGATTGTGGCATACGACTACGAGGGGGTTATTCCTACGCATGCTGTGCTTGAGGGACAAACCGTCAACAGTGACTACTATTTCTGGAGCGACAACGCACGTTGTCATGTCGCAAACAATGTCCAACTCTTATTGCAACGGTGGCATTGGGAGGTTTTGGAACATCCTCCGTACTCACCAGACATGAGTCCTTGTGACTTCGACCTGTTTCCGAAGTTGAAGGAACCCCTGCGAGGCCGCCGATTTCATTGGTATCTGTGGTCCGCGCAGTAGGGCACTCCTTCGCAGTCATCAACAGAGATCGCCTTGCCAACGGTCCCCAACGGCTGCCCTACATTTGGCAAAAGGTCAGAGACCTTGCGGGTGACTACATTGAAGGAATGAAATGCAATTGTACTTGTGAGTTCAATAAATATTGTGTTCTATCAATGTTGCCACTACTTTATTTACAGCCCTCGTATTTAACATCGACCTTTAGACTGCTTGGGACATTGCTCATTGGAATATCAATATCGCTTCAACTTGCAAAGCTCAGAAGCTTGCTGTTGATGTGTTTCGTCTCCGATATACATTTTCCCTATATAAAAGCAACTGGAAACACCAGACTTCCCTGCGTTGCGTTGTGAACAGAGGATACCAAATTTACCGACGAGGCAGATTTAAAAGTAGAAAAGGACATTTTTGGAGACAGTTGAACCCTCATTTAACAGAGTTGTATGCACTTTAACAGAGAATTGTTGTAAAGTTTCGGCGGGTAACGTAAAAAGTAGCTTGTTGCTCCCTTATCTGTTTCTCCCTCGACTGACAGGATTCTCTCAGAGAAGTACTCTTTCCAGAATAATTTCTCAGAGGCTGTGTTGCTAGATGTGGTTACAGTATGGTGCAGCTCCCTACTTTACATTTGTCACAGGGATACGGTCGGTTGATTGATCAAATAGGACCCCTTTCAGAGCTGCGAGGTCCTCGGATCTTACACCATTGGATTTATACCTGTGGGTACACGTGAAATAGCTTGTCTACGAGGCTCCGGTGAATACAAAAGTGGAGTTTGCAGCGAGAATCGTCGCAGCGAGCAGTGAAATGACAGAAGAGTCATTTTTTAGAATTATTTTAGTCAATAATAAACAATATCAATTTCTTTAAAAAAAAATTGCAATGTATACCACCGTTTACACCCATATCAATAAATTTTGACCCCAAGATTTATTAATATTGGATAGCGTATGGCTGTTTACTACAATTAGACAAAAAATTACACGGAAGCTATGATATACTATATACAATGGCAATACCCTGGATAATGTTAAACATTGTGGCAACTCTTCTTTTTACATTAGTAATGTTATAGATTTCAGTATATACTTCCTCGAAATATAGTACATACATAAGCTGCATTGGTGTATGATGATGATGATAATAGTAATAGTAATAATAATAATGATAATAATAATAATAGTAATAATAATAATATAGTTTAAGCAGTTTTCTATTATCGTGCAGCTCACATTATACCACCTTTCTATAATTCCTATTTTAACATACGCGGTCGATAAGTGTCACATTAATTAAAACATTAGGAGGGAGATTTTGAAACAATTATAGATAATAATATGCAAAAATTAATGACACTATATCAACAGCAAACAGAAAAGTTGATCACATATTTTATTTGAAGTTTTCTTTAAAACAAATAATGCAAGAGGGAACATTATCTCGGAAGTAGTGGAAACCACGCGATCATCTTACGTACACTAAGGGGTCATTGCGCTTTTTAAAGATACCACCTTCTTTGCTTTCACTTAAAGATATTCGGTTACAAAGAGGTTGAAAGAAGGGATTAAGGACTATTTGCGCAACTTTTTTTGGCCACCAATTTTACGGGTATTGAGAGCCGGGGATCAGGGGAAGAAGAGAAAACTCTCCCACCTGTCATTCCGCAGCGCTGTCAACCAAAGAAAGCTTCTTTCTTTCAGATTCTCAGACATTACATGGATAGGCTATCTAGTTTACCGCACACTAACTGAATTATTTAACGAAACACAGCGCACGTGCGTGTGCGTGAACTCGGGGATCTACAGACAGAAAGAAACCATAGCATTGAAGTAACAATATATCACGGTATGTAGCGTACACATCTATGAGATGTAGTTTGTTCCGTTTTGGTTCTTTCCTTGTCTTTGGGACACTAACTGCTCTATCTAACTTCTTGGAAAGCACGCACTCCCCTCCCACCAATCTATTTTCTGTTAAATGGTTAAATGAGCTTTGCAAATACCCATCACATAACACCGGTCAGTGGCATTTAATCTTTTCTAAAGCAAAGAGGTGCCAAAACCATGTAATTGGGATTGCGTTTTGTGCGTGTTTTATTCTGCTGTGTAGCTAAGCAAAAGTGTTTCAGTACGAGAACTTAGCTTTAATGGTGAGTTTCATTCTTGGATTTGTGCTTGTTGTAGTGATAGTTTAAGGGTATTGGCAGAAAGGGAAAACCTGTGAAATTGAATGACAGGGAAGTGATGCTTAATGTTCAGAAGTTTTTGTTTTTGTTCTATTAGTTTTGTTTTTGTTACAAAATGAGACGCTAAAATTTGGTAGGCTAACTGTATCTGTGTCCATTGTGGTCGAAAGAACTCTGGCAGTCACGACGTTTCTTCTCACACTGTTAGCAGAACGTTAAGCGAGAGAAAAAAGCTCAAGAAAATGGTTATGTACTCCAGGTAAGAAACACTCGAACAGAACTCCCACAAAAACTACAATCGATTCATTCACCACCGCTGTCATACGGCGTACTATTTATTCATTGTATCGCAATACTTTTCTGCCTAGCTTAAAGTATATAAACGATATATTAAGAAATTATGGCTTATTGAATGTCAGCATTTGGAACTTAAGGCAGATTATGAGAAAAATACATTTAATATTTGTCAAAAATAAACAAGACAGGAAACAATTAATGGAAAGACCTGACGTGGTCACTTTAAGAATCAGGTTCCTAGAAGAATGAAACAACTTAATGTTGGTATGACGCAATTTCCCTGAAAGAAAGTTATGTCTTTCTGTGGTTGGCATGTCTGTGTAAGTAAAAAAAAGTAGAGTAGGAGTCAAGTAGGGAATTAGTCCCTATTGTGTTTTTAGCTTGCCAAACGTTTACATAAATAAAAGGGAATGATGAAACCCAAATTATTAAATTGTATTTAAAACAAAGAGTTACCTCCGAGGAACCACCACAACAACAGCAACATAACAGATTATGGGTCCATGTATACGAAGAAGTGAAAACAGAAGATGTGCGTGGGTGCGTGTGTGTGTGTGTGTGTGTGCGAGAGAGAGAGAGGGGAGGGAGAAATACTTAAAACACGGTTAAAACTAAAGCAGCTCAAAATGGATGACGTCAAAGCAACAAGATTTCCGATTTTGACGGTAAGGATCATGACGAGTGGAAGTTTCGAATGGAGACATGAAGGCGAGTAAGAAGAAAAGCAGAAATGAAAAGCAGCTGAACAGTGGTTGAGATCAAGTACCAGTGGCGTTTAAGAGAGCTGAACAGTGCCGAGGGTTTCAGCAATGACTAAGAGATTCCAATCAAATGCAGCCAAGAAAAGTGCAAGAGAAGAAGAGAAGGTTTCCTTTTCCATGTAACAATTGTAAACTTATTACACATAAGTGCACAGAGTGCTGGAGGCCAGGAGGAGGCGAGTATAAAGGTCCGCAACCACCAGATGGTGAAAGTGCACATACGGTGTCCCAGGTATGTTCATAAAGTGATAATAGTAAAACCTCAGTGTACAACTTTGTTATTATAGAGGAAGGGGGAAGGTTTTTTTTTATCTCTAGCTGATTATCACGATTCCTGGATTCTGGATACAGGAGCATGAGGTCATTTTGTTAAATCAGATGTGCCTATCATTAATAGGCGACAGTTGTCTAATCCTGTTAGAATTCGTGTTGCTAAATCTGACTTGTTTTTAATAGCTTCCAAGAAAGTTTGTGATGTTAATACTACTATGTAAATGGCGAGGTTAGGAAAATAGTACTTAAGACTGCTTTCTCAATTAACAACTTGGATTTTAATTTGATTTCGCTTTCTACTTTGGAGCAGAAAGAATTTAAATCCTTGATTTAAAATGGCGAATGTAAAATTAAATAGGGGAATGACGTAGTGGCTATTGGAAAAAGAGAATGCAGGTTACACAAATTGAACTTAATTGTAATTTTGGTGAAGGGAGTACTTACTTGTCTTGCACAAGACGACGAGCTATAGCCTGGGTCACATAGGAGGTGAAAGGCTGAAAATACTTAGTATATCTGTAGATGAGTGTGGGAAGATTAAGAATGTTGTAAAAGTTATGTGTGAAATTTGTGTTGAAGGAAAGCAAACAAGTCCTTCCCACAACAATTAGCTCCTTAGCATGGCTTCCTTCAGCAGGGAGGTAAAGCCGTTGGTCCCGCGTGGTAAAATTAAGGCACGTAAAAGAATATCAAACTGATGAGAAGGCACTGAGCAAAATTTATCGGTCTTTCATGCCCAATATAGAATGGGATGCTAAGAACCATAGTAGTTAAAGAGCGTACATAAATAAAATTCCATTTCCACAACAAATCAAGGAATGTGGCTCAGATACCACTGAAGAGAGTACACATTGCTGTGTGTGAACTTATATCTCTAGTGGGGTACAGTGGTATTAGGTATGTACTAACCCTAACTAATGATTTTACTCATTCCACAGTTATGCTTGGTTTGATGAAAAATAATTAAGTAGCTGGGTACATTAAAGATTATGGAGATAATGCAACTAGAAGATTTTCATTTAAGATCTGTCAGATTCACTGTGACAATGGAACTGAATATGTTAAAAAGACGGTAGAACAGTTTTTCAGGGAGAAAGACATTTAATTTAAACTTAATGTCCCATATACTCCTTCATACAATAGAGTTTCAGAACGGATAAACTATTCTAGCCAAAACACGATGCATGTTACTAAGTTCCAACGTGAAGAAAACTATTGGGATAGAGGCAGTAATGACTTCTGTTTATTTAATTCATAGGAGTCCAACAAAAGCTCTGCAGAATGATAAAGTACCAGATGAGCTGTGGTAAGGCTTTCGCCCTGGTATAAGTAAACTTAAGAGTTCTTGGCTGTGTCGCATATGTGCATAAACACAAACCTGAGATGCAAGGAAATTTTGATGTCAGGGATAAAAAGTGTATTTTACTAGGGTTTTTGTAATAATGGGTGTAGATTGTGGAGCTTGGATGACAGGAAGGCGATTGCTGCTTGTGATGTAATCTTCTATGAAAGCAGAATTAACTTACTATGGGAAGAATGGGAAAGCATATGGGAAGATTAGAAAATGTAGAAAAGGGCCAATTTTTCAAATGGGAAGGGAATGAAGCAAATATGAATTGATGGCCCAAAGGAAAAATATGAGAATGTAGACTCTAAAGAAGAATGTGTAGATAATGAGGAGAAAGGTCCACTGGTAACTGGAGGATTAAGGTGGAGCAGTAGAACTACTAGGAATAAGAAACCTGATAATTATTTGAAGGACTATGAGACTTCATTTGCATTAACAGAGTGTTTTTCAGAAGAATATCAGGAGAGAGAAAATCATAAATTCTTCACAGCTGTATCAACCGTATGGGGAAGTGAAGACAGGAGTTTTTTTTTGAAAAGAAATTCCCTATTTTGCTCTAAGTGCAATCGCATATTGTAAAGGAGTTCCACATTCTTATGAGGAGATAAAGCACGGGGATAACCAGGATGAATGGTATAAGGCAGTTAATGAGGAAATGCAACCATTAAAGAAAATCAAAGATGGTAGAAGTGCCAAAGGGTAAAAAGATAATTTAAAGTAAGCGGGTATTTACTATCAAGAGAAATACAGATGATGATGTGGATCGCTACAAAACTAGGTTGTTCTCAGAGGAACGGTTTATTCTGAGACTTGTGCACCAGGTGCAAAGCTGACTACGATCAGAACATTGCTGTGTTCGATTAATGGAAATCAGTACTTTGTTCATCAACTTGATGTAAAGAATGCTTTTTGAACGGGATATTGAAAGAAACTATTTCTATGTATTCACCTGAAGGAATGAATGTTAGGTAAACATGTGTGGTAAACTTAATAAGACATTGTATGGACTAAAGCAAGCACCTAAAGAGCGGCATGCTAAATTCAATGTCTTTGTGAAATCACTTAGCCTTAATCAGTGTCAAATTGATAGATGTTTGTGTGTAAGAATGAAAGGCAGTGTTGTGTACTTGTTGCTGTATGTTGATAATTTTATTATTGCATGTAATGAACTTGAAGTTTTGCAAGATGTCAAACAAAAGTTAATGAGAACTTTTGAAATGGGAGATATGGGAAAGTTGAGATATTTTTGGGGGATTAAAATTGAGCGCAAAGGGAACTCAATGTTTTTAAGCCAGAAACAGCACTTACAGAAGCTAATAAGTAAGTTTTGAATGCGATCAGAATATCTTAAACAAACTTCTTTAGAAGTAAAACCTATGAGAGGGATCGATACCTTTAAACCAAACATAATTGGAAGTACACCCTGCCGTGAACTTATTAGAGCATTAATGTATGCTTGTCTGATTACAGGGCCAGACTTGTGCTCAGCAGTAAATTGTTATAGCCAGTAAAATTTTACAGCCAGTATCAGTACAATGCAACTCAAGCGCAACGGGATGGGTTAAAATGGTAATATGGTACACATTAAAGGAACCCTAAAATGGGGTCTGAGGTATAGTGGAAATTCAAATGTAAATGTGGCTGGGTATGCAGATGCAAATTTTCTAAACAATCACGATAGAAATTCAGTGACAAGGTTTCTATTTGAAGTGTTTGAGGATACAGTATCATGGGCAACAAGGAAGCTGAAAGCAGTGTCATTGTCCTCAACTGAAGATGAGTTCATTGCCTTGGTATCTGCTATAGCAGAACAACGGTGGTTGAAGTAATTACTCGAGGAAATGTTAATAACGATAAATTGTCCAGTTAGAATTTATGACGATAATCAATCCTGTATCGGTGTATTGTCTAGTTGGGATCAGAAACGGTTAAAACATGTAAATGTGAAATCTACTTTTGTACGAGGTCTTTTAATGTCAAAGCCATTGAGGTTGAGTTTGTGTCTTCAGAAAACCAAAAGGCTGGTGTGTTTACCAAAGGACTCCCATTTGAATTGTTGAAGAAACAACATGGTATGAGTGAAATAAAACTACATTAAAACAGATGTTCAGAGAAATTGAGGAGAAATGTAGGTATGACGCAATTTCTCTGAAAGAAGGTTATGTGTTTCGGTGGTTGGCATGACTGTGTATGTAAACAAGTAGTCTTAGAGTCATGCAGGGGATTAGTCCCGTATTGTATGCTTTGTTGATCCACTGCAACAACACTTAGAGCCATAGGTCGACCAATTGTTTACTTCGATGAAACGTGGATAAATGTAAGCCACGCAAAAAGCAGAGTGTGGAGAAGTGAAAAGGACCATATAAGTTTTCCATTAAGAATTCTGATCGGTAAATGACAACGTTTTATTTTACATGTAGAATGTTCCACTTGGTTTATTCCCAATGCATTTTTGTTTTTTAATTCAAAATCAACTAAGGACTATCGCAAAGAACTGGACTGCATTGTGTTTAAGGACTGGTTCATAAATAAATTGTTGCCTAATATTTCTCCTAACAGTCTTATTGTAGTGGACAATGCTTCTCTCCAGTTTGTTCAGCTCAATAAAGCACCTACCTTTTCGTCATTGAAGGAAGAAGAACTGGAATTACTCTGGAAAAAATGACATGGAATTTTACCCTCAGGCAACTAAACTATATGAACTTATAACATTAAAATAATGCACTCTTAAGCAATTTGAGATAGATTGTAATGCTGAAATGTACGAACATTGTGTAGTCATACCACTGTGATTTGAATGACATAGAATTACTTTGGGCGCAGATAAAGAACGATGTTGCAAATCATGGCATAACTTTTATATCTAGCGCTGTAAAATAATTATTTGGTAGGGATATCGAAACGTTACATCAGAAAACTGGAAAAATGCGTGCGAGCATATTAGAAAGTTCGAACAATTTTGATGGGAAAAAGACGCTCCTAGTAGACGATGTGAGTGATAACTTTCTATGAAGGATGTAACGCCGTTGAACAACCCGGTTCAATAGAAGAATCTTTTAAGCCCTGCCTCCATTGCCGTAAAGAGAGATACCGCAAGAGGGTAAGTGTTTCTGTCTCTTTCTTTTCTAGACTTCATATATTAAATGCCACATATATTTCACAAGAGCAAATACCCATCTTTTGTTTGACCACGCAATGGTTTACCCCATTCACAAAGGTCCCCTACATTGATGTTATTAGAATGGAATTTGAGATATACTTCCCTTCGTGTACAAAAGGGCATGGCAGCCATCCGCTCACCTGGCAATTCTGAAATCCAATAGTTCAGCAATCGTTGTAAACTAAAAGGAAAGTATTGCAAATTCGACATCAATGCACCTGCAGAAAATGTGTTGTTATTGTGTTTCAATTAAGTAGTGGACCTAAACTAAAACTCTCCTACTGCTGGGTGCTTTGCTAACAAAGGTAAGTTTAATCAGCAGCAGCCATGCCTGCGACTAGAACACCTGAAATGCTTAATACATGTTTCTGGCGAATTCCAGAGAAATCGGAAGTTGAACCGAATCAGTATCGTGTTTGCTTCTTATTTTTGTTTTTGTTTCTTTTCTTGAAAATCCTTATTTACATCGCCTATGCGATATATAAATTTGACCGATTAATGAAGTGTCTTTAAAGCTCCTACCTCAAAGAGCAAATTACATGGCTAGTTTTATTTGGCATATCGTTGTAATATTTGTCACCGTCTTAGGAACGCTGCTATACGATTGAAGTTTTATAACTAAATACTTTATAAAATATAAATTGCAGATGCTGCAAATAAAACAGGAAAATACTCCTAACACAACTGGTAAACATTCCTCCCAAAATCAACATTTTCCTTTAAACACCCACATTCAAATGCATCTGCCTATAATTCTCGAATACTATTATCAGGTTAAAGGATTTATTTGGGTGATGCATTGTTAATACTTATATTAGCTAACAATGGATATAAGGAAGGGTTTATGTCTTCGTGTTGGAAGGTTCCGTTCGAAAAGAAGGAAATTAAAATGTTGCACTGTCAAAAAACGAAAATTATTTATTTAGAAATGTTGAGTGAACTCAGCATAATTACATTCCCTTATAGTTAATTATGCATTAATGTAACACAAATACGATGCTATGTGAGAATAGGACTCAAAAGTATCGCACATAAATCAATTTAATACATTACGTATATACCATTGAAAAATCATTTAGTCGTTTAAAACTGTCTTAATGGTCACAAATTGCTTTGTAAAAAGTAACGGATGCTAGCGAATAGCTCAATTGATGATATCTTAAACAGAGCACAGCACAGCTGTGGATTGTTCAAACGTCAAGCATCCTTTACACCTAGCGGCGTTGCCATTTTGTTTATTTCCAGCACTATACAACATTGCCATGACCCTTTAGATGTGTGTCTTTATCCTGATTCGCCATTCCTGATAACAATAGACAACAATGGTCTACATAAGGTTTGCTGAGTTGAGAGTGAGAAGTGATCTTAATTAATTTATGGGTGGGAAATTAAAAACTAATAACTATATTTCACCATCACGTCAAGTATTTCTACAAATCTAATTTTCATACTTTATCTTCAGATTCCTGTGAAAGAATGTCATCTGTTCATCGAAAGTGTAAAAACGACCCAGATAAGTTCTGTTATATTTGTGGTAGTTAATTACTGCCAAAAAGTTACAAATATATCAGATTTTGTTAAAAGAAGGCTTATCATGCATATTTTGTTATGCAGATTGGTGATCAGGACCAAGTGTTTGCGCCACATAAAGTCTGTAGGACATGTTGAAAACCCCAAACATTGAACCAATGGAGAGAGGAAATCCCATAGCTATGGAGTTCCAATGGCGTGGCCAGAACAGCAACATCATTTGGAAGACTGCTACTTTTGTAAGGTTAATGTATCAGGCTTTAACATGAAGTCTAAACATACAAATGAGTATCCTAACCTGCGGTCAGCTATAAGACCTGAACCACATAGCGATGATGTTCTGATCCCTACTTTCACCACATTTGTAAGTTCCAGTGACAAGGAAACATGTATCCCATCAACACAAGACAGTGGTGATGATTTTAATGTGTCGCCTGATGAGTAACTGCAGATGTGCAGACCTTTCACTCAGACTCAGTTAAACGATTTTGTTCAAGATCTTGATCTGCAAAATTGTCAGCAGAATTACTTGGTTCCCGATTAAAGGAGAAGAACATGTTAGGCAGCGGAGCCACCTTCATGTATCGAAACAAAGAAAATGACTCATTAAAGTATTTTCAAATGTCTGAACAGCTTGTATACTGCGTTGATATAAAAGGATTGATTGAACTATGGGATGTAAATATGTTTCAATGGAATGGAGGATGCTCATTGACAGCTCAAAGAGAAGTCTGAAAGTGTACTGCTGAACAATGGCAATAAATTAGCATCCTGTGTTATTGGTCACTCCATAATATTGAAAAAAACTTACGAAAGTATGGCTTTTCTTCTCCTCAAGATAAATTATACTGGTCATTTCTGGATTATGTGTGGCAATCTGAAGGTAATATCAATTCTGTTGGGTCAACAAGCAGGGTATACGAAATACCCATGCTACATGTGTCTGTGGGACCGTCGTTCAAAGAAAGAACGCTGCGAAACAAAAGATTGGCCTGCCATGGAGGAGGTGTTCCAAGTTGGCGATAAGAATATCAAGCATGAGCCCCTTCTTGATCCCAAGAAAATGTTTTTACCCCACTGCACATAAAATTGGGTCTAATGAAGCAATTTGTAAAAACCCTGGACAAAGATGGTACTTGCTTCAACTACATCTGCACTAAATTCCCTGCAAGGACACATGAGAAGCTGAAAGTTGATAGTTTTAATGGACCGGAAATAAGATTTCTAATGAAAGATGACGCATACTTAAGAACCATGAACACCGTAGAGAAGAATGCTTGGTGTGCATTTTCTGGTGTTGTAAAGAACTTTCTTGGTAACTTCAATGTAGACCATTTTGAAGCCCGAGTTAAAACTTTGCTGACCCAGAGGTTAGGAGTAAATATCAGTGTAAAACTGGTGATCTAAGTGAAGAGTGACGAGAGCGATTAAGACCATGGAAAACATATCAAGACAGATGGGACGTTCATATATTTGCTGACTGCTGTTAGCGGTTACAGCGTGACATTTCTGATTACAGCTACTACAGAAAATCAAAGAACCGAAAGTGCCTAAGCAATTAGAGACATTCGGGACAGTCTCTGCATTGTATTATTTAATTGTTTTTTGTTTTTGTTGTTACAAGAATCACTTTGTATCTGACTAAGGCTCCTAGCATGCCACTAGAATTTCAGAAAGTAAGAATATTGTGTTATTATTGTAACTGCGATTTGTGAAAAATTGAGATGTGATAGAAACTTTTTAACTAGATATTTGTAATCAGTGACCTCAAATTATGTAAGAATCACTTAAAATATCCAAGTCAGTGGAAAAAAATATCATATACAGACCGGTGTAATCTCGAGGAACTAAAGACAATGTTTATATTCTGTTTCCGAAAATAAGCACGCGGGAAGTGGTAATTGAACCACCACCTGCTGGCATTTTTCCATTTACGGATAGTGGCGCAAATCCTTGGCTGTTCCTCAATTACGAGGTTGCGCTTTATTCACCTATTATGAAGAGTTACTCTATTGCTAACTTAGCAACAAATTTCCTTGCAAGATGGAAGTTCGTAATGCCCTAAAATGGTGTAAATACTTTGCTTTTGTTTCTAGATATTAATTATATTTATTTAGAGGATGAATCGAGAGGATAATCTAAAAAAACGTGATTATTGCAGTTTTCAGTATGGGGTATAGGTTTCTTTAGTTTTGCTTTTGTTAGTGTCAGACAAATGAAGTGCTTAAAACGAATGTATTATTATTATTATTATTATTGTTATAACATGAATCACCTGGTTCAAATCCCGACTGTGACATTGAATTTTGCTACCTGTCCCACACACGGTTTGTGCGTAAAAAATAAGTTGCAAATACTGTCCTTCATACTCATATTCATAAATTGCGTAGGACTGAATACTGAATACTTGGTGATTTACAGGCAACATTTATATTATAAACTTAAGAATATGATTTACCGAACAAGTTTTATAGTGTAATAATATTAACTTCATTATTGAGCTATAGTTCTGAGCAGGAAATTGGGGATGGTGGAGAATCGCATTTTCAAATAATGACATCCAAATTACGCAAAGAATCAACATGTTACAGAATGGAAAATCGAGATGACCGGATAATATACCTACGGAAATTTTGAAAATAGGGGGTGAAGCCATAATTCCCTATCTAATGCTCTTGATTAATATGTCAATTATTAACAACTGTGCTATACCGGAAGATTGGAAAACTGCTATTGTAGTTCCAATGTATAAAGGAACAGAAATAAATAATTATTGACCTGTTAACCTAACTTCAGTAGTGTGTAAAGCAATTGAACATATAATTACAGAATATGTACGGAAGGAATTAGAAAACTAGAAATACTTCAAAGAAGCGCAACATGGATTTAGATCTTGTATTCGAGTTAAAGTCAAATAACCTCATTATTTCAGGATTTGACAGATGAGTCGGATGCAGAGGGAAGGACTGGTGTAGAGGTGATAGACTTTTCTAATGCTTTTGACGTAGTGCTGTATACTTTACACATCGGAAAGACAACAAAAACAGGAATCGATAACTACGTAGTATGGTGGACAGAATATTTTTAGAAAGGGAGGACACAAAAGTAAGAGAAGGTAAAGAACTGTCTGAAATGGGCTTTGTATGTTTGGGCGTGCCCCAAGGCTCGGTACGGGGTAGGTTACTTTTCCTTACCTTTGTTAATGATGTAATTATACATATTAAATGCCAGATAAGATTGTACGCAGACGATGGTATTATTTACAATACTATTCGAAATACCATGCATGAGACCGTTCTTCAGGATGACTTAAATGAAATAAGTAGGTGGGTCACCGCGAACAAAATGACAATTAATGCTAGGAAGAGTAAGTCAATTGCTTTTAGTAGAACTAAGGGGAAAATTCTTCATGGCCATCATATGGGCGGAGAACAAATTCCACAGGTGGACAGCTGCAAATATTTGGGAGTGTGCTTGTCAAGTAATGCCGGATGGGAGGATCAGATAAATTCTACAGCTAGGAAAGCGTGGAAGACATTGCACTTCGTAATGAGATTACTGAACAGGGGGAGCGCAAAGTCCAGGGAAATTGCTTACAAGTCCTTAGTGCAGCCAGATATGGAATAACATGCTGGGGCCCATACAGGGTTAATCAAACTGATTCGCTGGAAAAGAATATAGAGAAGGGCTGTAAAATTCATAAAGAGAGGTAACGATTTTGGGCTTACGAAAGACGAAGAAAATAAATGGGTGCCGTTAAAGTTAGGCGTAAAAACCATAGGTTAGTCGCACTCTTTAAAGCTTATACTGGTTCAAATGCATGGGTGGACGTTAGAAAGGGGTTAGAACAGCCGGCATACCACGGACGAAACGATCATTTGTAAAAAATTAAGGGTGAAAAGTACAGAACCGACGTAGGAAAATATTCTTTTGTTAATAGGAACATTGAAGAATGGAATGAACTGCCAGTAGCAGCCTTTCAGGGCTGCGCTCTTACCTTAAAGAAGTTTAGGGACAATTTAAAGAGAATAAATATTAGATAATTAACTAAAGTAAATATTGTGAACTAATTAAGCATCTCAAAAAGTGTCCTATAGCTGTTAATGTTGAGGCTTCATAGTAACTGTTATAAACATGCTATAAATTGACATTAAGTATTGATATACTGATGAATAAGTAGTTAAGTATTTCAAAAACTATCTATACATATATAGTAAGTGAGTGTATTACTATTATTAATTTATATTACTATTACTAACTGTAAGATTATTATTGTAAGAGAATTTTGTACATTTAACACTGCCACCGGGCAGTACCCAATTGCACAGAATAAATACATACATACATACATACATACATACATACATACATACATACATACATACATACATACATACATACATACATACATACATACATACATACATACATACATACATACATACATACATACATACATACATACATACATACATACATACATACATACATACATACATACATACATACATACATACATACATACATACATACATACATACATACATACATACATACATACATACATACATACATACATACATACATACATACATACATACATACATACATACATACATACATACATACATACATACATACATACATACATACATACATACATACATACATACATACATACATACATACATACATACATACATACATACATACATACATACATACATACATACATACATACATACATACATACATACATACATACATACATACATACATACATACATACATACATACATACATACATACATACATACATACATACATACATACATACATACATACATACATACATACATACATACATACATACATACATACATACATACATACATACATACATACATACATACATACATACATACATACATACATACATACACACACACACACACATACATACATACATACATACATACATACATACATACATACATACATACATACATACATACATACATAAGCAAACCATTCGACTTGGTGTAGCAGCAGAGTGATGCTTTGCAAATTAGAGGTTATTATTTTATTTATTTATTTGTTCATTTTATAGCCCCCTTTATCTACTATAGACATATCGGTGACTTTTCACTGAAACATCGGTGATTTGCTCTTTGAACTTTCACAGTAGGTTTTTCACACGCGCATTCACTCTCACATGCACACTATCAAGCTCTATTGAGGGTAGAGAATACTCCTAATAAAAGAAAACGTTCCACCCTCCGGCCGGAAATCGAAGCTGGAACCTCTGAATAAGAAGTCGCTCACTGACCACTCGACCACTGTTCAGTCATGAAATTGCGTTTGTAATGAATAGGTAACTTTGTCTTTTTAAGGCGTTCATCATATCTCAATTCATTTATTTCGAGTACCTAAGCCATAATGAGTTGATTGTCTGACCAGAGAGTTGCAAAATAATGAATTATTGATATCATTATACTCAATAAGAGAGTGAATTATATTTTAGTCTTTTGTAAGTGCAAGTTCTCTAGAGATCCAGGAAACACTGACACTATGAGAATCTTCTTCTGATTTCACCCCTCTTTGTTGCTGTCAACTCTTACCAGTCAACGAATGTCTCAGAATGATCCAGGGCGGGAGAATAATGGAGGAACGTTTCACACACGCTGTGACGATAAAGAGAGAAACATTAACGTTGTGAATCATGAATGAATTTGAATTCGAATGTCCTTATTTTCAAATCACGATTAAGACTATTACTCAGTTTAATGATTTCTTCTTGATTTGGCTGCCATTAATAAAAGCAAGTGAAGGAGTTATATGAATAGGGTGCAATCTCCCATTTCAGAAATAGCCTAGGTCGTTGCATAGATATGTGTGAATTTAGAAGATCCAGCAGGTGGTTGCTCGATCCTCACCTACCGCATGCTTATTTTCTGAAATGGAAAATTAACAAACGTCTTTAACTCTTCGAGATTAGCTATTATCACCAGCATTGGAGAATCAGAATAAAGGCACAGTTCTAGATAGTCAGTTAATGGAGACATGACAATATTGTACAGTCCTGGAAATAAACAAAATGGCAAAGCTGCTAGGTGTAAAGATTGCATGACTTTCAAGCGATCCACAACTACATTGTGCTCTGTTTAATATACCATTTATAGATTTATTCGCTGGCATCCGCTACGTTTTACAACACATTTTGTGACCATTAATACAATTCGTATACTATTAAATATTTTCCCCATGGCATGAGTCCTATTCTGACATAGCATTTTATTCGTGTTGAATTAATGCATAATTAACATAAAGGAATGTAATTATGCTGCGGTAACGTATTCAACACTTTAACATTTATTCAACATTACTAAGGAAATCATTTTCGTTTTTTGATTGTGTAACCTTTTAATTTCCTACTTATCGAGCGAAACCTTCCAACATAAAGATATCCTTCCTTATATCCATTGCAATCTAATATAAACATTAACAATGTATGGCCAGAATAATTCTTTTAACCTGATAATAGTATTCGAGAATTATAGACAGATGCGTTTGAAAGTGAGTATTTAAAGGAAAATATTGATTTTGGCAGGAATGTTTACCAGTGGTATAGAAGTATTTCCCTGTTTTATTTGCAGCATTTGCAATTTATATTTTATAAAGCTTTTAGTTGTAAAACTTCAATCGTATTGCAGCGTTCGTAAGACGGCGACAAATATTAAAACTCTTATGTGAAATAAAATTAAACATGTAATTTGCTCTTTGTGGTAGAAAGTTTAGAGATTCCATTAATCTGTCAAAGTTATATTTTGCATTGGTTACGTAAATAAGGATTTTCAAAAAAGAAAAAGAAGAAGCAAACATTATACAGATTCACTCCAATTTCCGACTTCTCTGGTATTCACCAGAAACACGCATTAACCGATTCAGGTATTCCAGGCGCAGGCATGGCTGCTGCTGATTAAACTTACCTATGTAAGCAAAGCACCCAGCAGTAGGAGAGTTTTAGTTCAGGTCCACTACTTAATCGAAACATAATAAAAACACATTTTCTGTGGGTGTATTGAAGTTGAATTTGTAACATTTTCCCGTTAATTTACAATCATTTTTTAAATATTGATTTCCGAAACTTCGAGGTTAGCGGATGGCTGTCATGCCTTCTTGAACACAAAGGGAAGCACATAGTAAATTTCGCTCTCATACTACCTATGCAGGAACACCGAGAATTAGGTGACCCATAGCGCGGTCAAACAGAAGGTGGGTATTTTCGTTTGTGAAAGATCGTACATCAGCGCACATCTTATCATGCTCTGCTTCCGATATCGCAGGAAACCTCCGAATGAATACTGGGGAACCGAGCGCCTAAGAAAAACTGCGCGCATAGTGACTGACGCAGCCTACCCATTATTAGCCAGACGTTACAAAGACAGTGCAAGAGTTTTGAGCATCAGTTTCCAGCCATTAATTAGGCCTAATTTCAAGTTATACCACGCATTTTGTATCGTAATTTTCTGGGTATACTTTCAGTTGGAACCTTTGTCACTAATACAATAATAATGAATGACATTTGCAGTCTTATTATTAAACGCCTTAATCAGGTATTCTTAATAAGGTTTCAGAAATAGACTTTCTTGGTATTAAAGTGGCTACAAAAGTAGTACCGCTGAATAAATATTAGCTAAATGTTGTACAAAGGGGTATAAATATTATCATGTTTCATTATTGCACATGAGTGAATAAATTGGGTAGCCCGAAAATCCGCTTGATGACCTTGTGTTCAGTTTTGCACAAGTTACCTATGTAGTAGCGAGGTCACATACGTGTGGTGAAACCTGATTCATTCACTGCTTTCTCTTAAGGTCAGCAAACAAAGCTAAAACCGTAGGCGTAAACTTACACCAGGAATGGTCAGTGCAACCAAAAGCGGATATATAGTACGTGCATGTACGCATAGCTGGTGCATGATGCATTTAACGTACAGTAAAATGTACTGCAATTTTGGTTACGTACAATAATTTGATCCACAATTTTCCTCCCTCTGTTACATCTTTGTTCAGCCATTATGTTTACTCTGACCTGTGTCATTCTAGTGCACGTCACACTACAAATTCTAGTACAGCTAAACGAAATACGAAAGAGAAAAATCTTGATTTTTCATTTCTGTGACTGAAAATTCACTATTATTTCCAGACCAGTTAGATAACGTGGTAACATTAAGCATTTGTCGCCCCGCAATACGGCAGTCACATCACGATTTTCCGCAATGAAGAGCTCTCACTTGAACTTCAGAATACACAACTAATCTTAAGTGACATAGCGTCACCTCTCAAATTGAAATTTCCTGGGATGTAATTCAGCTATTATGATGCAACAAATGCGATTTTCCATTTTATCAATTGCGTCATAAATAATACAACGGGTCTGTTTAAAACATAAGTTTATACTGAAACTCATATTTGCTTAGGCTTTTGTATGACCAATATCATTTACTTTAATTACCCTTAATCTGCCTTCATATCGTTGAACACTGTTTATCAATATATATTGTTGTTTCAGAGAGATTTACTGTGAGAGTTATAAGTAGCTCATCCTGTATAGTATCCATAGGTATCCTTACTAGTTGCCGATCGTGTTTCTAACCTCTCTGACTGCATGTTCATAAATGTTTATTGCAGCGCTAGTCCACTGTATCCCTTTGAGCTATATATGTTGTTTTAACCTTTGTGCATAGGATGTATAAACGATAACGCCAGCTCTGTTGTTCACTGTTTGTGTTTAGTTCATTCATTACTGAGTTAAACTTTTTTTTTTTTTTTTTTTTAAATACAGTTCTGGAGTCTAGTCGGGACTCCGGTGCTGTATTCTTTTTTCTTATTCCTCTTTTCCCCCCTAAATTTCCTGTGTTTACCGTTTTCTGTTTTATGACAAATACACATACACATTCACAAACACCCATGCCCAAGGTGGGACTCGAACCCACGAAGCATCAAAACGAGGCGCTTTAGCGAGTGCAGCCATGGGGACCGGCAACGTTAATCCCCCTCTGTATATTTGTCCCCTACATTTAAAATGTCCGCTTATTATTTATTTTTCTTCTTAAGATTTCCAAACTACAGTAGAACATTTGTGAGCAACCTATTTAATTCTTCTAAAAAGTATATTAACAAGCCAAAGTAAAACTTTTCATATATATATTTTAGCTTTTCCAACAATTCTTGGCTGTGCAAATGTTGATCTTGATTGATCTCTTGAACATTTCCTAGTAAATTCCCGTATGCTGATCTTATGAAAAGCGGAATAAATACTTGTGATTCTCTTTAACTTTGTCCATCCTTAATTTGAGTTTTTATACTTCTCCTGATGCGCGTTGAAATTTGCCCCTCTATTCTTCCGCTATTTCCCTCAAGGTTAAGTACATTTTATTTCTTAACTGGTACACCAGGTTGTTTATTTTATTGTGCATTCTTTTCAAAGCTTCTTTCCATTTCTAAGGGCAATATTCATGTCTTCTCCTCCCATTAACAGTGGCACTAAAATATCCTTAAATTACTGCCATATATGTTATATTACTTGTCTTTGTAATTCTATTTTAATATTGTTTTCCAAACAGACTGCTTCTTGTTATGTATGTATTCCGCTACACACACATTGTTAATTTCACTGTGAGTTTGTGGCCTCTTAGCACCCGTTCTTCCTCCTCTGCACACTTTCTCAAATAAACAATTCTTTAGCAATGAAATAGTAACATTTTATTATGCTTGTATGCCTTCATATATTAGTGTACTATGTAAGCCATTGTGTTTAAACCGAGGTATTCTCATGCAAAAGTAAATCTAGAGAAATCAATATATGGGAAGAAGTTCTATGTATCGTATGTAATCACAAGCTCATAAGTTATGCTTAAGACATGTTGATTTTCTCAAAAATTGTTGTAACGATTTTAATTCAAATGCCATACATTAAAGATTTGTTTATGACAAACGAAATGTATATCTTGAAGTTTCCGAGAATGGACTCTATAGACCTCTTCATTGTGGACGGCCTTTGTGTAACTGGTGATCCGTAAGAGATAGACCAAAACTTACTACATAATAAATTAAACCTGTTCCCGACATATTTCTTGTCATTGGTTACAATTTTAAATTGTTAAGCTTTTCTCGTCTTGAAATAACACTTTGTTTCATTTATCCTTTGTTTTGCTCCTGACCATGCAAAGAGAACCTAATTTCAATTAATTGCTTCGCATAGAACCCTGTTTAGCCTAGTGCATTTGCTTATGTATTTTAGGGCGGAGGAAAAGTCTGGTTTATTAAAATAGGTACCTATGGCCGTAAAAGCGACCAGCGCCGCGGCGCGGTGGACTAGAGCGGGGTGCTACACAATGCCCGGTTTTGATCCCAACCTTGAGAGTGCGAAATTTCAGTTCCATGTGTAGGACAAGATGTCCAATCAGCATCGTGAGGAAAGTGAGAAGCTGCGATAAGCAGCGATTCCAGTCATGATACCCAACATTCCGGCTGGGGGAAGCATGGTGCTGGCACGTCACTTACCCGTATCTGCCATACCTAAGTGACCATGAGGTTGACGGTCGGATTGCCGGTTGGATTACAGTATCATGGGATTCTTCTTCTGCTTCTTCGTCCTATTATTATTATTATTATTATTATTATTATTATTATTATTACTATCATCATCATTATTATTAGTATTATCATCATCATTATTAGTATTATTTTTATTAGTATTGTTCTAAGAACACACATTAGGTGTTTTAAATGAACTTTAATTATTTCGCTTAGCAGTAGGTAACAAATAGAATAGAAAATAAATAAAATAGAAACAAATAATTTTTATTAAAATACGCTGATCTACTTACAATGAACTTTTATTAATTATATATTAGCGTCGCACTGTTATAAACTATAAAAATGAATGGAATTATTTATAAAATATTCATAAATGCAAAAAATGCCATGATGTCATTTTAAGCACATATACAATGCCTTTATATGTACAATACATAACAATTTTTTATGAGCATAACATACTATTTCAAGGTTATACGACAATTATTTGATACATCTGATGAATTGAGACACGGAAGAATCAGATCAAAACATAAAATATTCATGTGGGTTAAAAAACGAAACTTCTGTAAGATATGAGTATTTATGTTTTGGTAATTACGTAACCAATTTACGATATTCACTTATATATACCTATATAAGAAAGTCTTCCTTTTACGTGATTCTAACTTTAGACCTTTATTATCTATGTAGATATCTTGCGTGGTCAGAATTGACTAGAAGTTCTACCCACAGTTTAAGGAATAGAATTTGTCTATTGTGTGTTAATACTGAATTAATTGTATTTCACAAGCTTAAGATAAGCTTCCTGCTACCATAAAGTCGCTTTTAGTTTTGAAAACGATTGCGGTTAATGGTCAGGAACATAATATAACAGCGGAAAACGAATACTCGAACAGCGTTGTCGAATGTGTCCGTGGAACTTCTGCACATGTTACTCTAATTTCTTTTCTGGTTCCTCCAGCATAGATCATTTCCTGCATACTTCAAGATCCTGCAAAAGGTAAAACTACAAAGGTTTTAAATTTGGTGAACGACTGGGAACTCAAATGCATCTCTTCGTTCTATGTACTATCTTTCACCCCGCGATGGATCACCTAATTCTCAGGCGTTCATGCATAGGTGGTATCAGAATAAACTTTGCCATATGCTTCCCTTCCCTTTATGTTCAAGTGGATATGACAGCTACTCTTTCACCTCACAATTTTGGAATCCAAAATTTCAGCAATCATTGTGAACGGGAAATAACTACAAATCCATTGTTACTGTGTTTCGATTAGTGGTCCTGAAGTAAAATGCTCCTGCTTTCTTAGAAGGATAAGTATAATTAGCAAACATTTTAGTATGCCTCCGACTAACATAGCCGAAGTGGTTAAAACGTGCTTCTGCTGAATAACAGAGAAGTGGGGGTGGTAGATCGAATTCCGTGTGACGCGTACCTACATTGTTATTAATTTCTGAAAAAAACGTTATTCTCGTGGCCTGTACGAAATATAAATTTGATTGATTAATGGAACATTTTACTGATAAAATCCCTCCTATAGAGCAGCAAATTACATGGCTAGATTTATTTCGCTTAGCATTGTAATATTTGCCGTCGTCTTGAAATTTATAAATAAATGTTTTATAAAATATAAATGGTAAATGCTGCAAATATAAACCGGTAAATACACCTACCTCAACTGGCAAACATTCCTCCCAATATCAATATTTCCCTTTAAACACCCACATTCAAAAGCATCTATCTATAATTCTGGAAGGCTATTATCGGGTTAAAGGATTTATTTCGGTCATGCATTGTTAATGCTAAAGCCGGTGAAGTCAGCTTTCAATCTCGGTGGTTTCTCGCTGAGGCTAAGCGAGAAGCATTGCTGGTAGAACAAAGTTCCACCAACAAGAGTACGAGATTCTTGATTATTCGCAAGACTCATATGTCAGCTCATAGCAAGACTGCGGTGTAATGTGCAGAAACTCGCATAATCAGTTGTGTAAGTTATATTAATTCATCTGTTTAAATGATTTAAGATATAACTAGCTTACTGGATAAGGATGTTATTACATAACCCACACTAGGAAAAGGGTTATAAACGAAATGTAGTATCACAGAATCTGCAGATATGTATATATGTACGTGGTCTCCACTTTTATTACAAATAAGAACGTACATATTTTATTACTCTTAAAACGTTTGTATAGCATGAAATAATTCTATTTTCGGTTGTGATCTGAACACGTTTATTGAAGTACACGTTAAATTATATACATAGCAACACAAATTATAGTATATGAATAACGATTATTACCTCTGATTCAAACCTTTTACTGTGAATGCCTTTGGGATATATCCACTGTTAAACGACAGATCAATTTGTGTTATTAGCAGAGCTAGGAAGTCCGTACCTTCAAATGTGAGCAAAATTAATTTGTTTTACAACCAAAGCAAGTTTTCTAGCAGTGTACTTATTAGTGTACCTATTTAGAAACCGATGGCAGTTCTAGTATACAAACTGTCAAAGTCTAGTAACAGAACAACTTCACAGAAGTATATTATCGATTGCAATTACTCAAAGAGTTAATCTACTGCTATCTCACTGTTATAGTCCAGAGGTATGGAGCTGAACTGAATCTGTGCGGTATTTAGAAACACTGTCAGGACGGATCTACTAATCCACAACCATCCTACCTGAAATAAATATGAAAATGAAAAGTGTAAATGAAAAGAAAGCAGGGTTCAGTGTGATGTATCGCATACAAGCTGCACTTTTAGATATCAACAAATACTATTTGCTTGGTGATACTGAAACGGGACCGATAAAATGTTTCAAATATGCCCCGATCACATCGTGCGAAGCGGAACGAACTTTTTCGCATTATAAATGTTGTTTGTTGGAACATAGAATGAGGCTTTCATTTGAAAGGCTTCAGAAGTACATATAGTTTTCAGTAATACAGCTGCAGAAGAGTAAAGATTTAATTTAATCCCTGATTTCGTTTTTACCTAGTAAGAAAGTCATCCTTTTATATATATATCATAATTTCTATGTTGTACATAATTAATGATCTAAATAGGTGTGCTTATACGAATGATACATAAGTCATTTTTGTTCTCTGGAAACAGTGCTGTTTACTTGACAACAGGTCTGTTTACCTTTCCACCGTGCGTTATCAATGACATGTTTTGGTGCGGCGAGATGGTCGGTTGCAACTTGTATTCGGAACGGCGAACGGTATGAACTCCCTAACTCTGGTTATTAAGAGAGTCCGGATTTTTAGCTGTTTATAAAAGCAGTTGTAGCCTTTTATTATATTCTACTAGCTCTTTAGGTTTTCAAACAATTTTTCTAGTCTCTTTAGGCTTTTAAATAATGTTCCTTACTTTTCTTTTTTAAGGGTTTTAGACACTTTCCTTCCTATTTAAGGAAGTCGACGACAAATGCCTTTTATAACATAATAGAAATAAAAATATGAAAATTGTGTATTTTACTTCACAGAAGCATGTCATTAATATGTACTGCAATTTAAGGCAATTTATTACAGAGTATACTCATGCTAGAACATTTTAACTAAACAATTCAGAATGTATTTTAATGATTAACGCTCACATAAAACAAACTTTACATTTCAGCACTGCTGCTGTACATAAGCAGCCACATTTTCAACATTTCTGTTTTTTAGTTGTTGTTTTTTTTTTGTTTGTTTGTTTTCTTGTTTTTAATATGTTCCTATCAGAAAAAGATGTTTCAGCATCGCAATATATCATTGGCGCATACCTC
This sequence comes from Hymenopus coronatus, assembly GCA_030762935.1. NCBI lineage: Eukaryota > Metazoa > Arthropoda > Insecta > Mantodea > Hymenopodidae > Hymenopus > Hymenopus coronatus. The sequence continues at coordinate 169,315,256 of CM060900.1, forward strand.
ATACACGCAGTTTCTATACCAGGATAAAAATCGTGACAAATTCTTCCCTTGCTAATCCTACATGTACACTCAAAACAAAACTAAACGAATTCTTAAACAAAAGTTGTAATTCAAATAAAGTGAAGAAAAACTTGATAAATTTTCTAGAGATTTAAAATAAATTGAAGTTTAGCGAGTTTTAGGTCTTAATGTCGCATTTGACTATTTTTTATGTTGAATAAGATTTACACATTAGCACCCAGACGTCTTGAAATGCAGAAGTACTTTGAAACGTTCTAACTTACTTACAAGAGAAAAAAATAGGCTAAAACCTAAAATTCCGGGTCTTAGTTATTATGTAACCAGTTTATATTACGGATCATTCATCAAATTACTTCTCCTGTAGTTACGAGAATGTTCGGGTCACCTCGCTCGTGAGTGACTAGTTCACAAGATTCTCGTTGCCACAGTCTCGAGAGTGGCGTGCCAAGTATCAGATGCGCATGCGTGAAACATCACTCCCGCTATTGTCTGACTCTTATCATAGACATTCGCTGCAGGCCTTGTCCACGGGTTACTAAGAGTTCATAGCAACAAAACGAGGCGAAATCATAAAATGATTCTCACAATATCAGTGTTTTCCGGATTTCTAGAGAGCTTACATAACACGCATTCGGGCCGCGACGTGGCCGAGTGGTTAGAACACTCGCCTATACGGCCCGGGTTCGATTCCTAGCAACCGCATGTGAGATTTGTGGTGGACAAAGCGGCGCAGGGGCGGGTTTTCTCCGGTTTCCCCCACCATCGCATTCCACCGGTGCTCCATCTTCATTTCGTGTATCACCAGTGTCATAGCCTGCGGTGCCATGGTAGTAAAAGCGGATGTTAAGGACTATAAAAAACACAGATTCGTGACTAACATATACTTTTGTATTAACTCTCCTATTGAATATTATACCAATAATTATTTTATTTTACAATTGTCTGACAAATTGACTGACTCTTGAGAGTACTTAAAATAAATGAACTAAGACATGGTGGAAATCCGAAAAAAGGCAGTTACCTAATCATTGCAAACAAGAGTTCATTTGGACCTCTAGTTTGCAAAGCATCACTCTGCTGTTAAATCATGGCGGGGGGTTAGTTTGTTAAATTAGTATTATTAAACTATAGAACTTATTAAATATGTCATCTTTTTAATTTTAAAATATTACCAGTGTCTGTTACTCAGCATACAATTTGAACATGAATCAGAAGAACAATATTTGCAATTCTTTTTCCACACAAAACATGTGTAGGATCGGAGTTGGATATGTGAAGCCAGACTGAAAAATTCAGTGCCATAGTCAGAATTTGAACCATAAAATCTGTGGTGCAAATATCGGTTTTGGTATTGAAAATAAGAGTCTGAATAAAACATTTTGAAATGACTATCAACGAATATGTTGTTGCTATTATTATTATTATTATTATTATTATTATTATTATTATTATTAGTAGTAGTAGTAGTAGTAGTAGTAGTAGTAGTAGTAGTAGTAGTAGTAGTAGTAGTAGTAGCAGTAGTAAAGTATCAATTTAAGCATTTCATCTTCATTTGTCAATAATAAACGAAAGTATCTAAAGGAACATAAACACCACACTGAAATTCATATTTTTTTCTAAATTATCTTCTCCATCAATCCCAGAATAAATGTAATTAATATGTAGAAACAAAAGCAAATATTTACCTTTTCTCAGAGTACATCGAACTCAACGCCTTGCAAGGAAATTTGCTGCAAACTTAGCAAAATTAGGTGAATAGAGCGTAGCCTCCTAACTGAAAAGTATAAGATGTTGCGTCGCTATCCATGAATTCAAACGTGTCAGCAGCTGATTAGTGGTTCGATCTCCACTTTCCGTGTGCTTATTTTCTGAACCGGAGCATTCGCAAATATTTTCAGTTCCTTGTAATTATCTATTGTCATCTGTAGAGATAGCAACTTGGGCACCGATAGCGGGACGTGCAGATACCAGTTGCATACCTACCGAGTAAAGACCGACCTGCATTGGCGACTGCGGGCGCCGCAGTTACTACCAGTAGTAACGCGTTGGGTAACGTGACTAAACGTAGCAGTATATTATGTTCTATATTACAATAATGTTTAACAGGCAATTAAAGCCTTTGATGATAGTACATACCCTTCAATCAGGATTGTAAAACCTCCTGCATCAAGTGGGTTGCATGAAGATTTGCATTTCATACAGAAGAACCTTGCAGATATATCTACGACAATAACACATATTTGGAAACATCGAACATTGAGATGCCTGAAGCCCTGAAAGCTGTCGATGAACTTGTGCAAGCAATTAATCAGAAACTCGTGACATCTGTTTAGACCGTGTGAAAAAGAAAGCGAAGACAGTGTTTGGAAAAAAATGTCGGATTTTCAATAATGCGTGAAATACGAAATATACTACGAGCTGTTGCTACGGAAATAATTGCTGATAAAGTATCTTACCCAATAGTCGATGATGTTTCCTATTTCCGTTTTGCTTCAATTATATCTTGTGATGTGAGGCAAAGTTTTTAACAATATAAAGCCTGTTTACATGCCAATCAGAGACGATTCACATTTGAGACGTTACGATTGTATGCTGTGCATTCTAATCTACAATGTATTTTGAGAGAAAACGAAACGGATAATAATGCTGATGGCGTGTTGCCCAACAGTAATAATTAACATTGCTAGTTCCCGCAAATGAGTGGTATTTATGTTTACCAACCATCCAACCTCAATCGCCTTCTACTGCTATTGAAAATATCAAAGTCTACCACGCAACCGCTGCCCCATTTTCCTTCTATTGGTACCACAGCACTACTACATACCGTGGTGCGATGACTTCGATTCTGTCCCGCGATCGGTCCCCAAGTTGCTATCCCTAGTAATCATAAGAATTTAATCAACATCCTCAAAGCAATTATTCTCGTTTTTTGTGTCAGTAACATTTTAATTTCCTTCCTATCTAGCGAGACATTCCATCACGAAGGAGATATTAATGCGCCCTTGTATTCATTGTAAGCTAATATAAGCATTAACAATGCATGGCCGAAATAAATCCTTTAACCTGACAAGAGTATTCGAGAATTATAGACAGATACCTTTGAATGTGGGTGTTTAAAAGTAAATGTTGACTTTGGGAGAAATGTTTGTCAGTTGAGGTAGGCGCATTTCCTAGTTTTATTTGCAGCATTTATAATTTATATTTTATAAAACATATGTTTATAAAATTTCAATCGAATTGCAGCATTCGTAAGACTGTGCCAAATATTACAATGCTAGGCGAAATAAATTTGGCCATGTAATTTGCGGATCTATGGGAGGCGTTTTATCAAAAAGAGGGTACATTGATCTGTCAAACTTTTATTTCGCACAGGTTACGAAAATACATTTTCCAATAAGTAAATAAAAAATAAATTAAGGCACGCGTTACACGGGATTGAAGCTTCTCAGCAGAGGCACGCTTCAACCATTTCGGCTATGCTAGTCTCACACACACAACTGTTGCTAATTACACTTATCTTTGTAAGAAAGCACCCATACTACTTCAGGCTCACTACTTAATCGAAACATAATAACAACAGATTTTCTGCAAGTGCATTGAAGTTGAATTTGCAACAATTTCCAGTAAGTTCACAATGATTGCTGAGATATTTGTTTTCAAACCTGCGGGGTGAATGGATGGCTGCCATGCCCACTTGAACACAATGGGAAAGGAAGTAAATTTGAATTTTGTTCTCATACCACCTATGCAAGAACTCCTGAGAATTAGGCAATCCGGCGCGCGGTGGGTATTTACATTTGTGAAAGATAGTACCTAGCATCCCGGCAATTATCTCCAGGAAAGCCCTCACACATCGGCGGTAATCCGGGGGCGGCCCGTCTTGTTGGAGAAAACTCACTATATCAGGATATTTGGAAAAATCGATGTGCTTAGGATTTACGAATATCTGCTACGCGTAAACATAGCTTTAAAGAAGAGTTATCTGATTAAATCCCGACACTAACCCTCGGTAGAGTGAATACATTTCCTAGATACATGTGTGGGTTTTCTAGTGTACAATAAACTCGCGTATGACTATTTACTGTTTCGTTAAGTTTGAACTGGTTCTCATTAAACTGCACAATCTTCGCCACAAACTCTTCAACCTCATTTTCCATATGCTGGAACGATTAAAAACTCCATTCGTAGTTTTATTTTGCCCTCGAATGTTTTTAATAATGTTGGTAGGTTCGCTTTCTTCTTAACGGCTTTTAGGGTATGTCGCGCACTCATACTGATAATTTCTGTTTCAGGAACCCATTGTGCACATCACTTTTGGCACCAAGTGTCAAAATTATCACAAACCTGTGTAATAATCAAGCTGTTGAAGGTCACGTTTCAAATTACGCCTCCTCGCTCATTGAACTTCAGCGGCCTATTCAGACCTGAATCATCACTTTAAAATGAGTCTTCATTTTGAATCAGTATCATGAGTCAACTGTTTAATCCAACAGTTATAGGGTACCGATATTTTTCAAGAAACCACCCTACTCTCTATTTCGCAGTACTTAATTCAATGCAGGTCTAAAACAAATCTAATGTGTTCCATACGCATGACTTTCTCTACCAGTCCCAACAAACAAACTATTCTTACAAAAGATTATTCTTTTATCATAATTCTAATCGAGATAAACTTCCTTGTAAGTAGGAGGAAAATGAGGGAATTCACTAAGATAAAGCGATAGTCAAATCTTTTTAATGGTCGCAATGTGAAGCAATTCACATTCGATTCTCTTTGCATGGCCAGGTGCAAAACAAATCAAAGATGAAACGAAAGATGACTTACTGTTTGGAAAAAGTTTAAAATTGAAACTAATAAAACATGTCTCGGAATAGGTTTACTCTACAAAAAATATATATGACATAAATTGTGCCTTGATGAAATCTACATTTTTTGTATACTTTTTTTTTTTTTTTTGTCTATCTCTTAGCGTTTATCAGTTACACAAAAGTCATACAGAATAAACGAACCTTCAGAGAATATTCTCAGAAAATTGAAAATACTCTTTCGTTTTTTATAAAAACATCTTAAGCATATGGCATTTTAATGAAAATCGTTAAAGGGATTTTTGAGAAAATCCAAAATTTCCAAAATGGTTCAATGTAAGGAGTTTTTGGGGTGGGGAACTTTACTAAAAATCTACGTGCTGTATTCTTGGAAAATACTGATATTGAGTACCATATTGATGGTCAACCGACCGTTCCTTTTTTAGTTATGCTGTCCACACACTTGGACTTCATGAAATTGGGGGGGGGGTTCAGGGACCCTAAAACGCGCATTTTCGGCGAAATTTCGGTATCGAATTGTTGGGTGAAGCACAATTACTTTTCTACATACTGTGTATATTATAAATACGTGCTAGAGAAGGTCGAAACATGCATGCATACATACATAATACATACATACACACATACATACATAAATGCACGCACGTACAGACATATATACATGCACACTTGCACACACACAGACATTCACACATACATACATACATTACATTACAATACATACATGCATACATACATACATGCATACATGCATACATGCATACATGCATTCATGCATACATGCATTCATGCATACATGCATTCATGCATACATACATACACACACATACATACATAAATCTAATATTTTCAACTGCTAAATATAGAATATGTAAATAGTATTCAAAATTCAACACCTAAATAAAATTACAAACTTCTCAATACAAATGCATATCATGTTTAATAAAAGATCAAAATTAATACTCAAAGCAATTATAAAAACTTAAACTTACAATATTTCATGAACTAAAACCCCATCCATCCGCTTATTTGAAGCGCCAAATTTCCATAATTAAAATTTTGAATTCCTTTGTCCACAATTAAAATGCTCAACATTTGAAATCGCATTTCATTATTTCATCACTCAGTTTACTCTCCTGGTTCAAAAACATAGTCCTGGTCTTGGAGAACACATTTTTTTTTATTAATGGACGCTCTTTTATCTGCTATGTTTCTCAGTGTCCCATTCTATACTGGGCGTGTAAGACCGCTTAATTTTGCTCAGAGGCCTCTCTTTCAGGATTGAGGTTCTGTTACGTGCCGTAAGTCTTTGACACGGGACCAACGGTTTTACTCCTCTTCCGAAGGAAGCCATGCTAAGGATTTTTACCCCCGTAAAAATGCATCGTCCTCCGCCGGGTTTGAACCCGCGACCTAGGTACATGACGTTAGCATGGTAACCAATACACCGCGGAGGGCGACGTTGCAGAATATATACATATTACACCGTAGCCTCTTCACTAATCCTTATCTCCATCCTTTCAATTTTACTTAACTTTTTTTTTTATTTTCTTCCCTTCCCTCCCTCCTCTCTTTTTCTCTCTTCTCTCCACCCCTAACTCCATCACCTCACTGCACCTTCATCCCTTCCTTCTTCATCTGCAATTTCATCCCCATCTTCTATCTGCTTACACTACCTCAATTCTACCAATAAGTGTCATAAAATACTTACTTTTATTTCTATACGTCATAGCATTTCGCTCATATTCCTCATCTCTTCAGTACAGATCCTTTTCATCATCTAAGTTCTCAGCTTCAAAACTGTAATCTGCCCTTATTCTCAACTATTTCTCAATTTGTTTATCATTTCTTCTTCTTCCCTTCTCTATTTATCCTTTCCTGGTAACTCAACTCCTTCCCTTTTAACATTTATCAATAGTTTCTTTACGACAATGGAAATATTCGATGATTTATCAATCATAATTTCAGTCTTCCTTTAGCCGTATTGTATTCCAGATTTGTTCCCCCTCTAGTTCTATTCTAAACTGTCTCAAATCTTACCCATGTTTAATGCATTCAAAGAATTGGAGTATCTAACTTCTCACAAACCTCACAAACTCCGGGGGGTATTTTTTTTTGTAGTGTTTAACGCCCGCTTTAACTACTGATGGCACCGCAGACGGTGACACTGATGATACATGAATGATGATGGAGCACCGGTGGAATGCGATGGTGGGGGAAACCGGAGTACCCGGACAAATCTCACCACAAATCTCACATGCGGTCGCTTGGGATCGAACCCCGGCCGTCTAGGTTAGAGGCAAGTGGTCTAACCACTCGGCTGCGGCGCGGCCCCACAAACTCCGGTTCTCTTCTTTTATATCATGCATAAATAAACGTATATGGCCCATGATCCGTTAATTAATGTAACATTCCTTTGTTAGGTTTAACGTAATCCATGCTTAATCTTTCCTTAACTGGGAAATATTCTATGTGCTTTTCTTCCTTCTTCTACATAATCAACTTTCTCTTCATTTCTTGTACGTTGTTGCAATATATACCTATACTTTTGTTTATTTCCTCCTTATTACACTTTCTAAACCAATAATCTATTTTACTGAACCTTCAAGATTCAATAAAATAACCTAACATAATGCATCCAAAATCTACCACTGGAAAAAAAAAAAAAAAAAAAAAATTACTGCCGAAATTTGAAACTATGAAAATTTATGTTATTATGTGTGCTGAATTCGAAAATGCATCTCATCTTTTCCTACCACGTAAGGCTTTTGTTCAGGAATGCAATTCCTCTTTTTTCTAATACTTGGTCCCATTACTTCTTTCACTCCCGACTCTAATTCTGAATCCGTGGAATTAAAAAAACCGGTCTAATTTCACAGACACTGCTAAATAATCTTTTAAGAGGTTTAAATCACACAAAAGCCCAGTCTGAATTTTTAGCATCTAGACTAAAGGAATGGAATCCCTTACAACCGGGTATCAGAGTATCAATTTATCGTAAGCGTCAACATATTTTTCTAAAAATGATGATCTTGCATATTGCAATGATGAGAGGGAACTTATGCATCAACTAGGCAGAGAACAAATTCCTGATGAGTGGTGTTTATTTATCGACTCTCCAAAGTCAAGTCTAAACGATTTATTGCTACACAATGGTAATATTTAACCTTCGCTTGTGGCGTAAATATGAAAGAAACGTACAGAAACATGGGTATCTTCCTAAAAACAGTAAGTTATAATGACTACGAGTGGCAAATATTTGGAGACCTAAAAGTAATTGGTCTATTAACCGGATTGTAACCAGGATATACGAAATACCAGGCGAGAAAAAGTAAAGCTTCACGCACTCGTAGATTTACATAAAACATTATTACTACCGCTCCATATAAAGGTGGGCTTAATGAAGAATTTCGTTTAAGCAATGAACAAAAAATAGGAATGGTCTTCAGTATTTAAGAGACAAGTTTCCCAGGTTAAATGAGGAAAATTAAAAAAGGGCATTTTCAATTGTTCTCAAATCCTGAAAATCTAGGAGGATCCTATGTACGAGGAAAAACTCACCGAAACAGAAAAAGTAGTGCAGTGTGCGTTCAAAGACATAATGTTCAAAGTTCCTGGGAAATTACAGAGCAGATAACTACATTGAAGTTGTGGAAAATTTGTTAAGTTCATATGAGGTAATGGGGTGCAATATGTTCCTTAAAATTCATTTCATGTGCTCCCATCTTAACTTCTTTCCACCAAACCTGGGAATAGTGAGCGACGAGTATGGAGAAATATTCCATCAGCAAATATCCCAAATGGAAAGGCGATATGCAGGAAATTTGTCTCTTAACATGTTTGCTGACCACTGTTGGTTTCTTGTCTCTGGGTGTTCCGGGCCCGCCACAAAAGAAAGTCTTCCAGAAAAAACATTCTAAAATTGTAAGTTTTTACAATTTTTTCAATGCATATTTTTTGTTTGCTTTTTTGTTTATAAAAGTATTTGACATTTTATCAGTAACCACCACATCATTTTCAATAAAATTGGTGCTTTTGAACGCTGAATGTAGTAAAATATTTAGTCGGTAACTTCTTTTATGAAAAAATATTAAATTTTATCCAGAATACTAAATAAGGTTGCCAGAGAAAAATGGTGCATGATAGGGAGTTTAGGACTTCAAATCCGAATTTAGGAGACCCGAATTAGTAAAAGTTACACATTTTCGTTTATTGGAATGAAAATTTTTAAAATTTTGTTGTACAGGCCATTTTCTTAAAAGCAGTAGCAAGGTCACTGTAGGTGATGTACTCGTTGCTACTTAACATCTTACGATGTGTCCTGTTTAAGTACCTTTTCATATTAATTGTGCTACTTTCCGCCTCAAATTCTATTATTCCTATAAACATACTTGTGTGATATATCTTTATAGAAATTACAGGAATCATAAACTGTATTCGTTCTGGGAAATCCATTTAATCATTACCAGTTTCGTTTTGTTTCTCCTTATCTCTTGTACATGATGAATAAAGTTTAATTCTCATCTAAGTATAATCCCAGCCGAGCCAGTTGGCTCAGGCGTTTCGTATGGGACTGGTATTCGGCAGGTTCAAGTTCGCTCTCCGTTGACTGCGCACTCTGGCCCTGAGTTCTTCCGTGGTTTTCCTGGGACCACTTAGGCGAATGCTGGGGTATGGTATGTCTACCGCGGTTCCTTTCCTTTTCATTCCTTCATCTTTCAATTCGGCGAAGGTGTGGCTTGAGACTCCGCAGGCAGATGGTACGGTTGTTTACTCTGAGTGAAACTCTCTTCCCCCTGGTTGCGCTGGTTGAGGTTAAGTGCCATTGTAGAGGCATCCTTTTGGCCTCGCGGTGCTGTATAGCCTCCGTGGCGCCCCAGAGCTGCCATCTAGTAACTATTAGGGACTTCCTTGCGTCTCTGAACTTAGCTCCGTCGTTTCCTGTGAGCTGGCCTGTGGATTCCCCTCCTCATGACTCCTCCCCGGAGGCGGCGGGTGGTAGGCCGCAATAGATCCGTACAGGGTTGCAGTTGCTGAGGTGTCTCCCGCTGTTAATATGCTCTACCCTCTACCTCCTAAGTATAATCCCAATTTTTTTGATACTTTTACCTTTTAATCTCTTGAAGTTGTTTGTTGACTTCCTAGGATACTAGAATAATCCAAACCTATTACCAAAGCCAATTCTATGACATTTATTTAAACCCGGGTTTTTATACACCTAGCCTTCACTGTTTCCAATAGCTTCGTCACTTTGCACCCCGATATCTTTGATATGTCAAGGATGATGCCTTAGAACACACATCACACTCTCCGGGTCAAGAGGTAAGGTGACCATATCTAAATTATTCATCATCTAAAAAGCTCACCATCATTATTCTTGTAGAATACTGTAAATATAATTTAATGATAACTAGAACTACCTCTCTTGCAGCCTCTTCTTTTACCACCTCGTCCTACCTTTTAACGTTTAGGTAACTGTACACTCCCAATCATATAAGCATCCATACTGCCAGGCTCGTAACGATAAACGCAACGTTACTCTTGGTGAAGGGGGCCAATATTTAATAGTAAATTCGCGCTTAAGGCGACACTTGCGGTGGGTACTACATCAAAAAACGCATCGTGGCACATCTAGTTAGAGTTGCCGATTTCAGGATGGCTGCATTCCTGTTTTCACCGTGTCAGTATGTAGAACTTATTGCAGATAGCAAGAAGACAACATTTTGAATTTTATGCCTGATGGGTCACACTATTCAAACTGCCCAATACATTGAATTAAAGCACAAGCAAGCGTTTACCCAAACTTACTTTAAAGACTTTAAATATTTCGGCGATAGTCCAGGAATAGTTCAAACTACATTTCTCACAAATTCACCAATAAAGAACCCTTTTGATGTTGGAAAATTTTTATTGACACAAATGTGTACAGTGTCTCTAAAAAAAGTATAATTATATTGGTAGAAGGGCCTCTATCAGTCCTAAAGAAGTGCGGCTATTCAAAGGTTAGTCAATGATATGAAACTTGATGAACTGAAGCTTTCATGAGGATATTTTTAAATGTTCTACGTGTGTTAATGTTTCTATATAAGAAAATTCAGGTAGTCAAGATCAATGAATGTGACACAGTATATTTCTAATTTGCCAGTTTTTCTTATTATATCGATTTTTTTTATTTTAAACACAGTTTAACACTACTATTGTTGTTTTTATGGGATAGTGTATTAAACTCTATTTTAAAATGATGATTTGTAATGTATTTCATTGGTAAACGGGATTTTGTCGATTTTATAAATAATAGTATTACAAACTAAGCAAGTGTAAACATTTTCCAGTATATCTTATGTAATATCTGTAGTACCGTATGTAATAAAATACACCTCCAATTCGCATAAACTTATAATTACAATTTATAATGTTTTATTTTTCTCCTGAATAGTTCTAAAAACCAACAGTTCTTTTTGCTCCTACTGATTCAATTGTATTATAAATGCTAACATTTCATAATATAAATACAATATATTTCATTGCAGTTTATTGATAAGGATTCCGTAGGTAGTACACGTGTTCATGGCTGAAGTACGTAAGGTTATTTTTTTTTTTTTTTGGTAGTGTTTAACGCCCGCTTTAACTACTAATGGCACCGCAGGCGGTAAACGTAAGGTTAATCAATGAGAACGTCTTCTAAGCAGTCTGCAGCACTGAGTATTTCCATGTGGATTAAAGTAGTATAAAATGAGGGCCATCGGATCAGAGACATATGTTTTTAAAACCGTCCAAATAATAAAGCATATGTGCTGAAACCCATGTAGCGTAGACGGAGAAAACATTTCAATGAGGCGTGGTGTGTATTGTGCCGACTATGCTCGCAGGTTGGATGAGCCAGAGAGTGGGAGAGAGAGAGAAAGCGAGAGAGTGAAGACACGTGTGAGTGTGTGTGTGTGTGTGTAGCGATACAAAAGTCGAGGTCAACACTCGAGTGTAAGAAGGAACGTATCGAAACTTCTACCTTTTATACACACAAGACAGTTGTATAGGTAGACTAGTTAAACGTGCGTAACTGTATAACATGAGGTCACCACTCGAGTGCAGGAACGAACATGTTTACCTCCTGATATACACGTGACAAAAGAATAGGTTGGCTAGGTACACATGCGCAGAGGTTCAAGCAATGATGTCACCATTCACATGAAAATATCCAAATCTCCCCATCATTCTACAGCTACACACTGATGAACCGGTCCTTCCCTGTTCTGAGTGCACAGTTGACTGAGGGCCGTCATCACGAATAGCGAGATTATTAGAAGCGCAATCGAGAGCGACAACGCTGGGTAAACCTCGCAGAGTACGAACAAACGAAGCAACATTGTGACCAAAATCATGAAGAAACATGCAACGATGATACACCGCGACGTGTGCCGTAAGCTAAAAGGGTAAGCAATTGATGAAAAATCTGAAATCTGTGCTTAGTTTACTTGTGATAGAAAGATAGGTAACAAGAAAGTAAAATTGTGTAATTACAGAACGATCGAAGGAGAAGATGTGCCTCCATACCGGGACGAGGGTCGTTCGATGCCAGCGTCCGAGGGGAGCATCGAGACCTTGAGCGAGAAAAGAGACGTAGTTGAAAAAGAAAGTTAAGTGCAAAAAAAGAAAAGAAAATCAGTTCCATTGTCAATAAAGAAAATATGTAAAAACAATACTGGTAAACAGACTGCATGTGTCTACATGTCCGATAAGAAGCATGAGAAGATGAGAAATAAGTCAAAGACCACCAAGAAGAAGAAGAAGATCGAAGATGATATAGTAATCCTCCTTGATCCCATTTCATAGAAAAATCTGGAGAAAAGATAAAACCCAATGGTGCGTTTATGCTAGATGATATCTCCATTATAGCCCACGATAGTGTGAATATAGGTCTGCATTACGAACTCCCATCCCTTAAACTCATTGCAAACGACGAAACATTCGTATTCATAACAAAAGAGGACTGATAAAGTTCAAAAATAGCAGTAATGGAATTGTATCTGAAAGACGGTGGGTTTCCCTGTGTATCGAACAGTGAGAATATAATCCATGCATACATTTTAATGGTGATTATGAATAAAGTTAACGAAACAGCTTTTGTGAATACATGTCTAAACGAAATAAAGCATAATTCTGGATAGTGATGCTCTAACAGGACTGAGAAGACTAATGCCCTATATTGAAAGACATTTCTTTCAATTGCATGATGTACATAAATCAATGTGTTCATACAAAGCGAGAGGTAGGATGTCAGGAGAAGGATTAAGGAGATATATATTAAAATCAATAAAAATACTAAATAAAATAATAATATTTCATTCATTCTTTATTGATGGAAGAAAATGCGAAAAAAAAAAAAAATTACAGGTTGTATATAATATATTGGAAAGCTTGAGTTTGAGGTTTACAAGTGAAGAATTTATCATGAATAATCAAACAAAACAACTATGCATGTGGAGTCTGAACCTCTAAGCGGATGTTAACAACTCCGGTCACAGTCTCCTTAGGCTGACGAGAGCAGTCGATGACAAATAGCGGCGCATATTTCAGAAAAACATTTTTCTTCAAGAGGGGATAGTTTCCTTGCCATAATAAGAATACTGATCTTACAGAGAGCAAATCTGTAATTTTCGAAATCTAAATTCATATCATTCACTATTTAGATAAAACGTTAGGGTTAGTAATATTGCAATAATCAAATAAGAGCTATCCTTGGCAACACAATCCAATCTATCAGCTTGTGCACTTACAATGACAAACACGGTTTCTCAAGCTTCGATGTCGTCACAATGTTCCATGTGAATGTTTTCGTCTGCGGTACAGCAGATTGAGTATGAAGGTCCAGTGTTCGAAAAGCAACGTGTGGAGGCTGATCTGACTTAACAACTTTTAGTTTCTCCACCCTCTCAGCATAAGAAAGTCGAAGTAGAGGCATCCCCCATTCAATCCTGGTTAGTTTAATAATGGGTAGATCGTTGACCATTATACAGTTATTAGAATTCTTAGATCTAATGAGGACGATTTCGAACTTACTATTCGAAAGCAAAGCCCAGAAACATAGAGAGGAACGATGCATTCACAATGTCTACATCTTCTCCCGGATAGGTCCAGCCTGCATTCTGCAACTGATTAGAGTCTAAAATATTGAGAGAAGCGTAGTTGCGCAAAGTCAGTGAAACGCTTGGATTTCTCGTCCTGTCTATAGTAGTACCATTCATATCTATGTGAACTTCGTCAAAAAGAAGTGCAATGGCATTGTTGGTTAGCTTTGATGATGAGAGTTCACCATTAGGTACAGATAGCTTCTACTTGGAAGTGCGTACAAATCCTCAGCCCGGCATGGTATCCGAATTTCATCGTTCATATCGAAAGCCAAGGTAGGAAGACATGTTCTTCTACTTTATTAATCTTATCATCAAAAGCTGGAACACCTGTGACATCCAAAACATCCATAACAAGACCTTGAATTCCAGCTCCACGAGGAACTTCCCATTAGATGATGTTAGTACTTTGCATGTCAAACACGGAGTAGGTTGCAATACTGAGCGAATCTTTTTAGTATAGTAATACTTTCTAAAGCTTATTCCCATTTCGTCTTATATGTAACATCGGAGCTATAACCTCGTCTCTGAAGTCTAGTGTATCGCCGTTTTGTCCACCACTCGAATGCTGACCTCATCAATGAGATTTTTGTCGCGATTGGCAGTATATAGGGCTGAATGGTTCCTGAGAAATGTGGTAGCCTGGAGGAACCGACGGGAAAAATTCGTAGAGAGAATAAACACTCTTACCATTGATGAAGGAACCCGTTGCAAGGCTATACTCGATGAAGAAATTGTGTATATCATCTATTTCATAAGTACCAGGTGGAATCACAATAGTTTCAAGTCCTCCATCCATAACGCAATGGAAAAGTTTATTGCTGTGATCACCATTTAGTATTGAGCTATCTTGTAAACAGCATTTGGATCTAGGTGGAATTGGGGATTTGGATGTGCAGAGAAGCTAGAAGAACATCCACTCGCAGTGATAGTGTAACTCATTTTGACCATGCAGACACATTAGTGAAACTGTTTTATAACAGAAACTGCAAGCCCAATTGACCAAAAATCACTGAATCAAAATGTTGATATCTTCTTCTGTTATACAAGACTTTCACACCTGCGAGGTAAGATTCGGCCTCTTTTGAAGGACTCAGACTGCCAAAACAGACGAAATAAAACGCCACATTTCCATTCTTGCGTATAGCAGCCCAATATGTTCCTGGACCACATGAACTATCCAAGTTAATTACAATCCTCTCTGAACGCTAAGGTTGTAGAAGAAGTTTGTCGAGCATGTAGATGCCTCTAAAATTGGGAATGTGTAGCCGTCTAGCATAAGCTTCAATCTCAGTACCATTTGAGGCCATCTACGGGATATATATAGCCCTCGTCCTAAGTTTTTTGGACGTAAACATAAGCCCGTTCGCTTTCACTCCCTGCGTCTCCTTCCAGCATACCTAAGACCTTTTCCCGTTACTAAGGTTTCCATATGACTGTTGTGTCGGGCCAATTCGTTGAGTTGTCTCTTAGCTGCACGTTTCTTATTCATAGAGGTAGGGATCAGAGCAGCACCACCCGCCAAGCTACCAACAGCACCCAATGCCGCCAATAGAGGTATAGAGGTAAGAACTCACCCGTAGCAGGTGGCGGAAGAACCCTGTTCTTTGTCGAGCGTTTCTTGCGCAACGCGTGCCCAGGGCCAACTTTCGCTTCATTGTGTGTTTTCACAAGTCTAGAAGCGAGTTTCTTGCCAAAAGTAGTGTCAGCAGACTGTGTCCTATTCCAAGCTTGTTCTACAAAAACTTTATTTGCCAAATGCCTCGAACCTGTGTCCTGATGCGTAGTGTAAGCGAAATCGTGGTCAAGTCAGTACCTGTCCATTTATTAACAGGCAAATTTCCTCTCTGCAATCGTTATATAGTTTCGCTCCAGGGCCACAGTACTTGTAACCTGGCAGATGAACCTCAAATAGTAGAGAACTAATCAAAGAACTAAGTATTCCAGAACCTCTCTTGGATGACTTCCGAACTCGTAGCCGCATATATACCTTATAATTTTAGTCATAAGATCGAAGTAGTGAAGCAAATTTGTTCGCAATCTATACAAATTCTAGACTTCAACAATGATACATGTCAAGAAAGACATGGGTCTCTCTATTCCTCAGTAATATCAGGGCTCTCATCCTGGATAGCTCGAACGTGGGAAAGACAAACGTCTTTCTCAACATGATGATTCATGAGAACGGCCTTAGGTTCGAGAACCTTTACATATACTCCAAATCGTTGCACCAAGCAAAATACCAGTATCAGCTCTAAGTGTTGGAAACCAGACCCGATATAGGAGAGTACACATATGAGGATGGGGATAACGTACTTCAACCTTTTGAAGCCAAAGACAATTCCATATTTATATTTGATGACGTCATCAATGCAAAGCAAGGTAAGATAGCATCGTATTATAGTATGGGTAGACACCGCAAAGTCGATGCCGTTTACCTAGCGAAGTCATATGCAAAAGCACCAAAGCATTTAATTAGGGACAATGCATATATGATTGTGCTCTTCAGACAAGATAATCTCAACTTAAAACATATATTTGATGATGACGTAAACACAGATATGTGTAATACATAATGCAGATAATTGTGTAAACAAGTGTGGGAAAGTAATGATGGACCGAACCTGAGACCCTTTGTTTCACTGTATTAGACTTACCGATGAAGTAAGGGAAATACCGAAACTGTTTCGATGTTTTTATCAGAGTGAATAATTAAGAAAAGCTATTCATTTCAGCTGTGAGTTTCGGTAGCTTTGGATCCACGAGACCCATCGAGTAGATGTTTTAAGTATAAAAACATCATATGTGACCTAATTGCCAGCAAAACCGATTTGGGCCTGAATGGAAGGAACACGTGCCCAATAGGAAGTTGGATTACGTATTCTAGTTTGACCCTAATGTTTTGACTAGCAGGCTTAGGTTACTTATTGCATCAAGGGATGCAGTCAATTTGAATCATAGTTCCGAAATCCCAAAAGTAATAACAGAATTGAAAATATAAAAATTATAGTATGATCAGGCGAAATATTACTATTGATCTACATTCTCCAGAAAAAAAGTAAATTCTTGCGCATAAAATAGTAAAGGTCTTAGTGATTTATTACAGATAGATGTTATTGAAATGATACCGAATGCAAAAGAAAATACAAATTATATGTACATTCTTATTGCAGTTAATTGTTATTCGAAAATTGTTTATGGAAGACCATTGAAGGACAAGAGTGCAGTTAGCTTACTAAGGCAATGTAAGATACACTGTCGGATCTAGTTTCGTCACCTAAGAATATTCAATCTGATAATTGGTAAAGAATTTTACAATTGGCATTTCAGAAAATTGATGGTTACATACGGAAATAATCACTACAGTACATTCAGCACCATAAAGGCTGCTGCCATAGAGCGTCTAATAAGAACACTTAAAGCTATGATGCATAGAGGTTTTACGGCTGCAGGCTCTTATAAATGGCTTACAAATACGTACAACAATACTTAGCATTCGAAGATGCCCATGAAGCCTCTCAACGTGAGAAACATTTACCTTCTCTTGACCACGTTTCGTCATGATCAACTCAGGAAGGGGCATAGGAATGCATGGAGACTTAAAGATGGCGATTATATGCGAATCCCTACACATAAGAGCTTATTCGGGAAAAGTTACACTCCGAATTGGAGTAGAAAAGACTTTCGTATTGTCAGCACAAGATATAGAGTTCCACCCACCTGTCATTTGTTGCACGGCGAAGGAAATGAAATAAAAGGGGGGCTTTTATGGACATGAGTTGCTACGAACCCGGTATCCCAATACAGTTTTGGTTGAGAGGGTATTTAGACATCGCGGCAACAATTTACTTATCAAGTGGCTAGTGTTTCTCAGGATAGAAAAGAATGCACGAACCTGAAATAAAACACTTAAATATAAAAAATAAAAATTATAAATGAAGGGTTCTGGATCGTAGATATAATATATGGGTTATATTTTTTTCTCATAACAAAAGAAAAAAAAAACAGATTCCAATGGAATGCGTGTTTTATTGCAATTATTTCCTTTTCCCTATTCCGAATAAAAAAATGCATATTTATTTTATTAGAACAATTTCATGTACTATTCCAAGCATAATATTTTGTCAACTGAATATCGAAGTAGACGTGAGATAATTTGACAGCATGAATGTGGTTTTTGTGCGGCACAAATGTCTCTCACAGTTTCAGTACATATTTATTTTTTTCTTCCCCTATTCCCATTAAAAATGCACATTTATTTCATCCAAAACCATTTTCTATACTATTTCAAGCATAATATTTAGACAATTGAGTATCAAAGTAGAATAGCCGTGAGATAATTTCACAGCATGAATGTAGTTTGTGCGCAGTACAAATATCACTCCCCCCATTTTTTCAGTACATGTTTCTTTAAAACTTGTAATAAACAAAATCATATGCTCATATTTTTTAGTATATCAAAGATACATTGCTGTATTCTAAAAAAGAAATTTCAACGAATTACTTACTTTCTTTTATCGGTAACCATTTCTTATCCTATGCCAGCGTAATATTTTTCTGTGCATGTGCAGTACACATCCCCATTTAAATTTAAAAACAAAGAAACCTTTTTTTTGGTCAAAGATAACATGATTAAAATGTCTGCGCTCCCGAAAGAAAGGTTCAATGAAATGCTTATATAAGTATTTTTTTTTTTTTAATTTTCATGCTGCGCTTAGAGGTAAACATGTATTTTAGAGCACATTTTCAGTTGTGCACCATCCCAATATAACAGTCTGCTCAAGGTCTTGTGTATTTTTTTTCTTTCAAATTATGAAATATCTGGTAATGAGGTGTCTAATTTCTCTATGGAGTCCAAATAGCTATAAGGGATGAGACATTTGCGTCTTATTAGCTGCTGATGTCGAGGATTTTGGTATGCCGTGTTTGTAGTTTTAAAGTCCTCAGTACACGCGTCTTATTAGCTGCTGATGTCGAGGATTTTGGTATGCCGTGTTTGTAGTTTTAAAGTCCTCAGTACACAGCATATCTGCTAGGCCGGTCAACTTATCATCTACGAATCTATAGCTGCCAAGGAATCTGAAATATATATAGTTTTTCGATTATACGTATATCTGATTAGAACTTCTCCGGTTACCAGCCGTGTTATATTGATAAAATCCTCAAGCTTTCGGCCTTAATACTTCCTGAAGAGGGCCATAGAGTTATCATGGCCGAAAACTCCAGCGATTTTGTCAATATCACAGGCTGACAACCCGAGAAGCTGTAATCAATAATCATCACAGTGAACACTTCAGATCTTACAGACGTATATCTCTTATTGAAAGACAAATACTTTTCTGATGATTGCGAAATGCAAATTAGAGGTTCTTGTTCGTAAGCAATGTGTTTCACTAGAAATTGCGAATCGTAATTTCATAAACAATAGAAAAACATCGCGATTAAATTTCGTAATTTTCTATTTAGATTGCAGGATTTGTGCGCAGCCCCGAGAAGAACTCCGGTAATGCCACAATGGTCAAAACTTGTCTGATTCGAAATTTTCTTTGCATAGATGACAAACTTTCGGTATTTCTGAATTGCATTTCGTCCTCAGTGGTCATATTTAACTCTTTGCTCTCTGAATGCACAGCTATTATGTTGTCTGTAATTGACATTAATATGTTGAAAAAATCTTGAATTGCGCTTCCTCCCCTGAAAAGTTTGAATTTTGAAGAATCATCATACTGACAAACCAATTTTAAAGCTATTGATACCGCTTTATGGCTATGTATTGATCTGGTCCAACTGCTATCCGTAGATGGCTGAGATGACTGAAACTTTGTAAGAATCTATTCAACATCAGCATAGATAACATACGGAACGGAAGTACACTTTGAAAATGAATTGAATTCAACCGTATCATTCCTATTGATAATCTGTTTTTCCACACGTTTTTTTCTAAATTTGCTTCAGTTACATAACGTTTTGAACAGCCTTCACATATCCTCGTCTTGCATTTCCGTTTGGTCATCAGTCTCGCCAGAAGGCGTGATAGGTCAGTTATTAAGCAATAGTGTGGTCTGCCTTCATTGGTAATTCTTAAAAGGTTCCTATGATCCTCTTTCCGTTCCTCGATTTAGTACAACAGAAAGATTCAGCATTCATTTATGTCGTATACCGTAACTGATAATTCTCATTTGATCTTCGAATTTTGATATTTGGTCAAGTGATACAGAAAACGTTATTCCGCTGAAATCGAATTCATGAAACGTATTGAACTTAAGAGTATTAAGTCACTCGATTTCTATTCTGCTGGATAGGATAACTAGAAGCAATTAAACAATATCCGAGACATTTATTGTTTTTACACATAATTCACTCTACATTTATAATAATAACCTGTGAAATATTATATTTTAATTTTGTAGTTTCCTCATTAATGACTTACAACTTCATTAATTAATCTTCCGCGTTTAAAGCATCATATTGACAAGCATTTAGATTTAGCAAAGGTATCGGACATGGTGACTTCGAAGCGTTTTCAATTCAAATAATCCAATGCTGGAAAGTATGGGAGCTTTCTCTCATATCATTCACTAATGTTTGTATCTTGTAGGATAGGCTTCATTTTACTGTTGAAACTGAACTTTTCAATCACTTGTTTTTCAGGTGTTTGAATTAAATACTTTCAGACTAACGTCCCACATAACTTCATACAACACTTGTATTGTATCGAATTATTTTGCACTTCATTCCTATCCTGCGATTTACATGTATCTGGAAATGTTTGGGGATCTATAGTCTCCATAGTATTTTCTCTCTGACTTGTATAAACTCTGTTTTTGTAAGTTGATTTTATCTCAAAACATTGCAATTCCCGTTATTTTTGTGCACTCACGAATCTATTCTGTTTTTCCTTGCTGAAACTGAGGCATTTTTGGTAGCGTTTAACGGCCACTTTTACTACTATGGCACTGCAGGCGAGAAACTGGTGAGGTCATATGTAATGGTATCTGCTTTACTGGGGATCTCGTGTATGTCAGTGTCTGAAGTATTGATATTACTAATATTAGAAAGCAATGTCAGTGGCATTGTACATATGTTTAAAAATACTGTAGGCTATACAAGAGATGTTGCTTATAGGCTATATGTAGAAATGCCCAGTAAGATCTATACTACTTTTTGAACAAATAAAAACAAAACTGGATTTCTTTTATATTTTTAGCGCTGGCTTCCTTTAATGATCTTATTCATTTTAAAGCTGGATTTCAAACAATTAAGCGCCAATTTTAACATACATTGTTAAAAAAAACTGTTAAGTACTATTATTAAAATTCAATGTTGGTCTAAATAGACTATGAACAGATATTTAATTGAAAGTATTTTCTTGACACATACCTACAAAACAATAGCGGAACTACCAAATACTCTATTTATCTGTACATATCTAATACCTGTTTAGAACGCCTCCTTGATCTAAGGCACTTTGCTTATATGACGGGGGAGGAGCAAAATGGATGCCATGAAAACAATCCGGCTCAATACACCTACAACAAACCATATTTGAAGGTTTTTTATATTTATTACAGCTCTTTTACTCTTTATGAATTCAGTGAGTTTTGTAAGCAATTTTTCTTATTCTACTCTACTACATTCTGAAAAAAATAATACAATTATTAATTTTATTTAATATTGTTAGTTCTGTTAATATTGTCAGTTAAATTTATTGTGAACTGTAAAACTCATATTTTTAACACAAGCTGCTAAAAGATCTTTTCTTCTTTTCTTGTTTTTCTTTCTTTTGAACAGAGTAATTCACTTTTAGAAAATTGCTCAAATGGTATCCTTTTCCAATTCTACTTAGAATAAGGTCAAATTTGAGACAGTGCTGTTAAAAATTTATATTCAACGGCTTTTAACACATACTCCATTACTTTTTTAAAATACCTTTGTTTAGTCTTATTCTGTTATTTTATCATATGCTGAATATTGCTGTTTTTTTTAAAAAAATTGAATTATTAATTAATTTCGAACAATAGAGCCGCAATGATCAGTACTTTTTTCTTTCCACGGTTCTTTATTTATCTGGCTCGGTTTTGGGCTGCCTAGACCCATTTTGTTTTACTGAGTGGAATGAAAAAGAACAGTACAATTCGTTATTAGCATTATTGTTTCTACTAATGTAAAGTTTCATACTGTAAATCGATTTTTTTTGTTTTTGTTTTATTTTCACTCAGTTGGTCTGGTAAAAAGTCAGTCTGTGTTGCTTATACCCCGAAGTCAACTTTTCTTGTCCTTGATATACCAGTTGGAGTCCACCGTTGTTGATCGTTGTGTTGTTGGTACATTTTCTTAAATTTCTCACGCAGGAAGACGTGGTATTCATCCAGGACCAGCACACTCTTTCGCACTATCTTGTGTTTACGGTCTTCAGCGAATGGATTTGATGTAGGATATTTTGGGGCAATTCCACCAATTTTTTGGTTGGTAGTATTTTCACAATTTCGGCTATGTGTTTCTATTCTCCAGTTCATTTTTAATTATTTGTTTTGTAAACATAGGCATCGTTACTTACCGTCAATCTCGCGTTGTAGTTGGCACTTTTATATATTGTTTCTTTTCTTGACTTACTTTCACTTGCTCCGTTCCCCCCAACTCCCACACCATCCACCCTCACACTGCCAACATGTTCAAGACTGTAACACGATTTCGTGTCTAGCCCACTTTGATACTAAAATCCTAAGTTCTAGACCTGGTTTTTATACAGTAGTTTTCTCCTCGGTTGTCCATGAGGTAAGGACTTTTTTCCTGTATGAGCACGCATATCCACAGCTATTGGTAAAGTTCTTAGTATTTGTACACACCCTTTTTCAATTTTTTTCTCTTTACTCTTGGGATAGGGCATGGAACTACGTTCCACTTGCTGTAGGAAGTATGACATTAATCTTGCTTTCTGCATTTCTAACAAGCTTTTTGGTTTTTATTTTGAAAGATTGTTACCGTACAGTTAAAACTTATTTTTCTCACTGTATGGCTCACAGGGTCACTTTGTATTTATTTTCTGACTTTTGGAGAGCTTTTGATTACTACCTGTTTTTATCCACTATTCATAATGCATTTTCTTCCAAGCGGTTTTACGTTTAGGTTGAAAAAATTACCTACTCCTTGTATGTTCATCCGAACCCCGCACGGAGTTCCTCATTGATATGCATTCTGTAACATCACATCTCATGTCCTGAATTTAGAACATTCAATTCAGTCTACCTTTAACATTTTTGTTTTCCGTGTTTCTTAACCGTAACATTGCTTCTACAGGGCTTATTAAGCTGGCAGCTACGGAACTCAAACTTTCATAAGACGATTATTTTAAATATAGGGTGAAGAGTTAGACATTTTTCATTACTACACGACGGCAATGTTCTTGTTTTCTGTGTCGTCGAATACATGTGACTGAATAATATGCTTGGTAGTGATCTTTTCTTCACTGGTCTTTTTTCTTTCTTGGACATAGCATTTTCGGTCTCTGTTTATTGAGCTGACGGTTCTATGAGCGATGAACCCAACCACACCGGGAATGTTTATATTAAGTATAGAGGATGGGAGGTCCTTAAATTCGAGCATGAAGAAACTGGTCTTCTTTGGTTTTCCGTATCGTTACATGGAATGCGGCTAAGTGTACACGTTTCATCTTATGTTGTTGACATTATTTTTAAAGAGTCATGCACCTTTTTAATTCCCATACTTTCTCGTTTTCTCTCTCTCTCTCTCTCTCTCTCTCTCTCTCTCACACGTCTTCTCTCTCTCCCCCTCTCTGTCTCATCCACCTTGCGAGCATAGTCGCGGGGGACGGCACAAATCACAGCACGCCCCATCGTAATGTTTTCTCCGTCTACGCTACACGGGTATGCATTATTACATTTACGGTTTTAAAAGCATATGTCTGTGCTCCAATGGCCCTCATTTTATACTGTTGATTAACATTGCTACAGATACACGCATAACATAGCATTGATGAAATACTGTGAATAACATTGCCTTACCAATTTTGCTACTTCCTGCAGATAGTTTCCTAAGTACTGTTCTTTTCTGCAACTTCTCTAACTGTAGTGAAACCATTCTGTTGCCATTGTTATTCTATATTATTCTGATTCATGGAAATATTTACCTAATTTAGTTATTCCTTCTAAACGTTCATAACATATCTCTCTGTATAGAGCAGGCATAAGTACACCTTACTTATTCAGAACTGTTGCTATGCGAATCATAGGCATACTAGCTACAAAATTAATCTTAAAATTTTAATGAACCATGAAGGAAAGTTTTACTTCTCTACGTGCTCTCGATTTTACATATTTTTCGTTAAAATGTTTTCATATTTTAATTCATTCTGCTAGCGTAATATCATCAATGATAATAATACAGCAAAATACTACTTGCTTTCGTATTAATTGCGTATTTTTCGTTACGATGTCATCTATTGATGTAGTCTGCTAAGCGTATTCTGTGTAATAATATCAATTATAACAATACAGTGAAACACTACCTACCTTCGAGTTATGATGTTCTTCGTTACAACGTTTTTATGTTTTATTTTATTCTGCTAAGCTCATACTCCATCATCATGGTGATCATAATACAGTGAAACACTATGTCCTCTCATGTGTGCCCATTTTTTGTTACGATATTTTCATGTTTTGTTTTACTCTGCTAAGCGTATACTGTAAAGTGATGTTGCGATAAAATTCATCATTGCTGACACATACGTTAATGCTGCATTCTTGCTGCTGCTGTCTGTCTGTCTATCTGTCTGTGAGTCACTTGTTTTTTTCCTCGACTGCTTTCGTCGTGTAGAGCAAACTTGACCAATCATCTCCTTTCGAACACTGAGGATTACAAAGGATTCACGCAAATTAAATCGGCGTTGCTGTTTTTGAAAGCGGACACCGTCACCCGGCACAAAAATTGCACATCACGCAAAAGAGCATCTCAAGAAAGTCAGCTTCCGCTCCATCTATACAGTGTCCAGCTGAATAACGTTCTTCGGGCAGATTCCTAGAAGTGTGATTGTTGCCATGTTCAACGATAAGACCTAGAGCGGCAGCTATGCCTAGAGCCTGTGCAACCTCCAGTACGTCATCGGGCAGTCTGTTCCACTTAATCAACTACACCTACATTTCATCAATGTTCCCGAGCCCATGAGAACGGTCTCAGCATTCGTTTTAAAGACGAGGGATACTCTATCTCTAGAGAACTACCTATATTCACACACCTTATGGTGTGCGATTTCATTGCCGAAATCAATGCCAAGTACTCCAGCACTTCTGGCTAGATACACAAAACAATATCTTTAACTATAGGGTTTCTAAACCAGGGGTATTTTGATAGCCATGTGCTCAGTGTGTTTGTATTCCACGATCTAAATTGGTTGGACAAATTCTGGGGCGCATTTCGTCACACAAGTCCATTAGTCTACAGAACGATGACAGCAATACCTGGGAATATTAAGTGAATGATTTTATTTGTCACCGCTGTACTACTGTATCCAGAGAAAATGCATTGTTTTCCAAATTCTGCTGCAAAGAGTTCATTTTAATGATCAATTAATTCTTGAATCCTACAACCATGCAATTCCAGCGTCATCCACAAATCTACGCCAGTTCTTCCAGGCTATGCTGGTAAGTATAGTTTTGTTTAGGTATCTCTTGCTCCCCTCTCTTACTCTCTCCAACTGTATTCATTTCACAATATTGTAATTTCAAAACTCGCTTCGCCTCCTACAAGACCTTTACATGTGTGATTGTAACCCAAAGTCTCAATGCATCACTAGCCATTAGGTGGGAAACGCTTCAATTGAATAACCCACTCTTATTATTTGCTTCTTCATTGCGCTTGTTCTAACCGGCTTCCTTCTTCCCCCCCTCTCTCTCTCTGTCTCTCTCTCTCTCTCTCTCTCTCCCTTTCTCTCTGGGTCAGTGGCGGCGAGAAAATGAAGCTTGTGCCGGAGATGTTCAACAGCAGCGAACCACATCTGCGGTCATGCTGTCTTCCAACGTGTACTTTCCCATCGGCATTCAAACCAGGTTCGTCCGTTAACCAGATTTCTACCACTGGTGCATTACCGACTTCAAATTTTCATTGTAAGGTATGGAAAGTGGTGGCCCTGGACACCGAAAAGTAGCAGAAGCTCATCATCGATGCAAGATTATTCACAAGCAAATTCATAACCTCGAAGGTCAACTACAAGATAGCTATCTCTGTTCTGTCCATGGCCGTATTCTGCAAACTCATTGTCGTCTTAGAGATCAGGAGGGTGGTCCGTTTCGCTCAACCGTGAAGAATGGACCGTTGGAAAACATGTAGAAACTCATCGCCGGCATGCTATTTTAGAAAAACAAAAAGGAAGCATAAGTGCAAAAAAAAAAAAAAAAAAAAAAAAAAACTCAAGGCTCTTTAGAAATGCATGCAAAATACCTTTGCTTTCAGTGCATTTTTTTGTCTCTACGAAATTTACACTTTCATTAAATGTATCCGATTCACCAAATTTAGAGCATTCATGGAAGTGGATCATTACCTCAATAAAGAATACGGGCAAAGCATCCTAAAGCATCATTATCCTCTTAAGAAAAATGTATTGCATGCTGGAATGTTAAGCGATAATGCCTTCTATGACAAAACTATACAACTTAAATTTACGCGACATTAC
Organism: Hymenopus coronatus; assembly: GCA_030762935.1. Lineage (NCBI taxonomy): Eukaryota > Metazoa > Arthropoda > Insecta > Mantodea > Hymenopodidae > Hymenopus > Hymenopus coronatus. Next base: position 169,341,914 of record CM060900.1, read on the forward strand.
ATTTAAACATAAGTTTTATGTCTTGGAAACCTCGATAAAGGACCATACAAGAATAAACAAGATTATCCCGATTAATTATTATAACATGTTCCGCAAAAAAGTATTGTACATAGTTTCCTACGAGGAACAATAGACCACCGCAAGTAAAATACGAGACCTTAGAAATGATAGTTGCATATGCTACGGTAGATGTCTTGTGATGCACCTTGGCAGTGCCTCATCCTATATTGTTCCGGATAATGTTCACGTAATTGGGTGTTCAGTGTAACCGAAAACAGTGTTCCAGTGCATGAGAAAAACATCTAGTGATATACTTAGTTTTTCCGCCACTTATCGATCTCCCTCCTTATTTGTCCACGGCCTGCCCCGTATCGGTTCTTACTTAGCTTTCGCTATATCATATTTACTGGGAACTCCGCTCCACTTCTTTCTGTGCTTTCACCGTAAGTGGCACAGCACCATTTATTGTAGTGTTTAACGACCGCCTTTACTCAGCACCATTCGATCCTACTGGTGCAAAAGGGAGGTAGTGGAGGCCTCAACCAAAGCGGTTTCAACACAGAATTGACGCTTTCCTACAGTGATATGCTCGGTGCTAATGCAGACGTTCTGACGATGATCAAATGCCTCGAACGACACCCGAGCTCTCACCCAACACAGTATTAACGAGCTTCACACAGCGGTGTTTCTCTGCAATAGTAAAGCTTCACACAGCGCTGTTTCACGGCAATAGTATCTTCTCCGGGGTTAGCTACCTGTGATATCGATCTAGGTTGGAGGATCAACAGCAAAATTTCGCCATTTTTCGTCGGCGTAACCAATATTGGTACCAAGTATGGCGCAAGTTTTGCATAGCCAGAGATGTGTCGCTCATCAGAAACTGTCAGGTTTACCGTGAAGGGTAGCCTATCTTCACCAACGTATGAACGCTATCACCAAATGTAGGCTGTAGACTCCATCCAACGCATGCTAGAATTCCGGCCTTTTAGCTCTTATAATCCAACATTACCTTTTTCAACCACTGTTTGCGCCCAGAATCTTTCCAGCATTTCGTCAGCATCATCGTACGTCTCCTCAACTTAATGACCGAAATTCTGCCTTTCATGTTTATCGGGGAGCTCTAGAGGGGTTTCTTTAAGGGATCCGAGGTGTCCGAGCCATCACCACCAAGGACGGATGGAAGATTGTCGTCACCATTAAGAACTACAGACCATTTCTACCATCCAACTTCGGCGCAATGTCTCAGAAGAGCATTGAAGAGATAGCCACAGTCCTGTGCATGACTTCATAGGGAACGAAATGCTCAAGAGTGGATGCAAGAGGCGATTGTAAAATCCTCTTCTTCTCGTGACTCTCCGCTCTAACTAGTGCTCGGACTTCGAGTTATAACACAATTTCTAACAGTCTGCTTCATATCATCCGCCAGATGACATGCTTTGTGAGTCAGATTGTGTTTACTTTCATTCCAAATTCACAGTTCTGGATACCCTTAGACGTCTATGGACGCGTAAATGCTAAGGGTAACTATTTCAGCAAGTGCCGAATCGTCTCGCAAGGAATTTCTGCCTTTGCAGTCCATAAAATTATAACCATAAATGTATCCTCATGAGATGCCCACAAGACAACGTCGGATTCTCACCAATCACAACATCTTTCGATGCAGAAGTAAAATGCACCATTAATCTGGGGCGCAACAAGGTCCCCACCATGGACCGCATCATATCTTCTGAATCGTTTACAGTAGGCGATATTGCTCATAATAGCAACATAACTCCATTGTACGTTCTGAACTTCGACACCTGTTTTATTGGTAATCATCGTCCACACATTCGTGGACTGAAGAATCTTCTGCTGGTGCTACGACCTCAATGGATATAATATTTTTGGGATCTACTTTGTATGGATGTAATGAATGGCTTTCATGGGCCGCGCCGTGGCTGAGTGGTTAGACCATTTGACTCTCACCTAGACGGCCGGAGTTCGATCCCAAGCGACCGCCATGTGAGATTTGTGGTGGACAAAGCGGCGCTGGGGCAGGTTTCCTCCGGGTACTCCGGTTTCCCCCGCCATCGCATTCCACAGGTGCTCCATCATCATTCATGTATCACCAGTGCCACCGCCTGCGGTGCCATAAGTAGTTAAAGAGGGCGTTAAACACTACCAAAATGACTTTCATATACGGTATATTTAACGGTTTGTGCTTGTGTAATATACATTTTCCATTAATTCTGCTGGACAACCGGACTCTCCAGTCTAAGCACGACAGTGACCTGTCTAGCACCTTTTTCTGGTAGTCCTTCGCTTCGATGACGAACTTGCGGAGTACGAGGATGGCACCTGTTTGGTTTGCCCAGTGTTGTTAAACAAATCCTTAACTCCTGAAAGAGCAGAACGGGTACCTCTTTCTCCTATCTTCGAGCGGAAGATCAAGAACCGAATTTCACCATGCTCACATCACCTGACGTTCCATCTCTTCGGCCCAGGTTTCGCTGCTCTACCTACGCCTTGAGTTCGACCGTATTTCATACTTGATTTTTGGTGACCTATTTTGTTTGTAAAGTACATCTCCTTATAGTTCCTTTGTTTCCACACATATTTCATTTCTATTATATCTAGAAATTATATGGAATTAATGGCATTTCTATAAAATTAACGAAGGTCACTAACCAGTATAGTTGGAGCCTATGCCCCAAACCAATGTTCTTCTCCTTCATTTTCCAGAGCCTGTGTTCAGTGCTAGACTCGCGCGTGTGCTTCAAAATATATGTATGTACGTTTTGAGTGTCCATGTTCTGATTCCGCATCCAGAGCACCGTTCTTTGTGATTGCTGTGATTGTATTTACGATCCTTTTTGTGAGTACCATCATTGCACTAAATGCATTATGTGTTAGTTTCCACATGTGCCTTTTTTAAATTAATTGTTTTCTTTTTGTTTTCATAAACAATCAAACTGCAAACTCTAAATCATCCCCATTCTGCTATAAGTGTCATCACCATATAGAGAGCCACTTTCATCATTCTACCTGCAGCTGCAGTGCATACATTTCTAACTGTAGTTATAATCAACCATTATGCGTTTGGACCGAATATCATCCTAGTTGCCATAGTGTCAGACTTGCCGTGCGCCATCTATATATGGGACCTCCGATTGTTTTTCCCATATTCCTACACATTGGTTCAAAGTTTGTAAATGTTTCTACTGGTCATTATATGCCACATTTTGTTGCCCGCCCGAGACTGCCTTCACGATAAGCTAAGTCAGGCATCCCCAAGTCGAGTCAAGGTCGCTTGAGGGCGTGCGGGGCTAACGTTACACTCACTGGCCGCGTATCTACACAGTCCAGTATATCCGTGCAGTGGCGGTGTAACGCTACATATTAGTACTGTGGTGTCCTGCTTATGATGGCTGCTACATCCATGTTGGGAAGACGATCGTCCGCACTTGTGATATTTCGAGCAGAATGCGAAGAAAACTTTCTGTTTATGGTAGAAAATGACGCGGCAAAAAGTTTAGTGTGTTACAAACTTCTAAACAAAATAACTAAATATAATTTGCAACGACGTTACTTGTGGTGACGTTCCATAACCTCAGTGATTCAGTGTGTAGAAACCTTGGACTTTGATGAATATATATAACCATGCTGCGACAGTTGCGCGAAGAATTCGAACGTAGATTCCAGGACATTATATCACTTGAGAAATAATCTAAGTTATTTGCAACACCATTTTCAGGCGGTATCCTCAATAGTCCTATTAAACTGCAGTTGAAAGTAATAGATATACAAAATAATATTGAGTTAAAAGATAAATTTTAAATAGAAAAAGTATCAACGATTTCTACACCTCTCTAATACGCGAAAGATTTCCAAATTCCACTAGCTGGAAGAATTTTCTGCATGTTCGGGATAACCTATGTTTGCTAATCACTGGTTTTCTTAATGAAGTGTACAAAGTCACGTCACAGAAGCCAATTAAGTGATGTAAACTTGAAAGTATTTTTGCGATTAGGTAGCTCGCAAACAATAGTCCCAAGTATTGAACAGCTGGTTGAAAACAGACAACTGCAAAAATCACGGCGATTGTCGGACGGCTAAGAAAGAGCAGTTTTCATAGACATTTATTTGAAGAATATTATGTATATTTGTATTGTTTACTTCATTGAATTGCATAATATCAACAAGGTCCACGTCATATTACATTATTTATTTAGTTTATTAGTTGTGTATGAGTATTTGTATTTCGTTACTTGAATTTCCTGTCCATTAGATTTTATTTTGTATTATATTAGATATCAGTATTAAGGTGCATAAAATACTGCTATCGTTATTATGTAATTGACAGTGAAAGTGTAAGTTAATTTACACAATCGCAGTTCCGCCACTGTAGCACCTCCATTTCTTGCCCGCAGGGCTTTTTTTTTTTTTTTTTTTTTTTATTTTTTTATTTTTTATTTTTTTTTTATTTTTATAAAACAGTAACGGAGTCTGATCAGGACTCCGGTACTGTATCCCTATTTACATTTCCCCCCGTAGGTTTTACTGATTACTGGTTTTACTGTTTCTTTTACAAACATATACACATTGCACAAACATATAACATCCATGCCCAAGGCGGGACTCGAACCCACGATCCCCTGCCCACGAAGCACCAAAGCGAGACGCTTTAGCGAGCGTGGCCATGGGGACCGGCCAGGGCTTGAGGGCTTCTGCTGCCGCCCAAGCGGGCGGACTGTTGGGGACGCCTGAGCTAAGAGTTGGTTTTCATTACGCAAAATGTGGCTTCTTTCATTTTATATTTTTATCTGTTTATGGCATTTATTTGCTCACTATTGCTGGGTATTTTAGCATTTGTGCGCATTAACTTTGAGTTTTCCATTTTATCCGTTTCAATCATCACCATAATACTGTATTGGGCGTATTTATTATGTCTAAGCAAAGGCGTGTATACAACTTACTATTGTCTAAACAAGCTTCTAAACAACGTTTTGAGTTTGACTTTTATAGTATTTTGATTGTAATGTATTCAGGTACAACTATTCAATTGAGATTTTACTCTGCTTCGGGAATATCCTTTATATGTAAATGATATTTATATATTTCTCATGTTTTCATATAATATCATTCGTGTATTTGATGATTTTGATTTAATACATTATATATACATATTAATTTCATGTTTTTCTTATTTCTTTCATTTCTTGATACATTTAGAGTTAGAGAGTTCCACATTCTCAGGTTAGTCGGCAGTTCTAGTTTTTATACTCGTCTCATAACCTCAACCCTCCGTATGCCCTTCTCAATCTTTGGGAGGTATGGGTGTGGTAGTGTGGGTTTGTGTGTGTCTGGTGTGTCTGTGTGTTAGAGAGGGAGGGAGAGAGAGAGAGAGAGAGAGAGAGATATTTAGTTCCTAACCGCTAAATTCGACATTTATAGCTGTTCGTTTCCCTTTGTGCTTTGAAGATATGTACCTTTTTATATTAATTTTATTCTGCCTATTACAACTTCAACAAAGCAACTCCATGGTTGCATACCTACACCACTCCTGCATATATACTTTGTTATCTCGTGACAATCTCACTACGTGCATATGCTTACGTTTTAACTGATATTGTTCTTATTATTTACTGCCCTTGAAACACCTCTGCTTTAACATTCGGTATGATAACATCGCACCCTAGGTCTCAACCTTTCATTTCCTTCATCTATTAGTCATCATTTGGATCATAGCTAAAGCCATCTCCATTGTTTTCTTTTTCCTCTGCTTGAATTTTTTACACCTCTGCTGCTTCTTCTTTTTCTTCTTCTGTATCTCCCAATTCACTTTCATAATTAGGTACTTCATCATCATCACTTCCACCACCGATTGACCATTCACCTAACAGTATCCTTCAGACTATGAAACTTGGCAGTTAGTTAAGTCACATCTTCCTTTATACTTTTTTCGCCAAATCTAATTGTTTGTCACATCAACGTCTCACTTGTCTATTTTTCTCTTCTTTCTACCCAACCTGCAACCGCCTTGTGCAACTGTCTTTTATTTTCCTGTTTCTCTCTTTTCGTTTCCTCTAGTTGTTTGCCAATCCGAGGATTTTATTTTCACAATGTTCTCTCATTTTCTTTTGTTGTGCAGTTATGCTTTTGTGATCCTTTGAAACAGGCTTTGGTATGGTATTTACCCATAATCTCCCTTTCTCGCTTACATCTCTTAAACTCCCTCCTCGCCATTGCATCCTGACTGTATCTTCAAATTTCCCGCAGTTGACTATTTCGAATTTTGTTCCAAGCTTCTTAATGTGTTTCTCCCTCCACCAAACTTACTACTCACTCTCCGTTTCACATACAACAAATAAGTTCGCAAAGCTATATGAGAAATACGAATTAATTGCATTAACGACACTGAATGCGATAACTCCTCGTTCTCATCATGCGTTAGTTTCCAGCCTAGCTCAACTCTTTCTGATAACAAGCTACATCTCCATGTCAAATATTGTTTTATATTCATGAGTATACATGCTCGCTGGTGTTTATTAAAGCCCTTCGTCTGTTTTCCTCTCTTTCCCACACATCCCGTTTGTCGCTCTTGGTACCACACGTAGTAAAAGCGGGCGTTGAATACTAAAAAGATCAAAACTAAACACACACATAAGAAGATCCTGTTTAACAGTAGCTCTTCGAGCATTTTGCCTGCACCATTTTACGTTGCCAAAATGTTACTATCCACTACGATTTCTTCTCTGACATCTGCTTACCGGTTTCAACCTATTATACACGTTTGTTAGTGTGCTAATGTTTCAGAAGTCTGAATTAAACCTATAGGCACCGCCTTTCTTATATACACGTACAGTTAAATAATAGTCGGCAATTTTTTACACATTTAATGGTATTTTCAAAATGTCCTATCCCGTCATTCACCGCAAGCTCACATTTACCAAAGCTCATACAAAAATCCTCTGCTCAGGCTATTGCTGCCGATAATATGATTATCGCAATGATACTAAATTTTCTGATTTATTTTCTTACCTCCTACTACTTTCTATACCTTCTCTCGTTACTCCATAACTACTGCTTTCCTGTTTTGAATCACACTTGGCCAATCTTATTGTATTTTGTTTTTTATTGCTGTAATCACTATGGCATTTGTAATGGTTGTGACTTCATTTGTTATTTATACGATTCTATGTTTTGTTTTCATCCATCTTGCATTCTGTATGCATCATGCTTTCCTTTGGAACTACTGCATTTCACGATTTATCGCCATTATTCGCATTATCGTCACCCTTTCTATTCCCGTTCGCCAGGGTATTGCCATGCATGATTTAGCGCTTGTCCTCCAAATACCTCTCCAGGTTTAGCTTTGCCCTCGCATCATCGTACCATTTCTAGCCACGTCCTCCTGGGTATTCGGTTCCACCAATTTGGCCCATTTCAACGTCGTCAAGGGTATTCCCTTTCCCAACGGTACACCATTATTGTTGTCCTCATTGCTTTATATCATATGGATTAGTCGTTTTACATTACAGATATTCCTACCGCAAGTTACTTCCCACCTTGTTTTTAACAATAGCACAGAACCATTAATTTTTATAGTGCTTGACGCCCATGTTTACTACTATGGCACTGCAGGCAACGACACTTATGATAGATGAAATGAAGATAAAGCACCGACAGATGCGATGGTGGGGGGAAACAGAAAACCCGCCTCTGCGCCGCTATTTCCACCACAAATGCCACATGCAGTCGCCTGGGATCGAACACTGGTGAATTTATTAAGTTGTTTTAATTTTTCTGGCATATTCTTAATTTACGGGTCAATGCGACACTCGCGTTTAATCCCCGTCGTGGCATAATATTGTTAAAAGTCTAGTCCGTTTGAATCACAACCAGCATGCATTTCATTCAGGACCATTAGTTGTAATTACTATGTTAACTCCCATTAAAGTCACTGTCAGATGATTCACATAATTGTAGTCATACATAGTGTAATGCTACTGAAATATTCGTTTTAAGAAGAAAGTACATTGAAAAGCCTTTGGTACAACGTTTCGTGCGAAACAATCTTAAGGGTATACGGAAAGCGATTTTGATTAAAAAGTAATTTATAAATATATTTTACAGGCTTTAGTGTCTCTTCTTTAAAATGCCGTATCAATTAAAATATATTGTAACTAAAAGTAGCATATTTAATTTTGAATAAAGTGCTGTTCATGCGTTTTCAGCTTCAACGTGATGGCTCAGGTGCTATGGAACAGGGACGCATTAGTGAGCAGAACGTTGAGTACAGATTCCTATAAGTTTATGGTTTTTCTATATAAGGAACATGGTTTCAGTTAACATATAATTATGAAACGTTCATGATTTATTTATGCTGTATTGCTGCAAATACTGATGCTTTTATTTCAATTCTTAATGCATTAAGATTAATGACTAGCATAAGATAAAGGTGATTGAAAAATTAGAAAACATTTTGAATAAAACGAGCACCTATAACAAAATAATAGATCCAGCGTGAGCTTACATTTTGCATACATATACTTTAAAGAAAACTCAGCGTGTAGCTATAGTGGTTCGTCAGAAAATGGGCCTTAAATTACGTATAACTTTATATTATGAAAATAGGATATTTCGTATACTCTTACGCTTTCGTTATTCTCATACTTTTCTGTAAATTGTGCTTGTTAATAACCACTTATATTTGTTAAACTTTCTTCATACAATAATAATGGATAGTCATAGCGATTGGAAATGCAGGAAGCATTTTGAGGGGGGGGGGAGATGTACAAAGGGGAGCCAGATCTAATCAAATGGAATTTGGTTTTTGTTCCTATGCTTTCCTTTATGTATAGTTTTATTTGTAACATGTCTTGCTGAGCCTGGTGGCAGGCTCGCAAAGTGGGACCCTAAACGTTTCCAGTTCGAACACCCCGCCCGCCTGAAATGAGAGGAAATGAAGGACTGAAAAATTTGGCACACTGTACAATATAATTCAGCGTTTGACCCTCCTGACTAGGAAAGCTACGGCAAAAAATATCATGGTGGCCGGTCCAACGAGAATCGAAACTAGGGCTCCTCAAATGCGTGTCTCAGATCCTACCACCTTAGCCATTCCCCACGCTGCATGCAATAAAATGGCATGTTATTTGTAAAACACACTTCAGGTTTACTTGTATATGAATTATAAACAACTTCTCCAAAGTACTTCTATGACTTAGGACTTGATATTTTAGCAAACACTGTCGTTATATACATGTGGGAGGTGAATACATGCAAATTATTGTATCAGCGCCTGAGGACGATGTGATGAACCAGTATTTTTACTTTTTCACTATTTTCTAAAGTTACGTTCATAAGGAAAAAATGCACGATGCTTTTAAGATGGTTATTAGCCTGTATCAGATTTCGTTGTTTACGTAACAGGTAACACGGTTGACCCTCATCAGCCCTTTGCCCTGCCCGACTATAGGTGATGTGATGTATGTAAACACAGCAGAGATATAGCTCAGGATTGGTGAAAACACATTAGGACCTGAAATTTGTGCTTCATTTATGACAATGCTATTATTAAGCGGACAAAATGAGATACACTTATACGCAGTGTTCTCTATTAAATATCAAATTATTTGCACTTATTCACCTCCCATCTGTATAGACATTGGTGTAAGTTATATATTATGAGCTGTAAAAATTATTATCTCAAAACATTTATGTATACTTTATAAAGTAGGGGAGAGTTGGACAAAACGGGGAGGCTAGCTATTTTTCCGTTACTACGGAAAAAGGAAGAAAAATACAATTAAAATTTTTATGTCATTACCTTCGTAAGACATTTAGATTGACGTATAATAAGCCTTATGATCGTTCATTAAGTCATTTTCTTCGGATAAGTATTTTCCTGAAGATTGTGACTTCTCCTCATTTTATCCAACCTGTATGACAAACGGGGATGGCATTAAAACATTTAGCTAAGTAGACAATTTCGAATTTATTTCACTTTCTATATACAGAAATCACATACAAAACTATCGTCATCTTCATCCACTCCACTGCATAGTTCATGGATCCAGTTTTTACACGACAAGCATTGATTCCAGCCTTCATTTTTGGCAGACTTTGAAAAGAGTTCATTGCAATATAAACCTGCCATGTCTGTTGTTTCTTCCTCTGAAGAAGATTCAGCAAAATTTGCTTCAGACTTGATTTTGCATTTTGATGAGCATGGTTCTTCAAAGAATTTTTCGCTGTTTTTTCTGTGCAGCTCCTTTTGGATATTTTGTTTCTGCTTTGTTCTATTATCCTTTTGTTCGATTTTTCTCTTCTTGGCTTCGTCTACAGCTTCTAATGCATTTTTATACGGGCTGGCAGTCAAAACAACAGTTTTCTCACGCTTACCACTGCATTTTGTTGGTTATTTGTGTTTCATTTTGGGTAACTTCACTATGTCTGAAGGTGACACTGCAGTATATGATGTAGACAGGAAAAAATATTCTCATCATGAGCAATTTGCATCCTCGTCAACTTCCGCAGGTGGCTCTTCAGACAGTTGGAAATCTGAAACATTCACTGGTGCCACGGTAGGGTCAGGTGTTCCTTTTGTTTCAAATGGGGCAAACAGATGATCCGGAAAAACAGCCTGATCTAGCGGAAATGTTCTAGTTATTCGAAAACTATGACTTGCTGACTGCATAGATGCATCTTTAATATAAGCTCTTCCATAGAGATCTTCCACTTGACGGTCGGTCACCACGCGCCCAGGATGTTGCTGTAAACATTGATCGACTTCTCTGCTGTAGTAAGTGCTCAGTGAACCTATGAGAGCAACATCAAGGAGCAAGCAAAATAAGTTGGAGAGCTTTTGTGTGTGTGTGTTTCTGTGTGTGTGTGTGTGTGTGTGTGTGTGTGTGTGTGTGTGTGTGTGTGTGTGTGTGTGTGTGGTATGACCGTCGAGCAAGAGAAGAATATAGCGTTTGGCAGTTGGGCTCGTAAGTTCAATGAATTGTCTGATCCAACCGCTTTCATGGACCTGTGCAAAACTTCCAGGGGGTGCATGATTCAGAAATTCCAGATTTTCTCGTTTTATTTGGGAAGAAGAACAAAAGCGGTAAATAATTACCGGCTGCGCTCATAGCAAATGTGGCAGTTGTAGTTGTTCCCCTTTCTGCAGACGTTAACTTTCCAACTTGCTTTTTACCTATTAGACCTATTTGTGTCGCTTTTTGGGTACTGTGGTAACTCCAGTCTCTCCCCATTCCATATTGGGTGGGTGGTATATGCCTTACTCAATTACAATTCCGTCCCGTGCTTGGCTGGTTGTTGTCCATCTTCAACACTATGACACCAACTAAACATAATTTTAAACTAATTAATTTTCGTCCATTATTTAATTACAACATTTTCAAACTATGAAAATAGATCCTCAAATACAGTTTGAAATAATAAGTAAATTTTATTTATTTGTTTATTTATTTAAATGTATTACTATACTGACGTTGAATAAAAATAAATTTCCGATTATTTATATTGTGGCATCTACTTTAGGTAAATGTTACATAATTGTAAATTATATAATGTTAAACAAGTGTCATCTCCAGGGTACAATAAAAGCAAAATAGGCTTTAAATAAATAGTATAGATTATATTAAATATTAGTTGGATAAACCAGGGGTCCTCATTTTGTCAGACTCTGGCACATCTTCGTTTTATCCAACCACGCCATCTTTAAGAAAAAGGGATCATGAGCGGCCAACCCTTAACCTAAAAATTTGTAGCATTACAATTTTAATATTACAATTATATAAGCATATATTCATATGATATACTTACATTTTAGTTTTCAGTAGCTTAGAAGGCCCGATTCAGAACTTAACAAAATGAAAAAAAAAACAACAACAACAACAAAACGCTTATGGCCGGTGACTTTGGCTCGGTGAACAACCTCCAGGAACAGCACGTTTCTGATAAAACGTGACTCCAACTGGAATAACTAGTTCTCTTTGAACAGTAGAAAGCAGTGAGATATATCGCCGCCAGATTCCACCGCCAGTTTGCATAGTAAATGAACCCTCCCAGTTTTATCCGACTTCTCCATTTTATCCAACTCTCCCCTATATGCCTCATATAAAAAGTATTTAGGGATAGTATCTAACTTTTACAGCTGGTAATACACAACCTACTGCAACTCTGATCGCAGTAATTTAAATATTTCGATTTTAATTTGAGATTGGGTTCATAGTTGAAAGGGTCAAATGCACTCGTCAATGGGAAGCCCACAGTTCAGATCCTTCTAGGAATGTCCTCCCCAGCTAACTGGGGTTCCGTGAATGTCAAAGTTTAGGTATGGAATTTTCCTTCCTAATTTTTAAGCAATCTTCATTTATTTTCATAGACTAATCGCCAGTATCTGTGATGCATGTGCTATAAGAGTGGGTTAAAGACCAGTATGAAAATAGCTAAGAAAGGAAACTCAGTTACTCACATTGAACATGTTATTTATCTTTTAATGTTAAGATTTTATTTAACATAAATACGGGTATTTTGATTGTGATTGTACACGATATTTTTAACTGTATAAATGTCTAGAAATACGACATTACGTTTAGAAACCTGTTTGTGACCAAGTTGCATTCCCGTGCTGTTTTCAGCGCATGCTTATTGTAAACACGCGCAGGTCTTCATGCCGCCCTGGGCGGTTGTTCACCGTGCATTCAATGGCACATGCGCCAACTAGCCGGCACGTGTAGGCAAGGTCATGTATCGCAGACGAAAGGAACTCATGCGGCGAAGGAAACAAAAGGAATCAAGGATGTATATTCGGTAACTTTCAATATAGGACAAGTCACGAGGGAAAGAGTAATAGTAATAAAGACTTATATTACACTTTATAAAGCAAGTAGTCTTACTGTAAATAATATACTGCAGCCACCATCTCCATTAGCATATTATCATCATCATCCTCATCCCCATTGTCACGAACGTCGATGACGACCACTACCTATGGCACAAAACCTTTATCTTCTCCTCCTCCTCCTCGCCGCCGTCATGAATAGCAAGCATCAACTGCATCGGCGTCTTGGTCATAGTGCTGGCTCAGGAATAGCACTTCGTCAAAGTCGCCCCAGTAGCACCCGCTACCACTTTTAACCTCATCACTACCAACACTACTGCCAGCACGTCGAGTACACACTATCGTAACCATCAGTATTATAAAAATCACCACTACCATCATTCGCAATATTTCCAATTTCATCACTATCACTAGCTTCACATCCACTATCATCATTATTGTTACCGTCTCCAGCACCATCACTATTTCCACCAACACCGTCAACTGTTTCATGATTACCACCATCATCACTACAATCATCGTCACCATATCATTTTCATAATAAAAGCATCATACTACCAACTGTGTCACCACATCGACATAATAATAATAATAATAATAATAATAATAATAATAATAATAACTACAACAATTACAATAGCCTGGTCTAGGTTGGCGTTCACATATTAATTATATCGCCAACAAATTGAACAGAGGTGCATTTATGTTACGTGTTTTAAAAAATCATGTGTGTTCCAATATTTTATTATCAATTTACTATGGACAAATCCATAACCATTTGAGTTATGGTATTTTATTTTGGGGGAACCATACTTTAGCTAAAAAGATACTTTTATTACAGAAAAAGGCAGTTCGAATTTTATGTGGTGTAGCCCCCAGAACTCATTGTAAACCTTTATTTGTTAAGTTGGGTGTTTTAACTTTGACTTCATTGTTTGTGTTCCACTGCTTCTTATTTGCTAAGAAGAATAGTCATAAATACAATCTGTGTTCCAAAATCCATCTTCATCACACCAGAACTAGTTCCAGTATTTACATAAATAGATGTAAATATAGTAAGATACAAAATTCTTTTGAAATAATATCATTAAATCTATTTAACAAACTCAGTAACTGTACTAAAGCTCTCTCCATTGAATCTTTTAAAGAGGTCAGTAAAGCGCACTTTGATTTTAAATCCATTTTATTGTCTGGATAAATTTTATAATACTGCCAAATCTTTTTTATCTTACTTGTATTTGACGTTCCTACACAATGTACTTTGTTCTGGCAAATAAACTTATATATCTATAATAATAATAATAATAATAATAATAATAATAATAATAATAATAATAACAATGATAATAATGATAATAATTGATGATAATAATAAGGATAATAATTAATGATAATAATAATGATGATGACAATAATAACAATAATAATAATAATAATAATAATAATAATAATAATAAAAGCAACATCAGGATTGCTCTATCTGACTGAGGTTTCTTTTCAAGATTTTTGCTGGTCCTCATTAAAGCAAAAGCCGGGAACGTAAGTTAAAATTAAGCGGGGAGCATTTCCTTCCCGAATTTCCTATACCGCTCATTAATTTATATTGTCAGCGACCATCGACTGTGTTTTATATGACAACACGAGTGTTAAATTTTGTGTTTTAAATAACAATTGCTGTAGTATTAATTAAGATCATCATTACTTTCACAATGATTACCGTCAGCAAAATAGTCATATGCAGGCATAGGCATTTTTAAGCAATTGACTTGCTGTTACCTACTTGCAAACATCACCACCACAAATAATGTAAAAGAAGCCAAGGGTGAGTGACAGGCAAGGGAAACACAGGCCTATAGTCAGTGACAGTTGAAGCTTATTTGCTTCTGGCCTAGCATTAGTACTTAGAAATGCCGATGCTCAGTCATCACTATTAGTATTACAACTTCTAGATTCTAAAGCACTATTACTTCTATCAGGCTCACTAGGCTAAGGAATTCTCAAGCGTTTTGCTTCCAGTTCACGCCATCCCAGCGTATAGAACATACACAACAGGGATCGCAAACCACTGACGACAGGTGCACACCTACAGGGATTCACAGCGTAGAATTCGGTACCAGTTTTCCTTCCGTTTTGGTGTTAATGCTTGGAAATTCCGTATCCCGATGATCACCATAATGATTATAACCATCACTGTCATCACCTCCACCATCGCCGTCGATCGATGGTTTTTAAATGTGCTTGAAAGTGACAACCCCACGACAGTAGATTTACTGGCATGTAAAAGAACTCCTTTGGGGCAAAATTCCAGCAGACCGGCGGCGCTGATATGATCCTGGTAAATGACAGCGTTGTTAATAAACAAATATTTTAATTCACCATTACCAGCATCACAAACCATTATTTCCACAAACATTACTATAATCATTGCAATGGTTACTATTCCATTCCATTTAATTCTCGAAGCACTTGAAACGGAACCTGCCTTTGCTTTACAATAAAAAAAAAGTAATAAAAAATGTAATGATCATTATGTTAAGTTGAAATCTACGGTGAATGTAAAATTTCTTCACTGTGTTTGTGTTACATGAATACATATGACATGAAAAGAAATTCCAGTCGAGCATGCGCTTCATTTATGTTTTAAACATAATAACAAATATTTGTTAGTTTTCTGCAGCTCATAAAACTTCTTAACCCGTTTTCTCCCATCTCGATTAAGTGATATGTACGAAACCCTAAGTTCTGCAGTAATTCTCTTGATTCTACGAAGGAGACCACACTCATATTACTATGCAGCTTAAGAGCGATAGAACTTTTGAATGGTGGAAGTGCTTCAAATTGTCGTCTCCTTAGCGCGGTGGTAGCGTTTCTGCTTGCCAAGCGGGAGACCTGGGTTCGATTTCCAGTACTGGTGGATTTTACCCCCGCTGTGAGACCTGGACCGGGGTGCACTCAGCCTCGTGAGGTCCCTGGGAGGCCAATTGAGGAGCTACTTGATGGAGAAGTAGCGACTCCAGGTCGTGAAGACCGCATTAACTAGCCGGGGGGATCGAAGCCCTGACCACGTCTCACCCCCCAATACTGCACCCCATACATGACGTCTGATGGGGGCGCAGCTGCCGGACGATAGGCCAAGGCTCTTAGTGAGCTGTGCCAAGGACTCAAGTGCTTCAAATACGTCAAATTGTCTGTTGCCAATGTGTTGGCGCCTTCTTCTGTTCGTGTATGTGATATATGTGCACGCGCGCCTCGTTTGTAACTACATGCTTGGCCACACGTTATGTTCTGAAGGATGGTCGCTATTTGAGAATAAACGTTTCACATACTTGCACTAAATAAATCATTGTCAGTGTGTAGTATTTGATTCATATCCAAATAGCTCAACGTTTTCAGTTTTACTTTCTCTAGCAGGTATATATAGTGTACATACATGATAGGCACAGAAGGTATTGTATTTCACCGAAAAATTCGACACCCGGGTTTCACCGGAAATTAATGTTTTGAGGGCCCTGAATTAACAGAGTATTTTTGAAAAAGGTCCTTGTGTAAACTGTAGGTGCTACAAGAGATTTAAGGCATGCATTTCTTTATGATAATGGATAATAATTTACAACTACTCAAGAATACGTTAAATAGACATGCTGGTACACATTTTACCGTAAACAATTAAAATTTACGTGCCACCAGTGTTCGTTTAGGTGTTTTGGAAGATGACGAGGGCCAATGCTTATTCTTCCTTTCTGCGTATTTATCTAGTTGGTTCCTATTTTAAGAATTTAAATATCTTATTCCAATAAACGTTTAGAATCTTACATAACTTTGTAGTTACTAACTCGTCAGTTATAAACCTTTGGTCCCTAAACCACTAAGCATTGCTGAAGAGAAGCTCAAACAAATGTCTATTGACGTTTAGGATGTTGAGCGGCATAATTATTTCAAACGAAATGCTGTTTCTGTTAGAGGAAACGTTTAGAAACATTTTCCCATCCTGGAGAATATTGTTATTTTTAGCGAAGAATGCCTTTGGCCCGAAGTACTTTAAGTATTTCCGTGTGCAGGCTTCATTTTTCTCTAGAATGCCAATTGAACACATTAATTGAGAGCAGAAACTATTTGAAGTACAAGTATCTTATAAGCAGGGCTGCAATTCGAATGGCATGTCGTCGTTTACTTTTTGCATCACAGGCATTGCTTACGTGTACATAAATGCTTGTCGTGGGTCCCACATTATGAAAATGCAAATATATTAGGTATTTTGACACATTCTTTGCACTTTCTCTACACGTGCTGTGTACATAGTATATAGTGAAGGTATTGTACTCCACCGAAAAATTTGATACCGAGATTTCTCCGGAAATACATGTTTGGAACCCCCTGAATACAAAAAAATACTTTTAGAAAAAGGTCCGTGTGTCTGTGTGTTTGAGTGACTGTGGGCAGCATAGCTCAAAAACTAAAAGTCGGTTAAGTACCAAACTTGGTATTTAAGTTGAGTATCTTCCAAGGATACACACGGAGATTTTCAAGAAAATCCCCCACTCCCAACTACCTTCTGCAGGGAACACTTTTAGAAAATTTTGATTTTCTCAAAAATGGCTGAAACGATTTTGATTATGATATCTTTATATACGCTATTTTTATGACAGACGAAATGTATATTTTGAATTTTCTGAGAATAGCCTCTGAAGACCTCTTCATTTTAGATGTCTTTTGTATAACTGGCAAACCATAAAATGTATACAAAAACTTACTTCACAAAAAATGCAAATCTCATTAAAACACACAATTTATGTCAGATACATTCTTTTTTTGTAGATATCCGTTTTCGAGATATTTCAGATTATTGGTTTCAATTTTGAGCCACTTAAATTTTTGTCGAACGGGAGGACTTCTTTCTTCTAGTTTCAATTGTTTCACATAGCGACCGGCTTTTAAAAGATCAGACTATCGCTTTAGCCTGTGCTTTTTCTTATTTCCCTTCTACTTAAAAAGAAGCTAGTAATAAGGCTAATTCTGCATGATGTAGATAATAGATTAATGCTTTGAATAAAATGTTTGTTTACCGAACAGCTATAGGGCATCATGTGAATGGAACACATTAGGTTTTTCCCTTCTACTTACAAGGAACCACGCAATAAGGATAAGGTCCGCTAGTGTTTATCTTGATTATCATGAAATACAAAGAAGAATAAACTTTTTAACAATAATTTGTTACAGAGATGTAGAGAAAGTCATGCGAATAGAACATATTAGATTTTATAAAAAAGGTCCCTGTGTGTGTGTGAATGTGTATGTGTGTGTGTCTGTCTGTCTGTGGGCAGCATAGCTCAATAACAGACTTTATATTTAAATTTAGTATCTTCCAAGGATACGACACGAAGATTTTCAAGAAAATCACCCTACCTCCAACTACCCTTTACATGAGAAAAAAAATCGAAAATTTTGGTTTTCTTTAAAATGACTGAAACGATTTTGATTAAAATCTCTTATATTTAAGATATTTACATGACAAACAACATGCATATCTTCAATTTTCTGGGAATAGCCCCCTTCTTGATGAATTTTTCTGAATTTTGTACACTGTAAGAGATAGACAAAAATTTATGTTCTTTACTTTTTTTTCGTGAAGCTGACAATTTTCGAGACATTCCTTGTTATTGGTTTCAGTTTAAAAATACTTTTACTTTTCTCATACGGGAACTTGTCTACTCCTGGCTACGCAAAAAAATGGATTTCAATCCCATAGCAACCACTTTTTAGAACATGTGACTGTCGGTTTAGCCCAGTATATTCCTTTATTTCCTTTTTTCTTATAAGTAACTAAGTACTGAGACCGTTTCTGCAAACGTTTATCTCAGTTAGCATGAAGTAGAGAGCTTATTAACAATAATTTGTTATAGAGATGTGGAAAAAGTCATGTAAATGGAACACATCATTTTTTATTTTGCATTCATTATGTTCTCATTTTCTTTCCCTTTATTTGGTCATAATTTTGCGTTTATATTCACTATGTAAACATTTGTATAACTTTTTACATTTTGCAAAGGTAAGAAGGGATAATTTTTACTTCACAAACTTACTAAATTTTAGTAGGTATTCAACATAGAAACCAGAGTAACTTTGATTATACTTTCCTCTCATTCTTGGGTGAAAAAAATTAAATTCTATATAATGCTCAGTCTGGAAAGGGTTGATTGCGGGTGGAATGGTGGCTATCGTCAGGGAAAAATTAATGTGTTCCATTTGCATGACTTTCTCTATCTATTCTGTAAACATACTATTCCTTCAAAAGATTATTCCTTTGTTTGCATTATGCTAATCGAGATAAACATTAGCAGAAATTGTCTGCTAAGCAGAAGGGAAACAAAGGTATGCACTAGGCGTAAACGAAACTCAAACATTTCAAAAGCCAGTCGATATGTGATCATTGAAGTTGGGCTCGCTTTACTTTTCCAGAAAAACAAAAGAGAGATGAAACGAACGCGTTTGAGAAGATCCGTAGTTTAAAATTTAAACCAATAACAAAGAATACTTCGGAAACGGTCAACTCTACTACAAACAAATATATGACATAAATGTATGTTTTAACGAACTCTACATATTTTGAGTAGTAACATTCTTTCTATCTTTTACGGTTTAAAAGTTATGCACAATTCAGCAAAAGTCATCCAGGAACCAATAGGTCATCAGAAGCTATTCCCAGACAATTGAAAATGTTCATTTTTTTTTGTGTGATGTAAATAGCTTTAATATACGGTCTTTAATAATCATCGTTAGAGCAAGTTTTGAGGAAAAAAATCAAATTTTTTTCTATGTATAGAGTAGTTTGTGGTGAGGGGTATTTTCTTTGAATCTTCGTGTCATATCCTTGGAAGATGCCATTCTTAAATACCAAGTTGGGTATTTAACGGTCTTTTAGTTTTTGGGCTATGCTGTCCACTGATATAGACACACACGAAACGCTTTCTAAAAATACTTTTTTGGACTCAGGGAACATAAAAAACATATATTTCCCGTGAAATATCGACATATGGAATACAATACCTTCTCTCTACACTATGCACATAGTAAGTGTAGAGAAAGTAATTAGAATGAGTCAGTTTTCCATTTTTTTCGTTAATGAATGTACACGTCAGGTTGTCATTTTTCTTAAATTACGTATGTCATAAATTCTGAAGTAGTCTTCATTCGCAAATATATATATATATATATATATATATAAATTAAAAAAATAAAAAAAATATTATTTGAGAACTCAAACGATTAACGCTACAGTTTTATAGGCATGTTTCAAAACACTCATTGCTTTTATTTTCAGATTCTCAAAATCTCTGATACGTTCCATTCACACGACTTTCTCCAGATATTTTGCAACAAAATGTTATTCTCACAAAAGTTGATCCTTCTTTCTATTTCGTATTAATCAAGATAAACAAAAGATAGCAAAAATGGTTGTACCAAATTACCTCCTTATTAGTAGGAGGGAAATGGGTAAGGGAGTGCACTAGGCTAAAGTGAGAATGAAATCTTTTAAAATCTGTTACCATGAAATTAAAATTTGTTTCTTTGCATGGCAAGGAGTTGACTAATTCCCATATGAGAACAGTTTAAGTATTTTAAAACTGAAACCAATAACAAGGAGTATCTCCGAAAAGTTGAACTCCACAAAAATTTTATATGACAAATTCTGTTTTAACCAGATCTATATTTCTGTGTAGTAAGTTCCCTCTCTTACGGTTTATACGGTTTCATCCCGAATGAAGAGCTCTTCAGAGGTTATTCCCAGAAAAATCAAGATATGCGTCTTATTTTTATGTAAATATTTTTAATTTATGGTACTTTAAGCAAAGCTTGAGACCCTTAGTTAGCTTCTCTATAATAACCATTGTCATTTTTTTTTATTAATTGTTTATCAGTTTATATTTAAAGAGTGCCAATACTCGATTATTTCATGTATTGTGAGTGTAAAATCAGCTTTTAGTAAGAGCAGTTGAGAGCTGTTTACGCCAAACTTGGAATGCGGAGTGAGAGGGTTTCATTGTTAGCAGATGCTCTTTTCTCCAGGCACGTACGAGCTACATGTGACGGGAAAGTCCCTTTTAGTTTGGAAAAGAGTATTTTTCCATTGTGTAACACTTGTCAAGTGGATGTTATGTTGTACTCTGGGAAGAAAATTATGTATTTTGGGTAATATCGACTCCAGTTTCGTGGCCTTTCTGACCGATCAGAAAGAAGCCGCCATGATATCAAGTTTGCTATATAAGGAGAAGATTGCCACACATCGGGGCTTACTGTTATTTAGTTACGTCGGGGCTGGCTGTTAGTTGCATCCAAGTATTGACGTTACGTCAGGGCTGTCACATAGTTACATCGGCTTTCAAGTTAAACAATGCAACTCTCATAGATACGTAGTTAGTTATCGGCACCCTCAGTAGTGGATAGATGAAGTCAGTGAAGTGCATCTAGACTTAATTATATAAGGCTAACTTAAAGAGAAAAGGGTTATAAGTAAAATACGTGTGAATTATCGATAAAGAAAGCTCCTTGTAAATAATTTACTTAGCAGGTTGTAAAGCAAAATGCTTATCTTGTGTCTTCTAGTGGCAATAAATTGAAGGAAAAATAACGTGTGTCTAAGCAATTTCATAAGATCACTCCCAAAACTCCCTCATTGTTTTCACCCCAAGTGAGTCAAACCAGCATGCAGGCTGAGTCTAGCTGAGGCACATCCACGGTAGTAGATCTGCACAGCATGAGGTACGTAGATCTTCTCATCTGGTAGTGGAGTGAATCTTTAAGCACCGCCAACGTCATCGCCCATTGGAGCACGGGGCCAATTATATACCGCTGCATACTTGGTTGAGTAACGTGGTGCACATTATAACCCTACAAACTATTGGAGCAATTTTTGATAAAATCATTTTTTCCCATGTAAAGGGTAGTTTAGGATGGAGGGATTTTCGACAAAATCTCCGTGTTGCATCCCTGGAAGATATAAAACTTAAATACCAAGTTTGGTACCTTACTGACTTTTCGTTTTTGAGATATCGTGTTCAGAGACACACGGACACATGCACACAAACCTTTTTCTAAAAATATTTTTCTTCGGACACACGGGATGCTAAAACCGCATCTGCTATGTACATTTTGCATACGTGTCGGAGAAACATAGAAGAAATATACTCAGAACTGATTTACTAAATTATACAACTATTGATGTACCTGTTTTTTCTGCCAACTTATCAAGTATATGCATATATACATTTATAACTTTCTGTAAAATATAAAATATTTTAAGAAATTAAGGATCACTTATTTTAGGCTATTCTTTTGCAATTATTATGTAATTTTTTTAACATTCTAATACTTTTTATAAATATTTTTGGCCCATCAAATAGGGTCGTTTTCACATCAGTTATATCACGAAAAGTGTTCTTTTTGTGGGTGTTGATTGCGAGTGCATACAGAAATAGTGTAGAAAATTTGCTCTAAAATTAATATTTGGTAGAATATTAAGACCTGACGTATTCCTGTTCATATTCGTTAAATTACGAAGAAACATATGGGAATCATATGCAATTAATTTTATTCTTCATTAATTTAGCAATTAAAACAACTCCATACAAAATAGTTTTGAAACTTAGGTTTATATAATCACATCTTCTACCTAAATAATGACGTCAAAATATTCTAATTTTTAGCACACCATTCAAAATATGCCCAGAAAAAATTGTATATAAAGTTTTCAATTATCCTGGCTATGAAATATGCTTTGTTCAGATCATATTTGCATGATAACATGACCTACATACAATTTCCTTTATTAAGCTTGTTCTTCCGAATACTTAAAGAATAAAACATACCATTATAATTTTGAAACATGGTTCACGACTCGAGAGCGTAAAGCGTTGAAGATATTTCCTTGTTAAAATTCGTCTACTAATACCATCCTTTGTTGTTGTTTTAAACATAATACAATTAAAGTCGTACAGCATCATAAACTAACAAAAGCAGTTTTAAAGTTTACAGCGTAGAACTTTAGAATAAATTTAAGGACAAATATTTGCTTCTTGGCTCTCTTTCTCTTTCTGTGAATACCAAATAACACCTACCGCATGCCAAATAAAACCCGTAATATGCTGTAAGCCATATCCCAGGTTTAATTTCCATATATCTACAGTATATTAGCGATATTTGAAGAGAAAATCGTAATTGTTGCCAGTTTGATATTTATGATAGTTAGCCATAAAAAAAAAAGACAGACATATTTCTTGTTTCTAGGATGAGGTGAATTATTACAGATGCGATTTTGTTTCAGTTGTGAGTGTGATCAAATTATATCATAACGCGAGTTTTGTCTGAAAATGCGTGCTCAAAACTAACGGGATAAGTACTGAAGAGGTGTGACTTCACTCTCCAGAACGTCACGCACCAGGCCAGTCGAAAGCAAAGCAAGCGAGAAGGATGCCGGAAGAGACTCACTCCCCTGCGTATGACTGAGAAGGGTGCTCTCTGAGATAAACACCCGCTCGAGGTGATGCTGTGGTTAGGGAATTACTTACACTACGCAAGCGATGTTTCGCTGCTAGAAAACCGAATTAATCTTCGGTTGTAGGAAGTAATTTGATTAGTGGAGGTTCTATTTGATATTAAAGGTGAAGAAAAGAGTTTTATTGATAGTCACAACAAAAGTTTGTGGTAAATATTTTATTAACAGTTTCCAATTAGGTAAATATTAGCGAGTGTCGAGAAACCAATATGCAGTGATATTGAACACCATGTTGTTCTGTAATATTTTGAACGATGGAGAAGTGTCACTGCTTAGAAAATCATTTTTGAAGAAATATTTAGTGATTGAAAAAACATGATTGCAATTGGCATATTCCAGTTTCCTCAAAATCAGAAAATCGATGTCGTCCTTCAACAGACCTTGAATAACTAACGAGCACAAACCCAAGTGAAGATATGAAAGGCCTAGAAAACAACTCCATCAGAGCTTGACTAAGCTATGGTCATAAAGTCAAGGACAGACGCCACCCATTAAAATATGCCACAACTAGAACACCAAAATAGGACAAAAGAATACACACAGCTTGGAAAAAGCGCAGCAAACAACTACAAAAATGTCAGTGGAAGGAGCTTCATGTGTAACAGTAAAGCAAAGTTGTCCAAACACCAACATGTGGCGATAAGAATAGGTAATTAGCACCACAATAACATATACCCCTGCTATTAGTTTTAAATGACAAAAAGATTAGCTACAACAGAATTAATGAAAAAGAATCTGAATTGAAATGCAAGGCCTCCTGGACTACACTGACTTCAGCATTTTAACAATGTTACTAGCTTAGAGTGATTGATAAGACTGTACATTACATTGTACGATGTACTTACATTATAAATAGGATTGCTAGCAGCTGTGGTCATTCCCTGATTAAACAAAGACTTTAACAGCCGGAGAGAGTGCTCAGAACTTATAATAGCGTCATCTGCCGTCCTCTGCCCTTTGTTGGCACTAAAAATCTCATGTTTTCCATTCTCATGACTTTCTCATACTAATATGCAAACAAACTATTCTATTATCTGCATCATTCTAATCAAGATAAACTTACCAGAAATTGTCTTATTACTTTGTTCCTTAGAAGTACAAGGGAAATAAATAAAAACACTAGGCTAAAGCGACAGTAAAATCTTTTAAAAGCTGTCTATGCAATTGATTTGTCTTTACATGGCCAGGAGTAAAATAAAAAATATTTATATGAAGCGGATGAGGGCTTCCTGTTTGAGAAAGGTTTCAGTGTTTTGAAATTGAAACCAATAACAGGGAATATCTCTGAAATAGCTCTACAAAAAAAAAAAAAAAAAAAACTAAAAGAAGAAGAAAGCACATGACAGAAATTGTGTGTTTTAACGAAATTTACAATTTTTATGCAGTAAGTTTTTGTCTATAGCTTTACAAGTTATACAAAAATTCATTCAGAAAGAAAAAAACCTCAGGTGCTATTACCAAGAAATGCAGAATGTATATTTTATTTGCCATGTAAACATCTTTAATATTCGGCATGTTAATCAAACCTGGTACTAATTTTTTTTTGAAAATGTCGAAAAGTGTTTCATATAAAGGCTAGTTGGGGTGGAGGATTTTTCTTAAAATCTTCATGTTACATCTTCGTACAATACTGAACTTAAATACAAAATTCGGTAGTTAACGGACTTTTTGAGTTATCCATGCTTTCCGCACACGCGCGCGCACACATACACATACACTAACTGAACTTTTTCTAAAAATCCTCTTTTTGGATTCAGGTGTTCGCAAAACATTTATTTCTGGTGAAATTTTGGCATCGAATTTTTGGGTGGAATACAATACCTACTCTACTTACCATGTACATTGTGCATGCGCGTAAGAGAAAGAAATAAGGTATTGTTGTAAGGTTAAATCCAAGAACAGCATTACAATTCTGCAGACCTAATCGAATGCAGTGTATTTAGGATATATCAGAAAATACCTAGGTGGAAAGAGGTTAGTAAATGATAAAATGCCAGACTGTGGCATTTATTAATGTCATCAATGATGGATGGAAACTTTACAACGCTTTTGCACAGGACTTCAAGTCGAAAGTGCTTTGCTTATGGTGCCAAAATATATATTATAAAAAAAAAAAAAAAAAAAAAGAGCAATCTAGACAACAGTATAAAAGACCACCAACAATAGTGTGACAGCACTGTCCGTGTATACGACTTCTCCCATCTTCGTTCTGCTACGCGGCGATGGAACTGGAATATGAGTCGCGTAAACAAGGCGGAAGAGGATGTAACACCAACTTTCGGGAACGGCACCCTGGATTCCTCTCCAAGCTTCGGCTTCTAATATCTTTGACAGGTTTCCAGAAATTTTGTTGACGTCATTTTCTAGCTATAAAACAGGAAGGATTGAACGTGTGAGTGTGTTGTAAATTGGACTGAGTTGTGACTGACTGGAGTGTCAGTTCGCAGTGGTGTGCGATCTATGGAAGACGTGCAGCCGTAAGCTGTCTACACATCGAAACGAAGAGTGAATTATTTGAAGCAGTGAGTCAAAAGCTGTATTTGTAACTAATTGTTGAGCCAATAAAGACATTTGTTACACTGGTGTCAGGAGTGGGATAAAGAAGCCAAGATAGAAGTGAAGATGCAAAAATTGTTGGAGAAGATGGACAGGATGGAAAGTGAAATAGCAACTATGAACACCGGCATGGAAGAAAATGGGGGGGGGGGGGGCTGAAATAAAAGGTGCATTAGAAGAAATGAAAACCGGAATGCAAACTGCTATGCAGAAAATGGAACCAAAATGGAAACAAATGGAGTCGACAAAGAAGAACCTGAAAACGGAACTTTCCACCAAAATTGGCGAACAGCTAACGGTGTGAAGAACGACATGGCAGAACTTGGAGAAAAAATGGAAGATCTCGGGGAAAAGGTGGAAGACCTTGGCGAAACAACGAAAGTCCACCACAGCACTTTAAACGTCCTGAAAGGAAGAGTCAAGGGAAACACCAAGGAACTGCAAGCCATGGTGCAGAGGATGTTCGACGTGAAAATTAAGGATTTGAAGATCGAGACGCCAGGAGGCGACACAACATCTGTGCGCCTTAAGCCATCCAAGTGCGAAGGGTCGTCAATCTTTGAAGTCTTCCGCCGACAGTTCGCCGTCGTCGCCAACCACAACCGATCGTGAGAAGCCGTACAGAAGATAGCAAGCCTCCACGGACAGGTGGCACAGGTACTGAATGGATCTCGACATCGGTGAATTTCAGGGAGATCTAGATAGCCCTTGAGAACATCTTCGGGAACCATTGTCTGGCTGCAGCCCATTGCAGTCAGCTTAAGGCGAGGTTGTAACAGGCAGGCGAGACGATGCAGGAGTGCGCCCTAGCCATCAAACGGCTTGCGAACACAGCCCTGGTGAATTTACCACCTGGCTACGTGTCCCAGGAAGCTGCCTACTCCTTCATCGACGGGGTGGATAACGCCGAGACACCATAGCGTCTGATGCTCGGCAATTATAAGACGATCCGCGAGGCGTTAACCGCAGCACTTAGAATGGAGGCGGTCAAGACAACTGGGACCACCTCAAGGATCAAGAGTGTTCGCTATGACAGCGGTAGAGATACAGCCCAGCATTGACGACCTTCAGGTGGTTGTGATGGGGATCTGGCGAACCAGGCCCCCTAGTAAAGTGCTGTCCACACCAAGAAGACGAGCAGACGGAGAAAACGAGAAAGGACCGGCGTGACGAGGGGCACGTCGGGCCCGTCTACACCGCCGGTTGTAGTGATGATATGTGCCTTGGGTAGAAGAGTTGACGACAGCCTCATCGCACACGGCTGGATACATAAAATACAGGTGCAACCGTGACTGTAATCAGACCGGACGTGGCGAAGGGCTTGCCCACACGAACACTCAGTCGGCCTTACCTACTAGTGACGGCGTCGGTCGAAATTTTACCTGTGGAGAAAGAGGCTCTGCATGGATGGAGCCTCTGGGATGGAGCACAGTGAGCCTATGGGTGTTCATCAAGAGGGTGACTGAGGACGAGAAACTGGGATTGGATGCCCTCAGGAGCCACGAGGCGACGGTCAACATGACCGTAGGATTTTGCAACTAATGCGAGCTGAGGTGTTACTCCGAGACCCACATGAACATCCTGATATCTGCAGGATTATCCTGAAAAAACATTCAGTTGCGCTTGTGAGAAGGCAAGATGGTGGTGAAGGCGCACCTTGTGGGCAACGGTCAAGGAACTTGGCATTGGACCGGAAGACCACTACACATACTATATGTTGTTCGGGCTTTGTTGCCCTGCAGGAAAGCAGTACCAGTGAGGCTGCTGAACTCGATGGACAACAGGACATCCAGACCGGGATGGCGTTAGGAATACGTGCGATGAATACGAACGTCAACACCGTTGAAGGGCCTAGGGCTTGGCCTGAAAGAATTGCTGAAGAGGGCAGCCTAACATCTGACCGGTTCACAACTGGAGACGTGTTGCCCTGGCAAAGCGAGCATAAGTACAGGGCATGTTGAGGACATGAAGTGTAGGGGAATCATTGAAGAGTCCGACAGTCCTTGATGTTCCCCTGTAATCTTTGCGAAGAAAAAGAAGAACGGTGAGCTACGCTTCTGCGTGGAGTACAGGAAGTTGAATGCTGTCATCAGAAAGGACTGTTTCCCCTTACCCCGGATTGACGACACCCTGGACACACTTGTTGGTGCCCAGTGGTTCCCAAAGACAAGGAGAGGACCACCTTCTCGACTGGCTGAAGGCTTTGGCAATTTACGGCTATGTCCTTTGGCTACTGCAATGCACCAGCCCCCTTCCAGCGCCTCATGGAATCAGTGATGAGAGGGATTATCTAACATGCCTCCCTGCTCATCGTCGTCACTGGTAGGCTGCAGGCAGCTAACTTGAGGTAGAACCTGAAGAAGTGCCAACTTTTCTGCAAGGAAGTGGGTCAATTAGACTACATAGTCTCAACTTCTGGAGTAACCAAGGCTCGGTCCGTGAGAGATTTGGCTCGCCCGAAAGACAAATGGGAGCTGCGAAGTTTCCTGTGCCTATGCAGCTACCACACCCAGTTCGTCGAGGTTTCTTCAATATCTCGCAACCTCTCACCCGTCTGACGGAAGAGAACCGGCCTTACATGGCCAGAAAAGGCAAAGAGTATGTCCTAGGCACTAAAGTCAGCAGTCTGCAGTGCTCCTATTTTGGGAATTCCAAAATCTGGTAGCAATTTTAATGCGGACACTGATACCAGCGACAGCGGCATTGGCGGTATTCTATTACAGATCCAGGATGGAAACAGAAGCGGGTAATTACTTACTACAGAAGATGCTCTCCTGAGCAGAAAAAGCTACTGCGAGAACTCCTGGCAGTAGTTATGGTGCTGGAGCACTTCCACAAGTTCCATTTGAGGACCGACCACTCTGCCCTCTCCTTCTGTTAAGTAACAAGAACCAGGAGGGCCAGGCAGCCTGTTGGGTTCAGAGGCTGCAAGAGCACAACTTTACATCCATCGGAAAGGAAGGTGCCACACTAATGCGGACGCCAAGTCCAGAAGAGTGCAGCCATTGCACTAATGTTGAAGAGAAGGAGCGTGCTGCAGCTATCCGTGTTATTTCAGCGGTGCCTTCAGTTAAATGGGATAGCGCAGGACTTGGGAGGGAGCTTCTGGCGGACGCCGACTTGAGGCCACATCTGGGAGAAGTGGAATGAGGGACTAGGCCGTGCTTGGAGGACATTGTACCAAGGAGTAGTGAGTGCAAATGCTACTGGGCCCAATGGGACTCAGTGAAGATCAAGGACGGGGTGATGTTCCGAGTATGGGAGTCCCCTGATTGGAAGACCCGGATTGAGAGAGAGAGAGCAGCTGATCCTCCCTCGGAGTAAACTCGCAGAAGACCTGAAGGCAATACATATGAGGACTTTTGGGGTACATTCGGGACCCAACTGATCCATCAACTAACTCCGACAAATGTAATGCCGGCTGAGACTACGGGCAACACTAAGAGATGGTGCCGCCAATGATATGTGTGCGAGGCAAGTCGGGGTCCACAGGCCAAGAACCGGGGTCGCATGCAGCAGTATAATGCGGAAGCACCCTTCGCGCACATAGCCATCAACGTAGCTGTGCCATTCCTGGTGTCCGACAGGGGCGATAGTAGCTGTTGATTGCACTGGATTACTTCAGCAAGTGCCGAAGGTGTACGCTATCCCTAATCAAGAGACCAAAACTATCGCGAACTGTCCCGTGGAGGAACTGTTTTGTCGTCATGGTGTACCAATGGAGTTACACAGAGATCAGGGCACAAACTTTGAGTCCAACCTCATGAGAGAAACACTGGAGTGACCCAGAGTACATAAGACGCGCACAACTCCTGTTCACCCACAGACACACGAAGTGGTTGACCGGTACATCAAGATCCTAAAAAAAAAATATTTGAGGAAGGTGGCAGCCAATCACCAAAGAGACCGGGACGTAGTGGTGCCACTTTTGGTGCTGGCCTACCGCTCTTCAATCCACGAAAACGCCGGGTTGACACCGGCCAGTTTGGTCTTTGGGAGAGAGCTGCGTCAAACTTGCGACCTGATGTTTGGGAGTCCTCCTGTGACGGAACAACCAGCAGGCGTCTAAGTGGAGCTTCTCGTAGACCGCTTCATGACATGCATGAAATGGCGCGGCAAAACACCCAGGTACCGAGCGATCGGACGAGGACCCGTTACGACCGGCATGGCAATAGCCGAGGATTCCAACAATGTGTTCTGGTGTGACTATATCGCCCTACCTGGACGAAGGGACCCTGCCCCAATTTTCCACAACCATGGCAAGGCTATCCCTTGTAGTAAAGGAGATAAATGATGTCGTCTATCGCATCCAGAGGCTACCCTGAGGGAAGAAGCTGCAATACACAGGTAGTAGCCTGAAGTTCGCAAAGACCAGCCCTGAGGAGGGAGAAGTTTCACAATGCCGCCTGTGTGTGTGTAAACTCTCTTGTGTTCGCTCTGGTATACGGGGAAGGATTTGGAATGTGAGTCATCGCAGCTGGAACGCGTAATAAAACACGGGAGAGGATGTAACGGAACATTCGGGAACGACACTTTTGAATTTTCTCCAAGTTAGGCTTCTAATATTCTCGACAAGTTTCCAGTAAGTTTGTGACGTCATTTTCTAGCTATAAAAGCAGGAAGGATCTAATGTGCCCTTGTGTTTTGAGTTGTACTTGGTCGTGAGTGACTAGGGTGTTATCGCGCAGTGATGCGCGACCCATGTCTGTCTACGCACCGAAACATCCAGTGAATTATCCGAAGCAGTGAATCAAAGATTGTGTTTGTAACTAGTTGTGAAGACAATAAAGACATTTTTTTTTTTACAATATACAGTTTCTGTTTGGGTTTTCAGTTCTTAATGCTCGCATGAGATTTTTTTTTTTTTTTTTTGAAAATTTTGTCCATATTCAATTTTAGAAATTGAAAAGCTAGCGTGAGAGGTGGTTTTTGAGACTTATTCGGAATAGAGAAAGAAAAAATAATGCGAGAATCCTTCAGAGCCGAGTTATTTTTAATATTCCAAAGTGTTTTTTATGAAAATAGCAGCGGTAGCATGCTGCGCTAAAGATTTTTAAAAATCATCTTGATGCTTCCGTAATAACTGGCTTAGACTATGAATAATTACTTGTTAGGGAATAATTAAAAATTCATTTAACCTGTTCCTAAAATTAGTGGTTCAATGTAACTCCTAATAACATAGTGCGACAGTGGCATCTTCTTTAGCAGTGGTATTCACGATCGCTTGGGTATGTGGATCATCAACTGGAGACCTTTGGATGCGTAAACAAAGGAAAGAGTGATCTGAAGATAACTGGAACCTTCTGAACGCGATATTCTTCTCAAGCTTGGAGATTCGTCTGGAATCTTCGGTTTGCACAAAGTTCTATGATGTTCTTTTCTGGATATAAATTGAGGAACAATTGCAAACCGATTTGTGGTTGTCGTGATTTGTACTGAGTTATCATGTAGTGGTGTGGTACGCGAGCCGTGGATGGCGTGCAGCCGTAAATACCCAGGCGTCGAAACGTCGTGTGAATTATTCGCAGCAGTGAATTTAAGATTTTATTTGTATAAAACTTTTGAGTCAACAAAGACATTTTTTATTTGTTAGCCTGGTGTCAGAAGTGGGATTATTAAGCAAAGATGGAGAAGATTATGAAAAGTTTGTTGGCCGAAATGAACAAAATGGAATGTGGGATTGAATCCAGCATTGGAAAGGCAAAAGAAAAAATGAAAACCGAAATGGAATCCGACATCGAAAAAGTGAGAAATGAAATGTGTACGATGAAAACGGAAGTTTGTGCAAAAAATTGACGAACTGACCGGCGTGAAGAAAAGTTTGGAATAACCTTTTGGTGAATGTGGAGGACCTGGGGGTAAAGGTGGGAGAGCTTGGTTGAACGATGAAAGACGAAAAACATCGCGTTTATGCCCAGGAAGGAAGAGCCGAGACCAGCACCAAGGAATTGGGCGCCATGGTGCAAAGCATGCTCGACGGCAGGCTTAATGATTTGAAGGTCGAGACGCCAGGAGTTGACCCTGGGACGGAGCACAATAGGTCTGTGGGTGTTTGCCGTGAGAATGGCTGAAGAAGTGATATTAAGACTGGATGCCCCCAGGAGCGACGATCCACTTCGGCAGGCCGGACTTACGGCTTGGCGAAGATGAAATAGTGCTCCGTAGTTCCGATGGATATCCTGGAGTCTGCAGGGTGATCCTGAAGGAGGGTGTGGGGGCCGCTGCGTCATGTCTGGTACCCCAGCTGTGGAAGGACCTCGTGAACCGTCCGATTCGTCAACGCACCCAGGGTGCGAGCAAGAAGGTGGAGATCTATTACGAGCCAACTGGGCAGGTTCCCGGCAGGAAGTTGTATCGACTAACACGGACCAAGAGGCGTAAACCCAGATTCCAAAAACCATGGGCAGGACCGTGTCGTGTGGTGGAGAGGGTGAACGAAGAAGTCGACCACACCCGACAGGAAGAAGCTGGCAGTACATTTGGATTGTCTTGCTACGATGGCGCTGGTCGGGACGACGTTACCTCAAAGTTCTGTGACGCCATTTTCTAGCTAGAAAAGAAGGAAGAATTGCAAGTCGGTTGTGGTTGTTGTAAATTGTATTGAGTCGTGAGCGACTGGAATGTTAGTGCGCAGTACTACGTGGGCCATGAATGATGTGCAGCCGTAAGTGGTCTACGCATCGAAACGTCGGGTGAATTATTTGCAGCAGTGAATTTAAGACTTTATTTATAAACAATGTTTGAGACTATAAACACATTTGTTACAATATGTATAGCTATATCGATGATATTACATGCCACCAATACTCCACAGGAAACTTAATCCATGGATTTTCAAATATAGAAGCAGCTATTATGCCGATTGGGTAAGTTTCAGATGAGGCCTTAGAGTGAATAAATAAAAACATAAGAAACTGTATGAAAGATCGTACCCAAAAATTCTAAAATAATTTAATTCATTTTGACTTCTTTCACGGACTATTGCTAAGCATTGATGGGCATTTTCAGCCTAATAGAAGAATAGCATTTGAGTAACAGCAGTACTCTGGTATAAAAAACAAAAACAAAAACAAACTTAGTGGTGTGCGGGTAACATGCTACACACTCTCGCTCAGAAACCTGGTTCTTTTTTTCTTTTCTTTTCTTTTTTTTATAGTGTTTAACGCCCACTTTAACTACTTGTGGCACCGCAGGCGGTGACACCCATGATACATGAATGATGATTGAGCACCGGTGGAATGAGATGGCGGGGCAAACCGGAGTACCCGGAGAAAACCCGCCCCAGCGCCGCTTTGTACACCAAAAATCTCACATGCGGTTGAAACCTGGTTCGAATTCCAGTTGTAAAAGCACTTACGTTTTCTTTGTTGTCTTCTCAATCTTAACGATCGTTATTGTTCATTTAATTTACCGCTGTATACAAACGAAGGTATTAATGAGTGGTTTATTTTTGAGAGTTACTGTATACATAACACTAGAGTATAGATCTATATATGCATTTGGACAGATTATTATTATTATTATTATTATTATTATTATTATTATTATTATTATTATTATTATTATTATTATTATACTTGTTATGCTATTTGATCTGACATAGAATAGACAGTATTCATAACCAAATACAAATGGGACTAAAATGCGAATCGTTTTATTAACGGATGCCATCGTGTTGCTGCACTTATAGCACTCTATTCCAATTATAATATATTACAATTTTAAACTCCATGGACATACAGTGCCAAACAATAAACATTTCAGTTACTTTTATTATAGAAATTAAAATAAATTAATATAAATGGTAATATATTACTTGCATATTTACCTATAGTTTTAACATCTTCGATAACACATAACTATGAATAAAAGCTGCGAATGACTCGATTTGCAAAAGCGTCATTGTCACACGAATGCTGTTAGGAGGTTCATTTTTAATGATGAACCAGCTTAGCTATCATACCCAGCATTGATAATTTCAGAGAATACCATAAGCAATTACCTACTACCAGCGATAAATGGAAGAAAAGTAGTTGTTACTCTTGAGTTCCAATTAAAGAGTAACAAAGAATGCTGAATCAACTCTCCGCAAGTAACGTCGATTTTTTGCTTGCTAGAAGGATCTCTTAAGTTACAATTGTAAAACAAGAATTTGCTTTTAACATAGTTTTGTGAAAACAGATGTTCCTACTTCATCAAATGCCCAATACAATGGGTAGACATAGGTGCATTTGACGCAACCAACATACAAGCCGAACAATAGGTTACGTGCACGGTCTTGTAGACGACCATAGTCATCGTATCGCGTTTGAACACATAATTTGTCTGTGTGATAACCAGAGCTAGGAGGTTCGTACCGATCGCTGTTCCGAATACAGGTTGCGACCGGCCGTCTCGCTGCATCAAAACAAGTCATTGATAAGAACGCACAGTGGAGAGAGGTAAACAAACCTGTCATCAAGTAAACAGTACTGTTTTCAGAGAACAAAAATAACTTATGGGACATTCGTAAAAGCACACTTATTTTGATCGTTAATTATGTACACAATACAAATTGTTACATATATAAGACTGGCTCTGACTGATTTCCCTCTTTACATATGTACATTGTGAAAACTCCCAAGAGATTATAGCACGGATTGTAACATTTACTGATCGAATGTAAAATAATATTCAAATAATAACATTTCCTAAATATCTTCAGAATCTTACAAGGTAAAAACGAAAACAGGAATTAAACTAAATCTTTACTCATCTCCAGCTGTATTACTGAAAACTATATGTACTTCTGAAGCCTTTCAAAGGTAAACCTCATTCCACGTTCCGTCAAACAAGATTTGTAATGCGAAAAAGTTCGGTCCACTTCGGATGATGCGATCGGGGCATATTTGAAATATTTTATCAGTTCCGTATCAGTGTCACCAAGCAAATAGCATTTGTTGGGGTCTAAAATTGCAGCTTGTATGCGATATATATTGAATCCTGCGTTCTTTTCAATCATACTTTTCATTTTTATCATTACTTCAGGTTGAATACTCGTGGATTGGTAGATCCGTCTTGACAGTTCTTCTACATGCCGCACAGATTCAGTTTAGCTCCATACCTCTGGACTGCAGCAATGTATAGTTATGGGTAACTTTTTGAAAGAAAAAAAATCAATCAATAATATGTTTCTGTGTAGCTGTTCTGTTACTATACGTTTTACTGTTTGTATACTAGAACTACCATCGGTTTCTAAATAAGTGCATGCATAAGTGCACTGCTAAAAACTTACTATGGTTGTAAAACAAATTAATTTTGCTTACACTTGAGCAGAACAAAATTTTTATTCGAACGCCTTCGTTCCTACCGACGAGGTTCTGTGTTATACAGTGATAGCTGTTTTGCAGTAATGGCTTGCATTCTACGTTGACCTTTGCTCGCACAAATAGCGGCGCATAGTATTGCCAACATTAGCCGCTCTTACTCTGCATAAGGAAATAGGTGCCTTCCTAGCTCTGGTGAAAACTAAACGATTCGCATATCAGCAGAACCTTTTCTGGAAGACAAGCACATTCAATGGTTGAGACGTTGCTATTAGCGAACACAAGCCGGTCCCCATGGCCGCGCTCACCAAAGCGTCTCGATTTGGTGTTTCGCAGCGCAGGGGATCGTGGGTTCGAGTCCTGCCTTGGGCATGGGTGTTATATGTTTGTGTATGTGTGTGTAAAAAGTCAAACAGAAATTCAGTATTCATACAGTAATCAAAGTAAACAAATTAGGTAAATAAAAAGTAGGGTATACAGTGCCGGAGTCCCGATCACACTCCGGAACTGTATTAAAACAAAAAAAAAAAAAAAAAAAAAAAAAACACAAGATCGCCAAAGTGCATCAAATAATCAAAGGCAAAATTGAGCGAAGCTGCTCAACCCGTTTCTGAAATTTAATGTAATCGGCAGAAGAGAAGTTACTTCAGATGCTGCATTCATGGTTTTCAAGAAGAGGCCGAAAGAGAATTAAGATGTATTCCAAAACGTGGCAAGCCAATAAAAAAACTCAGGGACAGGATTTGGACATAAAGCAAGCTAACACAATACATCCTTTCTTGTCAGCATCTGCGATTGGCCATGAACTGAATATGTCAGTCGCAGCATACGCATACTATTCGAAAAATTCTACATTGTAGTGGAGTTCATCATCGAAAACCAGCCAAGAGAAAAGGTCTAAATCAGGACATCAAAATGGTAGAGTGTGCCTCATCGTGCTATACTTTCGAATGTCGTGATTTCTAGAAAAGCATTTATTGGACGAACCAGAAAGTGTTCCGTTCCGATATTGACGGGCCATGGATGCTTTGGTGACCAAACAATGCTTGCTGTAATCAAGAGCATGATCTAGCTATTTAAAGGAATAAAAGAATCAGTTTAGCATTCGAGGATAGTTGTCAGCTGCTAATGTAGGAGAATTGGTTTAGATATCTGCCAGAATGGATTCTGATTAACACATCAAGTAATCAAAGACTATTTTTCACTATTCGAATAATGAGTTCTTCGGAGAACATGACTCAAATTCGTACGGCGCAGGAGATACTAGAATTCACTCCTCATACATTATCAAGGAGTGGCTTAGATATTCATCAACAGGTTTTAACACTTCCTTATTCGGCGTAACCACCCGATGTAAATGTGATCGAAAATATATTGGACTTAATGCTTTAAGAATGGCATCCTTAATATAAAAGATCAGTAGTCTCTCTTTCGAACCATGTGATGGAGGTGTGGAGGAGTACAAGGCAACGTCCAAGAATGTGTCACAACTGGTGGTGACATCTCAACCAAAAGATTGAATGAAGCTCTGCATAATAATGGGGTTTGTTGTTACTGAAAATCCGACCCTGCCTTCCTCTAACTATAGTGGTTAATACTGCAATTTATATGCTGCTAATGAAACTGCTGCTCCTCATGATGATACAATGGTAATAATAATATAAAATATATTATTATATATACCATTACCATTATCACCACCACCACCACTTTCACCACTACTACCACTACTACTACTACTACTACTACTACTACTACTACTACTACTACTACTACCACTACTACTACTACTGCTACTACTACTACTACTGCTACTACTACTACTACTACTACTACTACTACTACTACTACTACTGCTACTACTACTACTACTACTACTACTACTACTACTACTACTACTGCTACTACTACTACTACTACTACTACTACTGCTACTACTACTACTACTACTACTACTACTACTACTACTACTGCTACTACTACTACTACTACTACTACTATTACTACTACTACTACTACTACTACCACTACTACTACTACTACTACTACTACTACTACTACTACTACTACTACTACTACTACTACCACTACTACTACTACTACTACTACTACTACTACTGCTACTACTACTACTACTACTACTACTACTACCAATAATAATAATCACAACAATAATAATCATCATCACTGGCTGTGTTACAAATAAAATTAATAGTTTTCCTTCCCGATCGCTGTAATGGTATTGTGAGAGTGAACTTCATGGTTTAGTTATTCGCTGATAATAAAACAAAAACAAAACAAAACATCCCGAACATTAATTTCATTCGACGAAATAGAATTTCAGGGTATCTATCAAAAATGTATTTCCAGAGTGGAAAGAGCGCGACGGACTCAACTAAACCAAAACCTAAAGCAAGCTCTAGAATAAATATACTATTGGTTGTTGCCAAGAAGAATATCACAATAGGAAATTACGTAGGGGAAAAAGTGGGCCAAAAATTTGTATAACGTATCATTGCAAAAAAAAAAAGTGCGGTGTTAAGCTAGACTGTTCAACATAAAAAATGACGTGGAAGAGAACTCTATTCAGTATCATTTATGACCAATATGTTTATTAAACAGTAGGGAAAAGAGCTCACTTCGTGCCGAGTAAGGAGAAAGATAAGCAGTGTTATAGCATACAAATCAAAACTGAGTAATCTGAATAATTATAATCGCATTGAAACAGATTAAAGACATGCATTTTAACCACAACAGAGATAAGGAGATGGAAAAAATAATAATTGACAGTATATCTACTTTAAGGATAACAAGTAGGAAAGGAAGAGCTACCAAGTGTGCCACTGGAGTTCTACAAGAGTAATGTGCAGTGTAGTGTAGTGCAGTATGTCGGTGGGGATTCCGCACCTCAGAGAGAGATAGGCTTTTGTACGTCAGACCCCGGAGGGAGAGGATGAGATGGAAATCTTTACAAAGGGCAGCCGGAACAAGACTGCGGCAGGGAGATATCGTAGACAGTCCCTAACAGTTCCCAAGCTGTTCTTCATCTCGACGCGGTGAGCGCTAGGAGCCCGCGCCTCAAGTCTAAATAAACGCTTTTTAGTACACCGACGACCCCCAAAGCAATCCTTTCGCCAAGAGCTGAGTTTCCAAAGAGCAATCACCTCCACGCGAGGACGCCACCCCCACAGTCCTCGCCGAACTTACAGTCCTGAAAGAAAGACCGACGAATGAAGTGGAGATGAAATAGAGGGAAAGCAAATTCAGGGAATGAAGAATCCTCCCCAGCATTCGCCAAATGACCCGGAAAAAACCCATGGTTCAGAGAGGTCGGCTGCGGGGAACCGATCCCACGACCTGCCGAATGCTAGTCTCAGACAAAACGCCTGAGCCACCTGTTTCAGTTCAACAAGGGTAAAAATTGAACAAAAAACGAGAGTCGGCAACAAGAAAATAATCTAACAGAACGCGACAAATTAGAGAACATCTAAGTACTGAAGAGGAAGCGAATGGAGCAGAAGAAGTAACGACTTTTTTAAGCTTCCTTTAGAAAAGTAGGAAAACGTAGAATTAAATATCAGAGATCAAAATAAAAAGTTAAAGTTAGCTTGAAATGTAAAAAGGATTATAATATTACATCAAAAAGGGAGGATGGGAACAGGTAAAGATGTAGAAGAGGAAGGGAATATCACAGATTTATAGAATACGTACAGAAATTGTTTTTAAAACTGAAATATCTGGAGAAACCTCTAATATTCAAGAATTGATTGTAACTGTCTGAATGCCAGAATCCATATAAGTAGGATTTATCTTAACTTTGACGGGACATGTAATTAAGCAGTCTGGGGAAACATAGAATTTGGTGGGAACAATTGTTTGTAAATTATATGAGAAGGAAATTTGACCATGTTCCCCATAACGGATGCTATCGACTATATGATTTCCAAAGCAGAAAACAGTACGAGTCCTAGAATTGTATTAAAATTGGTTGAAACAGATTTTAATGGAACAGATAATATAGTAGACGTGAGTGAAGTAAATAAGCGTTTTGATCTTTGTTACGAAAGTATTGAATTTGTCTGTTGTCATCAGAGTTTCTTTGTTATATCCGGTACAATGGTGTTACACCAGGACGGCTTGCGATCCTGCAAACCGGTGAAGTGCCAAAACAACTTTCGAAGTCAACTTTTCTAAGTTCGAAGGTCTATGTCGTCTGGATAGGCAATTATAAAGCTTGAGCAGTGTTAGAAAACGTCCTGTGGTATCACATTAACTATAAAATGATCATAAGATGATATAAAACGGAGAATTTCAATGCATGACATCGAAATAAAAAACGTCGGATTAAAAAGAAAAATCGCTTGTCACAGTTTGTAAAGCCGTGATAATACAAAAAGAAAATATTTCAATTTTATCTTATTTTTTGTAGACCAGGTCGATTCTCCTGCCCTCCAAAGCTGCAAATCTGTCAATGATGTCATTTAAAAAGTCAAGATTTTCTTGCAGCTCGCAGAGAAGACAAGCGAACACAATTTATAAACTTCCTGGAAAACATCTTGAACACCATTTTGCCTCTTGATTTCTAAAGCCTTTAAAGCACTCATATTACTCAAATATGTATTTGGATAAAACAGTGCTAGCTCATTTGAGATCCTTAGAGATCTTAAGTATAGCTGGGTAATATGAATTAAACTGTTTAGAGTAGACGAAGGAAAGTCCCTCGAAAGCTCCTTAAATTTAATACTGTCTACTAGAGCTGAAAATATTAGTTTTTGCAAATTTTGAATTCTAGTATTTATTTGCGATACAATGTGATCAATTATTTCATAGCACAGATACCTCTATTTCATAAAAAAATTCTCGTCGCATAATTTGGCATTGTCTTTTATGGTCCAAAATACTCTTCACTTTTGCATCACGAAATATGTAAGTATATTACTCCATATTTTTTTCTGGTTATAAAATCACAATAGTGCTGAATTTTAGATGCACAATAATTTATGTCCAAAGTCTTCTTTTGTAGTACATCATACAGAACATCAGTTAAACTGAATATATCATAAAAAGGAGGAGCCCAAAAATAGATTCAAAATCATTAATTTTGCTCAGGAAACCTCTACATTCACGGATGTATGTGCTGTTGGATGCAGGATTGTTTACTATTTCCTCAAAAAAAAACTCTTTTAAACCTTTCCAAATTTCTACAACTGTTCTGACAATTTTATAATTTGATGTCCATCTTGTTTCCACAGCTCTAGGCATTCGGCTTTCAATTATCGATTTGAGAACATCGATAGGTTTCCCTGAACTGAGAAAATAAGATGGAATGCCACTTATATTTGCAAAAAATATTCACCAGTTGGAAATTTTGTTAACTATTTGACAAAACTAAATTCAAACAATGTGCTAAACAATGAATGAAATTAACCTGAGGAACCTCGTCTTTCATTTTCGCCTGTAAGCCACTTAAGTGATTGTACATAACACTTGCACCATCATAAAACTGACCTATTAGTTTATTACGATAAATTGAATTATTGCAATGTATTATCTAATAGTTCAAACAATGCTTGTGAGTGCGAACGGCACTCACGTCATAACAGCCTAAAAATCGGTCCACTAATTTCGCATTTGAAGCTACAAACCTCACAACAATAGAACACTGGCAGTTTTGAGAGATATCGAAGAAAATCAGTTACATATAGTTCTTGTTCAAATATGTAAGGTGAAAGAATTCAATTATTTAATTCTGAATTATGTTTGAGTCGCCACTGAACACGAATTTGATTCTGTCATAATGATTCTAGGTTTCTTCAGAATATATTGTTCTTTGAAATTACCGCTATTATTAGATGAAACACTCTCATCATGTCCTCGAAATGCTAACTCTTGTTTTCTTAAAAATAGAGCAGGCTTAACAATAAGTGTCCTAAAGATCCTGTTTAAACGCACATTTTCATTAAATATTTTAATGCTTGGCACAGCCAAGCATCGCGAATTGAGTTCAAATTCCTCTCGACATGTTTCAGTTGTAATACACATTTCAAATGTTCTTCAAATATGCGTGTTTATGAAAAGCTCGTGTTGGGTTCACAAAAATCTCTAAATCCCGTAGCATTCCAAACGTTTTTCTTTACTCCTAGTAAAAGACAGGCCCATCAGAAAAATTTTTGTAGAAAAACACTACCGCATAACCACATGTATTCTCCATACCATGTATTTTTAAAATGTAGCTGATAAGGCTGCCCAGCCTTTTTTTTTTTTTTTTTAACAGAAACGGATAAATGGGGAGTGGGTCGATTAAAAATATTGATAGGTCACTTTTATCTTGTTCCCACCATCGTGAGATTGGCATTTCTAACACACTGCAAATCAAGTCGTTTCCTGGAGTAATTCATACTTGTAAAAAAGCAACGAACACTGAGCTGAAATTAGTTTAACTAAATATTAGAAGTAACTCTAAGTAACGTCTTTCTCGGACAGAACTTACGGAAATTTAATACACTCCACACAATAAACACATTTTTAACGGTATACCTTGTTCTCACCAAGGTAGATCTACAATTGAGTTCTTGATATCAGACAGAAAGCTCCGTAGCATAACAGGTATAAGAATAGCAACCCTAAGTGATGTTCCAACAGAAAAGGAAAACTTCCATTACCATGGCAACCGGTTGGAATAGCCGTACTCAAACCCGTTTGAAACAGGGTGGAAATACGAGCATTTTAGCCACAGATATTTGATATTCTTCCAAGACTGAGGAAGTCACAGAAAAGATAGTGAAAGAAAGGGAGGGTGTAAAGGGACAACCAGAACGGTCATGTAATTTTGTATTCCGATTAAAATTTAGGCTAAGAGGCACTTCACTCACTTCATCTGGCGAGACGCCCTTGTGCTATACATTCAAACTTTCCCGTTACCAAACACCAATATACCCACATATCAATTGCCATTTATCAAATAAACAGACAACCCCCAAAAACACCAATAAGGCAACAAAGAATCACAATAACAAAGATCAAATTATTGGAACCAAACATTTATTCAGTACTGCACGACATAAAAAAGAAACCATAAATCTAAACCCAAAATTAACCTGGCCAAGAAATAATACTGACTTATTGATAATTACAGTGCATAATTATTCGGAAAACTAGCAAAACAAGAATTAAAGGATGCAGAAGCACATTATCTTCCAAAAAAAGCGCAACAGATTAATACCAATAACTTAGAAACAAATCAATTTCATGAAGTGTACTTCATCTTAAAATGTATTAATAAGTCCTAGGGGAAATGAACAATTACAACATAACTTATTTCACGTGCTCCAATACACAACAGTTTGCTGTTGGTCTCCGGATGCAGTACTCTTGCACCAGTACCACGTGCTATTTACTCTATGACGGCTGCGCCGTGGGTTCGAGTCCTGCCTTTGGGCATGGGTGTTTGTGCATTTGTATATGTGTGTGTATTAGAAGCAAAAAGCAAAACGGTAATCAAATAGAAAAACAAAGGAAATGTTGGGAGAATGAAAAAGGGAAAACATAGGGGAGAGAGAGAGAGAGAGAGAGAGAGAGAGAGAGAGAGAGAGAGAGAGAGAGAGAGAGAGAGAATGAGAATGGAGCGGCGACAGTTTCTGAAATATTGGGGTGCAGGAAGCTTGCGCAAGCTTCACGAAGGGGCGTACTGATAGTATCAATTGGGGTCTTTTTTATAGCGTTTAACGTCCACTTTTACTACTTGTGGCACCACAATTGGTGTAATTCGAGTTCCAGAAATTGAAGTAACTTAAACGCTTTCCGTTCGTTACATTTCAACTTGAAACGCTTAAGTATTAAATAGGCACATTAATTTTAAATTATGTTCAACTCAATTCTAAATAAACAAAAGTTATCTTGTTAATGCTGCTATCAGAGCAAAAACATATATGAAACGCAAATGTTTCCTTTGTGATTGTGAGGCTATTGTTTTACGTGTAACTTGCTAGTTGTGTATGCCCGTGAGCCTTTTTGTCCATTTGGCTAAGCGAAAATGAATGGAGTTATGACCTTATTTGTTAAACAAATGAACTTTCGGGATAGACTAGAAGTTGTAGGCGTATAAACTGGTGACGTACCTTGTGGTGCTGGGCTGCGCAGCGACGACTGGTCCTCTCTCCGGCGTTGCAGCTGCTAAAGTCGATTCTCGATGCTCTTCGACTACTGATGGACTCAGCGACGAGCAATTGAGACCTATTTATATCTAGCTCAGGTATTGAGCTGCGGCGATCTCCAGGGAGTGGTACGGGAAATTAATTCAAAATAACGTCGACACTTTTCGTTCAGTCAAGGTTTATTTCTCTTCACAAGCGTTCCCGAGAAAGTTCCTGGCGCGATTGTGTTCCGACAATTTCCCTCGAACAAGGGCGTAACGCGCACAAAGGTAACTAAAATTTACGCGGCGACGAGTGCAACTGTTTCGTGCAGAATACTTTTAGACCCGTCAACTTTCTACTTTGACTTTCTTGTTTCCGGCGTCGCAGGTTACGCGTGATATTACTTTTCCAACTGCGTAAATCACATTAATAACTTCGCGGACTCTTGTTTCGAACGTCACAGGTTCTGCGTGTAGCTACATTCCAACTGCTTGATCCACAATAATAACTTTGCTACTTTGCGCGTATTCTTGTCTCGCGTGTCACAGATTCCTCGTGTAGTCAGATTCCGACTGCCTGAAAATTGGGACGAATACTCTACATTTATAGCAAATTCTACCCACGCGCAAAACTCTCAACTTGTAATCTCATTGGCCCATTTTGGCGCCGAATGTAGTTTGGGGTGCGCTTCTGCCGTGACAACTCTAATTGGTCAATGCGTCTTTCAGGTGATTCTTGACCTAAATTTCCTCGTGGTTCCCCTGTTTATATGTCACCTCCACTTTTTCTTTCGGAGACGTGACTGCATAATAGCGTCTTTCCCCTCTTGCAATATACAAAGAAATAGCGTAAACAACTGAATTCGCCGCTTGAGAACTCTCTGGTTGAAATTAGAAACGCTTTCCAGGAACAATCTCTCTGGACATCCAATATACAATAAATACATATCTCACTTACTAATTAACCTAAACAATTTAAATAATTAAAAATATAGGATATGTGCTTATTCACCTGGATGACAATCCGTCTCAAAATAAAGAAGTTAGGATATCAGGGCTGATTTCAAATGAAAGTATATGTCACACAAAAGAGAGAAATTATAATAGGCATTTCAGTCGTTCCATGTACCATAAATGTAACTGGCTTTGTGAAGGGGAGTTGGCAGTTATCGCATGCAAAAAACTAGTTAAAATTGTGTATCTTCAAGAGGCCTTTTTTTTTTTACGTGTGTTCTCTGTAGTTTAAAATAATTGAAGAATAGTTGTATTGTCTTACAGCTCATGGTTT
Source organism: Hymenopus coronatus (assembly GCA_030762935.1). Classification (NCBI taxonomy): domain Eukaryota; kingdom Metazoa; phylum Arthropoda; class Insecta; order Mantodea; family Hymenopodidae; genus Hymenopus; species Hymenopus coronatus. Next base: position 169,386,584 of record CM060900.1, read on the forward strand.
GGTGGAAAATAATTTCTGAACATTTCGTTTTACTATTACTTCCGTCGATATAGGTACAGTTTACTCCATATTTATTCCACAAATATCTGTGAAACCTGCGGAACTCACAAACAATGGGTACAAGTTTCCGACCTACCAGAATCAGTGTAATAGTATCTACATTATTATTGACAAAAGCTAAATGTACATTTCATAACTAAAAAAAATTATGATTTTTTTAGTACAAAAGTTATTGTAAATTCTCCATATTCAAGAATAATTACATAAATCTGCTATGAGAGATTCTGAATCTACCCGTAAAAGAATCCTGAAAGTTTCATTCTTATGGCTGAAATAATTTTTGGTATAATGGTACCTAAAGTATAAAAAAAATGTAATTTCACAGGAGAGCTAAAAGAAAATCACATACATGCCAAAATGTTATTAATTTTAGAAAACTCCAGGCCTGTAACTGTCACTGTGCTCGACTTTCATATCTTCTTTCTTCTTTTTTAGTCCTCTCCTGTTCACTCTGGCTTCTTTGGACATCTCCACAGCTTTATCAGCTTTAGCGACACGTCTAAGTCTATCAATCGTAATCCTATTTTCATGTTCTCGCCTGAATTAATGCCCATTGCTCTCATTACATTAATGTTCTTACAGCACCCATCATTAAAACATATTACAGCATAACAAGCACCAATTTTATTTGTTTTGGTTCCAACAAATAAGTTTTTTTTTGTACTTTTTACCAACTGCAACTTTAAAAGACTCATTCTGGTTTTGATTCTTGCCATGTGGGCATTTTTTCAACAGCTCTTCATTTGATAGTTTCCTATAAATTGGCTTGATTTTTTCAATCACTGCAAGGAATGTTTATGGGAGTATTCAGCAACAGTCACAGGTGATCGCTGCTAACCACACCATGATTCAGCTCCTGGTGGACAGACGCAGTGGGAAGGCTTCTCATCTTGCCATTCCATAGTAGTTTTGTAGAAGGTCAATTTCTGATTTGGTAAGCCTCCCTCGCCTGCCATTGGCTTACCATTGTCTAACTTCTGTTCTTTCAACGATTTACATAGTTCCAAAAGGTATCGACCCATTTTCTTCCGAACGTGGCTACATATTCAATTTTCCTAATTTACATTTCACTACCATATGGTTTGGCCTCAGCCACATTAGAGTCTCCATCACCTAAATACTTCACATAATGTAGACCTCTAGTGAGTTCAGATCTTGAACACATTTCAACTGCACCTTGAACCTCCATTCCTCCACTTTAGCCATCAAAATTCTTAACACATGCAAAATCACTACCTTTAGTGAAACCTTTCAAAATTTACCGTATATTGTTACATCTAGCAACTTTCCTGCGATGTTCCAGTCACAACACCATGTAGCGATGAGAAGCCTCTCTTCTGCAATGATCCATCTATAAGAATTGAGTGTCAGAAGTACCCTCTAATTTCTTTACTTCTTTGGCAGCACTCCACATTGAGCCCCGAGTAACCCCTTTTATACTGTCATGTATAATTTCATTGTATTTGTCAAGCACAGTGAAACGATGGTAGGTGGTGCTAGATCCATAAGAGTACAAAAGGTACGAGCGGCCAACCTGCCTGTCCCAATGCATTTCATGGCATAAGTGAATCTAAGGTTTACAAAAGAATCTCTCCTAGCATTCAGTGGTGATATCCTAGTTGAGTTACTGTAGTTATAATGATTGCATTCTAGCTTCAGTTTAGCTGATAAACCTCTTCTGCTTTGCTGTTCTTCGGTTATATGAACACTATTTAAAGAACTACATTTTGAACAAGAAACACTTTTGTTTATAAATGTAGACAACATAGATGAGTCAATTATTAGATTTACACTATCCGTAGCGTTTGGAGATTGTATCTCATTGATGTCATCACTGACATCGAATAAATCAGATAACTTCTTCTTTGAAGCACTTGCACTTGCAGAGAGCCGGAAGTTAGGTACATGTGTGCCAGTTTCCAATGTTCTATTTTTCAGCTTCTTATGCTGGTTTGCTCCTAAATTTACGATGATGATTGAAAGACCTCACTCTTACCATATTTAGGTTGTAAACAATATCAACAGTCCTCCAGAAAAAAAGCAAAATTAGAAAACTTTTCCTGTACACTAGCTGAAATATGCGATCTTACAGAAACAATAAAAACACTGGTTTCCTTTGTGTACAATGCCTCAGAATAATAATAGACCAGTTTACTTTGTATACACACACTAGAAATAAAGAGCTGACTTCAATGCTGCAAAGAAAACAAAAAGGAGCTCCCCAGTAGTAACGTGTGCACAGAAAAAATCAGTTTTACAAATAGCATGGCATTTTAAGATGGAAGCAGTGCAGGGACCTAAATAGAGACTTTTAAAATAGTTAATAATACCGTAAATATATAACCCATATATCAAAATGCTCAGGAGACTCAACTCTATTATATATATGTATATATATATATATATATATATATATATATATATATATATATATATATATATATATATATATTGTATTTTTGACTCGGATAGCTATCAACTCCCCTGAAAGTTCCATTGTAGTCTGTGGCACAATAATTGTAAAGATATGATCTGCTTTTACCACCCAACTAGAGGCTGCATTGCCCTGTATGGCTGAAAATTTTGAGAAATTCAACACACGATTTCTGGATAATGAGTCTGAAGAAACAAACAACGCTTTCGCAAACTTAAAACATCACAGGGTTAAAACACAATTATTACACGCAATGTATTCCAGGATAATATATGTTCGAAATGTTTTGGGTGCCACTTTTCTTTCGCAGTTCCTTTATTAAAACAGTCTGTTCAAGTGCCTTCTAAAACAGTAAAGCTTTTGAAGATCGCAGTGACAATTCCTACGACCACAACGAGAGTGAAAGAAGATTCTCAATCCTTAATATAGTGAAAACATTTTACGCAACATCAATGGCCAGAAAATATTCAGTGGATTAGCAATATTGTTTATTCATACATAGCTAATGAACGCAATTCCAAACATCACCAAGGGTAGTATCATTTTTGTAGAAATAAAAACCCTAAGTATGGAATTCAGTTACAAATCAAGAAAATATTTCAATTGCAACAATTATGGAATCCAGTGCCCTCTTAGGATTGCTCCCAACAGCCGCAATTGACGAGCAAATTTTGCATACATTTTAGATAGATGACAAAATGAGACTACCTAAGGTATAATTAAGAATTAATTGAAATTTGACGGATTAATAATCAGAGAACCATATTTTTTATTGTTTCATTTATATAGCCCCCTTTGACCATATCGGGGGCTTTACTTTCCGAAACAACTGCTGGTGTTTTCTAGCTGAACTTTAGGGTTTATTAATGCTAGTTTTTTCAGTATTACACTGTTAAATATATATACTTTCATTCTCACTTGAATATTTCAGACCCTGTAGCCTATAGGGAAAGGGTCTAGTTAAATAAAAATTCCCCATCCCAGGAGTCGAACCCGGAACCTCTGAGGGAGAAGCTAGAACACTGACCACTAGACCGCGGAGGTAACCAGAAACTGATTTTTGATGCCTGGGATAAAAGAAATCTACTAGGGAAATAATTGAAATTTCAACAATCTCTATATTCAAGAACCGCGTGCAATAAAAATCAAATTATCACGTGTAACTTATTTAAGCTAAGAGTTATTAGTATCAGTGAATATCAATAGGTATTCATAATGATAAATAATCTCAATATTCAATTCCTCAGCATTACAGAAACGAGCGACTGCCATACTAATTGTAACAACTTACTCATGATATAGAACTTTATTTTTTCGAAACATTATTTCAAATTAACTCATCCAATAGAAATGTACCGGACTAAAATAGAAAATATCAATTAACTTTTGTGCATTCTGATTTTCGCACGCGATGATAACGCAAAGTTTTAATATAGGCACAATAACACTAAAGGCGAAAGAGGTAATGAGCCAGAGGATGTAATACCAAAAGTAAATTTAATTAGTGGAGAAGCAATAAACAATCCCCCAACATAGGAAAATCGGTTAGGTGCAACATAAAATGTTGTCACTCTTTGTAATTTTGAAATAGGTAGTTTAATAAAGCTATAAGTTGAACTTGGATGCAAGGATATAAAGTGACTAACGATTAATCCACCTTAATTATTGTACTGAAAGTACATAAGGGAGAGAAAATATAACCCAATTTATATTTATGCATTACTGATTGGAAAGGTGTGAAATATGCTTTTGATAGTGCACATCTAGGATATGTGGAGCTTCAGTTGACCAAGAATCTGGGAACTTTTAACTAAGTAAACCAATGAAATACTATGTTTTTGCAAACTAGTGTCAAAACGTACACCCAAAAGATTTTCTGACAAAAATTGGGCAAAGGCCCTTCAAAAGCTAGAGTACCTATGAACATAAGAGTATATCCAAAGAGCGTGAAATAAATTTAAGAAGTTATTGACAAGCAAAGACTAAATATAAAACTTTGCTAAACGAAATGAGAAATAATACGTGGAAAATGTTTTTGGAAAATAACATTTATACAAGTATTTGAAGAACATCTTATAAAATTATTCTGGAGAAATGGAGAACACCAGAAATTCTCACCAAACAAATAAAGGTGATGGGGTGTTGACCACACATTACACAGATTCTGCAAACGTTCTGTTACACAAATTGTTGCCGCAGGATGCTGTTATTTCAGTGGATTTTACAGTCATTGGAGGCAATTATTTGTTTTAAATACAACGTATGCAGCGGTTGGGTTACACATTATTCTTTTATTGTTTATCTAGCTTGGAACAAAAAAGAACAATACACCGCTTCTCTTCCTTATTATATTGCCGTTTTCAGTACTGCCAGCTACGTAATACATATTCTCCTTTAGAGTAATCTCTCCCCGATTTCTCTGGACACCTACGTTCAACATTCCTTTTATTTCACTCACACCAAGGTCTTTTCTGGTTTCTTGAATAATTCAAATGGGACTCCTTTGGTAACTACACCAGCCGTTTGATTTTCTGAAAGCACATACCTAATTGACATTACAAAGAGCTCGTACAAAATTGTGTTTCACACTATATTTTTTAAACCTTTAAGATCGCTATGAGGTAATGTACTGATAAAAGATTGATTAACCTTCATATATTCAAACTGGACAATTTACTGTGATTAACATCTCCTCGGGTAGTTGTTTCAAACAAAGTTGTTCTGCTACAGCAGACGCCAAGGCAATAAACTCAGCTTCAGTTGAAGACAGTGACACTGTTTATTACTTCATTGTTCACACTATTATATTCCCAAACACTTCAAATAAAAACCCTGATACTGACATTCTATCCTGATTGTTTGTAAGTTCTTCATCTATGCACCCAACATAGCTATGTTTGAATGTCCTCTATACCACTGAACCCACTCTTAAATGTCTCGTACCATTTAACCCATGCCACTCTGCTTGAGTTTCATTGCATTGATACTGGCTGTAAAAGCCGACTACTGTGCATAAGCCTGGCCATGTAGTCAGTCAAGCTTGCATCAATGTTACAATAAGCTCACGGTAGGCTTTACTTCCAATAATGCTTGATTTAGAGGTATCAATCTCTCTCAAAGGGTCTATTTCTAAAGGAGTTTGTTTGGGATTTACTAATTACATTCCATGCTTACTTATTAGCTTATGGATGTACTGTTTCTGGCTTTAAAGCATTGATTTTCCATTGCACCTAATTTCAATCAGAAAAAAAATTCAACTTTCCCATATCTCTCATTTCAAATTCTCTCATCAACTTTTATTTGACATCTTGCAAGTTCATTAATGCGATAATAAAATAATCAACATTAAGAAACAAATGCACAATACTTCCTTTCATTCTTACACACAAACATCTTTCAGTGTGACACTGATTAAAGCCAAGTGATTTAAAAAAACAAAAAAAAAACAACATAATGTTGATAAACAAAGTACCTGCTTTGCATTAACCAAATACAGCAATATTTTTGGGAGGGTAGCCAATTTTGTAACTGTTGTATAGGTCTCACAATAGTCTACAACTTTCTTCTGAGAACAGCCTTAACCTTGGTTTATAGTGATCCACATTTCCATCTGCATTTCTCTTGATAATATATGCCCACTTACTTTTATTGATCTTTTTACCCTTTGGGACTTCAAACATACCATGTTTCATTTTCCTTTAAATGTTGTTTTTTTCTCATAATTGCCTTATATTACTCATCCTGGCTATCTCTGCCCTTTAATTGTTTATAAGATTTTGGAAATGCTTCATAATATAAGACGGCATTTAGAGCAAGATAGGGACTTTCCTTTCCCCAAGAATTCCAGTTTTCATTTTCACCTACGGTTGAAACAGTTGTAAAGAATACATGACTCTCTCTCTCCCTCCTAATTTTCCTCTGGCAAAAACTCTGTTAATGCAAATTAATACTACACTGCATGAATTTTTATTTACCCCCTCACCCCCAATTACTCAACTCCAACATGCTCACCAAATTCTGAGGAAAATATGTAAAAAAATGATGTTACTTATTTAGCTGTGCTTAATTATTTATTTCATGTTGCCATTTGGCAACATCATGCATTTGGTGAGAACTAAGTTTCACAACCACCACCACTTTTATAACAGCAACTGTAAGTAACAAAATATGTACATAAATAAAATAAAAATAAATATTGTTTATCATAAAATATTTTAATATGTGTAGTTAAGAGTTTATATGTTTAATAATAATCTGCTGGGACTATCAAGACAGATGAAGATAATATACTATACTGCCGTAGCATTTCACTTTTGGAAAGAAAACCACAATCCAGATCCAAACCCAAAATTGCTTAAAACCATGTCAGGCCACAATGAACTCACAACCTGGGAAAACATCCTCATATGGAAAAATAAAGATCGGCTAATAAACTTTGAAATTCCGCCAGTAGACAGCTTAGTTAAGAAGTTCATCATTTCGCCACCAGAGAAGAGTGTACAAGCAAATGCAGCCAGCAATGGACATTGGACCCGTGAGGTTGAAAATGAAAGCATAGGCTTTCGAAACTAGTCCCTCATAATAACAATGACGTAGTGTTAAAAAACCAACTCAACAAATTAATAAAACATAGAAATAGGTAGTTTTAAAATCACTGCAATTATGCATTATGAAATTTAGTAAAATTTCAATTTTATTAAAGCATAATACATTATTATTCCACATTACACGTTAGGCATTAAACAATGGTATATCCTTTGCAGTTTTCATTCTTGCGTCTTTGTTTCTTTTTTATCCAAATGAACAGGCCAGTGTCCAGCCTGATCATATCTGACATTGCTATTTGGTTGAAGTGAACTTGTCTTCCGCTTCCTTGCTGGCAGCTTCTCAACAGAACTTGGTCTACGCCTCTTTGGTCTGGTGCTGAAACAAATTTTTAACTAAGTTTCAGCCAATTCAATTCTAAAATGTGCCAACTGGAGCTCTTTTGTAGTAGACACTGGTTTGTGGAATCCATTAGCTCTATGGCATAGGCTCCAGCTTTGATTATAGCTACATCAACAAGATGGTAAAATAGTCTGAAGTACCATTTCTTACTCCGAGTTAAGATTCTGTACCTTCTAATGAGACTGTTAAGAAGGTCCACTTCTCCCATATGCTTATTATAAATTTGTGCTACATTTGGGCATGCTACAGAGACATGTTACTTCTTCTTTCTATCATATTTCTTCACATTAGAAACAGGATCACCCCACAAATGTGAATAACAGCATGATGGTCTTGTTGTCCTTCCAGAGTTCATTTGATATCTCTGTTTCTTCATAATGTCCAATGCACTCGAGCGTTGTATCTCTCTCTTCTTTATTCAATAACCTGTCATCTTGGAATTTCAGATGATGAATTTTATTTCTACTCTTAGTATCAAGTGATAAAGTTCCTCTTCCCTTTAAATAATGTAGTAGCGATAGTGATATATTGTAATTGTCAAAATAAACTTTGTGGTTTACATTCTCAGTTACATTAAGGCATAATCTAACAACTGCATTGCTGCCAGCTCCCAAGTCTGGTTCTTCATCATTCTTGTCCGATTCGTGTTCATTTCCTGTATACAGTTCCATTTTGTAGGCATACCCGGATACACTACACAGTAAAAGCAATTTGCTGCTACATTTGTTTGCCTTATTTGGCATATACATCTTCATATAATGCCGGGATTTTGCAGCATACATCTGTTCTACGATCGCCAACAACTCCTCCATTGGAATTGAAGAACATTGTTTATTTACATGTGTAAAAATAGGCACCACCTTTCTCAACTTGTCTTGTGTGCTTACTTTTCATAATTTTTCTTGAAAATGCAACAACCGCTTCACCTGCTCAAACGTGACTTTGTTGTTAAATTTATGGGCCCACAACACTTTTCCAGTAGATCCTCACATTCTTCAGTGTTGCCACAGAAGAAATAATGCAGATCCCTAAAAACTTCCGAATGTCTTCTAAAGTGATATGGCAGGGCTTAGAAGAATTCAGTTGAGTATTATACAATGTAAATTCTTGAAATTCCAACTCTAATATTTCTTGGTTAAAATGATATAAAAAGAAATCATATGGAGTGTCCTTGTCCAATACCTCTTTAGGCAAGTCTTCTCTTCCAAGAAAGGGTTGCTCCGCATACAGCATATTTCCTTTCTTCCATAACACATCTCTGTAAAGCATTTGATGTCATGCCTTGCACAGCCGGTCTAGCAGAACCCCTGTCAATGCTTACATTTGAAGTTGCTGCAGTAACTTCTGAGATGTCTGCATTTACTGATTGCCCAGGAGAATCTACTTTATTTGAAGTTACTTCAGGTTGGATAGTATTTGCTTCAGAAACAGCAAGATGTGTGCTTTCACAATGTGTTTTTATGACTTTGTTGCTAGTTTTACAAATTTCATCTTCATCCTCACTTGGAACTGGTATTGATAACCATATTTTGTCTGTCAGCTCCTTTAACTGCCCGTGATCAGCTTTAAAATAAACTTTTACGGTAGGTACTCATTTTATCTTATTTTATCACATAATCTGGATACAACCACAAAATAGTGCCAAATTCACGGGCAATAAATGGTCAGCTGCACTAGAAGACTCTTAGCAATTCTGGTGTTGTTAAATGACAACAAATAGTTTTATTTACACAAAAGTTACTTACAGGGAAAATATAAGCGTTCTGATAGATTTATATTCCTATTCGACATAAATAACATTATAATACTTTTAAAATGTTAAGAGTCATTTAAACCTGTAGGTAGGCAGGCAGGCAGGTGGGCAGGCGGGCAGGCGGGTAGGTGGGTAGGCCGGCAGGGGAGCAGGCAGGTAGGTAGCTATACAGGTGTTTCTGAATTAGACCAACAAACTTTGGGAACAGGTAGATACCCTTCTTTTAAACATCTTTGATTGAGGAACCTATGGGCTGTGACGCTTCGTTTCAGTACAAGAAGGATATTAGTGGACGACGTAAGTAGGCTTGTGCAAATAATAAGCCATTCAGTTTTACATACATTTGTGTGCAGGTAAGAAGAAACTAAACATAACGAAAAAAAACAACAACAAAAAACAAACAAAAACGAAAGTTCAAACACTCACCCAACTGTAAAAAAACAGACAGTTGGTCCAATTGGTTGTCTTATCACATCAACAAGTGCTGGAACACAGTCCATTGACTTCTAAACAAGAAGTGCATCGTCGTGCCATACCCTGTCTTGCCCTTCCAAAGATGCCAGGGGTTTCCCTGATTTCAGCTGCTGCGCTGGCAATTCGCGCTACAAGGATTTCGTCCGTGTCAACAGCAGTTTCATAAACCATTGTCTTCATGTGGCCCCACAAAAGAAATCTATTAGCGTCAAATCAGGAGAGCGTGGTGGCCAGGCAGTAGGTCCAACTTAATCATTCCAACGATTGCCGAATGTAGCTGTCAGATGGTTGCGTAGGTGATTCCCAAAATGAGCTGGTGCCCAATCATGCTGAGATCACATGTTCATTCTGATGTTGAGAGGAAGTGCAGGCAGAATATGCTGAAGAAATACTAAATAATTATTGGCGTTCAGTCGATTGGGCAAAATGTATGGTCCCACAAGGAAGTCAACTACAATCCCTGCCCAAACATTGACACAAAATCGCTGTTGATGTGATTGCACAATCGTGGCATGGGTGTTTTCGAAACACCATACATGAGAATTGCGGGAATTGAATATCCTCTCATGTGTGAAGCATGCTTCATCCGTGAATAGTACACGGCTAGCAAACTCTGGTTGGAGTATGCATTTGTTCAAATGCCAATTACAGAGGTTCACTCGGAGTAGATAGTCACCTGGTGTAAGAGCATGGACTCTCTCATAATGGTATGGATGCAATAACATTTCCTGCAAAATTCTCCAGATCGTGACATGGCCAGTATGAAAGGGTTGTGCGATCTCTCGAGTACTCAGCGAAGGATTATTCGCTACCCACTGCGGCACGGCTTCCTCGAAGTCAGGTGTTCGCACAGCATGCCTCCGTCCTTGCCCATCTGTGTAATGACCCCCAGTCTCTGATGAATACTGGCATATGTCTTATGGTGTGGACACTGTCGGTTTGGGAATCTTTCCCGGTAAAGCCTCTGGGTCAAACGACCACATGTTAATGCTTCACCGTTTACCAAATTCATGCCATATGTAACATTCCATGACTGCAGTACGTCACTGTTCTGTTCACAATGAAAGACGCATTACAACTGAAGTAGTACGTAGAGTAACAGTTAGAAGGGACAGACTGGGAAGTAAACAAGCAATACCGAATGCTAGTAATCTCTGGAAGTAAACAAACCTAGTGATAGTAGTAATAACAAACGCCTCTTAGACTGACATGAGTGTACTCTGTTTTCTTCAATACCCTCCTATTAATATCCATTTTGCACTGAAACGAAGCGTCGCAGCCCATAGATTACATGACAAAATATGATTCACATAAGCTTATCTATCTACTGCCAAGTTTTGTCGGTCTAACTTAGAAACACCCTATATACGTATTTATTTTAATATGCTGTAAAATTCACTTTTGTTGGAAAGAGTGCACGCTCTGATATACTTCCTGCTAAATAATAACTTTACTGTCATTTATAGTGGAAGCCATTAACTTTATACTCAGAGCACATCTCAATGCACATTTCCAATTGGAAACAAGAAGGATGATCTCCAAGTGGCAACGCCATGCAGTATAGAGATAAGTCTCATAGTTTCCAAATAACTAAGTTTCTTATTCGTGTAGTTCTAATACTCCTCCTTAAACACCCAGTTATCATTGTATCTTTGTCCTCAATATTCACATATTGTTCCTCAGAGCCTATCTTATCAGACACTTCTCCTGAACCACTCTGCAATTTGCCTCATTTCCTTCCCAATTTAAAGATTGGGCTTGTGAAAATTATTTGAACCATTCTACAAGCCCTCCCATACTTCGCCTAGAAACTTAGTTCTGCTTTCATCAAAGATTAGATCACAAGCAGCTACCACCTTCCTACCATCCAAGCTCCACTATCTTTAACCATTATATAAAAAATCAATTAAAATATGCTTTTTACCATATAGCATCAAATTTACCTTGGATCTCAGCTTTCTACACATGAGCAACACGGCCAAAAACGCTGAACTTACTGATATCAGGGGGAAACCGTGCCACGGCTCCTTTGGTACTTTTTCAGGGTTTTGTTGGGCTCCGATTAGTTAAATAGACTGTAGTTATAGCTGCCTCTATCCAAAACATTTTCCTCAAATTGGAACCTAGCAACATGTATCTGGCTTTGTCTGAAGTGGACCGGTTCCTCTGATCTGAAAGTGCATTGTTTGAAGGAGTATGTGACACTTTAAGTTTAAATTGAACACCTTTCTCCGTAAAACTGTTTTACCTCCTCATTTACACATTCAGTTCCATTGTCCTAGCAAAACTGACAGGTCTAAGTCGAAAACCTGCTAGTTTAATAGCTTCATAATCATTAGTATACTCAACACTTCATTCTTTTTTGTCAAACCATATATGCCGGTAAAATGGGAAAAGTCATCAATTAGGGTTAGCACATAATTGATACAATTGTAGGTCACTGAAGATGTAGGTCTACACACAGTACTGTGTACTCTCTCCAGTGGTTTCTGAACCCTCTTCTTTGACTTGCACTCATTTCTTTTTCTTTTTTGGAGAGAAATACTCCTGGAATTCCCGAATTAAAACTGGCTGTTGAAGAAGCTATGAGTAAGAACTGGATGTTGAAGGAAATATTTGGCAATTTTCACGACGTTGCCAAACGAACATGACAATATCGTATCTGGACTGGAAATACTAGCTTTGGATAGTTTACCATGGACTTTTGCCTTCCTTGACGAATAGGTGAGAAATACGAAAAGAGGAAGGTGGAAATGTAAAGCAGCTGAAGAGTAGATCAGGTACCAGTGATGCTTAAGGGAGCTCAACAACACCGAGTGTCTCAGAGATGCCCAAGTAAGACAAGAAGAGAAAGTTCCCTTTTCCTTGTAATAACTGGAAAACTATTGGACATCAGTACACGGAGTTTTGGAGGACAGGATGAGGCTAATACAAAGGTCCTCCACAATCAGCCGGTGGTATTCCACATAGTGTGTGCCAGGATTGTTACAAAGGTGATTATGGTAGAATCCCATTTTACAATTTTATTACAGTGGAACAGGAAAATCTTTCTTCGATAGTTGATTGTTGATTCCTGGATCCTGGATGCAGTAGCATAATATTGCTTTGTTAAACCAGGTGTGAGTACCATTAATAATAGAAGGTATGTTTGCGCATCATGCAGCCTAATACATAGTTTTCAGCCAAATGACTGTACCTTGATTCGTAAGCTTTTTGACAGGCCTTGTGCTAGAAATAAGAGTGAAGCAATTGCTGTAAGTGTGCTCCCCCATGCTCTTACAAGAATAGCTAAGGACGAACGAAACCCAAAATATGTTTCTATAATGACTGATTCACCAAATTACAAAGCAATGAAAATAATCGCATAAAAGATAATATTTTGGATATTATAGATGTTCGAAACGAAACTCCTGCTACACAACTTTAAAATATTGAGAAAATATGACAAAACATGGGTTTATGGAAGTTGAATTGGCATCTTCTGCAAATACCAATTTTGGAGGAGCTAACCGTAAAGTAACATAGAATGTTCACCAGAAACTTCAAGCAAAATTAAATAAATCACTTGTATGTGTTGGCAGTTATGCACACGTTTTGCGTAATAGTATTCAATCAGCAGCAGATGGTGTGCTAACTGATGCTGAGGTGATTCTGTTCAAAATGTACGCATATTTTGAAATATAATGTACCTTTAGAACACCTGCCCTAAGTGTATACTGATGTGGCATACAACTTCCTGTTAAATAACACAAAGTACGTTGGCAGTCTCACCACCCTGCCTTGCAGATAGTTCTTGATATTTTTGAGGGACTTAAGTTATACTTTTTATACCTAGAAAATTGCCCTAAAATTTTATTAAATTTCTTATCTAACAGCTATTTCCCATTATGGTTAAGCTTTTTGTCAGATCGGTCAGAAGTTTCTATTGCACTATTAAACGAACTGAGAGTCAAAATATCTTTCATCAAACATTTGTTTGATTGCTAATCTTCTACAAGGGTTAATTCCTAGAAAGGTACATGTGTTTGATTGACAATCTTCTACAAGGGTTAATTCCTAGAAAGGCAAATCTAACAGCAGCAATTAAACAAATGTTGATCAATATTGTGTAAGGAGAAACTGCTACAGGAAAAGTTTCTTCATATCACATGCAGCATTTTTTGCTGACTCAAGATTACATAAAAAGTAGACGTTTGGTCATTATTCAGACATTCAGGATCTCTCTTGGATTCGTTGAGACAACCTGACTCAATAGACTCTTCTGTCTTCTTTCAATGAGAATTCATTATTTGATGAGTTTGAACATGTTAAAGGTGCACTGAATCAAAAATAGCATTATTGGATCATATTTTGTAAACCATAAGCATTAAAACAAAAACACGTAGCACAACCTAGAGCTTTTCTACAATAGTTTAGTATCTTAATAGTTCCCAAGATACATAGACACCTTAATGTGTGGTTGCTGCCGATGTGTGTGACGTCACACTTCCGCGCCTCTATGCTGAGTTCATTTTTATCATTTATATCCACTATATTTTAGTTCCAAGTCGCGAAACATACCGTTCCTTCGCTTCTTCGGTGGTTGGCTTCTTCTTACTTAGCCTTGAAAAACGACTACAGTTGAAACGCATCCGACGCTGCCCTAAGGCCGGCTCACGGCCCCAAGCCTTCCGGCGGACTTTCAGAAGGAGCATCAAATCCGAAGGCGTGTCCCGAGTGAGTGTTCCCGATAACGGCGGCAGGATATCCTTTAACAATGCACAACCCACCATCCAGTCGTAACCTATCGAACACCTTCACCTGGTCCTTCAACTTTGAAAGAGAAATGATTAGGAAATGATGAGAACAGGAAATGACGGACCTGCACATTTGGGGGTTGAAATTAATATATCCTGCATTCGCCTGGCGACCCGGGGAAACCCCAAAAAATAAAACCATGGGTATGGTAGGCCGGGTAAGAGAATTGAACCCCTGACATACCAATGCAGGCCTGAGTTTGGTCCTCACATACATACCTACTCTCAAAACTAAAATGCATTTGTTTGGGTAGATACTTAAGTCTTTCGTTGAGTTAACATTCCAAGCTGCCAGTGTGTTGGAAATTGTTCGTGTGGTTTGGTCATCCAAAAATTGTTTGTCTCTCACACTTCTTGATAAAGCAACATTAGCACTGCAGGTATATTTCATTCAATTCCTGGAATAAACTTCTTCGTTGCTATATTCTATGTGGTCAAAAGTAGTGAATTTTCTGTTGCCCTTCTATGTTGCAAAATAGAGGTAAACTATTTTAGCAGCAACCCATTGTCATTTTCACACGTGGCAGAGAACCACCAGAGTTTCCATTCCTGTATGTTGAAACTTTTGCCGAAATTTTAATCTTTATTTTTCATTAACGGCGGCGCTGTGACCGAGTGGTTGGACCGCTCACCTCCTATCTAGGCCGCCCGGGTTCGATCCCAAGCGTCCAATGGGGATTTATGGTGGAGGGTTTTATCCGGGTCTTCCGGTTTACCCCGCCACTTATTCCTCCAATTGTTCCAACACCTTTCGTATCATCCATTTCGCTTGCATTTCATATCATCCAATTCCACGTGTTCATGCCTGGCTACGTGTCGACCACTGGTTCCAGGTTCTACATTCTGTGGTTTCGTGCCGTTGGCTCCCCAACAGGCTTCTGACCGCTAGGTATCCGCTTGTAAATACCCTAATTGGTCCTAAATATTGGGAGGGTAAGCCGACTACAAACACTTTTTTCATTAACGATTTCACCACATGCCAAATGTCAAATTCAGGTTGGGTTCTGTGTTTTGTTTTCTTTCCCTATCATGCCTGTCATATAAAAACAAGTTTACAGTTATTTTTCACATAATTTATTTAATACCCATTTACTAGCATTTTCCCCCTGTCTTGCTCTATCTTTCTTTGTGATATTAAAAGCAAATGTTTTGCAGGTGCTTAGTTGCAACGTATTTTACTGAAAAACTAGGGGAGTAATATTGTCCATCTCAGGCTAGTGCACATTTTCTTCAGTAAAGCAGTCTTAGTCTGTTCCATTTCTATAATCTATGCATAGTGAACATATGGAAAGACAAACTGTCTTAGAAGTTTGTAAAAGCAGGATTCAGAAAACAGTAATAATGATAAAGTTTCGGCAAAGGCAGAAAATAAGTTAAATGTAACCCACACAAATAAACTCCATCTGCTTAAACACTAAAAATACTTTGATAACAGCATGCTTCCTCTTGCACTTGATGGGAAAAACATACTTAACAGGTAAGATACATTCACCTCAGACCAGCATATGGGCTGTGGCTCCAATGCACTGTGAAATGTTTACTACTTTACAGGAATAATATTAAGTTTGCTAGCGGTATTTAACTACAGGAATGTCTTTTTATTTAATTTCAAATAAAGGTTAATGTTTAGTGAAATCAATTAAAATGATGTACATGATAATATATTTAATTATTAATGAAACAATAAAATTAATATTTTAACTTATCACACTGACTTATTATGCACTGTAAGATGTAGCTACCAGTATTGCATTACTATGCATTATACGTAGCTACTGTATATTATTTCTATTTCAATATTAATAAAGCAAAATAAAAATTATATAGAACGTCGATAGTAATGATTATGCCGAAGCTATAAACACATCATATTGAGCGGGCAATAAATGCCATAGCTCTATGACGTTTAAGTGTATCTATTAGATTTCTCAGCTGCTGTAGCAATATCATAATTGCATTATAAATTAAAATTTATAAAACAGAAGAATACTAAATTATGATAATAAGGTATATAAGAGAAAGAGAGAAGATATTCAATAATCTTAATTATAGATCAATGCCATAAACATATCTAAATTGTTTCCCATATGAGTTTTTAAAAAAGAGGATTCTTTTTTCTGATGAAATGTGACGTTAAAGCAAAATTTGTACTAAAATGTTTTATTCGCCTCTATACAAAAATAATAACCTTCTAAGATGATGATGCCTAATTCCTTACCAACTCTTTTTTAAAATTCTTAAACTTTCATTTAGGCCAGATCTCTACCAGTTATACTAATAATTTGATTTACCATACTCTTTCCAGTAAATTTATGCTTATTTGAAGATACATTTTATATAGCATCACTGGACTCAGGATTCTTACTTAGCAACAAATTTCAAGGCGTATATTTAGGAGATCACAATTTAAACTCTTTTATAAACTGGCCAATCATACATTTATTGAGGCTTCCCTTAACCTCTAAGCAAAGACAGGTTGGCTTCTTTATCATAACTGTTCCCTATCATTCCATTTAATTTTCTTCCATTATGGTAGTGCAGGCATTATTTTGCACTGAAGAAAAAGTGCTCCTCACAGTAGAGGTGGTGGCGGTGGTAGTGGTGGTGGTGCTGATAGTGGTGGTGGTGCTGATAGTGGTGGTGCTAATAGTGGTGGTGGTGCCGATAGTGGTGGTGGTGCCGATAGCGATGGTGGTGGCGGTGGTAGTGGTGGTGCCAATTGTGGTGGTGGTGGCGGTAGTAGTGGTGGTGGTGCTGATAGTGGTGGCGGTGGTAGTGGTGGTGTTGCTGATAGTGGTGGCGGCGGTGGTGGTGGTGCTAATAGTGGTGGTGGCGGTAGTAGTGGTGGTGCTGATAGTGGTGGCGGTGGTAGTGGTGGTGTTGCTGATAGTGGTGGTGGCGATGGTAGTAGTGGTGGTGCTGATAGTGGTGGTGGTCGCTGATAGTGGTGGTGGTCGCTGATAGTGGTGGTGGTGGTGGCGGTGGTGGTGCTAATAGTGGTGGTGGTGCTGATAGTGGTGGTGATGGCGGTAGTAGTGGTGGTGGTGCTCATAGTGGTGGCGGTGGCGGTGGTAGTGGTGGTGTTGCTGATAGTGGTGGTGGTTGCTGTAGTAGTGGTGGTGGCGGTGGTAGTGGTGGTGGTGGTGTTGATAGTGGTGCTGGTGGCGGTGGTGCTGACAGCGGTGGTGGCGGTAGTAGTGGTGGTTGTGGTGCTAATAGTCGCGGTGGCAGTGGTGGTGCTAATAGTGGTGGTGGTGCTGATTGTGGTGGTCACGGCGGTTGTAGTGGTGGTGGTGCTGATACTGGTGGTAGTGCGATGGTGGTGGTAGTGGTGGTGGTGCTGATAGTGGTGGTGCTGATAGTGGTGGTGGCGGTGGTAGTAGTGGTGGTGCTGATAGTGGTGGTGGTGCTGATAGTGGTGGTGGTGCTGATAGTGGTGTTGGCGGTGGTAGTGGTGGTGCTGATAGTGGTGGCGTTGGCGGTGGTGGTAGTAGTAGTGATGATAGTTGTGGTGGTGGTGCTGATAGTGATGGTGGTGGTGATAGTGGTGGTGGTACTGATAGTGGTGGTGGTACTGATAGTGGTGGTGGTGATAGTGGTGGTGCTGATAGTGGTGGTGGTGACGGTGGTGGTGATGCTGATAGTGGTGGTGGTGATGATAGTAGTGGTGGTGGTGATAGTGGTGGTGGCGATGGTGCTGATGGTGGTGGTAGTGATGGTGGTACGGTGGTGATGGTGATGCTGACGGTGGCAGAGGTGGTGGTGGCGGTGGTGGCGGTAGTGGAGGTAGTTGTGATGGCTGTAGTGGCAGTACTTGTGGCGGTGTAGTGGTAGTGGCGATGGTGGTGCTGACGGTGGCCGTGGTGGTGCTGGTGGTGGTGCTGATGGTGGTGCTGATGGTGGTGGTGGTAATAGTGAGATAGTTGTGATGGTGTTGCTGATAGTGGTGGTGGTGACGGTGGTGGTGATAGTAATGGTGGTAGTGCTGATAGTGGTGGTGCTGATATTGGCGATGGTGGTGATGGTAATGGTGGTGGTGGTGGTGATAGTGGTGTTGGCGATGGTGGTGATGGTGGTGGTGGCGATGGTGGTACGGTGGTGATGGTGATGCTGACGGTGGCAGAGGTGGAGGTGGCGGTGGTGGTGGTGATGGTGGCGGCAGTGGTGGTGGCGGTGATGGGGGTGGCCGTGGTGGTGGTGGTGGTGGAGGTGGTGGCAGAGGTTGTGCTGGCAGTGGTGGTGCTGGTGGTGGCGGTGGTGGCAGTGGTTGTATTGGTGGTGGGGCTGACGGTGGCAGTCGTGGTGGTAGCGGTGGTGGCAGTGGTTGTGCTGACAGTGGTGGTGCTGGTGGTGGCAGTGGTGGTGTTGGTGGTGACGATGGTGGCAGTGGTGGTGGTTGCAGTAGTGGTGGTGGTAGCATTTGTGGCCATGGTGGTGGCCGTGGTGGCGGTGGTGGATGTGCTGGCAATGGTGACAGTGATGGCGGTAATGGTGGTGGATGCTGTGGCAGTGGTGGCAGTTATGGTGGTGGTGGTGGCGGCGGTGGTAGCAGAGGTGGTTGTGGTGGTGGATGTGGTGGCAATAGTGGCAGTATTGGGGGTGGTGATAGTGGTGGTGGCCGCAGTGGCAGTAGCAGAGAGAAATAAAGAGATTGTAAGTTTTGGCTTGAATGGCAGTAGTTAAATAAGGAGAGAATGCCCTACGTTTCCCAAGAGGCAAACTCCATGCGACATTTATCGACTTCTCAAAAACATTCGACAAACTAAATGGAAACACCATCATCTCGAAACTAGAGTCCATAGCCGGTAGAAACAAGGACCACACACGACTGATCTACAATATCCAACAGAGCAATAACATACAGATCTCGGACAACGTAACCACATCAGCAATCCTCACTCAGACAAATGGAGTTCTGCAGGGAGTCCCCCTCAGCCCCCTATTATTCAACGTAGCATCGAACGACTTCGTAAAGGTAATCAAAGAAGAAGCACCAGAAGCTAGGATCTACATCTAAGCCGACGACATGGCTTTGGGATGTCATGATAGAAAGGAACTACATAAGGCAGTGACTGACAGGAGAGAGAGACTGATAAAAAACGAACTACAAATAAATAAAGAGGAAACCGAACATACGATATTCAGAAAAGGAGGCAAGATATCTCAGGAGGACAAAATCTACTTGAAGAAGGAACCTCTGCAAACAGTTAACCAAGTCAAGTACCTCGGCTTAATCCTACAGACTACAACAAACTCATTCAGAATACACACTAACCTAAGAGCCACATTAGCCACAAAAGCAATACACGACATACGAGAACTAACAAAATAATCCCTGAAATCCGCGATAGCACTATTCAACACAAAAATAGTACCCATACTTACGTACGAACTAGACTTAACATGGGACAAACTCCGCACGAAAGACTTCCACACCATAGAGAATGTTAAAGCCCGTTTCCTGCAAGCTACACTGGGAGTGTCGAAGCACACTCTACCTGCTAGCACGAGAGGCCTTCTTAATAGAAGAACTTAGGACAAGACTTGGACTTCCCTGGACCCCCAACTGGAAGAAGACGCTCGACGAAAGAACAATGAAGAGGGAGGACATCTGGCCAGAATTCTACTCAACGGAAACCATGGTAAACCGGAACTGGACTGGCACAAACCAAAAGCTCCGACACTTCACGACATCGATTGTAACACATGGATATCATCACAAAGTATGCAGGAATAAGGCCTCCCACGTCCCGGACGACACCTGTGACAACATATGCGAAAGATACCATGACCCAACGTGCTCAAAGCGCATCAGATCAGTGATAAACTTTTGTACAAAATAACTTCAAACATATGTACAACTTGTATGCGATATTATTATTATTATTATTATTATTATTATTATTATTATTATTATTATTATTATTATTATTATTATTTATATTATTATTATGATCATCAGCATTATTATTGTTGTTATTATTATTATTATTATTATTATTATTAAATAAGGAGAGAGCTAGCGCATGGGAATTCAGGGAGGTGGGAGTCTCTAGCGAGAGCTCAGGGCTAGGGGTAATGCACATACATGGTATAGATAGGAAATTCAAGGCGCTCATATTAGACGGAGGGGGATCCTAACCTATGCTCATAGTATTAGGTGTATTTTTCGGTTCTTTGCGGTCCTTTTCAAGATTGGCTGCTTTGTTTTACATTTATTTTTGTTTTTTACCCAGAATTTTGAAAATTTTAACGATTTTTAGTACTGCGGGGTACCGTTTGAAGTCCTTTGTTTTATTGTTTTGCTGTGCTTTTTGAAGGTGTAAAGAACATTTATAAGCTCTTTGTAGGTAATTCGATTGCCAGGACAGCTGTTTCGAACGCTTTTAATGACATTTCATACCGTTGGGAGGGTGTGTAGGTCAGCTGTTTCAGGGTACTCATCACACATTTTAGCTCTGTTCAACTGATCTCACATCATTTTGGGGCTCTAAAGCTAGTATTTTACCCCTTGTCAGACGTTTTTCCTCATATTTACAGTGTTTTCTATTGATTTTCGACGCTTTTGTAAGTATTTTAGAACGCCTTAGAATTATTTTTCAGTGATTGTAGTATTTATACATGCATTTTTTGGGATTTCTAAGTTGATTTTAGTGGTACCACTATTGTTTGGTATGCTTTTTAATGACATTCCATGTCATTTGGAGGATGTTTAGGACTGTAGGACAGCTAGTTGTGGGGTATTCATCAGACATTTTTTAGCTTTTTCAAATGAGTTCATGTCATTTTGCGGGTATTTAGAGTTGTATAGACAGGTAGTTTAGACTTTTTCAGACTTTTGGCTCATATTTTACCTTATTTTGTAGTATTTTCTAATGTTTTTTAGCACTTTTACAAGCGTTTTTGTACATTTTTAGTTGGTTTTTTCAGTGATTGTAATGCTTTCTTATACATTTTTCAGGATCTTAATGGTGATTTTTAGCGTTGCCGCTGTTGTTTATGTAGGTTTTTTAGGCCATGCCAATCCATTCGAGGAGGGTGATTAGGCCAATAGGACAACTAGATTCAGGGTATTGATTAGACATTTTAGATCCTTTCCATACATCTCGAACAGTTTTATTGGTATACACGACTCTTAAACAATGAGTTTTCCCCTTTTCAGTCGTTTTATTAATATTTTACAGTATTTTGCAGTGTTTTATAATGATTGTATCACTTTTATAGACAATGTAGCACATTTTGAGCATACTTTGCAGCATTTTGCAGAGTTTGAGTGCTTTGTGCCTCAGAACTATAGAGTAGTATTAAATCCTTAGGTAATAGGTATTTCAACCCACTTTGAATGTATTTTTGATAAGGTTTTTTAAGAAATTTATGACAAAGGCGAAGGTGTACTGACGTCATTTTTGTACGTTTAGGAGCACTTTAAGTGTCCTTTTCATGCGACTTCGTAGATCTCTTTTCTTACATCTGATGGTGATTTGTTACATTTTGTGATGGTTTATGTCATTTGTACAACAATTTTCAGCATTTTTATGGTAATTGGTGACATCGTTTCAATGTTTCTGACGTTTTTTCACACTATTTACTATGTTTTATATCATTTTCATATGTTCCAGGATGATGTGACCGCTTTTATAGCCAATACAATGTTTTACAGTTTCGCCATTTTTTCCATAGTGTGGATCCTTTATGAACATGTCTGTATTGTGTTTCCTATTTTGCAATCCTTTAACAGTCATGATATGTCCTTTATGCAGGTGCTAGCTTGTGAAGTGAGGGGGAATATGTTTGCACGGTTTCCAGTCTTTCTTGTAAATCTAATATAACCTACGTTTTCGTTTTTTTCAACTTTTTATTCGTATGATGTCTTTCTATTTCAGGCTGACCCCAAAAGAAGGGTCTAATCGTTTGTTGTCGAGGTGTTTATTGTTTTGGTAATATCATGTTTTCGTTTTTTTGTTGTTTTTAATGCGTTTTCTTTTAATCAAGATGTGTTTTTTCTAGAATTGTGGTCCCGCCCTTTTTCTGATGTTGTTGCTGCTGCTGCTGTGTTTTGAAAAGGAAAGAAACATTAGAACATTTAAAAAATGGTAATATACGCACAAAAATGCGAGGGAAAAGGGTTATTATTATGCAAATGTTGGGACACACCTCAATTAACTACTAAATGATGGCTTATATCTCCTGAACGACTTAAAATAGAACGGTGCCGTAAAAGTGATCAACTCCTCTGCTTACTGCGGCCCAAGTGCAATTACTGCCGAGGGGCCAACTTACTTGGGTTCGATTCTGGGTGGATGTATTAAACTTTAGCTTCATATATTTCCTAAACTAATTTAGATAAAGACTTCGAGTAAAGTGCATTAAATAGATGAGAATTAGTGTAACAATACATACCAAACAATAGTGGCACCACTAAAATCATCCTACAAATCCCAAAACATGCATGTGTAAACACCACAATCGCTGAAAAATTATCTTAGGGCGTACTAAAATACTTACAAAAGCGTAAAAAATCAATAGAAAACACTGTAAATATGAGAAAAAGTCTGAAAAGGGGTAAAATACTAGCTTTAGAGCCTTAAATACCCCCAAAATGACGTGAGATCAGTTGAACAGAATTAATGAGCACCATGCAACAGCTGACCTAGAGACCGAAACACCCTCCCAATGGTATGAAATGTCATTAAAAGCATTCGAAACAGCTACCCTAGCACTCAAAACATCTAAAAAGAGATTATAAATGTTCTTTACACATTCAAAAACACAGCAAAACAATAAAACAAAGGACTTCAAAAAGTACCCCGCTGTACTAAAAATCGTTAACATTTTCAAAATTCTGGGGAAAAAAATGTAAACAAAGCAGTAAATCTTGAAAAGGACCGCAAAGGACTGAAAAATATACCTAGTACTCTGAGCTTAGGTTAGGATCCCCCTCCGTCTAATATGAGCTCCTACCTTGTATGCGCATTAGCCCTAGCCCTGAGCTCTCGCTAGAGACTCCCTCCTCCTTAAATTCCCTATCTTTCCTATGTATGTACATTAGCCTCTTTGTAGTGCTAGCTCTCTCCTTATTTAACTACTAATGGCCACACATGGAACAAATTTAAGTTACACTCCGTCATAAAGTATGTAACGTTTTGTAGATTCTTTCACCTTCATATCCTTTCTTCCTGGTGGGGGTCAGGCGTAATAGAATGGCAGGTCAAGGTTTCAGAATGTACTCTGCTGTTCATATAATCCCAATCTTTTTCTGGTAGGATAGTGCTATTTGATAATCAGAATCGTATTACAGTAGTTTTCGGTCAAATATATAGAATGTTCTTCCCTGTTTTCTTAAACACTTTTTAAGTTCTTCTTTCCTATTGCAAGAGTTGCACCTTATTATTCTTTCTAACAAGTATGGAAAGCAATAACGGGTAATCAAATTATTGAGCTTACAGCTAGAAAATGTCTAATATTGTTATGCAAGGGAATTTTGCAAAATCTTTGAAAGTTTGCAAAGATATCTATTTACTTGGCTTATGAAGCCTTATAAATCGGTTTGTTGTAAGTTGGTTCATGTCAATGATAGCAAAATGTCCTGAACTCTTCCAAAATATAGGTGACTGTTCATGTGTTGTTGATGGCTTACAATGCTGATAATAATAACAACAACAATAATAATAATAATAATAATAATAATAATAATAATAATAATAATAATAATAATAGTAATAATAATAGTAATAATAATAATAATAATAATAATAATAATAATAATAATAATAATAATAATAGTAATAATAATAGTAATAATAATAATAATAATAATAATAATAATAATAATCTTAGTGATAATCAGAATCATAATGATGATGATGACGATAATAATAATAACAATAATAATAATAATAATAATCTTAGTGATAATGATAATCATAATCATGATGATGATGATGATGATAATAATAATAATAATAATAATAATAATAATAATAATAATAATAATAATAATAATAATAATAATAATACAGATGATATAGATAACAATGTTGCTATTCTTGTCAAACAGCATTAGGTGTCTGCTACAGAGAGGGTCAGTACAGTCTGATAAAATTAGCACAATATACAAAATATTTCCATTATTTGCCCAAGAAAGTATGCTGACATGTACAAAATGTCATATTATGGAACATTAGTGCTTAAGAAAGGAAGAGTGTGTGAGTGGAAGAGAGCTTGGCGGAAGGGCAGGAGGTAGGGAGGCAGTAAGGAACAAAGGGTGGGAGGAAAGGAGGGTGAGAGGGAGGAAGGAATGAAGGAAGGATGAAGGGAAGGAAAATAAAGCTCTGTGGTAACATTTAGTAGATTGAAGGCATCTACAATAAATACTGTAAGGGTTTAATCTCCAGTAAAACCAAATATAATTAAAGTGGATATAGTAAATCTTATAGAAAATCTAGATAATGGGGAAGTAAAGATGCAGAAGAAGACAAAAAGAAAATTCAGGGAAACCTGAAATAGCTAAAGGAATGCTGGTGATGAAATAATACAGGCTGTAGGGTCCACATCACTTTAGTTTAATGTTGTCTTACATTATCAGTATCTTAAACTGAAAAGTAGCTGAATTTAAAATTCCTGAGAAAAATGCATCTTTAAGTAATCATAAATATTTGGAGACAAATATTTTTCAGCAGTCTTAGCATAGCTCCTTCAGGGTGCCCTGACATCTGTGATAAAGTAAATAAGATTGAGGAAGCACTTCCTTAGGACTCAGTCCAATGCCTCCTAGGAACAGGGCCACCATACTCAAATTCATTTAACTACTGATGTCTCAACTTGCAGTCCACCAATGTGTGTGTGTGTGTTAGTAGTTGGAAGCTATAGGTTTAATTTGGTCATTATTAATATTTTTTTTAAAATGTTTTTTACTACACTTGGCACTGCAGGCAATGGCACTAATGAAATATGGAATTAACAAGGAGCACTGATGGAATGCAAAGATGGGGAAACCAGAGAACCCGAAGAAACCCTGCCCCTGCACCACTTTGTCCACCACAAATCCCACATAGGGTCACCTGGGATCAAACCTGGGCCACTTTGGTGAGAGGCAAGTGGTCTAACCACTCAACTGCATGCAGCCCTGTGTTATTAGTAAAGAAGTAATTGGTAATAAGATTTAAAATACCATGCAAAACTGTATTCCTAAGCATAAAGGAAGTTATCCTCTGCGGCCTAAAGTAAGTATGCTTTAAATTACCATTGGGCAAAAACTAATGGAAAAAATAGATAAAAGCTGTTCACAGGGATAACTTCAATCCCAGAATACACTGTTGTAAGTATTTTATAAAACAACTATATACCGAGATAAATACATTAACAACCTCTTTTTTATATAGTGTAAAATTGCAACTGTTAAATGTATTGTAGAATGTTTAACATAACCTACATGTGCAAGCATATGGTAGAATGATAAATTGTTTCTCAGTTTACTTATGGAAATGAAATTTGCACCTATAGGTTTGTGAAAAGCACTTTCAACTATATGGTGTGAATGAATGACATATTTCTTTTCTTACTAAAATACCACAATACCATAAAATGGGTGAATAGAAACAATGGGGTGAAAAGAAACAAAACTTGCCTGAAAGTTTGAAATCATTTGATATAGAATATGTATATATATTTATGTTTGAGTTTGGCAGCGCTGATTTGGATTCATTGGAAGTGGAAATGTGTTTTGTTTCTGCAGCTTTTTGTGGCTCTCAAAATTTTACAGGTAAATACTAAACAATGATCACTCATGCGGTGACAATATACAGTGTTTCTAATACCTAAAGAACTATAAGAAGTGCATAAGCTAATATTGTATATATACTTATTGTTTAATCTATAAATAATGTAATAAATTTCTGGTAAACGTATAACACTGTTTTCATTGTTTCTATTCACCCAAAAAATAAAATGTCCTATCTTTTTATGTATATGTTGATACAAAAAGCAGTAGATAATGCAAGTATGCTTTTTGTCTTAGGAATTTTTTAATTACCAAGGTTTGTAATGGGTTAATTCTTTTTAGCATCCCACAGAATTATTAACATGGTAAGTTGAACAAACAATCTCTTTAGAGGACATAAAAAATGCAGTTGCTGATATAGATAATGGCCTCGGCCTTTGAAATGCAGGAAAGAAGTGTAACATCCTCTATAGTGACCTCTATAGGCATCCCAAAAAGTGTGAGATGATGAAGAAAAGAGGGGTCAAACAGCTTTGACCAAAGGAGATGAAAACATGCTGGTGAGTCACCTTATTATTTGTGCTCACTGGGGTTATCCTGTTGATTCATAGAACTCAAGAGTGCTGATAAAGGAATCACTTGATCATCAGGGCAGGAATGCCAAAACATTCAAAGAATGTATGTCTGGTCAGCAGTTTGTTTACTTCTTTTTGAACAGACACAAGTGTGAATTGTCATCAAAATATTAAAAGGTCAAGAATATATATCACTCCAGGTATTAGAAATGAATGCTTTCACGGGCTTGACTCAAAGATATACCTCCATCAAATATAGTTAATTATGATGAAACTAATCTTTGCAATGATTTGTGTTGGGCCAAAGTTATCACTAGATGCGGATGTAAATATCCATAGAGAGTAATGAACTCTATCAAAGTTTCAACCTCAGTGATGTTGGCTACAACAGGGGATGGTCAAATACTACCACCATAGTATGTGGTTAAATCCCAAAACTTGTATGAAACTTGGTGAGAGGGAGGCCCTGAAGTGGTTGGTTTGATAGCTTCTGTTTCTCTGATTGGGTCAAAACTATAGCCCTTCCATTTTTTATATACTTAGATGGAAAATAACTCTTAATTGGAGACAATTTAGCCAGCAACTTATCATTGGATATCATCCAAAAAGCATCTGAATGTAATGTTAATTTCATTTTTTTTTTGCCAGTAAACTCTATACACCTCACAGAGCTATTGGATGTAGCATTTTTCATCTTACGAAAATGTCCTGACATACTATTCTTCAATATTCAGAAAAAAGGACCTGACCGAAATGAGACTACTATACCAAAATCTAAATTTCCTAGATTGTTAAAAAGGCTGGTTGAAACTTTCAAAGCATAAAATGTTATTTTTGAAAATATGATATTGTGCCTCTGGATCGTCAACAAATTCTGAACCTCCAACTGATGTTCTTTTGTGCAACCAACCAATCTGAAGTATTGGAAGCCTCAGCTTCGGCATCAGTAACAGCATTGACAAAACTTTCAAGAAACTTTTGAAAGCATTGAGAAAATTAGACTCACCAAAATCTAGGAAGCAGAATGTAAACATTGCTGTTGAGCCAGGAAAGAGTGTTTCTATGAAAGAATTTATGTCACCAAAGTATACAGAGCAATATAAGCACAGTATATATAGTACAAGCACTCATATTACCAATACCAATATTAGAAAATTGACTGCTTCTAAAAGAAGGCAAATACAGGGTATACACATTAATCATCAACAGAAGATGACTTGGATTACTCCATCCAAGACAGTGACCTTGATCTCATTTTGTCTAAAATTTTAGAGCAGCTTGATAATATTCCAGATGATTTTCAAAAAGACAATACTTGTCTTCTACTTGGTGACTTTTCTGTTTTCAAAGTTTGTTTTAATGTGCTTATTTATATCAGCATGCCCCTCCACATTCACAATATATACATGCTTTAAAACTTCATCATAACAATTGTACAATACTTGACAAGATTGAAAAAGAATGTTATGGGAAATCCAAAAATATTTACAGAATGTACATTACTGAAGTAATTGAGCTTCGTGATGATGGTTGTGTTGGACATTTTTACAAAAGGTCTCTTAATATTTACACCAACAACTGAAGAGGGTTACATTAACAAAGAGGATGTTATGAATAAACTACTAAACTATCTATTTATGCATCCAAGTTTTCCTCTCGTTCAAGAGATAAGATCAGATTTGCTGATGACCCAGGTGAGTTTACACTGTATTAACTGGACTACCTTCAGTCCATCAATTCCTTCTTGTTGTGTTCTTCATGCATTAAATAGAAACAGGATGTTTTTAATGTTTTTTTAAATTTTAAGTTACAATTACTGTAAGAAAAAAAAACATAATAGATGATTAAAGAGGACTGCGAGACCCACAAATCAAGGTAAGTTTAAAATACACATGTCTTATAGTTCTGAAAGGAATCTATACAAATTCAAAGTTGAAAATTGTTCCTATTCACCCCATTTTATGGTAGGTATAACTACATTCAAATGACAAAGTTTTAAAATCCAATGTGTGTATTTGCTACCTCCATCATCTAGGTTATATGCATGGTGGTGAGCTACTAAATTAACTCTTCAGTTTTTAAATTGTCCCAAGTTTGTTGTTTATTCCTTAAGATCTTCATCCATTTATCTCTTATTCTTCCTAAGAATTTCCCCATCAATTTAATTGTTTTTGCCCTTGGACTTGCCAACATTTTAATCACTATTATTTCTTTGTTTAAATTACTCCATTATTTGCTCCATATATCATTTCTCCATTTTTTAAAATTTTTACAGTTAAACAATGCAGAATATCATCCAATTTCTCATACATTACCCAGGCAATTGTTTCCTATTTGCTTTAATATTAATACTCCTGTGCACATCCATGCAATACTCACTCTTTCTGATTTCTCACATATGTGTACACATTTTTCACTCCCCAATTTATCTTAAACATCCTATATAATCTCAAATAAATTTTATCCTCAAAACTTGCCAATGTCTCTTGTTTTCCTATGTCTTCTAACTCCAATATCACTTATAACCAAAATCTATTTTTATCTCATGCTATTTATTCCTCAGGCTATTTCTTATAATTTCATTCCCATCTCCCCATACCAACTCTCACTTCCTATTACATCTTTTTGAAACTTTAGGCATTCTTTTATTATATTATTCTCATCTGAACTTATTCATCAATACCGATACTTCAAAATTCTTTCTATTACTATACCTTTTCTCCCTACCCTTCCTAACTCTGCCAGTGTTACGCCTCATAGCGAATTCTTGAGTAAACTCAAAACTTCCCTACAAAAGATGCTATGAACTACATCAATCTTTAGCCGTCCTTTTGTCACTCCCCAGATTTCTATTCCATAAGGATCCTTGACTAAACTACTGCTTTATAAAGTTTTTTTCAGTCAATTCATTATTAATGTGGGTGATTTGTAAAAACAAACTGTAACAACTTTCAGTGCTGGTTTTCTTTTCAATTGTGCATATTTAGATTATGCTTACTGTTTACCATTGCTTGTGAATCTGATCCCCAAGTAATCTAATTCTGTCACTACCATTTATAAATCATCTTAGTTTTCTTTTTAATTTTGCTCCTTTTTTTAAATACCATTATCTCAGACATTTTTGTAAGCCCCACTCCATGTAAAATGTGATAATTTCTTTAATAGCATGTTGTAGCCCTGTTAGTGTTACTGCCACTGCCACAAGATCTGTAGCAAAAGTAGCTCTTAATGCTTTCTTGTATTTGGAGAGTGCTCATTGCTTTTCATTATTCTATCTAGAATATCACCTATAAACAATTCTATAAAATTTGACTCAGTTTGCCTCAGATCCACATTTTGTTGCATGTGATCTGTAGTTCTACTTCTATTTCATCTGATGCATAACTTATTTCCTTCATACAATTTATGTACCCCCTTGATAAATAAATTGCTTAGTCTTTTATTCCTCAGTATATATACCAAAGCGTCTCAACTTATAATGTCAAAAGCCTTCTGAAAGCCTGAAAACATAAATAAATAAACAAATAAAACATAAATATACACTCACACCTTGCCCTCTTTATTTCTTAGGCATTTATTCACTATGCTCTGCATTATCGTCATATTATCTATTGTTCTTCTTCTCCCCCTAAAACCTGCTTTGTATTCTAACAATTTGCCCTCCATCTCTGCCCACTCGTATAATTTTTGGCATAATACAGTCATGTATACTTTACCTAATATACATTATAAACTGATTCCTCTTTAATTGCTTGGGTTTTTTGTACTTCCTTTCCCTTTATATACTGTTAGACTAACAGTAGACTTCCAACTGTCTGATATTGCTTTCTTCTCTTTAAATCCATTTAGTACATGTGTCAATGCTTCCTGTCTCCTTGGATTTCCCCCAATTTTTTCGAAAATGCCTCTGGAATTCCATTTACTCCAGTGGCCTTTTCCTATTTTAGTTTTTTAATCTCCTGTTCTACCTCTCCTATTGTGATTGTTTTTTCCAAATAGTTATCCCTGTTCATATAATTTCGCACATATGCTTCACTTTCTTGAATTCTTGCACCCCTCAGTAACTCTTTAAAACAAAACTCCCATTCTTTTTTTGTATTGAATTTAATGCCTACCACTTTTACTATATATGGCACCGCAGGCGATGACACTGATGATACATGGGATGAAGATGGAGAACCGGTGGAATGTAATGGCAGGGGAAACTGGAGAACCCACCCCTGCACCACTTTGTCCACCACATATTCCACATACAAGTCACCTGGGATTGAACCTGGGCAGCCTTAGTGAGAGGCAAGTGGACACAACAAGGCCAAATTTCCATTCTGCTACTATCTGATACAGAAAGAAGCATATCACTGTATGATAATAAGGCTGGAAAACAGCACATAGCTCCATAGATTGTACACGACTAAAAAAAAGGTTAGCTTCTTTGTAAGCACTATCCTGGTACACATAATCTCATGCAGATCAAAACACTATTATTAAAATTAAATGTGGAATCAGTATGATATAACTTTGCATAACTAATTCTCATATCCCCTGTTATCATGCAATCATATGATACATAAAGGTGTACAGGTACCTGCCATAAAAGTTTATTAGCAATATATACATTAAGCAAGGCATATTTAAGTAGCTGGTAAGAACTATATTATCCTTTCTCATTAAGGGGCATGAGGAAATATAAGTTGTTGCGATGATACAATCATCTAGCTTACCAGCTTATTCTGCAATGGATTATTGAGTTTTATACCTAGCACCATAGGTTAAAGAACAATACAGTTTGATCTTTGTTGCCCATGGTATGAAGATTAAAAGGTACAAGTTTGATATGCTTAATCAAAGCATATAGCAGGTACACTGGTATATCAACATAGTAAATTAAACAAAAAAACTACCTACTACAGAAGTTTATGTATGACATTACTACCTGTAAACCACCTATAGACATCAAAGCTATGCAGATGACACCACTATTATATGTAAAGCAAACAATGATCTTGACTTGAAATCATTAGCCACCAATGAATCACTAAGAATAAACACATTTTTTAAATCTCTCAACCTCACTAATAACCCTGACAAGACAAATATAATTAAATTTGAGTTAAGCAAGAAGAAAAAAGATATATTATTTCATATTAACTTTGGAAATGTTGCAATACAGGAATCTGATTCTCACAAATTTTTAGGAATGCAAGTAGATAAACTCATGTCCTGGACTAATCATATCAATGACCTATGTAAAAAAATAAGTAAAGGTTTGTATTTAATGAGGGAATTTGCAAAAACTTGTAATGTTGAGGTTCTAAAACTTATATACTATGGGTTAATTTATTCACATATCCAATATGGTATTGAATTATGGGGGGGGGGGTTGTAATAAAATGCATATGCAAAGAGTTCTAGTGCTACAAAAGAAATGTATCAGAACTATGTTTAAAATGGGGTGTCGAGAATCATGCAGGGAAGTTTTTAAAAGAGAAAAGATGTTTACTGTAGTATCTCTATACATATACAAAGTAACTTACATAATTAACCAGAAAAAACCAAAACTAAATAGTGAAATACATAACCATGATACTAGATGCAAACTTGACTTACATTATACCAGCTACAATGTAAAATCTGTAAATAAAGATCCCTATATAATAGGATTACACATGTATAATCGACTCCCTGCATATGTAAAAAATGAAAATGCTGTTAAATTTAAACAATGTCTGAAGACATATTTACTGAACAATCCTGTGTATGATATCAATGAATTTTTAAAGTAATTTATGTAGACTACATTAATACTTTGTTAAACCAAACATCCTGTATATATTAATGTATTTTTATAATTTATGTAGACTAAGTTTATTTAATGCTAATTTTGTTTAATGTAAACTGACAATGCCCGATACTCGAAAAGAGTCTATAGGCTGCTAATAAATTACAATTACAATCAAGATCAGTTTTATTGCTGTTTCACTGTGCTTGTTATGTGTTGGTAGGTGTTTGCATCCCATGCATAATAAAGTTAAATAATAACCTTCAGACAACTATTTTCAAATGAAGGTGCATAATATTAATGTATAACAAATAACAATTAATAGCACAATATTAAATTAGTTGCCTTAGATGGAATACATTTAAAAAGGTAAAAGTTTTATATGCATAACCATTGCTTTGTTGACAAAGTACTGTTATAATTACAGCCATATTAATCACAGTACCTACTATCCTCACTGTGGTTGCTACAGCCTTTAGTGTGTTAGCTTACACTTGCCAATAATAATTTTTGAGTAACATAGGCACCTATAGAATAATTTCAGATGAAGTTGTACAAATGTTAAATTAAAATAGATTTTTAGATGGAAGAAAATTGGAAAGGTAGAAAGCTTATAGGCATACCCACAGCATTATCAATATAGTATTTCTATAATTACAGAAACACTGATCACACATCTTAACCTTACCTACAATACTTTGCTATGGTTGATACAGATAACCTATACCATGTTGACCTATACTTGCCAAAATAAAATAAAATTGAATTTCATGTAGGGATGATTTTTAGCAGCTGTGGTTTTCAGCATCCCATTCTATATTGGGCATGAATGACCATTTCATTTTGCTCAAAGGCCTCTTTATCAGGCTTGAGGTTCTTTTACATGCTGTAAATGTATGACATGGGACCACCAGCATTACATGGGAGTTTTAGCCCTTTAACCCTCAGCTGGGTTTGAGCACATGCCCTTGGTAAAACTGCTTGCTAATAATAAATTTTACTTAACATATAGAATATTTTCAAAATAAAGTGTAAAATGATAAATAAAGTAGGTGTCATGGGAAAAAAAAAAAACAAAAAAAAAAAAAAAAAAAACAAAACAAAACAAACAAACTGAAAAGTTAAAAGTTTCATATGGATAATCATAGAGTTATAAATATTCTCAACATTATAGTTACATTGACCACATGCCCTAACCTACAGTATTAGTTTCACTGTGTCTGCTATAGGTAACCTATTGTATGTTGACCTGTGCTTACCAATTATAAATTATGGTTAAGATACAGAATCTTTTAGATGACAGTACACAATGACAAATTAAAGCAGTTACATCTTATATCTGTGTTTAGCAAAGTATATGATAAATGCAAGGGTACAAATTAATGTAAAAGTTCTTTTGTGAGGGTATTAGTGGAATAAAAATGACAAAGGTAGCAAGCAGGGTAAATATTTTGGCATTATATTGATAACAAGATAAATGCTCGAGACATATACTTGCCTATCTCTCAACTTATTTAGTTGCTCTGATCAGGTTACTTTGCATCAAATCAATTGGAAGGGAAGTAAAGCTGTGGATTCCATATTATACATTTAAGGTTCTATAAAAAAGCAACAATGTTGCATCTAATTACTTTATCTTGAGTATGCAATAGACATTCCACAGCTCCCATAACAAATCAGACCTCCACCAGTTTTCTGAGGCCTTTGGATTATCAAGTGAAGATTTTCCTCTTAATTGATGATTTTCACCTGAAAGCCTTTGAGGATTAAGGATGGAGACATTGTTAGCTAGGCATATAATGGAGTTGAGTGTGTATATACTGCATATTTGTTGGTACACAGTTTAAATTTGCAGTACATTGCCTGTAGAAACAGTACATTGCCTATGCAAACAGTACAAACTGAAATTCTGTTTGAATATCTAAAAGGTATTATACTAAAATTGGAAAGCTTAAGAGTGATGTGACATCAGAGAATATATCAATTAACAAGAAATCAGTTTCAGAATTTATGTCAAAACTGAAGCACTTCCAGAGGCCTGTTTTAGAAAATCATATTTTCATGTCTTCTATGAATCTGAAAAAATTATGAATATTTATTATAATATACCCTCTATACTAATTTAAATGTGCTTATATTATTGCAATTTTAAAAGGTTTCTCATACAATTATATAATGCTTATTTTTTTATGTACTCCATCCCATTATCAAGGATTGTCCATTTTGAATAAATACAAAAGACCTCTCTTATACAACTATAAATAGCTGAATAAAAAGAAATCCAGATTTAAACGTATAAGTTACAGTGTTACAAACTTATTGAATTACACAAATAAACAGTTCGCTATCAATCATTAGTTGTTTAATATGTATATGTACTTACACAAACATAAATATACATGCATGTGTATATTACGCTAAATTTTCATTTAACATTTTGAAAGATATATGAACAGTATATCACAAATTTTTGGAGACAGTTGCTTGATAAAGATTGCATACTTAGGGGTATTTCAAGAGTGTTTGTAATTAACTTAGAATACAGCTCATTTTGCATTTTAGGACAGTCAAAAACCAAGGATTTACTGAAGCTCCACGATCACAGTAGGTATGAATTTGATATTTATCTGTATACTTGTTCAAGTGTAGATATGTCCCCTGATGTGATTCTAAGAACAATAACTATTATAGGAGGATTACATGATAGAACCAGGGAATGTTACAATAATTTTCTGAATAGAGGAACATGGGATAAGACTAGGAAGAGGGGTGAAATTGTGTACATGCTTATTTTTACTGGAATGGGGTGCCATCTGCCACTGAGACATGTAACTTTTTGTTCCCATACTTATCAGTCTTGTATAGTATGTTCATGCTGGTCTTAAGTGACTTAACGGATTTATTGCATGTTGAAGAAAAACTGAGTTTGTGATCCAATTGTTCATCTTATTCATTGAACCGACAAACAGTTTCAGTGACAGTTGGGTCAATGTGTTTTGTGGGTAAGTGAGGTCCTAGTGCTAAGCTTTTAAACGCATACTCTGAAAATTCTTTGTTGAGTGTATTCAAAAGGAATCCAGAGTATTATAAAATATGACAATGGGTGCAGAACCGGTTGGGGCAGAATCAGTTATGCCCCATGCCTTTAGATATTTTGTGATCAATTCAAAGAAGGTAAATAACTATAGTAATACAAATTAAGTGATGTTTAGTGTATTTTCACATCATTTTTATTATTCTAGGTTGCATTCTTAATATGTCACGGATTTACATTTGTAAAACTAATCGCCAAAATTGGTCAGATGTAAGCATGGTATTAGCTATTGACACAGTTGTTAATAAAGTTATGGCATATAAAAAGAGGTCTTCTGCATTCAATATCCCTCAATAAAATTTGGACAGTAGGGTGAAAAAGTAAAAAGAGGAAAACTACCAATAGGACTATGTAGCATCCAGAAAAGGTAATAACCATTTTAATTTGAACCAAGGGTATCAAGAATCCTAGAAACTACAACCTGGAAGCTCAGGACTACAACAATCTTCCTTCCTTTCCAAAATACAAAAATTCTAGGAACTGCAACCTGGAACCTCAGGACTACAACAATTTTCCACTCTTTCTGAACCAAGAAATCCTATGAACCACAACTTGGACCCT
This sequence comes from Hymenopus coronatus, assembly GCA_030762935.1. Classification (NCBI taxonomy): domain Eukaryota; kingdom Metazoa; phylum Arthropoda; class Insecta; order Mantodea; family Hymenopodidae; genus Hymenopus; species Hymenopus coronatus. The sequence continues at coordinate 169,422,776 of CM060900.1, forward strand.
CAGGCCTACAACAGTCTTCCTTTTCAGTGTCATCAAGAGATACAGTCCCAATTGCAATATTTCATCGACCAGTTTCCAAACAATCAAGAGGGGGGACTGCTGTAATAACTGGTTCTCCTTATAGAAATTATCTCATCGTAAAGAAAAGCAGCAAGAAGCCTGAAAAAAGTGAATGCTGGATAATAACGACTCCACATGTCTTTGTTGTAATGAGTCATATGCATCTACAAAGGAGACAGATGGTTGGGTGAGATGCATGAAGTGTTTCTGATGGGCCCATGAAGGCTGCATGGGATGGAAAGATGATGAACTGGACCTGTACACATGTGCACCATGTCTTAGAAACAAAAACTAATACTACCCAGTTTTGCCCTATTGAGGACCCGGTTCTACCTTGGGTATGGGGTAAAACCAAATTTTGTAAATTTTCATTAAATAGAGTATGAAGCAAAATACTGATATGTTAATATAAGCATTACTTATAAAAGATTGTCCATATAAACATGAATTCTGATATTAAATATATTACAACACCAAGGTTTTGTCAATTTTTCCTTAGGGTCCCGGCCTTACCCCATATATATATATATATATATATATATATATATATCAATGAATTCTCCTGTTTCCCGGTCTAATTCATCTACAATTTCAGTGTCTCTAATTTTAAGTACCTACAGGAATCCAAAATAGTTTGATATACAGGGAGGGGAGTGAGTAAGCGAACATATTTGTATCAGCATTTGAAGATGATGTCATGGTCCAGTATTTGCAATTTCTTTTTTACTAAAGTTATGTTCATGAGGACAATTTTACAATGTTTTTAAGATAGCTATTATTCTCTATCTGAGATGTTCAGTGATTGTTTATGTAACAGGTCATATGATTAATCCTCCTCTGCCCTTTACCCTCCCTTACTATAGGAAGTGTGATGTGAGGGAACAATGAATCACAGTGAAACTTCAACTTACATAATAAACGTATATTTTTGTTTTCATACGTTATCTGATTGAGATTCACAACGTATTCAGGGATTAACTTAAAAATATTGAACATAATGATATTATTACATATTATTTAAATTTGGTTTCATTGAACAAATACATAACTCAAACCACCATTTGCACTTCTGTTATTTACACTACAAAATCACCCTCACTGCTGTTACAAAGGTAAGAAGTTAAAGTAAAACCTGAACACTTAAAAGATCTTTAAATTAGTAACTAAGAGAACTCAAGTCACAGATTGTTTGATACACAGGAGTGAATGTTTATCTTTTGGGAAGATGGCTGTTTAGAAATTGCTGATAATGCAGTCCCTTGCAGCATTGGCAGATTTCCCACTTGCAGCATAAACTAAATGCATATTTGCTAATTCAGGATCTATAAAGCTATTCATTGTGTAAATGAAAGTTTGCAATTGAATTGAGGACCATTTTAAAGAACTCAACAAACACCATTTTTTTCAAAATTTGTTTTTAACGGATTCTAGTTGTTTCATATGAGCATCATACAATGCTCAACAGAAAATATGACAAAACTGAACATTTGCTGTTGTAAGAGGCACCTGAATATAGCAAATTTTCATAAAACTCAACATCTCTGTGTTTCAAGATTTCACAAAACTCAACTAATCTTTGTTTATACTGCGTGGTTGCAATTGAGAACATAAATAATTTAAAGGTTAATGAAAAGAAAATCAATAAAATCACCCAAATTGTCTATTGGATAGTATTTTTAGTCTGGTAGTATAACTGTACAATTTTAAAACATTCATAAAAGAAAACACACAAAGAAATTGACTACACATGGTTGACATTGACTCAGGATAGGGAGAAAATAAAACTGTATCTGCTCTGAAAGATTATTTAAGTTCTTTAGAACAAGATCTAATGAAAGTAAGTGCAAAAGAATCTTAGTCTCAGATTGTTTTCTGTTTCTTGTGGCCCCCAAAACAAAAATTCTACAATTATGGCAATGCTTATGAGTTACAATGCTTATGAGCTATTTAAAAAAAAAAAAAAAACTCTATTTCACCATGAAAAAAGGGCACATCAGCATTTTCAGCAGTGAGAAATTTTCTGAAAGACTCTAACATTGAGTTTACAGATTCAAATAATGCTTTTTGTGAGAAATGTTTAGAAGGCAAGCAACATAGATTGCCATTCAAACTGAAAAACGATGTACACTAATATGCATAGATTTATGTGGACCAATGGAAGTATTAATCATTGGTGGTTCAAAATAACCTTTTTAATGAAAAATGAAGTATTTATTCTTCTTGAAGAATAAAGCTGAAGTTGCAGAGAAACTGGAACTATTACTGAAAACTTCAGAAAAGGATGCAGTACACCATAACATTGGTAAGAAGTAATAATGGAACAGAAGAAGCAAATTATCAAGTAAAATGAATTCTTAATTGCTAAGGAATACATCATCAAAAAATAGCAACATATTCTGCAGAGCAGAGTGGCAAAATAGAACGTGAAATGCAATGAGTGTTGAATCTCCAAAAACCACGCTGAAAGGTACAAATTTAAACAAATCATTTGGGGCAAAAAAGATGTTAACACAGCAGTGAGTGTGATAAATAGCACAGAAACCGTTCTATTAAAAAAAAAAAAAAAAAAAAAAAAAAAAAAGAACATCTTTTAAGCCCTGGCATGGAAAAAGTCCAAACATGGAAGTCATATATGATTTTGGATCTACTGTTTTTCTACATGTACCCAGAGAGAAGAGACAGAAATGAGAAGTCAAATGCAAGAAGGGCCAGTTTATAGGATATAGGATTTACTACACAGAAGAAAGAAAGATTGGAGTTTTGCACCTACTTATAATCTTTTTGCCACAGTTATCAGAAAATGTGAAGCACCTCTCACTACCAAAATAAGTGAAACTTATGTAAAATCCAGTCACCCAATGAAGAGATGAAGAAGATACATTGCTTAAATGAAAATGAAGACACAATCAGAGGAGTAGAAGATAATATGCTACAAGTGCTGAATATTCAAGTGTTGGAAAGTTCTAGTGGATTAGATGAAGATTCAGAAGTATCAAACTTGAAACAAGAAAGATATAATGGTTTAATTGTTTTCTCATACAAGCTGTGTGTAGGACAGGAGTTGGATAGGTAGCGTCAGACTGAAAAACTCAATGCAATAGGCGAGAGTTGAACCATGGATCTCCCAGTCTCTAGCCATATAGTTGGCTGTACTATGAATCTTGGGTCTTAACTACTTGCAACATTGTAAGTTGCCTTTAGGGTTGTCATTTCAAAATTATTTGTGAGCACCTCGTGGTTTACCGGGAAACATGTAAATCAGTTGAGAATTTCAATGCTATGCCGGCATGTTACCATGGTAGCTCAGTGGAAGATCAACCAGCTAGAGACCAGGAGATCCTTGGTTCAGATCATGGCTGTGGCATTGCATTTTTCAGTCTGACTCTACCTATCCAAGAAAGATATAATCTCAATAAAGGTAAGCACTAACGAAGCCTTAAAATTTTGATGACAATGAAACCTATTTCTCTTGCATAAACAAACCAAATTATCCTAACACTTTTGAGGAACACTGAATTGTGAAGACAGACATCACTGGAAATAAGCTATAAGAAAAGGACTGGAAGCTTTGAATGAAAACAATACATATACAGAAGTTTATCTACCTGCAGGCAAACAAGCAATAAATTCAAATTGGTTATTCAAATTGAAGAAAGATGTATGTGGACAGATCTGCGAATTTCAAGCAAGGTTGTTGGCTAAAGGCTTTCAACAAGAGGATACGTTGAACCTACCAGGAATCTATACACCTGTTGTCAAAATAAAATGTATTATGTTGTTACTTATTTAATATTTATTTATTTTTTATTTATTTAATTATTTATTCTTTTAGAACAATTTACATTGTTATTTGGACATGTCAATGGTATAAATCTTCCACTAATTTATATAAGTGTACAGTAGTACTATAGCTAAATGATAGACAATAAACAATTTTCAATTACACATCATTAAGTTATTAAGAGCTAGTAATTCACATTATATTTTGAAAACACACTATAACTCATGGTATTTGTACAATATGATACATACTCATCTATGGAATAAAATGTGTGCAGTAGTAGGAACAATTTTAAATGCTTTTTAAATTTGAGGATTTTAGTAATTACTTTGATATTCTGAGGCAATATGTTAAATAGTCTAATACCCAAATTCTTTACATTATTATTAGTTATGTTGGTTCTACAGAACTGAATATGCAGTGCATTCTTTTTTCGAGTGCTATATTGATGGTGGTTTTGATTTATTTCCAGGTGATTGTACATTTTTTTAATATAAGTTAAAGTCTCCAATATAAATACGCAAGTAAGAAGCAATATTTTTTGTTCTTTGAAAAGAGCTCTACATGAGCACCGACTATCCTTGCCACTTATTATTCTAATTGCCCTTTTCTGTAGTTTAAATATTTGCTCACTCTCATAGCATGTTCCCCAGAAAATTATGCCATAGCGCATTAGGCTGTGAAAATTTGCATACTAAACATAGTATGCAAGATGTGCTTAATTTTGGTATGTGTGGAAGGATATTGCAGTAGTTTTGCTTTCATTTATGTTGAGGATATTGTTAGCAATCACAACCCGCAGCCCACAAACATTTCATCATTTATCAAATGGATATTAAAAGTGAGTTTTTGAATGGAGATATCAAAGAAGAAGTGTACATGCAAAAGCAAATGGAATAAATAAAGACAATGGAAGATGGTACGGTCTCAAGAAATTGCAAAAATATTGGAATGATTGATTCAATACATTCATGAACGACAGAATTTTGAACAATCAAAAGCTGACTATTGTTTGTATTCCAAATCTGATGGTGTATGATTTGAAGAAAATGGAAAGGGCGAAATCTACACTGAAGCAGACATTTAAAATGACAGATATGGGTAGCAATCACAACTACTTTGAGATAAATATTGTACAATATGATTACATTACCACAATAAATTAAACTGCTTCTTTGCCTATTTCAAGGATATCATGAAGAGGTTTCACATGAGTGACCATAAACCAGTTTTAACTCCATTGGACCTGAACATGGCAATTTCAGATATTCCATCAGAAGATAAAGATTGCAGTCACAAAAACCAGATTTGAGAAATTTTGTGCTTGTATTGCATTAAAGTCAATGTAAATTTTTAATTCAATTTTGAAAAGTTCAAATTGTTAACAAATGATCACATTTATGTGTAATTTAGAATTGCAAATTATTTTTTGTATTTCATTGAGTGGGGTTGTTGGAATGACAATGAAACATAAAATTTTATGTTTCTATTGATAAATGACATTAAGTGTCTTGTATTAATTAGAATTTGATGATGTGGTTTATGTGAGAAGCTGTTGCAACAATCAGTGAACAACATTGTGCAGGTGATATATATTTTTCACTAGAATGAAAGAGTTAAGCAACTATTTATTTACCTTGTTTATCTCTGTAACCAAAATATATAAAATGCTATTAACAGTATAATTGAAATAATATATCTGATTATATAATTACATCTTTAATAATAATTTACTTGCTCTTCTCATCCTTTTTATCACCTGAGAAATTCATCTCTGGCTGCAATAGTTACCCAAGTAGTGCATTTTCTAATCTATAAATGTTTTCCATGATGATATCTAATAACTGATTTAAATGGTCCATTTTAAACTGTATTCTTATATCACTTGCTCTGAAACTAGATACATTAAGACACTTTTTCTCCCACTTAGAGAATATGTTACGTGTCAGTTTAGAAATTTTCTTGAAATGAGGCTATAAAAGGGCACAAAAAGCAGAGGTATCGTACATTTTAAAATGATTTTCATAGTAAAATTGGAGCTGTTTGCCACATATTGCAATTTAAAACTTTTGGTAGAATAATGTTTAGGAAATTACACGAAGTACTACTATGTTTGTGCTTGTCAACCAATTTCAATGTCTTCTGGTGATTAAGGGAAATTTTTTAACAGTTTCAATCACAAAATACACAGTAACAAGCAGGTTTTAAACAGTCTACCATTTACACGTGTTTTAATGTGTATTAATGCCCTGGGAAAAAAAGGCACTGGCAATAACATCATAAAATTTGCACTGCAAATTATAATGAAGGTATTCAGAGCAAATTAATTTAACATGGCAATTTCTCTTTGAACTTGAACTTCCCTCACCCCTAAAACTAGCTTTAAAGTTCAAGCTCAAAGGAATGGAAAAACAGTGTACTGGGATTAGTGTACCCGAATTGAGTTTGAGAATGGCTTCCTATCATGATGTAATAAGTGGAGTGCTGCAATTCTTGTTCATAGAAGGCATCACTCAGTCACCCTTGACTGGAGGTTCTTTGTATTTTTATAAAGATTAACAGTATTAGTGGTATATGACTGTGACTTTTACCCGTCATACCTCAGATGTAGCAAAGTGTATATGCTTGCCACCATTATTTCCTTTGTTAGTGACCAGGGGCATCATTATGCAAGGCAGGAAGGCACAATTGCCACCCCCTCCCCAATAGTTTATGAGAAATAATTAGGCTACTGATTATTATTGCTCTACCAAACGACAAACTATGAGAACTCTACTTAAATATTTCACATTTAAGAAACAAAACATTGTTTTTCTTTTATGCTAAATGTGTTGTTAAAATTCATATGAAAATTCTGGTAACTGCTTCGGACAATCTTGCCCCACCCCCATCCAATGAGAAACTGAAACGACAGTCCTGTTAGTGGTTTTTCTGGTTCAAGTCTTACCAGTAGCGGAATGGGGATTTTTCCCCCGCTGGGAGACCTGGCCCGGGGTGCACTCAGCCTCGTAAGGTCCCTGGGAGGCCAATTGAGGAGCTACTTGATGGAGAAGCAGCGGCTCCAGGTCATGAGGACTGCATTAACCGGCCGGGAGGGACTCGAGGCGCTGACCACGTCTCACCCTCCAATATTGCAACCCATCCATGACGTCTGTAGTGGACCGAGATGGGGGACGCAGCGGTCGGGCGGTAGGCCAAGGTTCTCCATGAGCTGTCGTGCCAAGGAGTTATACTATATACTCTCCAGTTTAAAATAACTTTTTTTCTTAAACTTAAAATTCCAATTTGGTATGACGGACTTTGTGACAGTGGTGTGTTCTAATCATTCAGATTTAAGAAGCTATGTGTTTGTGTTGTCAATTCCTATTCAACTTATGTATAATTTGCTGCAAATTCTAAAGCAAGTCAACTGATTAACAACCCAGTCATTCCTTTTGAAGAAATTATAAAAAGAGTACCTATGAGAGTTTCAGATGATGTTTTGTGTAATATCAGTGATTTAGTTTTAGTAAGTCTTTTAGGTAACAGGATAGTAACATTTGCATCAAATATGATGAAAAATTAAAGAGAATCGATTTAAGAGATGGGACTAAAGCAAATCCAGATGCACTGAAATTCTTAAGTATAAGACTATTAAGCAATTCAATCACAGTCCGGTGTTGTTGGTTTACTAGACCAAGCCATAGTTGCTGATAGATTATTTGATATAAGAAGTAGACACTAAAGATCTTGAAGTATGGAATGGATCTGATCTTGGTAAATAACTGGTTAGCTAATTGAAGTAATTGGAATAAAAATGCCATATCAAAGAACGAAAATATTTATGGCTTGGATTATAGGATGAGTGGGGCAGAAAGATTGCTGAAATTAGGGAAAATGATCAGTATCCAAAATGAGGATCATTTGATATTCCTCTGAAGGGCTCTCAGTGAAATTTTTTTGTAGAATTGAAAGAAAGTCTCTGCAAGAAATATTAAGTATTTAACATTGATCAGTGATGAACATTTCATGCCATTTTTGGACACCAAAAACTTTTACCTAAGTACATATAAGCTCCCTTTGCATTTAGTATAGAATATAAATTACTTTTTGGAATTCCACTGTAACACAAATAGAATCAGAATCATAATATATTCACCATCAAATCTTACAGCTATTGCCTTCATAACAGTCATCTATTTACAATATGTGTCTTATTCCTATAACCTATTTACAATATTTGTTATACAGCATATTTACAATGTTTGCATTATATACTAAATCTAAAGTTTAAAAGAATACCAAAATTATACAGTTATAAATTACCTAATTCCTACTGTCACATATAAAATAAATCATCCATACAGAAGTCAAAAAAGTCAACTACATTATAAAAGGTTTTGGCTTTAGCCATTTGATAATTATGCATTTATACTGTTAGTACAAATTGTTGTTAATTCTTGTGGAAGTCTATTATATACCTATGTATAATGATGCTGATTTTGTGCTAATCTTGTAGTATGAATATCTTTACATTGTGTTATAGATGTGTATATCTGTACTAAGTTTAAAGGTATTTGAATTTTCTTTAATGAATAAAAAGACTGTATAAAATTAATAAACTGGGGAATGTTCATATGCCAAGTTCTATCAAATAACTTTTGCTTGAAGTAGTTCTATCAAGACCTTTGATGCATTTAATTGTTCTTTTTTATTTATTTATTTTTTTTTCATATAAATTCTTGTTCTACTAAGAAATTAAAAGAACAATTTCCATTTAAATAAATTACCTTTGCTTCATTATTATATGTTTACTTCCCATATTATTTGGCAAAATTGGTTGTTTAATTTTGGAAATATTTAAAGCTCTGTATAGCCACTGTAACTCTGCTAAGTATTGTACTGTAATATAAATTAAAGTTTGAAAAGTTAATTATTTTAAAATAATTTTCTTGCGTTTATTCTTCACCTAGTGTTCTGCACATCATAGTTTACAACCAATAAATTTAATTTTCAATAAAAATTCGGGAATGTTTACTAAAAGGACTTATTCACATTTTGGAAAATCCTACTATCTTATTTTCACTGTCTCCACCGAGTGTTATATACAATGTACAGTCAAAGACATTAAAAATGCGCCCGAAGCTGTGATTTTGCGGGAAATGTGAACGTTTGACGGAGACTCGGATATTTCATTGAGCGCGCGCACACACACACACACACACACACACATGTGTATGTGGACAGCATAGCCCAAAAAGGAAATGTCCGTTAAATACGAAACTTGGTATTTAAGTTTAGAATTTTCCAAGGATGCAACATAAAGATTTTCAAGAAAATTCCCCCCACCCGAAAAAACCTTTAATGTGGAAAGTTTTTCGAAAATTTTGTTTTTCTGAAAAATGGTTTTAACGATTTTGATTAAAATTCTAGATATGTATTAAAAGCATTTTCAGGACCAATAAAATGCATGGCTTGAACTTTCTGGGAAATGCATTTAAAAATCTGTCAATTCATGATCAGTTATACATAACCGGTAAACCGTAAGGGATAGACAAAGCTTTACTATACAAAACATGTAGATAAAACATTAATTTTATTTAGTTATTTCTTGTTATTTGTTTTAATTTTAAAATACTTAAGCTTTTCTCAAACGGGAGTTTACCATTCCTTTTGCCTTTGTTTTACTCCTGACCATGCAAACAAAACAGAATTTCAATCACATAGCAACCAGCTATTGAAATAGTTTACCATCACTTTAGACCAGTGTATTCACCTATTTCCCTTCTACTCATAATAAGGAATTAAGTAGTAAGACCACATCTGCTAATGTTTATCTTGATTAGCATGAAGTAGATAGAGGAATAAGATTTGTAAAAATAGTTTGTTACAGAATAGGGCAATGCAGATAAGTTGCAATAATTTGATAAGTAGCTACATATTTTTTCTCAAATGATGTGAATCAATTTTGTTTAAGAAACATTCAATTCCCGTTTTATTCCTTTCTTACCCTTTGTCAATTTTTGGAAATAGAACTGCTCGCTGCCAAAATTTTACACAAGAGGGCTTTAACAGTAGATATTTATATGGTTCATTTTTGTACAACATGGAATCAAAATTATATATATATTATTTCTAATGAAATGCATGCGTTAAACAAAAGTTCAATTTGCATTGATTTGATACAACATAGTCCATTCATAGAGGTTTAAGAAGCATCTACAAACTTCGTTGGGGTGAGCTATGTCCTGTGATGTACTTTATATAATTTATACATTATAAGTGAGAGAAAAATCCGTTCATATATCCTGCCTATATGTATAATTAAATGAAATAAAAGTAACGTTTCAAAATTTTCTTCGCATTTTACAATTTCAGAACTTCAAAACTGTTAACGATAGGCTGAGTGAAACAATACATTAATAGAAAAAATATTAATAACTTAACTATATTTAAAATAAATATTATAATGCTGATTTGATATGATCAACTTCAAATTGTCAACATGAGAAAAATTGGATACTTACAAAGTTTCAATAAATTTTTGGGAAAAATAGATTTTAGGACAATCGAATAAATTGAATGAAACCCTAACAGACTCAGGCATATAGATAATATATCACAATCTCTATCAGCAGTATTCCATAACATCAGTCCAGTTTCCAAACATTGATGCATTGCTCGATTAAATGCATCCTAGCATTGGAGGGCTGGTTTTGAGGATCATTCTTGTATACTTCACTTCAGATACGTGACTACGCCTTGCTAACCATAATCATCGCACGTGAGCAAGCTGATTCCTTGGAAAGCCATAGCTGACTGTTGACGTGATGCGGTGGCTTCCTTTCATTAGCTAATACATTCTTACAACTGCGTGAGTGAATACAGGTGTATTCGGGAAGCATTTTACATCGAAACTTCGTTTGTGGCACATGTACATGAGTTTGTGGCACTTGCGGTGGTCTCCACGTGCGACAATACGCACTACTTCTGAAAGTTACTTGCCCCCTTATGAACAGGTATAAAAGGAGAGTACGAGCTCAGACAGTTGACGCGGACGTGGGACTTCGCTTCGAGATGCCGAAGAGGAAGCAACAACGCAGACCAGCACCTCCTACAGCAGCCACCGCTTCTCCGGCAACCGCCGGTAGGAAGCGCTCACAGGCATCTCCGCCACCTGCCGTTACGCCGGCAGTGAGCGCTGCACCTTTGCCGCGCTCACCATCACCACTGCCGCCTACCGCCGCCGCTGCTTCACCGGCAGCCAACACTACATCGCCGCCACCGCTGAGCTCCACGCCGCCGCCGCCCCGGTACAGTGCCGTGGTTAGGGGGGGTCCCTCGGGATCTCTCCACCCGGCACCTCCTCGCCGCTGCTCAATCTAGATGGCCTTCATGTTCGAGGGCCACTAGAATTATCTGTGACCGGGGCCCGACACCACTAGTTAGGGTGGTACTACAGGACCGATCAGACCTGGAGGCTGCCTTGGCGTCAGGGTTGCCCTTATTAGGGCGAATTCTGCACGTTGAGGAAAGCAGACAGGAAAGACACCGGCCCTGCCGTCGCTGCTGTGCCTACGGGCACAGCCAAGAAGACTCCTCTTCGCCGCCGAAGTGCCACTACTGTGGCACCAACGCATACACATCGGAGTGCACTGGGCACGACCTCCGCCGCCGTCGCCGGTTCTGTGCCACCTGTGGTGGTACGGGACATTTCACCGGGCAAGCCCAGTGCCCCAACTACCCAAAGAGCAGGCACTCATCGCCTAAACCAGCCCGGACACCATCATCTACACAACCATCTCCGCAGACTAAACAACCAACACCAACCATCCTGCAGCAGGAAATCCAGGGCTTAAGTGAAGCCATTCAGGACCTCCACGCGGAGGTCCTGATTCTTACGGCTAAGCTGACGGCCTTGGAGGACAGGCTTCAGGAACAGGACAGCACCACTTCACACACACAACTTCACCAAGCAATAGCAACAGCAGTCACCGATATCCGACTCATCTTCAGGGAGGAGGTGAGAGCTCTACTGGAGAAGTCGACACCTCAAACCTCCAAGTTCAACATCCAAAGTAGACGCCAAGGGCTTAGGCTCGAAACGTCCCAGGATACAACGACTGGCTCAACAGAGTCAACCAGCACTAACTCCATCCTTCACCCTAGAATTCCTTCATTCCTCTCCCCGAATACTCCGCGGTGGCAGTCTGGGCCTCGGTCAAGTCTGTCTCCCGGTCCTCATTTCACCCCTCTGACTACACCCTGCAGTCAGTTACATTATCGCCTTGAATCCGCGGGTGCAATCATGCGGTACCGCCTCTCCTTTCTTCCTTCTAATACCGGTGGAGGTTTTTTTAGTCGGTAGGCCCACATGGGAGACCCCGACACTCCGGGCTTGCCCGGGTTAGTCCATAAGGTGGATTTTTCCCATCCACTCGAAAATTAAAAAAAAAAAAAAAAAAAAAAAAAAAAAAAAAAAAAAAAAAAGACAGTTTTCGATGGAAAACTCGGAGCGTGCAGTCGTAGTCGTCCTACTCCTCACACATTTTTTTTAACTAAAACAAACAACTCTGTATTTCTTTGAATTCATCACATTCAAAATCTGTTTACAAATAAACATCTTTATGCGATGCTTTCGCAGCAATTCTGCCATAGAGCTTTCTTTCGACGCTCGGCTACGGCTGCACGATCCGGACTTCCCGCACTTACTGGACTAGGTCACTTCCTTTTATACCTGTTGATCACGTGGCAGGAATCTTTCAGAAGTAGTGCTTTATATCGCAAGTGTAAACCATAAGTGTCACAAATACACATACAGGTGCGACAATCGAAGATTCGATGTAAAGTACACACCAAATGCACACGTATTCACTCACACATGTATCTAATGAAAGGAAGCAACCGGATTATGTCAACAATCAGCTATGGCTTTCAAAATAATCTGTTCACACACGTGCGGCGATTATACCTGGAAGGGCGCAGTCACATACTATGGAAAATGGAACTGAACTTTGAAGAACCCATAGTGGTGATATCTTAACGCACCTAAAAGGGGGTCTCTTCAATGAGACTTGGAGTAGTATATATGAGTAGTGAGAAGGGGATCTTCAAGCCCAAGTGGATGGTTCGAGCCCAAGGGGATGGTTCAAGCCAAAGAGGATGGTCCAAGCCCAAAGGGCAGCAGTTAATTGATACACATGTTTACATATGTAAAACATTAAGATAATATCTACCCCCATCCTTTGCCAAACCCCAGGTCTAAAGGATTTCTCTTGTCACTAGTCAATGAAAATAGATGCCGCCGCATGCCGCATCTCCCCCCTTTGCCAAGCCACCCGTGTAAAAGGTTACTCTTGCCGGACTGTCAATCAAACCACCTTATTTCAAAGACTTGGACAGTCTAATATGACCAATTTGATAATAATAAACACCAGCGAGGTCTTAATAATTCATTTAATTTTGAAGATACAAGTATAAGAATGGCGCATAATCGGGATAGAATTAGAAGTTACTTCCAAGTATGCTAATGTCGACTGTATATAATCAATTAGAAAATTCTGATTAAATGGCTCTAATTAAACAATGAATTACGACGGTAATATTGACAGTAGAACAAAAACGGCACGTGACGAACATTGCTAAGGATCTTTCATAAATAGGGTTCGCATTCGAGCAATGCCACATTTAAGACATTTTAATTACAGTCGCTAATTAAAATGACCATAACTCTTAAACAATTGAGCTTACAATAGAACGCGATAGGACTTTTCTTTTTCCTATATCATTACCCATCCAGGTCGAGAATTACATTCGCGAGTGATTAAAACAAGAAATTATAATTGCAATCACGCTACTTTTTACAATCAAAATGCAAATAATAAGTCTATTTTCAATGCTATAGAGAAATGGAAGATGGAGATTCTTCACGAAATTACACCTATATTCCAATTCCATACTTGGAGTATACTCTAAGACCATTAAAAAATTATTCGTATAATTATTACATGACTTTTATATAACTTTACGGAAATTTCGGTCCTATAAAAAAATAATAAAATTGTAATTATCAGCTAATACGCCCATTGAAATCTGAAAGGAGGCTACGCATTAATTAGACTAATTATCTTGGTGTACAGGAATCGAGCACAAAATACTTAAAACACTTCATACACCCTAAAACAACATACAGAGACTCAATTACGTATAATGCTAATAGTTCAGATGGCTTAGGTTCCATTCTGGGGTAATTTATTAATCTTTAATATTTTATAGGACCTATACTAATTTAGATAAATACTTCGAATAATCTTTATTCAATATAGGGTGCTTACGTACAATGATTTAAATATATACAGATGCACCTGAAGGTCAAGGGTTCGAACACAAACTTTAAACGATATTATATCAGGAACATTACCTCCTGCCGAGATAGGACAAAGATTTGACAGCAGCTATTAGTAAACGAGAACAATTGCGAGAATAAATTATTGTTGCAGGGCTTTGGTTTGATTTTATGTATAACATTCGAAGACATTTTAAAATTTGGGCATAATCCTCAACTATGAAGTATACATTAAGGAAAAAAGTGTATATTGATGCATTTGACATATACATTTAAGATTCTAAGTACTACTTAGCCAAGCGAACCCTCTTCGATCCCCGACTCGATGGACTATCCATCCATTCACATGAAATTCTATGCCACAAACAAACTATTCTTGAAAAGCTTATTCATCTGAAACTAAGAACCATATGCAGCATTAATAAATTTACAATCGAGGGGGAATTATTTAGGGTATTAAACCGATTAATAACTTATAAAAAAGAACAGCCGGTTCGGTTTCCACCCTTTCGCGAGAGGGCTTTTTAGAATTTCTTATGCACCGTAACTTTAAAAGTGAAATAGCCTTTGGAACGTGTATGTAAATAATGCAACATAAACAGACCTGACACACTGAGAAATACAGGGCTACTACAAAAGAAATAGACAGCTTCAACTGCCTGTAAAACGAAAACTATTAGAGATAGCAACCTAATTATTTTGGAGGTATGTTGAGAAACTCTCAAAGTTTCGTTTGTTAATATTGCTAACGCTGGTAAATTGCCGAAGCATCATAAACAAAACATTAGAATTTTGCAATTTAATGGAAATAAGCAACCCAAGTGTGATTATAGGTACGGAGTCATGGCTCAGTGTTGATATTAATGACGCGGAGATATTTAGATCAGATTACAGGGTGTTTAGGAGGAACAGGGAAGGAAGGGGAGGGGGAATTTTTATTTGTACCAAGCTAGAATTAAGCAGTAAGATATTGTGGGTGGAAGAAGACGTAGAAATGATGGCCATTGAAATTATCGATCACGAAAACGAAGCAAATAACATTAAATTAATAGCGTGTTACAGATCACCTGGCGGAACTAACTTTAAAACCCTTCATAAATTAGTGGAAAAAATTTCTTCGGAAACGGGAAAAAATGTTATTTTAGCAGGAGATCTAAATTTTCCAAATGTAAACTGGAATGGGCAGTTATTAGGAGGCGAAGCTCAATGTGTTGTTAACCTTCTGGTTTGGGATCATGGGTTTTCGCAGGTAGTCAAAACAGATACCCGGAAATCGGCTGTATTGGACGTGTTTCTATGCAGACCTGAGTCATTGTTTAGCGCATGTGAGGTTTTGCCAGGTATAAGTGACCACAGCTGTGTACAATTAGACATAAACTGAAAGGTGTGAAACCGGTTTGAAGGAGAGGAAATTATTAGTTTTAATTTCTGCAGAGCAGACGTAGATGGAATTCAGACTTTTCTCAAAAAGCAATTTTGCCTGTTTGTAAAATCTGCAACAAATGTAGATGCAGCATGGGATAGTTTCAAAATACTTATTTCGGAATCAATAAAGAAATACGTTACATACAAAGTTATCAAACAAAATAATGATCCAGAATATTATACAAGATCCATCAGAATACTTAAACGAAAGTCTAGGCGCGCGTTTCATAAACGGAAGAAGTCAGATTGGCATTTTAACAGATATAAAGTATTAGCTAAACAATTGAAAGACGAAACGTTGCAAGCCCAGGAGCGGTTCTTAGAACAAATTCTTAGCGGGACCAATAATAGTTGGAAATCTTTTTACAATTATATAAATAGACGCAGGGGAAATAAACTTGGCATGCCAGAACTGAAGGAAAATGGAATTGCCATATTGAACGATAAGGAAAAAGCGAACGCATTAAATTGACATTTTGTGTCTGTTTTAACAAAACGGATTATAATTATAAATTGGAAATTGAGGATAGTGGAAATTCCGTTTTTCAAATAATGGCATCCAAATTGCGCAGAAGGATCAGAATGTTGCAAAATCGAAAGTCGAGGGGGCCTGATAATATACCGACCGAAATACTAAAAATTGGAGGGGAATCCATGATTCCGCACCTAATGCTTTTATTTAATATGTCAATAAATAACTGTGCCTTACCGGAAGACTGGAAAACCGCGATTGTAGTTCCAATTCATAAAGGGGGAAATAAAACAGAATTAAATAATTATCGACCAGTCAGCCTAACTTCAGCAGTGTGCAAATTGATGGAACATTTAATTGTGGAATATATACTGGAGGAATTAGAAGACAAAAAGTGGTTCAATAAAGCGCAACATGGGTTTAGACCTGGATACTCTTGTGAAAGCCAGATAACGTCATTATTTCAAGATTTAGCAGAGGAGGTGGATGCAGGGGGAAGAGCAGATGCAGTGGTGATAGATTTTTCCAAAGCTTTTGATGTTGTATCATATAATTTACTTATCCAGAAGCAAACTGCTACAGGAATTGATAAACGCGTAGTTCTATGGGTTAACAATTTTTTGGAAGGAAGATCGCAAAGGGTAAAAGTAGGCAAGGAGCTATCTGAAAGGGGTATGGTAAGCTCGGGCGTACCCCAAGGCTCAGTACTGGGGCCGTTACTTTTTCTTATTTTTGTAAATGACATAACTGTTAATATAAAATGCCAGATAAGGTTGTTTGCAGACGATTGTATTATTTACAATACAATTAGAAATGTTGAAGATGAGACTGCTCTTCAGGGTAATTTAAATGAAATTAGTGATTGGGCTGCTGCAAATAAAATGAAAATTAACGCTGGCAAAAGTATGTCAATTGCATTTAATAGATCTAGGGAAAAAATTCTGCAGAACTATCACATGGGTGGGGAAAAAATTCCACAGGTGGACAGCTGCAAATACTTGGGAGTTTACTTGGCGAGTAACGCTGGATGGGACGAGCAGGTAAATTCGGTATCTAAGAAAGCGTGGAAAACACTGCACTTCTTAATGAGGATTTTAAAAAAGGGGAGTGCAAAGTCCAGGGAAATCGCGTACAAGTCCTTAGGCTGGTCATGGAATTTGGAGTAACTTGTTGGGACCCGTATAGAGTAAATCAAATTTATTCGTTAGAAAAGATCCAGAAAAGGGCTATAAAATTCATAAAAAGGGGTAAATATTTTGGGCCTCCAAACGCTGAGGAAATAAAATGGGATCCGTTGAAAGTTAGGCGTGAGAAACAGAGGTTGTGCGCTTTATTTAAAGCTTACGCTGGCTTAAACGCATGGGAGGACGTTACTGACAAACTGGAAAACCCAACTTACTATGTACGAAACGATCATCCGTTCAAAATTAAGGGTAGAAGATACAGAACTGACGTGGGAAAGTTCTCCTTTGTAAATAGAACCATAAAAGACTGGAATGAATTACCTGGAGCAGTCTTTCGGGGTTGTCCCCTGTCTCTGAAGAAATTTAGGAAAAATCTTGATTTTAATGTTGGATAATTTTTGTAAATATTCCTTAAATGAAATGCTTGTGATTTCATATTGTTGTAAATACAAATGTTAAATTGGTTGGTGATTCTAATTATGAAATTAATTAATCTGAATCGAGAGAAAAATTAATGTTTTCATATTTGTGTAAATAACTATTATATCTAGCTTACAAAGCCATAAGCTGGCAGCTGTGTTTTATTGTTTATATATATTGTATACATATATAACTCTGCCACCGGGTGATACCCACTTGCAGAGAAATAAATACATGCATACATACTACCACTGTTCACATTATTTTGGCTATCTCCTGTAGGTACACGGAGTGTTGGAGCTCGGAAGGAGGCGCGTATAAAGATCCGCAACCAGCAGACGGTGATATCGCGCATAGTATGTTCCAAAGTTGATATGCTGAAACTCTATGTACAACTTTGTTATTTCAGTGAAAGTGAAAAGAATTTCATCGATAGTTGATGAAAAATGAAATGGCGTTTTATTTATGGACACTCTTTAACTGCTGCGGTTCTCAGCGTCCCATTCTATACTGGGTGTGAAATGCCGCTTAATATTGCTCAGAGTCCTCTCTATAAGGCTTGAGGTTCTTTTCGTGCCGTAAATCTACGACACAGGGCCAATGGCTTTACTTCCGTTCCGAAGAAAGCCTCCGAAAAAATCCATCATCCCCCGCCTGGCTTGAACCCGCAACCTTGTATTTGAAGTTAGCATGGTAACCATTACACCACGGAGGACGACTCGATAGTTGATGTTGAACAGAGCTAAAGAAATACATTCATTACAAACAATGTCTTCTTTATTTAAACGATTTAACTGCATTGAATTGAAAAACAGATTGTAACAGCAAATGAAGAAGGCGGAAGGACAGGAAATCCATAGAGTATAAAGAGCAACATGATCACAAAATATTAATAAAACAGGCAAATAAAAATAAAAAATATCTAAAACTAATAACCAAAGATGTTTTATTATTAACAGCATATGTTATATACTGAGTACTATCCATTAATCAAATATATTTTAAAATTAACCAACAGAAAGAAAATGACTTGTGTTTCGGTTTAAGCTACTTTTAAGCCATGCTTTCCCATAAATTCTGATTATTTAGGACTTGGGAGTGATGTAATCAATAAGTTATCTATCAAATGATGCCTAACATCAATATGCTTAGTACGATCATGCATATTTTTCATTAGAAATAAACTCTGAGCACTCAGATTAAAATTGTATACAGCTTAATGGGATTAATCTATATAACGAATTTTAAAGAATATCACGCATAAAATACACTTCTTTCACACTTTAACTTAAGCCAAATATTGTTCCTCCGTTCTGTAAAGAGTAGCTGTGTGATGCTTCCGTTATTCCCATTAAACTACATATCCTCCAATCTTCATGATGAATCTAATTGTTGACTTAAGATCTGACACATCACCTTCCCAGCTGCAGCCAAGAAACCCTTCAAATCGAAGATTCTTTTTTCTTCGTAAAGATGAGATCTTAGGCAGTTGTACCCACCAGATAGCGAAGTACCTGTTTTGCTGCTATCCAATGTTTCTCACCATGAGAGGCGTTGAACTGACTGAGTTAATTGGTTGCACAGGCCATATCAGGTTTGGTACATGCAGACCACTCGAAAGCCCTCTAATTCAGTATTAATAAGGATATTTCTAATTTCGTGTATTTTTAACTTTTTAAAGTTTCAGATTTACTGCCAGCTAAGTTTCTACTGGTCTAGTCTTTGACATATCGAATCTTTGGCAAAAGATTTTTCTCTTATTCTTGGGACTTTCATACCAAGAAAGTTACTGACCCAAGAAGCACTGTTTCGACATTTTCTTTTACGGCTTTCAGTGGTTTTTGCATTTCTTGTTTATTCATTAGTGGCACAGAAGAAATCAACATAAATAGTTGCACTGTTTCTGCAGCTTTACTGTATACACATTGCTCATACTTTGACTGCGTGTAACCAGCACTTGTCAGCATTTTATCGTCTGTTTTTTTCCCATGATCTGCTTTTTTCCTGATGTATAAAAAGTTATGAAGCTAAAACCTGGCAACTTCAAGCTCCATCTAGTTAATCGACCAGCGAGATGCTTCAGATTGTTCAAAAAGCACAAACTGATGGCCAGAAAAATATGTACTTTATATGAAAATTCTAAAATGTGTAAGTCTAAACTAAAGGCAATAATTCCAACTCGGTAACACTGTAATTTATTTCATATTTGGAAACTGTTTTAGATTAACAAGATGTAAAAGATTATCAACTCATTATAACATGCTACCAAAGACGTCGACACCAATGGCATCTGTACGGAGTTCAGTGTAAGCACTTGGAATACAAAAGACCATAAACTGGTGCAGAAGACAAAGAAATTTTCAACTTTTGGAACGTCGGTTGTTGTACTGAACCCCAAACAAAATCTTGACATTTCCTCGCCGGTTGCCATATTGGCATAATCTTAAACAAACTTCATATAGAATTTAAAATGTCCCCAAAATTCTCTAATATAATTGATATTTTAGGATTTGGGCAATGTAAGAATCACAGTGACTTTTTCTGCATCTAGTGAAATACCACCTTTAGAGACCTCAAAACGAAGAAAGTTTATTATTCTTACTCAATGCAAGGAAACATTTTGTTCACTTTAGCTTAAAACTGAATTTCTGTTGTCTTTTGAAGACAGCTTTCAAATGTTTTAGGAGTTTCTAATCAACAATTGATTAGTGACGTCACTCTGCCCGAATTTAGTTTTCTATAGTCAGCACAGAAACTCAAAGAACGGTCTTTTTTTAAGAAGCAAACAGGTGAACCCCAAGGCATATGCGATTCTGTAATAATGTATTTTATTTGTTGTGCTATTATCTCTTTTTGTTAACTGGGGACACTATAGGGCCGTAAATCAATTTCTTTAGGTTCAGGAACTTAGGTATAAAATTTAGCAACATTAATTGTGCTACCCATATCATGCAAAGAAGTATCAGTTGAGGAAGTTGTTCGTTTTGCACATTTGAAAGATTTTAAGGTTATACAACCCAGAGGTAAAATAAAATAGCTCAGCACAAAACAACATCCTGGGCTTGTGCCAAAACTGCATTAGCAAATAAAGTCTTAGTTTCAGCTGAAATAATGTGAAGCGATAGAGAATAATCATTACCGGGTTGGATAACCACTGAAGGAATGGAAATTTGTTTTTATGCATAATGATTAAAGATGATTAAAATATTGCCTAATGACTGGCTGCGACAACCGCCAGTGACAGTATAAACTGAAAGCGGGTGGAATTTGAACTTCACTTTCAACCTGAAACCTCATTTACTAGGTGGGCTGTATTATAATCTAAGAAGGGAATAAAAGCTATATCTGACCATAGCCGCTCATTTATTATACCCTTTAGGGAGAGGAATGGCGGGGTTATGCAATAAATTTGGATATTAATAAAATATTTAGTGCAATACTAACGTATCTATTTAATCACAGTCTCAAACAGATAATTTCAAGTAAATTAAATATGTGGTTCATTGATTTAAAGTTTGAAGAGAAATAATGCTAGGTCTGTTGAGCTTAACTTTTTCTGGCGAATGTGTTGCATCTCAGTATATTTTTTCCGATTCTGTGGCCGAGGTCGTTAAGACCTGGGCTCATAAATGGCAGCTCTGCGGTTCAAATCCTGCAAGGGCTGTCCTTCCTGTCTGGGGGTTTTCAGGGTTTCCTCGGTCCTCATAGCAGGAAATTGGCAGCGTAATGTCCTAATATTATGCATGGAAGGTTTATTTTCCAAATTTCCTTCCTCAAATATCATTTCATTTCTAATGTCATCAGTGTCTACCGCTGTGGTGTCTCATGCAATAATAACGGGCATAAGTTATTTATAAATTCCACTGCCACTGAATTAAGAGCTAAGTTAATATGCTCCTCACGAAAATAATAAATGACAGCGACAGCTTTTAGGCGAATACAAGTGAACTCAATCCGAGGTCATACAAATAACGAGAGTAATTCTAAAAGTCCTCTATTCCTTAGATATGAGAGGATAATATATAGTCTCGAACTCGAAGAATAGGTGCATTACAATTTTCATAAGTGGATTTCTCACCATGTACAAAATGAATTGCATGTTCCATCACACCTTACTTTGAAAACTGACCGCTTATATTAAAATTGTGAAATATGTTTCTATAATAGATAGTGAAACTGTGGATGTGGCAATACAGGAGGAATTCATCATTTGGATGCTCCCATTCATATCTGTTGTTAAATGAAACCGAAATTAGGTTGCGTCATTGTTTTTTTTGGTGGTTTAACTCTACATTTAAAACATATATTCGTTTATAACTACTTTTGATATATTTAAACATTGCTCTTTTCTTTTTAATGATAAATCTTGGAGTTTTAGAGGGGCAGGCTCCATCGATAAAATTTTTGAGGGGACGATGTTTCTAGCTTTGTAAGTTAGGAGGCAAGAAGTGCCTTGCCTACCCCTTAAGTCGGCCCCTATGTATCAGCCATGATACAGACGAAATAGAGGTGTCAGGGACATCATGAGCCTGAGTTGCAATTACATTAGCAGAATAATCAATCGCTACCTTGGGCGCGCTCAAAATGTCCCTAAATAAAATAATGAGTTATATGTTTTACAACCAAAACAATTTCCGGAATATGAAAATTAATAGAAGAATCAACAGCATGTGTACCTACGTAGCAGCGTATTTATTGCTGTGCGGGGAAAAATCTTAATAGGCTGTAATTTAGGCATGTGTTTCATGTGGGAAGCATTTAGGATACTCACTGCACTACAAGTGTCCAGGAAAATTTGAATAATGCTACCATCAATGAGAGGTTAGAGCATGAGAATGTCGGGAGGCACCTCGGCAACTGCGACCAAGTACTGATCTACAGCGGCTTACAAAAACCCGGGGCAAGGAATGACAGGAGGGGAAACCACAGGCCAGTTCGCAGGAAACGAAGGAGCTAAGCGCAGAAACACACGGAAATGCCTAACATCCACTAGATGGCAGCCCTGGTGCGCCATAGAGGGTATGTAGGTGCCAGTAGGTCAGAAAGAGGCCCCTACAACGGCACCAGCACAACCAGGAGAAGAGAGTTTCACTCGGAGCAAGCAACCGTGCCATCTGTCTGCAAAGCCTCAAGCCACACTTGCGCCGACCTGAAAGATGAAGACGGGAAATGAAATGAAGGGAAAGGAACCGTGGTAGATATACATCACTCCAGCATTCGCCTAAGTGGCCCCAGGAAATCCACGGAAAAACCCAGGGCCAGAGTGCGCGGTCAACGGGGTGCGAGCCCGAACCTCCCAAATGCCAGTTTTAGACGAAATGTCTGAGTTACCTGACTCGGTGAGAACGCCTTGAATCCGAAGTTGTACGCGACTTAAAGGAAAGGAAGTACTTGAAACATTAGCAGCTGTTTACTGCTGAGAGCCCTTGGGTGCTAAAATGGACATTTGGAAGTCTGGCCCTGGTTATTTATGACTGGCAATTTACAGTAGCGGGCTCTGTGTCCCGGTTTATGACATCTGTAACAAATCTGCTTGCTTTTGTTCAGCTGAGTATGAGGGAGGTTGATTGTGTCTCCTAGACATCTGTGGGGCTGCCTTTGCACAGCTTGCAGCTTTGCAGCTCATTTGTTAGTACATCTACTGTGTTTAGCGCGGCATTTGGTTGAGGCAACAGTGCAGTTGGTGGTATTGAAAGAAAGTTATTAGTTATTATTAGTAATGATCTGGGCAAGGTACGATTATTGGCAGGAGTTTATGATAGACCCACTACTGACATTTGCGCTGAAGTAGAATTTACTGGCATTTCCGCAAAGGTGCAATTATGAGTAATGTTTCCAGGAAACTTGCCGCGATATCTTACTAGGGCACTACCCCTCAAAATCCGCTCTCCGCTCATGAACGTGTACCCAGCCGGCATCAAAGATAAAGGGAACGCTTTGAAACCTGACCACAAACTCATTGTAAAACAATTAGAGTCTGTGAGATTTAACTTGCCAGGTCTAGGAAAGAAAGAGACAGAAACATTTACTCTCTTGTTGCTCTCTTATGGTGACGGATGTATTTACAAAGAGCATGTAGCCATTGAACTGACAATAGTGGGTGCGTACTTTCCAAGAATTTAGACACATCCGGTAGAGTGTCCCAAGGACAAGGATAGAACCAAATCGGACAAGTTACATCTCATAAAGTACAGCAGGGTCTCCCCAATTCCAAGAATAGGCATGGTTCTGTCACTGCTTGCCACCAAAAGTCAGGCGTTGTTGCAATGTCAATTCCAGGTCTCTTCAAGAAGTTAGTACGCCTTAGCAGCTTTGTCTGTGCAAACGTGTTTTTCTTCCGCTTTTAGTAAAATATTTCTCTATCTTCATTTAACTTATATAGATTTTAGTTAGTGTATTTTTGTAAGTTTATCAATGTTTTAAGAGTAGCTAGCATCTAATACTTGTGTAGTGTAATAAAGGCGTGGATGCCTTGCTGGTCCTCCGGCCACACCAGTGAATGATCCCTTGTTGAGTACTAGTAGTACCAAAACCCAGAATAAAATTGTTACAAAAGCTTTGAATAATGCTAAGTTTGTTAGGGCCCGTATGTTGGTTTACCTGAAAAACTTTATCCCTCCATTACTTTTGCTTTCCCTTGCAATAATACTTTTCAATAGCTTTCAATTCTGGCTATAAAATTTATATTTGTGTATGTGTGGTCAGCTAGTTAATTTTAAAATGTTAATTTAGTTGCATGGACCCTTTCTCAGGCGATTAGTACGAGGAGTAACTTCCACTGAATAAAGAGGTGGATTTTAGAATTCAAATTATAAGATTTTATTTTACTCATGAACTTTGAGGAACGAAGCTTCAATTAAGTTAACACATTGATAAATAATAAATTATAGTATACAATATCTGTATAACTTATAAGCAGTGGCGGCTCGTGGATTAAAAATGTATGTGTTCACAAAATCAGCACTTTACCACCACGACTACTACTACTGCTACTACTACTACTACTACTACTACTACTATTACTACTACTACTACTACTACTACTACTACTACTACTACTACTACTACTACTACTACTACTACTACTACTACTATTACTACTACTACTACTACTACTACTACTACTATTACTACTACTACTACTACTACTACTACTACTACTACTACTACTATTACTACTACTACTACTACTACTACTACTACTACTACTACTATAGAAGCCGTCACCGTAACACCAAATCCAGTAATATTAGAAACAATGATAGTGCCTAAAAACAAGAATTATAAATTTGTTACACAAATCGTCACTCACCCAGTATTGTAAAGATGTGGAATTTCTTAGTCTCCGATAGTTAACAGCAATATGAGGTTCCCAGATGGTGATGAAGGGGTAAAGTCCTTTGATATAGTTCATGTGAAGAATGGGTTTTACAATAAAGGATATTTACATTGTTTGAATTGTGCAATGCACACCAAAGTTATTTGTACAGAAATTACACACGCCTGTTTTTCAAGTGTGCAAACTTTTCTATCGCTCGGTGATTAAAGTCTTTTATGCTGTTGACCAGTTTCTTCTCAATAACAAGCATTGCCAATGCTGAGAGTCGGTCTTCAGCCATCGTATTCCTCGTAAAGGTTTTAATTCTTTTCAATGTGGAAAAGCATCTTTCTGGTTCTGATGTAGTCATGGGCGTAGTGATAACAAACTTCAGTAGCTCGGTTAATTGCGGAAAAGTTTCTTCGTTGAGGTTGTTTTCTGTTATGAGCTGCAACATAGATGATGCTCCTTCAGCGTTCATCATATCACGCCAGTTGTACAGTACTTGAAGTTCTGTTTTAAGCTGTGACTTGAGCAACCGTGGGTAGATTTCAACAGTAGTGACGAGATCTTTTTCTGGAAAATCTTCGGAGAATGTCTGGAATGCTGAAACCTCGTCCACATGCAGCAGTTGACAGAGGCACTGAACAGACTTTCTGTATTAATTTTTCCAGAATAAGCAAAGCAATTAAGGCTAGAGAGCCTTGTACTCTCTTCATTGTAACACAGCAGTGTCACTATCCAAACCAAGCAACTCAGCTGCTTTATACCTATGTCAGAATTACCATACAGATCGCTTTTACCGCTAGTTTCATTTTCTTCAAAAACTGAGAAACACTTTATTACTTCACTTGAAGAAAACTGTTTTTCAATTTCATTAATTATGTGACCTCTTATTTTGTCAAACTCTTTGTTTTCACCTTCCTCTTCAGCTTCAAGTTTACAGTATGTTAATTAATTTTCTTTGCAAAGACTCAAATAAAGTTCACCCTTAACACGCATTTCTTTAAGTGTTTGTGTTGTGGAATTAATCTTATTTTCTATTTCAGTATAAGAAACAGACTCTTTTTGCATTGTTGTACTAATTAGAGACAGAGCACATGATACGAAGCCCAGCAATAGAATCTTTTTCTAAGTGAAGGTTTTTTATAACTACTTAATAATTTACAGCTTTCAGATTCTAAGTTTAATAGGAACTGCATGATACAGTGAAAATCATTGAACACTGCCAACAAAGCATCTTTCTCACTAGAAATCCAACGAATACGAAACAGCCTCCTAGCCTTCAGATAACCCATATCTGATAGCCGCTGCAATGTTTTTAAGCTGTGCAGCTGTATGTGGTTTACTGACAATTTTATGAAGTAAATCTAGCAGGCATTCAAAGTTATGAACAGCATTGACGTCACTAAAACCTGTCCAGAAACAGGGTCCATCCTATGAGCCATACAGAGTGCACTAATCAGATGCGGAGACGTTTCTCCTAATTCCAGCTAAATACCTTCTTTTTCAATATCTCTATACGTACTATGTATGTACATAGTATATAGAAAAGGTACTCTATTCCTCCCCAAAATTCGATACCAAGATTTCACCGGAAATAGGTGCTTTAGTCCCCGGAGTTAAAAAATAGCATTTTAAGAAAAATGTCTGTGTGTGCCTATGGACAGCATAGCTCAAAAACTAAAAGACCGTTGAAAACCAAAGTTGGTATTAAGTTTATTATGTTCCAAAGATGCGACAGGAAGATCCTCAAAAAAATCCCACCTACTCAAACTGTCCTTTACATGGACAGAGTTTTGAAAATGTTTTCCTCAAAAATGGTTCTAACGATTTTGATTAAAATGCATTATTTTATTCATATTTATATCTAAAATAAAATGTATATCTTTAATTTTCCTGGAATAGCTTCTGAAGACTTGTTCGTTTTGGATACATTTTTCTGAATTTTGCAGAACTAGTAAACCGTAAGAAATAGACAAAACTTATCACACAAAAAATTTAGATCTCGTTAAAACACACAATTTGTGTCATATGCATTTTTGTTGTAGTGTTGACTGTTTTCAAGACATTTCTTGTTATTAGTTTCAATTTTAAAATACTTATACTTTTTTCTGACAGGAAGTGTCCGTTTTTCTTTTGTTCTACTCCTAGCTAAACAAAGAAGCGAATTTCAATGACAATCGCATAACGATAGCTTTTAAAACATTTAACTATCGCTTTTGCATAGCACATTCCTTTAGTTTCCTTCTGCTTATAAGGAACTAAGTAATAAGTACATTCTGCTACTGTTTATTTCGATAGTATGGTGTAGCAGGAAGAATAATCTTTTGTAAGAAGTTTGTTTGTAGAACAGTTAGAGAAAGTCGTGTGAGTGTAACACATCATATTTTACCAGTAAACACTGCTGGTCTATCTGAACCAAATCCTACACCTATGCCATTTTCTGAGAAAGCTTGGAGATTTTTTTCTTCGATGGACTTTGCATCAGCATTTTCCACTGGTACTAGTTTATTGAAAAAGCAGCATGCGTTATCTTGCTCATTCAAATATATAAAATATAAAATTAAATGTTTTTCAAGAGACCTATCGATTGACTCATTCAAAGAAATGAAAAAAAGTCTGTTGATTAAAAAATCAACCCATTTTAAAATTACCAGTAATGAAATTAGTATGTTCTGCGGTTTTATGTGTATGAAGATGTTTTCCCATATCCACGCCATTCACAATTTGCAGCTGTATAAGATCCGAATGGCCAGGAAAATTCCACTCTCTTTTTGCGGCCACATAAACTGGCCGTAACACCTTAATAGTTGCATCTGATGTTTTCTCTGGATTTCTGTAAGTATAGCCACAATCACTTATTGAACATGTTTCTAGCATCTGCCATTTGCATTTTTTTTCCCCTTGCTGCATACAACCGGACGAATAACACTCCTTTTCATGTTTACATAATTATAATGTCAAGGTTCTTCTTGTTATTCTTCTTTGCTATACCGTCTCCTGACCAAGGTAAATCACTAGATGAAGCTCTAATTGTTTTACACACTTGCTTAGCATGTTTAACGCAAGCACTGCAATCACATTTTTTTTTTCTTTCGAAATCGGCTGGTCACAGCAAAACTGCTATTGTACTTTTATGTGTGTAATACCTTTATGAAGTACATATTTGGAGTGTAATAAGTCAGTTTTCAGCCTGTATATGCATTACATAAGGTCGTTCTTCAATCATCAATGCAGACTTACTGTTTTGTTAGATGCACTGATATGTGTTAAGGTAAAGGCTAGAAAATGACGAGGGACAATTCACACACTGCGACCTTAAGATACGAGGGCCGTTTTTTTCAACCTCCGATAGGCTATAAATAAAAGACAAGTTCATAGAAAACAATTATTTTATTACTAAAAGCTCTGTACGCTTATGGTTACTTTTCAACATAATCACCGAAAAGATTGAGACATTTATCCTACCTGTGTACAAGCTTTGCACTACCCGCTTCAAAAAAATGTTGCATCCAATGATTTCAAATGAGCATTGTTTTGAAGATCTTCGTTGGTTTGAAAGTGCTACCCTCCTAGCCACGTCTTCAGTTGAGGGAAAAGGTAAAAGTCGCTCTTCGTTTGTTTTGAATGACTCTCCGCAAACGTCGTAAAGTACGAAGACTCGTACGCCCTCGTATTTATGTGCTAACGCCATCTGTAGGAGGACACAGGTAGACAGCCTACATTGATGCGCGGAAGTCCTTTATTCAGTGTCTAAAAGTTTTGCAACTTCGGCGCCAGGATTCGCCGCACAGCCGCCAACACCCTAGATGTCCGGCTTCATCAAACGCCGCCGTTCCTACAAGTACAGCAAGCACAACGTCGCCTCAACACCGAGATCAACATTTGCATCCATGGCATCTGCTAGCGCTGCCTCTCACCACGATCCCACGTATAAGATGATTAAGCATGAAGAGGAAATATGTAAAGGAAATGGCGAGAATAAGCACGCCTGCATTCGCCTAAATGACAAGGGGGAACCAGAAAACCGCCAAGTCAGAGTGACTTGTGACATTTTGAATGCGACTTGCACACGCTTACCGCGGCACCGCCTCGCTCGATTTTGCCTTCCAAGGATGAGTGAAAATTCGTCTATGTTCATCCACCAAATACAGCGTGCTGTGGCAGATATTTGCAGTGTCACACAGTGAAATTCCCAATAGCATACGATGAGAGAGGATTCTACTGTATTGCAATTTATGAATTTGAATATCCTTTATAAAGAAACCTCGTTTTAAATGCATGATAATTACTTCAGCGCCATTGTAAATCTATTATGCGTACTGGATGCGCCCTAAGAAATTCAGTTTTTATTACTCCGTACAACACTTGCAGTATAAACATTCAATGTGCGATAACTGCTCAATTTCAATAAGCTGCTTCGTACCTATTTTGAAAAGTTAGTGAAAATGTAGCATATTGAAATAAATTATTAAACATATTCATCGGCGCATTTTAAAGGCAATAACACAAAGGTTGAGATCAACTTTTTTTCTTTTTTTTTTTACACATATTCGCTTTTAGGTATGACCTAGTTGGCCATCAGGGAAGAGAGAATGAGCTAGAACAGAAACACACCAATGCCCAGTCTTGGACTCGAACCCACAATCATCTTCGCCGCAAAGCACCAAAGCTAGACACTTAGCGAGAACGGTCACAGGGACTGGCGCGATCGTCTTTCTCCTCTTTTACTAAATGTTGCGGCCAGGGGCAACTCAGACAATTCAATGGCGCTGTCTCTCGTCTTTGTTTACTGCTAGTGTGTTTCTGGTTTCGTAATAGTATAATTGTCGTGGATCTTTAGTAGCACACTTATATCCGTCCTTTACTGTACACATGATACAGGAATAGACTAGACATAATATACTCTGTACGGTGCCCATACATGGTGTAAAGAAACAATGACCATTTTAACGCAGCAGAGTGGGTGTGTATCTGACAACAGTTTGGTATAAAAGCACACTTACCGTGGCTCTAAGAACCAGAGCTGAAGAGCACGTTGATATACTTCTGGTCCTAGGAGAATGCAAGTAGCTGCGGAGACATACACCACACAATGGGATATGCGAGCAGTGTTGCCAACGTTCGACAACAGAAAGCCGGGCTGGCATATAAAAAGTGAACCGTTTTTTTGAACTGAAAACCGCCTTTCTAAGTTTGAACAAGTTATTTCAAAATGCGCATTATATAAGCAACGTTATACCGTAAGAAATGAAGAAAATATATATTTAATAAAGATAACAGATCAACGTAAAATATATTAAACATCAACCATAATTTATTCTCCAAAAGTGAACGATGTTTCTTCATTATCCTGTGAGTATACAAAGTCGATTTCTGTGTCTCACTTTAATATTAAATTAATTTAGTAAAAATACGCCCAAATCAGCATTCGAGTGCGGCAACTTATGCCCAAGAAAGTGAACTGAAGAATAAACAGAAAATAAAAACAAAACAAACAAAAATCTCAATAAAAGGAGTCATCTTAAAATGTCAATAATCGGCACCAAAATGCATCAACTTCATTTGAATTAGTGGTACCTTCACATCCTGAGGAAATGGTGTCAACGTTCGCATTCGTTGTCGATTTACCTCTCCCCCTTTTAGACCCCATCTTGTGACTTGTAGAGGCAGTCACGGGTAACTATGTAGCAGAGGTATCTATGAATTCGCTCTATATCCACCAAGCAATGGCAATAACGGCTTACCAAAGTTGTGCAGTTTTTTATTGCATACAGCCTACTTGTAAAAAATTGTCTGCACCGGTAGTAAGTCTTTCAGATGGTTTATGGGTAGCCAAGGCGCAAGGGTTGTCCATTTTCAAAAATTATTTTACTTATGTCGTTGGACCGTATTTACTGCATACGGTTCAAAATTCTAAACGATAAGGCCATAAACCGCAACATTATGTATGCGAGAGGCAAGGTTTACTTAGGCGAGTGATTAAACATCTCCGCTATCGTTCTTAATGCACCGGCTTTTGCTTATGTTGTCAACTTACTGATTTTATTTACTTAAATGTAAGCGCTCATATTCTGCTGATTTCTCAGTTTCAAATTTAACATCTGCGCTGTAATTCCCTTTCTCAAATGTCCGAAGTAAATAGAAAAGTTGTATGACTTGATAGTCAGCAAATCATTAGAAAAGTAATTCAGGTACATGAGGAACCTAGGAACAATTTGTTTTTATCGTTCACTGAATCAAGCTACTGCAATAGCTGATGTTTCTACAGGACTTTCTGAATCTGCTGTTAAAACAATTCCAAACAGGTGCAAGATTTAGTTTTAAATGATAAAAGGTGCTCTTACTACTCCAGGGAAATCCGAAAAACAAAACCCCACACTCTGTAATAAATGTCAATTATTTGATAGGTGTATCATAGGAACTACTATATATGAAGCTTATGGTATTGAGAAGCGTGTTTCTACTATCGATAGGTTGCTGCCTGTTTTGCGAGAAAGCATTAATTATGATGGGGACGAAGCTCACTTGGAATTTAATTAAGAGCTGGGTTTAAATGGAGGAAATTCTAGAATCAAAGAAAGGATATTCTAGAAAGTCCCCACATTTTGTTCTGGTGGCATGGCTATCTGATTCGAGAAATCTCTTTCCCAGAAGGTGGGCAGAGCATTTTCTTTTCTTCGGTCAGCGTCCTTTCAGACAGCAAAGGGATAAGGCAGGAAACCGGTTGCCTCTGTCCAGGTCGGCTACGTGTGTCGTAACTTTGTATTAGCTTCCATGCAGCCAGGTGACCTCTTTATCTCCTCCTTCCACTGTATCAAAAGACTTTGACCAGATTATATGTCGATGAGAGCTGGGTGGAGAGTTACATATCATTCGGCAAGTGCTAGCAAAATTAAGTGAAATTTAACATCCATATAAACACTAATGCAGGGACCAGAATTATAGCTTTCACGCGGTAGTATAAACTGATGCCGGGAAAAATCTCTTCTCATTTACAAGGTCTGGACAACCGCAGGTAACTTGTGTCACGGAAAAATGAGCCGTGCAAACTTTGAAAAGCGGGTTCGTGAAAAACTGGATCCCGATTCGCCCCTTTTTTGTTGTAGAATTAAATAGTGCTCCATGCCACACAGTAGAGGTGGAACAAATCCCCAGAGGAGTTCTATGAAATTTGATATAATGGTTGGAAAACAAAGGGATTCAGTGCGACATAAGTATACCTAAAATAGAACTTCGCTATCTTCAATCTCCGAGGTATACTTTGTTGTTGACGTTGAATTTTCAAACACATAGTTTTCTCCAATGTGAAGTCGTTATTTTTTTTACTCATGGCCATGCAAAGAAAACGGAGTTTAAATTCAATCATATATCAACCAGATCTTAGTGTATTTCTTGGGTCCAATACTACAACTAGATAGCTGACATTCAATGGGTTTCAGGTTATCTGCATTTTTAGGTTACCCAAGTAAGTGAGCTTTCAAATTCTACTAGTGGTTAACAACATAATGTTGTTTGAGTTCCTTACCTAACAATTTCAAAAGTAGACTAGCGACAAATAAAGCATGCATACAGTACTGAAAATTGCTATATAAATGTACATTTTTAAATCAGATTTAACAAGTATTGCAGTAATAAAGGGAAGAAAACAAGAGTTATTCATTTGAAGTACTATATTCACCACTGTTTGAATTGCTATGCGGCAAATGAAGTAGACTGTTGCTTGTATTGACATATTCCTGTTTTTGCTATGCATCTTATCAGTGCATTGTGTAGCTCTTTTAAATACGTGTTCTGTGGTTTACATGTTAATGAAGACGTTCAAGCAAAAGGAATGGTTGAATTGGCTTTAGAAACTCTTGAGGACGATCCCGGTAATTAACATTTGCAAACATTTTTAGTGGAAAAATTGATAGAAGCCTGATTGCTTAATGTTGCACTATCAGTACCACTGCTCTTTATGACTATAATTGCTCTGGTAGGATAGCCTGAACTATTTAATAACATTCACTTAATACCTTACAAATTGACTACGTGTTGGGTCTAAATGTGCAGCCAGTCCGGAAGTGGGCAGGGTGACCCAAGTGTCTCTCAACTGAGCCGTTTCTATGAACAACAATACACTCTGAAGCAATGGAAATATCGACAATATTGGGAAATAGCCGTGCTTTCAAGGAAGCTCATTACTATGAAAGACGGCATAATTCAGAAATGGGTGAAGTGCGATAAATTTTGTTAATGAGAACTAGAAGAAAACGATGCCGTTAACAAAAACCTACTTTGGACTAAAATATAATTACCCTATACATCTTTTGATTGATGCATGTGAATATGAATCTAATCAAGACAATGAGTCAAGTGAAACCAGTCTCACAATGATCTTGTGCCACAGAAATCCATTTAAAAGCATTGGAAGAACACCTTGGAACCATGGAGACATAAAATGAAAAAGGAAACCAGAGAAGTGTTTAAACAACATACTGAAACTTCCTAAAGATCAGAGACAAAGGCCGCGCCATGGCTGAGTGGTTAGATCATTTGCCACTGACCTAGAAGACCCGGGTTCGATCTCAAGAGACCATATGTGAGATTTGTGGTGGGCAAAGCGGCGCAGGAGCGGGTTTTCTCCGGATTCTCCGGTTTCCCCCGCCATCACATTACACCGGTGCTCCATCTTCATTCTTATCGCCTGCGGTGCCATGGTAGTAAAAGTGGGCGTTAAGTCTATCAAAAACATCAGAGACAAGAATTTGACACTTCAGTTTGGGGTTCCACGACCAAAAAGAATCAATAAAAATATGTGTAGCTTTCTCGAAAACAATGAATCAACCCGATTATAAAAGTTACTTATTCCAAGGATATGGCCAGAAAAGAAAAGAGGAAGGACGTATCAAAATTGCGTCCAAAAACTCTTATTTACAGCAGGTGTTCATACAAAGTGATCCAATTCCTTTTTGTTTTATACAAACGAGACCCACAGCTATTGCAGTTTTACAGTTTACAATGCAGTTTGCAAAGAAAAATTCTGTTACACGTAAACAAATCTAAAGCAGCGAGCTCGCATCCCGCCTGTCCAACGTTTCCGTGACATCTTTGGTGGGCAGAACTTAAGTCGATTTATGGCAACAATGAGTATAGATACTTTGAAGATGCCAAAGGTGAAGCGTATTGATCTCAAGTTTCTCACATTCGGATATTCCGAAATGGAATACGGTTATATTCATTAGGAATTGAATTCAAGTGAGTAGGAAAATCTTACTGGACAGAGGATTTCAAAACAATTGTGCACAGTGCTCCCAAGAGAGGGGAAAGCCGTATACAGTGGTCGACAACATTGCCTTTGGAGACTGAAAATATTTTGTGCGACCAACTTTAATGTGAGAAAGAAAGCCATGAAAAGGCAGAATTAAATTTCAAGAACGCTTCCTTGACTATTTAAAATTTAACGAAAATTTTGACAACCAAGATTTTGGAGTAGTTAACTGTAATACAACGACAAGGTGGTCATCACATCAGCCAATTGCAGCGTTAGTGCAAGAAACATAAGTGCACCAATAAAGCCAAGTATAACTAAAGCTTTGATGTCCCTTTATGTCAATCAGCCAACAGCCATGAAAAACGACTGTTACAGCCTTTATGCTAATCTTCTTTACTCGTCAAGCAGTGGAGGTAACATATAGTAAATGCTAGGACCCTGGTCTTTATAGTGCTAAACTGGGAAGTTTTATTTTGTGGAATTTGAATCACATTTTAGCTAACGTGAAACCTTGTGAAACCTTCGACATTTTGTGGCTCATTATGTATAGAAGAAATTTTAATACTACTTTAAATTAGTGCTAAAACTATGTATCTGAGAACTGCATCTTTTATAATTGAAGAGAATTAGCATTTTTTTTTTATAAAGCTGTTCCCAGATATGCATTAAGATCTGCATTCGCTGCAACAATGTGCTCTATGAAGCACTACTGCATAGGGTGATGTCATGATGTAAGTGTACAAACACAAAACCTTCATTAATTCAAAGCAGTGGATTTTCGGTTACATAGTTCTAGTATTGAACTAATGATTTCATCAATACTTAAGCCCGTTGTATTCCTCTGTTCCCGTTGTACGTACAAGGAAGTACGTAATAATAAAATTAACATGAAGCACATGAAAGAACAAGCTTTTGTAACGATAATTTGTTGACGAATGTGTTGTGAGAAATTAATGTCACAAATGCTATTTTATTTTGACTAGAAAGGTCACATGCTACTTTTTTATGAACTTTTGATGTTTCACGCACTTTTTGGAGTGAACTTGAACTTTAAAAATTAAATGTATTTTTTGTTAGTGCATTAAATTCACCTTTTAAACAAAGTGTAAATTAATTCATACTACTTTCTTATAATTAACTAAACCTCTATAAAACATATAGGTACTTATTTCAAAGATGACCTAAGCGATAAGAAAGGAAGGGAACTGTAAGGATAATTATTTAGTTTGCATCATATATAAATAATCCTGTACTTGTGAGCCAAATTTTTATGTCTATTCTAATACCACTCTTGCAAGAACATGTTCCAGGAATAGTTATTTCGAAACTGCTTGCATAAACATGCCTTCAAATACAAAGGAAAACCCGAAACAGATAAGTAAATGGGGAAAAGAGGAATATCATTATAGAATCCAGCAATTGAAGGTGCACCTTTTCTCCATGTCAAAGTCGTCGAATTGCTACAGGAAGGAACAAAGTGTGTAGAAGTCGCTCTTCAGTACTTGAGCTAGCCCCACCCACACTTGTGCAATAGAAGTGATGTATGTGGATGGATAACTCTTGTGCTGCTCTTGGAAGTGCCTTGATGCATGATCGAGCGAACCAAGCTCGCAGTTCTCAATTTCTTTCCTCTTTTCTTCGCTCTTGACAAGCAGGAAAAGAGGTGAAAGGGAGAGAAGAAGAGAAACAGAGAGAGAGATACTGCGATTTGGATTTTTGATGCGAAGAGTTGATAAGATACCTACAATTGCAAGAGTTGTAAGCCATTCGGCACAAACGAGAGAACATATTGCTCTCGCATGCACATACAAACACACACACACACACACACACACACACACTGAAATATTTGATTCGTTACAAAGCCAAGCCAGGGTGTGACTATGAGTTTATCAGCTGAGAGCCAAAATTATTTCTTTATTATAGTTGGAGAGGTATGGGTTGTTCTTTGTTTTCTTTTGTGTTTTTTTGGTTTGTTTTGTTTTTTGCTGCGGAAAGCATTTGATACTAATAATACTCCCATATAATACTTCAATAGAGAGAAATCATTAGTTTAAAATATGTCATATTTGAATGACGTGAATCGGAGAGGATATCCCAACAAGCTGGACAAAACCTGCAGTATAATCAATATTTTAAACATTTAATAAAAATGACAAATTTACATAGGCATGTATATTAAACAGTGGTTACAAAATATATGTCAATATTACAACAAGTAAATATTAATGACAACATTATCGGATAAGAGAAGAATCGTTTCCAACTCCACATGGTGTTGCAGATATTTTTCGATGCAATTATTATTAGAAAAGCATAGGGATTTAAACTTATAATTCTATCTTATTTTCATTGATTATAAAAATGCATTTAATGCAGTGAATATAAATCATTTATTAAAAATTATTTCTCAGCACAAACAAGACAACAATGTTCAAATAAGTACAGAAAATGTATAAACAAATTTCATGGCAGTTAAATTCAATAACCGGAATTCAAGCTGGATACAAATCAATACATCACTAAAAATAAAGATAAAAGTACTTAATAACATATCATAGTGTGATATTTGGATAATCGTGGGACATTTTATTCATGGTTACTATACGTTGCTCCTTTTTATCATAGAGCTTTCCTTACTACACGGAATACAATTTAGAACAACGTTGAAAGTAGTTTTCACTAAGCAAGTAGGTATATTCGAAATCTAAATTCGGTTTTTGTTATAATAGTTTTATTCTAGAAAATTATTTTGGTATTCTTCTTCTTCTTATTATTATTATTCACAATAATTGATATTTGTGAAGAGCGTCATTAAACTCGGCCGCATTCAAGGTATGCAAATAAGTTATAAAGTTCCATCATTACTCTATTTTAAACATTTTAAAACATATTACAATAAAGTCTATGAAATAGTATTGAAAACTAAAGAAAACTTTACACAATTATAAAACTTTACAGAAAATTACTGAGCAAAACATTGCACTCAATTGAAATAACATCACACATACATATATAGTTACTGTTTTCTATAAAACACATAGAAAAATTGTTCACAGTGGAAGGATGGATGTTGCGTGAAGAATCGTGGAATATTTGCATTCTTGTAGAACCTCTTGCACAGAAGCGTTTTCAGTCTGAATCATCTAATTCACTTTTGTCACTTGCCTCTAAAACTGGAAAAGTTCACTAATAACGGGTCTGAAAATATCAAAGTCTATGTAGAAAATCCGTGTGCTTGACCCGTGAAGTTGTTGTTGTTGTTATTATTATTATTATTGTTATTATTCTTATTCTTATTGTTATTCTTATTATTATTATTATTATTATTAATATTATTATTGTTGTTATTATTATTATTATTATTGTTATTATTATTATTATTGTTGTTATTATTGTTATTGTTATTGTTATTATTATTATTATTGTTATTATTATTATTATTATTGTTATTATTATTATTATTATTATTATTAGAGTAAACGTGGCAAGAGGAAAGAGTAAGGCAATCGTCAGCAAATCACCTATTATTTGCTTGGACTCTGAAAACTGTAAGTTTTGCAACAGAAATAATAATTCCTTGCAAAGCTGTAAACACTTTATATCAGCAACCGTTGCAGACAAATGAGAATTTTTAAGACATACAAAGTTATACTTCTTGTACTTAAGGGGTAATCATGTGTTTTCTAAATGTAAGGAAAGGTGTGCCATCAGTAAGGCAAGACACAATCAATTACTGCATTCTGATAATCCTAATACAGATAGTGCGAATCAAGGCTTCACAGGAAATGGTGTATATAGCTGTACAAATGTAAGGAATGCCACGCTCACTAATGTAAATTCTTTATTGCCAATACTGCTTGTGAATGTAAAAGATGGAAATGGCACCTTGGTTGAGTGTCGATGCTTACTGAATTCCGGGAGTCAGATGTCATTTATCTCTCGAAACCGCCAAAAGGCTTGGAATTTCACTGACAAAAACCAAGTTTGCATGAGTGTAATCAATGGCACTCATGCTGCAAGTGCAATGCATACATGCACTGTGGATATAAAATCTAAGGCTAATGGGGCTGAATTCAAGCTTAACTGTGCAGTGCTAGAGAATCTCACTGGTCCCATAGCTGCTAAACCTAATAATTTTAAGGACTGGACTTTACCTTAGGAAATCAAGTTAGCTGATCCTATGTTCCACAGACCTGCCAAGGTTGATTTGTAATTGGGCGCAGAAATATTTTTTTGAGGTGGTTGTTGGCCAATCCATTAAACGTTTTGGTTATCGAACCCTACTGAACACAATGTTTGGCTATGTTCTGTCAGGTCAAATGCCACAAAAATCACCCTCTCCAAAGAGTCGTGAGCTGTCTAAGCACAACTTATATGCTTGGCAATCAAGTGAGAGAATTTTTGGAGTTGGAAGAGGTTAATTTCATCCCACAAACCAGGGAAGATAGATTTTGTGAACATCACTTTTAAGAAAACACAACTAGAACCCCAGAAGGCAGGTTTATGGTTGGACTTCCTGTATGTCTGGAGGTTATGATTAGTATTTCGTTTGAACAGGCCAAGAAAAGAATGAACTTACTGGAAAAGAAATTTGATACCAATAAAGTTTTGCATCATGAGTACATAAAGTACATGGAAGAGTATATTGAATTGGGACACATTGAACTATGTTATGTTCCTGGTGAACCTGTTGAATTCTTTGTTTCACACCATGCATTGTTCAAGACCGATAGTTCTACTACAAAGCTTAGGGTAGGTAGTCTTTGATGGGTCTGCTAAGTTTTCAAATAATTCTCCTTTATGTAGGTCCTGGTATTCGGGACGATTTATATTCTATTATTCTGAAGTTCAGAAAATATCCTATTGCTATGACTGCAGATATTGCAAAAATGTTTCGGCAGGTAATAGTTTACCATAGAGATGGATGTCTACAGGGGATACTTTGGAGAAGTACTGTAGATCAAGAACTAAAATGTTATAAATTATCCATTGTGACTTATGGTACTAGCCCCGCCAGCTTTCTCGCCACCCGATGTCTGAAGCAACCAACTGACGAAAATAAAAAAAAATCAGTCCTATTGCTGCTGGGGCATTGCGCTGTAATTTTTACGTTGATGGTTACTTGGAAGTAGCAGCTACTGTTGAGGATGCAATGTCGCTGCGACTCAGCTCATTGAGTTACTTGCGTCTGCTGGTTTTCTACTAAGTAAATGGTCTTCAAGCCATGAAGAGCCACTACATAATGTTGAACCTCACTTATAAGAAAAGCAAACTGATTGCAAACCAATTGGTGATCAAACTGTGCAAACGTTGGGAATAACCTGGCATCCAAATACTGACAATTTTCGTTTTGGCGTAACTATGAAACCATTGAAGAAGCCAACTAAACGAAGCCTATTGTCTTCAATTTCATCCATCTTTGATTCACTTGGTTTACTGGCCCCAGCAGTTATTGAGTGCAAGATACTTATGCAAAAGGTATGGTGATTGAACTTATCCTGGAATGAGGAGCTGCCGTTACAAATTCAAAAGGAATGGAACAAAATATATGATAATTTACACTACTTAAATAATGTTTAAACTGATAGGAAAATAGTGCCTGCTGCCAACATAAAAGGAATTGAGCTTCACGGTTTCTATGAAGCTTCTGAACGAGCCTATGGTGCCTGTTTATATTTAAGATTCTGATTCTGTTGTTGTTACTCATATTACTTCTAAATCTAGAGTAGCTACTGTTAAGCAACAATCACTGCCTAGATTAGAACTGGGTGGAGCATTACTACTTTCACGACTGTTAAGTAAGGTAATGCATTCCTTAAAACAAAGCAAACTGAACAAAATATACCTGTGGTGTGACTCGACCATTGTTCTATGTTGGTCACACACCACTCCAAATAAATTGAAAAGTTTTGTTGCAAACCGGGCATCGCAGATACAAGAGACTACTGATTTACAATGCTGGCAACATGTCTCTGCTACCGATAATGCAGCGGCTCTCCTCACTCGTGGAGTGTTTTCACATCAACTGTGCACTTTGGGGTTGTGGAAGGGTCCAAAATCCTTGAGGGATATTAACCTAAAATGCGCTGAAGGTGCTGAGGTGAGTCACATAGAACACCGCCCTGAACTTAAGGTTTCGAAGGATTTACTTGAGAGTTCTTGTTTCATTAATGCTACATCTGAAACTTTGAAAACTCAATGATATTTTGAGGAAATATGCTTCCCCTGGGAAGTTAAAAAGGGTAGTTATTTATGTCTTGAGGTGTATTTATAATTCTAGACGTTTGCCAGAAAAAAGTAGGCGTATGTGCCTCACTGTTGAGGAAACTAGTTTGGCATTTGTCACCATTTTACGTTTGGTACGACAGGAGGAGTACGCCAAGGAAATCAGCTGTCTTGAAGTAAACAAAGAGATTCCACACTCGAACAAACTGAAGCCGTTTTGCCCTATTCTAGACAAGGATAGACTGCTGCGAGATGAAGGATGCCTTGAATACTCTAATTTCCCTATTAGGCTAAGCATCAAGTGATTGTACCTTCAAAACACCACGTTGCCACATTATTGATATGAAAGGAGGACCTGGATCTATTCCAGGGAGATATTTAATAATTTTTGCATCTTTAAGAACAAGACTTTGCCTCCTTGCTGGAAGGATTGTTATCAAGAAGATTTTATGTTACTGTGTCACCTGCTTTGAGGTCAACATTCGTAACAACGAACAACTGCTGGGACAATTACCTGAAACTAGAGTACGCCCTTCATACCCTTTTGAGTACTCAGGAGTTGACTTTGCTGGCCCAGTGAAGGTCAAAATGGGATTGGGTAATTGCAAAGGTGTTGCTAAGGCTTATATTGACTTGTTTATTTATTTTACAACAAAGGCTATACATTTAGAATTGGTTTCTGCTCTTACCACTGGCGCATTTCTGGCTGACTTTAGAAGATTCATTGTTAGTAGAGGTAAATGCAGGGAAATGAATAGTTATAATGGTATGAGCTTTGTAGGTGCAGCTGCTGAGCTAAGGAAATTCTTCAAGATCCAATTGTGCACAATAGTTTAACACCTTTTGTTCTCACATTAGGTTTTGACTGGAAATTCCTTCCACCTCGTTCACCTCATTTTGCTGGACTTTGGGAACCTGGCATTAAATCCATGAAAGCACACCTAAAGAGGGCAATAGGAGACACAATCCTCACTTCTATAGAATTTTTCCCACATTGTTGTCTCAAGTAGAGGTATGCCTTAACTCTAGGCCTTTGTCACCAACCTCTGATGATTCCCGAAGTTTAATTCCATTGACTCCTGGACACTTCCTTATTGGCCGTCCTTTAGGTTGTGTTCCTGAATCATCTCTCGTGTCCCTACCTATTGACAGACCTTCCAGGTGGCAGCATCTACAATTGATGACAACATTTCTGGCGACGGTGGCCTCCAGAATGCTTGGCTGGGCTGCAACGGCGGTCAAAATGGTTTAAAAGACGTCCTAGCCTAGCTGTTGGAGATTTGGTGTTACTGAAGGAAGACAACATTCCTCCACTTTGCTGGAAGTTGGGTCGAGTTTCCAAGGTGTTTCTCAGCAAGGATGGTGTTGTGCGTGTAATGCAAGTGTTAACTCAAGCTGGTGAAGCCCAGTGACCCATAGTAAACTTGTGTCCTCTGTCACTGAGCTAATTAGGCAATTTTGTTTTGATCTTACAGATCAAAGTTGGGGAGTATGTTTCGGAAATCAACGACTCCCATACTGACGTCACCACACTTCCTCCCTGTTTGTTGTGACTGTTGGCATTGGCCATGTTGTGTTGCGTTATGAACTCGTTACTTGCTGCATGGTGCTGATGTGCTTGTAGTAACGTTAACCTGTAGTGACGTTAACCTGTATTTTGTGCGAGTCATGTAGCTCACAGAAACTGTTGTCAAATTACTGTAATAAATGTCTACGAAATAAATGCTGTTTTTAAAGTGATATTGGTGTGTACTACCAGAATTTCTTTATAGTTCATGTCACGCACCATAGCAACTTAAAAATAGAATTCAAGAATTTCTTTGCTGAGATGTGGTTTACTGTTGTCTTTAATTGCCGTCTTCTTAATGCATTAAAAGTGTACAGTTACTAAATGACTCTGATAATAAACTGTTTATACGACAAGAAAGTGGTTATCTTTTATCAATTAAAACTCCACTGCTCATATTACTTTCATATTTTGTCAAATATGGGCATTTGTTGCATTTACTGTGAAGCTAAATTGCATTCAGAAGGATAGAAGTTGGATGTTCGTTCTTACACTGTTTGAAAGGCTATATTTTGACCTTTTAAATACATTTGCTTCGTTGAAGTGGGAAGTGATTTTCTGACCTTTATTTCCATATAAATAGTTTGGTGCCCACGTTTGCCTAGTTTACTCTATTATTATAATTATGATGATTACTATTATTACTACTACTTTTTATTTTTTTTTTTATTTCTGTTACACTTTCCCGATTTTTTATGCAATTTTTATTCTTTGCCTCTTGTATATTTTCCAAAAGCTGTCCAATTGGAGGAATGCAAGAAATAATTAAAGTTTTCCGTGACACAACATGTTTTGACATATAATATCAGCTGAGGACTCCAATACAGATATTTAAGTTTACCTCCATATATTATAAAGACATCAGTCTTTGCGGAAAGCCCACAGCTAAGAGTTTCTACCATGACATGTAAATACTAAATTTGTTGTAGGCTGATGCCTGTTATTTTGTCAGTTTTCTCAGCATCGCTGAAAATTGGACGAGCAGTCTTTCAACTGTCCGTATTTCACACTTATTGTGCCGGTGTATCTAACATGAGGCCTGATAATCTTAAAACCGTGCTGAATATAGTATTTATCTAAAGTTCACCCGTTTCGGTATGGCACTACATATATATTATGATTCTGCACATGAATTTGAAGACAACGGTGTACAAATTTTGCCATATATCATACTTAAACATATACCTAACACAGAATCCTATATTGCCAATGTTAGCCGTTTAGTAACTAACAAATACATTTGCTATTCAATGTAATTCACATCTTTCAACACTAATTCAGTAGTTTGCTTCTGTAAAATGAACTTCAGGGGTTCACAATACTTTGCTGAGAAACGAGATGCATTTCCCAGACAATGTGTTTAGATTGCAGCATAAAATTGAATCGAAACCATTAAATTATAGAATAAACTTTAATCGCACCCGCCTGCCTAGTGCGTTTTTTGCTGCAGGGCGGTTGTGAAGAAGCGTCACATCCCAACTTTATAACTAAACTCATACTATTAAATATGTC
Organism: Hymenopus coronatus; assembly: GCA_030762935.1. NCBI lineage: Eukaryota > Metazoa > Arthropoda > Insecta > Mantodea > Hymenopodidae > Hymenopus > Hymenopus coronatus. The sequence goes on from CM060900.1 coordinate 169,466,326, forward strand.
CGCTTGGAATTCACACAAACCTTAAAAAGGTATAATGGATGAATTACTGCAAAGAAGTTTGAGCCATATGATCTGCTATTATGGCAGAGGGATAACCATTTTTTTTTATTTGGATTGTATGTTGAATACACCTGAGGATCTATTCCATTAGCCTGTTCTTATACCACGTTGAAGCACGGGTTGAAAGATTATCAACTAACATAGCTAGTGCCTGGACAGCGGATAAAGTACTTGGTTTATCTATTATAAATAATGGACAATTGTTTATTTTGGTCCCTCGAGAAACTGTTTAGCTGTCGCTACAGTCTTTCTTTCCCTCGCCACTTTGCTGCATTTCTTCCAGGTTTCCTACCCTAAAAAAGTCTCCAGTATTCTACGTTTGCTTTATCATCTACCAGATGTAGAAGGTTATTGAGCTGCAAAACGATTCGGAAATACAAGCAGGAAAAGAGTATTTTCTTGTCGCAAGTCTAAATATTTTCCTAAGTATCTGCCACGTTCTTGATAACACTTGTCCCACCTTAATGATATTAGTTGGCATCTATTTCTTAAATTCTATATATAATCATCAGAGAATATTACATTACTAACTTCTTCTTAAACAAATTCAAACACCGACTGTAGTGTTTTATTTTGTTACTTTGACGCCTAAATTCGAGATTAATCTGCCGGGGGATATCACACGCCTTTCTACAAAGTAAAGGAAAGGCTTAAGAAAAATACACATGAATGCAATATTTTATTGTTGTTTCTAATTCAAGATTTACTAAATAATAAAAATATGCGTTTGGGAGGTTATAATGTTCCATAAAAACAAGTTCTGGCCAAAAATATTCCGAAAATGACCATAATTACAATGTTATTAGGGTAATCCTCTATATCCAAATTTTAATAACAACCACCAAATTAAACCTACTTTAGAGGAGTTCTAAAATATCACTGTAAACAAACGTATGAAAATAGCACACACTCTATTACAAATCAACACAACTGATCAGTATGCTCATTAATACTGAGCAGTAGGGACGTGGTACACTCGCTGCTGACGTCATTTATGAGCGTAAGAACAAAATAAGTACACACATACACCAATAGATTCCTTGGTATTGCTTTACTAAATATTACCTGTGTGAAGGAACTTCCAGTTTATATGAAATTCACCATGGTTGTTAAAATAGCAGAACACGCATAGGGGACCACGCAACAGGGCCAGAGTACCACAGTAATTTATTTGGTTCTTTGTGCCTTTAACTGAATTCTGTTATGGTTAGGGAGAGACCCCAGGGTAACCAAATTTGGATGACGGCGGACGCAAGCATGAACAAGACCTATATGTTTCTTTTTATAATACATCCGGTGCCGCCTGGTCCTACCCATTAGTCCCTAACACCTGTGGTCCTCCTTAGTGGGCGCCACTTGAGAAGGGGGTACTCACTGGGTAGTCCCGACCGACGCCAGAGAGAAACTCTCTATAAAGTGCACACTTAACGTCCAGTGGCAATCAGTCGCCTGGTCCTACAGCCCTGAAACGAATGACACTGAAGGAAGTGATGGCTACAAGAAATTAGGGACAGGAAATTCGTAGAAGTAGAAGAAGCATCCTAGCATGTACCTACAGAGAACGGGAAAACAGGAAATACCATGAGTCAGAGTGGGCCGTCGTCGGGGATCGAACGCAGGACCTTCCGAATGTCAGTCGCACATAACAGCGAAAGAAGCTATCACCACAAATACGCAACAATGCCAATCCGTCGTCGAAAAAGGAAAATGAAGAAGGTAGAAAGGAGACTCATAGTACACTTGAAACAAGTAAACACATAAAAAAAGAAAAAAAGAAAAAATCTCAGAAGATAAACTACAGAAGAACATCGTGGAAGAATGAGATACCTTAAATTTAAATTCTGCGAAGCTGAGTGTAGATTTCACAAAATTTAGATGTTAAGTTGAATACATTTCGTGAAGTACGTATCAGTGTCTGGGCGACTTTTTTCCAGATTATTCGGCTTCCCCATCATTCATTCCACGAATTGTTCCATCATCAGATTTAATTTCATCTATTTCACATTCATGTTATAACATCTTTCTAGTTCTCTTACCTAGCTATTGGTCGATCCTCTGTTTCGGGTTCTTCATTCTCATTTCTGCTCCTCGAGAGGCTTTTACACTTTTGACCCCAGATACTTGCGTGTAAACCTTTGGGGTGTAAATCCTACATAAAGCAAATGAGTGTAAACTGACCAGTCTCGTAGGTACTACAATTGCAAATAGTTGCGCGCCTCTAGGAACCTAATTCAACAAGTTAAGCACAAACATGGAACCAAGAAGTCACAAACTCGTTCTTGAGACCTTGATACACAAGAAACAATTTTTCTCAAAGCTTGTACCTTTGTAACTATTTCGAAATTATAAAAAGCAAAGGAAGTATAAGATTTATGAATTGCACGCTCATAAAGAGTCCCAAAAGCATAACAGAAAGAGCGAAAGAAGAATAAAAAACAAAATATTACTTTAATTTAAATAAAACAATTTAAACACTGAAATTCAGTTAATGCCGTATCAAAGGGATATCGGTAATTATCATAATCGGTATAATCATTGCCGATTGTCCTAATTTTAGAGAAAACAATGTAGGTGCAATTAGAAGAATAGTTGTGGGGGTTATTGATTGGTAAAACAAAGGCATTTGAAGTATTTGTCATTCTAAGGCGGTTTTATTGCCTCGAAAATAAAGATGTAACTCAATGGAAAACATTCCAAGATCTTTTCGCTCAAATTGCAATGCTATTTTTTCATTGTTGACAGACCCTACACTCTAGGGCAGGCTGTTCCAGTTCGACTCGTCTCGAGGGTACGCGCTTATTCAAGTTGGGTCAGCCTGCTCTAGCGCAAGACCGGGAACAGCCTTTGAAGGCGTCTAGTCCTCATGCACAAGAGGAGCGGAACGAATGCAGGAGCTCCACACAGCCCTGTGTTTATTTGCAATAGCATCGTTGAGTTCTGCAAATCTTTCAAATGTCTAAATGTAACATTTCAACTATACCAAAAGTGGAAATATCATCAGGTATAGTTGCATTTTTACTTTCTCTAGCACGTCTGTATAATGTACACAGTAGGTGGAGTATGTATTGAAATTCAACAAAATATTCGATACTGAGAATTCACCGGAAATACATGTTTTGATGTCAGCTGAATAAAACTATTTTTTTTTTAAAAAAAGGTCCGTGTATATGTTTGTATCTGTGTGTGTCTGTGTGTGTCTGTGGACAGCATAACTCAAAGGCGAAAAGTCGCTTAAATAGCAAACTTGGCATTTAAGTTTAGAATCTTCCAAAGATGCGACACGAAGATGTTTGGGAAAATCTCCCCAAATGAAACTATCCTTTAGGTGAAAATTTTTTCAAAATTTTCGATTTTCTAAAGAATTACTCTAAACATTTTGATGTTTATATGGCAAACAAAATTCATGTCCTGAAGTTCTTGGGAATAGTGAATGATTATGCATATCAGGAAACCAACCTTACAGCACAAAAAAGGGGATGTCGTTAAAACACACAATTTATATCCCATAGAGTTTTTTTAGAGCTAGCCATTTCAGAGATATTCCCTGTTATTAATTTCAATTTTAAAATACTTAAAACTTTTCTCAAACAGAAGGTCTTCGTCCGATCACACCTTCTTTATTTTCTTCCTGGCCATGATAATCGCATAGCGGCAGAGTTTAAAATACCTGACAGTCTCTTTAGCCTAGTGTGCTCTCTTATTTCCCTTCCACTTATAAGGGACTAAGTAATAAGATTAGTTTTATAATGCTTATCTTTAATAGCATTATGTAAATAAAAGAATAATCTTTTGTAGGAATGGTTTGTTTGCAGAACAGCTGAAGAAAGTATGTGATTGGAGCACACCAAATGTTTTATACATTTCTTCCTCTGCTATTCTCACCACATTAGTGCTTATTTATGCAGTATTAATCGAATAAGTGGTTTGTGACGTACAAAAACCTTCCGCAAATATCAGAAAGAAGATACTCTGAAGTGTAGAGCAGATGAGACAGCAGGTATGAATGGTTTATTTGTACATGTTTTATACGTGATTATATAACCAGTCTCCATTTCTCCTTTCTGTAAAATGGTTGCCTGCACGGGCCGTTTAATATATATATTTTTTCTGGGGTCCTCCGTGATCTGGGGGTAACATGTTAGCCTCTGGTTCATTAGGTCGCGGGTTCAAATCCGGCGAAAGGTGATGCATTTTCTCGGGCCTAAAATCCTTAACATGAAGGAAAGTAAAGCCGGTGGTCCCGTGTCGTAAATTTACGGCATATAAAACAACCTCAAACCTGATAATGAGGCCTCTAAGCAAACTTAAACGGGTTTTCACGCCCAATATAAAATGGGACGCTGAGAATAGCAGATAAAATCGTTTATAAATAACATTCAGTTTAATTTTTTCCAGGTCACAATGTTGAACATGTGGTTGTGTTCATAAAAGTTGGTGTCAATAAGTAGTATAACACTCTCAACATCGTACTAAACAATATGTCTTACATTGACAGTTGCACTCATCAGGGCATATTTGTTAATGAACATGTAGCTGTGCTCTCGATGATTGTCATCAGAAAGCAGTATACTTACCACTCCCAAAATCATTCTATCCAGCAAACAATACAAGTTAACACTACAGTGGCAAACTACAGGACACATTGTTGAAGGTGTGGCTTAGCTCACACTACCTGTTGTCAGCTAATAGCATATAACTACCAATTTTATCCAATCAAACAAAACAATACGTGATAGCATTGCACAGTTGCAAACTTCGGGACACATTCTTCAACTTGGGGCTAGACTCACAATTGTTGCTCTCAGCTCGCATTGTATTACACACACATCATCATATAAAACAAACAACACGTACGGCATGTTGCAGTTACGAACCTCAACATGTGACTGTGCTAGCAATGCTTGCTACCGGCAAGTAGTATAACACTCCCAACATCATCAAATAACACATTCATTGAGTGTTAACACTGTCTATCTGAATCTTTCGGGACAGTCTGTTGAATATATGCTTGAGCTCATACTTACTGTCAGCTAGTAATATAAGACACCCATTATCATCCTCCAAATTTACAATACATGTTAAAACTGTACAGTTATATCCTTAGGGACATTGTTGAACATATGAGAGTGCTCAGAATGAATGCTATCAGATAGCATAACATTAGAAACATCGTCCTATAAACCTAAACATTATTTTTAACACTGCACAGTCGAAACCTTCAGGATGCATTATTGAAATGTGGATGTCCTCTCAATGGTTACTTTCATCTTGTAGTATAACACTCCCAAAACTTTTCTTTAAAATAAAGAATGAAAGCTACAGTTTTAATCTTCAGGACATATTGTTGAAAATGTGACTGTGCTCAAAACACTTGCGTTCAGCCAGAAGTATATCACTCCTAAAATGAAATTGGCACTGACTTAAAATGTTGCGGTTTCAACAGTCAGGACATGTCATTTAATATGCGATTGGGCCACAATACTATCTGTTATCTTGTAGTACAGCACTCTCAGCATCGTCATATAAAGCAAAACAATGAGTGTTAAGCATGTACAAACGAAAATTGTTGTACTGACACACAAGTACGTTAAAGAAAGTGTTCCACATATTTTCTAAATAAAACTCCGACGTTTTGAGAGTTAAATTATCATGTTTGAAAAATCAGAAGTTTTGGATACTGCAAAAACTATAATTTTTTTTTCAATAGTTGTAACTTAACATTTATTATATGTTGTGGTAGATCTATTTATAAACATATTTGCAGCAAAACTTGCATTTTTCACACGATGACATTAAAATACATATCGTGACGAGCATCCTTATTAGAACAATGATTTTAGACAATAATAATTAACCACGAAATCTAGAATTCTGAAACATGGGAGAATATCAATGTTATCGTGTGGAATAACTGACATACATTTTCGAATTTCACACATACACTATCTGAACATTGTACAGTTGTAACCTTCACATCATATGGTTGAGCATGAATCTGTTCTCACAATTCTTGTGCTCAGCTAATATTGTAGCGCTGCTGACACCATCCTACAAAATAAACAGCACACATTAATACTGTGCAGTGCCAATTTCAGGACAAATTTGTTAACACGTTGCGGAGCTCAGAATGATTCCTATCGTCAAGTAGCATAAATATACAATATCAATATTCTATAACACTAACAATATGCGATAAAATTGTACAGTAGTAAACTTTAGGACACAAAGTTGAAGAGGTAGTTGAGCTAATAAAGGTTGCTGCTAGCAAGCAGCATAACACTCCCGATATCATCCTTTAACACAACATTGCGTGCTATATAGTTCCAAACTAAAGGACATATGCGGATCATTTGCCCTTGCTCGCAATGTTTGTGGTTATCAAGAAATATAACATTCCCAACATCACCCTACAAAAGTTTTACAAGTGCTATAAAGTCTCAAACACAAGAATACATTGTTGATCTTAGGCTATACTAAAATGCTTGCTGACAGGTAGTAACGTAGCGTACCCAACAGAGTCCTATAAAAATCACTATGTGTTAATGTACAGTAACATCCTTCAGGACATATTTTTGAACATGTGGTGGAGTTTATCATTCTATAAGCCAAATAATACATATTGCACAGTTTCATCCTTCAAGAAGCAATGTTGCATATTAGTAGTTAGCTAGAATAATAACAATCCCAAGGTCATCCTATAAAAGTCTTATAAGTGCCATAAAGTCTCAAACTCGAGGATGCATTGTTGAAAATGTGGATGTACTAAAATGCTTGCCTGCTCTAGCAACATAACATACCCAAAAGAATCCCATAAAAACAATACATGTTAGTGAGGTGCAGTGTCATCCTTCAGGACATATTCTTGATCATGTGGCGGAGCTCAAACGGTTTGCTACTACTATAACCCTCCCAGCATTACACGGTTTCATCCTTCAAGACGCAACGCTGAACATTTGGCTGAGCTGAAAACGCCTGCTGTTAGCTAGTATATTAATAATCCCGACATCGTCCTATAAAATAAACAAGGATTGTTACAATTGTGCAAATGGAACCTTCAATACATAGTTTTGAAAGTTCTCTGTGCTCACAACGTCGTTATCAGCAAGTAGTATAATACTACCAATATCGTGCAATGAAACACACAACAACGCTAATATTGTACTCTTAACAACTTTAAGGACGCACTGTTGAATATATGGTTCTCCTCATAATACATACTTTCAGCCAGAAGTATACTGTATAACACTCCTTTGATTATTTTATAAAACAAGCAATACCCGATAAGATTGTATAGAAAGCCTTCCGACACAGTGTTAAAAATGTGGTCCTGAGTTTAACTTTCAAACACTTATTTTATCACCACTCGTTTACCTCAAATTCAAATGCCCTAGTTATATTATAATATCGTTACTGTGATTACAGATGTCCGATTTTCCAGTTCCAGGACACTTCAGCTTATAACCTAGGTTTATAATTCAAGAAAGCATTCCTTCGTTTGCAAACCCTTGAAGGATATTATCTATGCAACAGTCTACATTCTTAATGTATGTCTCTTTTTGGGATTGACGGCGTTGTGTACTGATTCTTTAGAGCAACAAAACAGCCATAGCCAAATCTTTGAACTTCATGTTCTAGTACAAGCATCTTGTATTCTTCCAGATGGAGAAATATTAACTCATAATGAAAAATAGTCCTGTGAACACAGCAATGATTTTTCGAAGCACACAGAAGAACGAAGTGCTCATAATTCTTTACACTTTATTGCAATTCTTATTCAGTTTGGTGTGTTTGTGTAATTTAGGTGAAACCAAAGCTGCAGTTCTCCGTTCGTCTAAAATGATATTTCAAAAGATGCAGAATGCATAAGTATTGTATATTCAAAACATAAATGGAGACAAAGAACCACTACCTTATTCTAATTCCCACAATTTACTTGGGTAGCTGTCACTTAGCAAGTAAGACTTGTATTTTAAACCATTGTTTAAGATCGTATAATTTACACAGCTTACTGAGTGTCAGTTCAAAATATTTCGCGGTAAACAGTAAATTAGGAGGCATTCTAATGGGATGTTTTCAAATTAGGAGCAGTTGCATATGAATGATACGTTTCATCAGTACATGAGCTGTATACGTTTATTCGTGTTATTGAAAAGTCAGAATATTACACACGATCCACGTGGCATAAAACGTCATAGAATTATAAATAATCCAAGAAAAGTATAATAGTACAAATGTTTTGTATACTTTTATTTGTGTTATTGAAAGTTATCAAAATTATACATGATCCAGGTGAAATACAAAGTAGTTATCATATATACTGAGAAATAGAAAATATTGTGTAAAATACGGAGTTCTTCTGACTTGCCAATATTATGTCTGTGTGTGATTAGTAAATAGTATTATTATTATTATTACTATTATTATAAATTAAGCAGGTTTATAAACTGAATAACTAAGCTATTTACATTGTAACAAAAACTCTCTTTAATGCTGCAAAAAGACTTTATTTCTTCCACTGATTACAAATGAAAATCTGTTCCCAAACAGCAGTCTTCCTTCGATGCTTCCTTAACAATTCTACGGTGTAGTTTCCTTTCGGCATTTGATGACTGCGGCTACTACTGCACGCTCCGAAGTTCTCATCGAAACTGACTCAACTGCTGCACGCGATGCATTTTCAGTTGACATTGAACTCTGTGCAGGCTTTGTTCCCCTTCTTACACCTGCCAATATCGTGACAGGAAACTTCCTAAAGCAGTCGCACGTGTAAACCACACCTGCTACTCAGGTGTAACAATTCACGGCTTCGATTTCAAAGAACTGCCGACAGCACACGTGTCCACTAACACAGGTGTAACAATGAACGGCAACAATCAGCTACGAATTTCGAAGCAAGCCATTCACATGAATGCGGCGATTACGGCCAGAGGGCAATATCACACTCCTCACTCATTAGGGCTGGTCGTCCTGACCAACACTATAGTAACAGGTTAAATAATCCAGATATGCAACTAGCCTCTGCCCTCGGTGCCGTTTCTGGATGCGGTAGATCATTTGAATTTATTTGAATTTTGAATGTGAATTTACAGCTAAACAGTCGTGGTGACAACATGACACATAGTCACAGTCAAGCTTAAGTAATATTGTACATTTAAAGAGGATATATAAAAAGGGTTATTGGTTAATCAGTCCTTGATCTTTTTCTTGAAAACATCAATATTCAAGACAATACCTCTCATTTGTTGAACAAAGAAACAAATACAGATTTAGACCAGCACTGGGATTTAGTCAACACTTTTTAGGATTAGGCGGCATACCTCGACGATATTCAGATTATCCAGATGCTTACAGCAATGCCATTTTTGGTATTAAATTCAATAACCCTTTATTAATTAATAATCTCCGTCTACCTAACGTGATCCTAGGCGTGACAAATAGGTAATTGGTCTTGTGGAATAATGATGGATATTACTGTTATTAATTAAACTATTATAGTTACATAAACATTTAAATATATATAAATTTATGAGCGTCAAGATTGTCTCAGAAATAAACAGAGAACGTCAGTAAGCATCATAATTTGCTCCTTTTGGTATGCGTATGGATTTTTTTTTGTGTAAAATTAGTATCTTATTTATATTAGAACAGTTTCCGCATAGGTGAATACGATAACTAATAATGTTAGTGAAAAAAAGCGCAATAAGATGTTTTAAGAAAATCCTTCATTACACAATGTTTTAAACTTCTCAATTGTTAGATAACTCGTTAGGGCCTTATACACATTTCATTAACATGATCGTTCCATGATAATATCTGGTCAATAACAATTCCTAAAACTTTGACAGATGGCTGGATATTTTCAAAAACTTCGCCTTTTAAGGAAAATAATATACGTTGAGTTTGGAATTAAGGCAGAAACCACTAGCCTCAAACTAAGCACAGGCTTTATTAAAAGTTATATACCTATTATCACTTAATTTGTTAAGTTCGTTGTGAGTAGAGTTTATTGTGGAATTATAGGCAAATAAAACTGATTGACTATCCACATTCAATGGAAAATCGTTTAATCATAATCAAAAATAGCAATTGCCCTGGAACTGATCTTTGTGGAGTACCAAATCAGATTAACTAAATTCAGAATAACTATGATTAAAGTAAACATCTTGTGATCGGCCATGTAAATAATTTTTAAAAAACTCAAGTTTGACACCTAGAATTCAATAATATTGGAGCTTCGTTACTAAAATGTCTTGTAACACACAATCAAAAGCTTTGGTTAAATCACAAAGTACTGCAACCAGATATTATGCAACAAATACACCTCTCAACACCATCTATAGTAAAAAGACTTCTTCTGAATCCATATTGTTTACGCATTATACATTCTAAAACTTTGGAGAAATTTTAAAATTGAATTAAAATTTACGTTGTAACCACGGTGATAAGTCTGTAATTTATGGATAAAGAAGGATCCCCCCTTTTATAATATGGGTACTACATTAGAAACTTTCAGAGTTTCTGCAAAAATATAATTTGTCAAACAATTAATTATTGATGCAAGAAGTTAAAGGAGTTAAAATAGTCCAGATAACATATTTTACTAAATTGACACTAATATCATAGACGTCCTTGTATTTAGTGTTGCTCAGGCTTTGGATAACCTACTGAACAACCTCAGAAATGGTAACCACCCTCTATTGAAATCAATTACTACGTAAATTACAATTCTCCAGATACATCATAGAACGTTGGGTAGAATTACCAACTCTACTTTTTAGTTCTTTGACAGCATTGGTAAAATTAAAACTTTAGGATGAAGAGCCTTGTGTTTCGTAATATTAGAGGCTAACTTTTGCTCCATGTCGCTTTGCATTTGTTATTAGATTTCTTAATAAAATTTTCATTGAACTTGCGCTTAGCTTGACGTACAGCTGATTTATATTATTTCAGAGCAGCGGTATATAAATACCTTGCATCAGTGGGATTAATTAAAAAACGTTCAGCTAACAACATATAGATATGTAAGAGGGAAAGAGAGACCTTTAACGATTTTAGGTCATTTGAATACCCTTTAATGTTACCTTTAGTCACATTTTTCTGCCTGTGAGCTTTAATTGTCCCCTTTGTGAAACACATATTAAATCCTTCCAAAACAATAAAACAAAGAGTCAAAAGAGGCACTGTAATTACGATTGAAAAAATTATACAAATAAAGCTTGAGATATTGATGGGATTGAAACTACGAAATATTTGCAACAAACCCGAACCATCATTATCAGTGTTTGTGTTAGAAATATTTATACTCACTCGTTAGCCATGGTCCAATATATGAAATTGCACTATCTCAATTTTCATGGGGCAGCGTTCCTTAGTCCTGGTAGGGCAATATAGCCAAACCAAATCAACCTGCTGGAAACCGGCTGTTGGCCTGCCGGTCATAGCGAATCTTTATCCGGTCGCTCGCTATCTGAAGAATTGACCCGCCACCTCATGATAGTCATGAAGCCGGTCTACGAAATTATCCATGTAGCTGAGTGTTGGCTGTTCTGTTCTAGGAGGATTTCCAACATCAGGTCGCATGATAGACGCTGATTCCTGACAAATACCAAATTGGTTGGTGTCAATTCGGTGGTGCCATGTGTTGAAGAGCGTTAGACCAGCAAGAAAAGTGGCATACTCACATTCCAATCTCTCTGGTGTTTGACCACAACCTTCCTCAAATGTGCTTCTAGAGTTTCGATGTACCGCTTAACCATGCCTTATTGGTGAAGAGGTGTTATTCGCGCCCTGTGCACTGTAAGGAGCTCCAGTGTTTCTCTTATCAGTTTAAACTCAAAGTTGATACCCTGATTATTGTATAGCTTCAACGTTACCCTATAGCGACAAAACAATTCTTCTTCGACGTAGTTCACGATGGTCTTGATCTCCTGGTTAGGGATGGCATACATTTCCCGCCAATTGGTGACATAATTAATGGCAGCAAAAGATACTTGTTACCGCTGTCTGACACATGCAAAGTATCAGTTACATTTATGGATATTAGTTCGAAATGTGCTCCCACTTTATACTGCTGCTTGCAACCCCGGCTCCTGGTCTGTGGATCGTGACTTACCGCAGACACTGGCTATTGGCGACACCACTTCTCAGCACCTGCTCGTAGTTTCAGTTAGTAGACTGGTTGTTGGAGTTTGTTGTTGGTTTGGTTGGGTCCCAATTGCTATCCCGAAATCCCCTCAAGTACTTCCACCGGGATATCCGTGACCTTCCTCCAAGGAAGGATCAGTTGTTCGTTCTGTATTTTCCTATTAGGTGACTCAAACACTCTGAACAGTACTCTTTCCTTGGTCTTCAGTGAGTCCCACTGTGCCCAGCAGGACTTCTACTCACTACTCCTGGGTGCATGGTCCTCCATCTCCGTCTAACCGCTGCCTCCACTTCTCCCAGAGTGGAGAAGTGGAGGCTTTTTCAGCAAGACCTCCTGGTACATATCCCAACGGTGGATTCTTTGTGCTTGTGGGTGATTTTGATTGTAAGCTGGCGGCAAAAGATCAACGTGGAGCCTTCAATGGGTGTATAACCTTGCAGCAATTGGTGGACTAAATAAGCCTAAAGGATACCTGGGAGCATATGCATGGTTCCGCAGGCCAGCTTGCCTGCGTGAGGGGGTAAACAGCTTCGATGCTGGACCGTATGTATACTTCGGCAGAGGTGCTACACGCAATAATCGCACGGAAATTTTATCTGTGTCATTTAGTGCTCATAATGCTCTCATTCATATTATTGAATGTAGGGTTACAGCTTCAGTAGAGGCAGAGGTTACTGGAAGCTTAACTGTTCTTTGATTACGGATGAGCAGGTTTTGTCCGATTTCCAGGAATGTTGGTCACGCTTGTAGGAATCCTTTCTGCTATCACCAAACAAGAGACCTGCGCTAAGGTACTCCTTTCAAGCTGCAGCTTGCCGTCGAGCTATGACTACAAGGGAAAAAAATGCAGTGCTATGTTAAAGTCCTTCAGGAGCTTCACATACGCCAGCAGCGAGGTGAAGATATCCAACAACTCGTGAAAGTAATCAAAAATTACATAAAGGCCTGAAAACCACGTGAGCTACAGGAAAATATGGCTAGAGTGAATTCAGCAGAGGTAGTGCATGGGGAAAGGATGAGCTTTTAGCACATGGCAAAGGAACGTAAACGTGGTTGCCGGAAGCTTATCACTCAACTAGATGTAGGTGGGACAAAAATTCACACCAGTGTAGGAATTCTTCAAGCAGCGTAAGCCTTCTACATGAAACGACTGTCCGTACCCACAGATTACTCCCACGTCGCAGAGATGAATATGTCTGACATTATTTCAGTTGTGCCGGAAGAGTTGCAGCAGAATTCGCTACCAATTGGGGCATCGGAGTTACAGGACGTGATCAGGCGTCCAAAACTCATGGCTCCTCAGGACCTGAAGACCTGCCATATGAATTTTACAAGTACTGCTGTCGCTATGAAGTACTTCAAATTTTCCAGAAAATGTGGAATGCAGAGAGAGAGGGGGGAGTGGGAGAGAGAGAGTCGCTGACTTTTGCAGATGATATAATCGTTCAGATTCCGAAGTATGCTTAGTCGAAAACACTACAGAATTGTACACCAATCACGTTATTGAACTGTGATTACAAGTTTGTTGTTAAAATCGTTGGTGCTCTTATGCAAAAAATACTACCATACATGATTAGTGAGTTCAAGGTTGCAGTATATAAAGGAGCGACCATTCACCATACGTTAAATGCTGTGAGATATGTAAATTGCATTGTACACAGGAACAGAGATAATAAACTTACACCTGGAGAAAGCCTTCGACAGTGTCGTTCACGAGGGGACATGGAAACGTTTGGTGGTTTTGAAAGTGCCTCAAAAACTTTCGAACATTATCTGAGCCCTGTGTATGTTGCGTCATCTAAAGCCCTCTGAAATATGTTTTTCACAGCGGCTATAACGGTTGATCGCTCTGTTCGCCAAGATTGTCCCATGCCGATGATATTGTTCGCCCTGTATGTTGATCCATTGCCTCGACAGCTGCAATCTGCATTTACTGGAGTCAATGTGTAATAGCAGCGACTTGCGGTGCGACCCTATGCTGACGATGCTATTGTGGTGGTTACCACACACCAAGATGCTCTTCTCCTGAGAGACTGTTTACAGTAATATGCGGATGTTATTGAAATGAAATTCAATTTGCGGAAGTCTGAGAATAATACCAATTGGATTAGAACCTCCAGATACCTCAACTTTAGGCATTCCTGTTGTGCAGCGTACGAAGATTTTTAGGATCTAATTCAGTGACATCGAATCGGACAACTGGATGTTTCGCAATCATGGCTTACGTGGTGTCATGTATAATTAGAAAACACGGATATTGAATTTGGTACAACGTATACGGTTCTGAAACTGTCTTGCCTTGAGCGGAATTCGGTTTCTTGCTCATGTTTGGTAACGGACGAAACTCTATTGTCAAAGAATTGAAAATATGGTGGTTTATTTTATTTAAGCTCTAACGCATTGCGCGCACACAACTGCGTCTCCTTAAGGGCCAAGTCAGCTGGGGATTGCTAGGTGTGAGTAGAAGGGTTTTGTCTGTTTTAGAGCAGAGTGCAAGACTTCGAATCCAGGCGAGGGCAAAAGCTAGAGCAGAGTCTATGGGTTCGATTCCTGTAAGCCCTGCCCCCTCCCGATTCCGCAACCCCCTTGATGTTCGTTTGGTTGAATGGTGAATGGAGTATGGGTGAATGTATGATGATTGGTTTTGTCCAATAGGAAATGTATAATTTATATCAAGTATCACGTGTTCGGGATTCAGGGGGTGTGTATTTTAAGGGTGGGAGAGATGCGGGTGGGGTGCATGTAGTAATTCTGTATTGGGTGCATGTGGTTTCACCGTGAGAGATGGGTGGTGGGAAGCATATGTTTTGTTGCATGGTGGTCTAAATCATGAAATGGGCAAATTAGTAAGTACAAGAGTTTTAAAAAAAAAAAAGTTAATGAACCGATGTCGGGCGTATGAAGTTTCATCTCAAAATCTGTCTTAGGGTAAGAAATATTCATGACGAGTTGTTGCTTGAGGGTTTGGAGATGTCAGGGTGTGAGAGAAATGAGTAATGTGAGGTATGTGGTATCTGCATGTGTTTATTGTGTGATTGGGGGTTGTAGGTGTGCGGGGGGGGGGGGCAAATAAACTACTAATGCAACGAGTTCGAGTCTGATTGGCTGAAACCTGTTCTGACGTGCAGGTTCTGGGAAGTCTCTAGCAGCTAGCGTCCGGAAACAGTGAGACAGCACGTGTCTCTGGAGGGTTGTGGTGTATGAAAACAAATTACTAATACAATAAGTGTGAGCCTGTTTGTCTGAAACAGGATCTATCTTGCAAGAGAGCATGTTCTGGCGAGCCACTAGCAGCTGGCGCTCGGTAAAAGAGCGAGGCAGTATGTGTCTCTGAGTGTACATAAGAGGATGTCAGGTACCTCAGGAGCTAGATCTGTAGTGAAGTGCAATGGAAGACGAGGAAACGATTGGACTGGAATTGTGGGAGCACATAATGGCTGATCATCTAGAGACATGCGATGGGAAGTTGCATTCTACTGTATGCAACAAACCTTCTTGCCACAAGCAGTTTACAAGTTCATTCCCGTGCACCGAGTGTTGTAACATTTATCAGCAAAATAAATCGTAAGTATATATATAAAAAAAATCGTGTTAGTCAATTTTAATGTAACAACAGTCATGCATCGTTTATATATGTTGCAGAGATCAAGTGAGCTGGTGCCTCCATCGGAGCTGGATGCTGACAGACAAGATGAAGTGGATGAGAGCGCTTCAAAAGTATCAGTTAATGGTAAAGGATCTTCCCAGAAGCCTGCTAAAGAAGAGAGGTGAGTATACACCTTTCTTTTTAGTTGCTAGCTATAAAACATTAAACTCAGTTGTTTTTATTTCAGGAGGCGGATGCAGGCAGCAGGATGAATATTAATATATGCTTCCATTTATGTGTTGCAGGTGTGTGAGTGTGAGAGTCCACATGAATGCTGATGTATACATGTAAGTAGAATGTATGCTCACTTCTAAGATTACTTGTTCTTTCCTTGCAGGTCAGGAAAGAGAGAGAAGAAAGTAGAGAGGAAGAAGAAGAACCCATACAAGGATGTGCTCGTTTTCATCCTAGAGCCACTTCCAGCAAAAGATGCAGCCAATTGATGAGGTTGTGCTGAAGGTTGCATCAATTTCACCAGCCCATTCTGTGTGCATTGGGCTTTATCATGAACGTCCTTCTCTATTCATACGTGCAACGAGTGATTCATCCTATGTATATATAACAAAGCCAGACTGGGATATAATTAAGGAAAATATTGCAGTGTTCGAAACATATTTGAGAGAAAATAAGTTTCCATGTGTCAAATATAGTGATCATGTGGTGTATGCACACAATGCCATTATATTCATGAATAATGAAATCAAATGTGTTAATACGTGTTCAAACGATCATCATATTACGCTAAGTGGCTGTTAAATAAGTGAACTAAAAAGAGTCAAACCATATATTGAAAGACATTTAACATGCTTGCATGATGTTCACGTATCAAGATCCTCATATTATGCTGGAAGCAGGAGTGGGAGAAGAAAGATTATGGAAATGTATAATGCAATGAATAAAACAGTTTATGCATAATCATGTTTTATTTATTTCATCTAAATTACACTCTCAACAACATGTGAAAGAGTTTTATATGTAAATACCTTGTCATGTAGAATTAGACAGAACACGGTTGTCTGAACTGCAATATTAGCAGATGCTTAAATTTCTAATATAATGTTGACGGCTCCAGTGACAGCCTCTTCTGGCTGATGTGAGCAATCGATGACAAATAGTGGTGCATACTGAAGAAATTCTTTTCTCTTCAAGAGGGGATAATTATCCTTCCCATAATATGAGTTTTGGAATCTAGAATACATCTCGTACAGAGATGCAAATTTTGAATTTCCAAAGTATAAATTCATGTCATTATAGGGGTAACTCTCGCTGTTGAGATAAAGTTTCAGATTAGTAATGTTGCAAAGATCAAATATTGAACAGTCCTTCGTAGCATCATTTAATCTTGCAGTCTGGGATCCAACTATAAAAAAACGAGGCTTTTCGAGTTTGGAGGTTGTTGCAAAATTCCAAGTGAATGATTTGGTCTGAGGAACTGCGGGCTGAGTATGAAGATCCATGGTTCGAAATGCGATATGCAGAGATTTATCAGCTTTGACAATTTTTAGAATGTCTATTTTTTCAGAGTCGGTAAGGCGAATGACAGGCATCCTCCATTCTATTCTTGTCAATTTTAGAATTGGCGATTCTGCTCCCTCATGGTGAAGGCAATTCTTGGAATCCTTTGATCGAATGAGACCCAATTCAAATTTGCTATTTAGAATGAGTTCCTTGTGATTATCTGCAAAACCTAGAAGCATTGCCAGAGGAACTATGGCGTTGAATGCCCCATTTGCAGCATTCACAATATCTGCATTTTCTTGCGGATACGTCCATCCTGCATTGTACAGGCGAAGTGTTTCCATTGGATTGACGGTTGCAAAGTTGCGCATCGTTGTTGAGATTCCAGGATTTATAGTTCTGTCAATAGTGCACCCATTCAGATCCAAACGAATCTCATTGAACATGAATGCAAATGCGTTATTGGTGAGTTTTGCAGTTGTTGGCGATCCATTGGTCTTGGTGAGAGATCCCTTTATGTAAAGATAACTTCTGCTAGGTAGAGAGTATAAATCTTCAGCTTGACATGGAATTCTAATCTCATCGTTTGCGTCTAGCGCTGATGAGTTGTAGGGCAGAAATACATGTTCCTCTTCTTTAGCAATCTTGTCGTCAAAGACTGGTACTTCAGTAACATTCAAGATGTCCATTATAGCACTCTATATCCTAATCTCTCAAGGAATCTTCGATTAACTGATGTTAACACGACGGTCTGCGAACGAGTATGAGCCCATCTACAGAGAGACGATCTATTATAATAGCATCGACGATGCGATCTAAAATGTATTCCCATTGAGAGGAATGTGTAGTCGAATAGTTATAACCTCGTTCCTAAGGTCAATGAGTTTACCGTTCTGATCAACTACCCGAAGGGAGATTTGATCAATAAGTTCTGTAGATATGACAGGTAAATATATGGGATTCGATGGTCCTTGCGATATGTGATGTCCCGGTGGCACAGATGGAAAAAACTCATACAGCGAATGCCTGCTTTTATCATCAATGAAAGACCCTGTTGCAATACTGCACTCGATTCGAATTGTGCTCACTTTAAATATGTTCACAAGATTGTTGGATTCATTCAATTCACCAGCCTTGAGAATTCTATCTTCATCAAACCCTAAAAGTGAGCCAAAAGAACTCTGTTTTGAAAAATCGATGGTATATGGACATTTAATCTCAGGTTTCATTGTATTATTATTTGAGCGAATGAAGAATACCTCATCGTACTGTCTAAGTTTCTCCTTAATAACTGAATTGATGTCAGCAATCTCATATGTTCCATGAGGTATCTCGATTACTCTCGAGACACTATTGCAAATATAATGAAATAGATTGTTGCTTGCATCAACGTTTGGAATAGAGTAGAATGTTTCAAAATTTAATAAGGCAATCTCATAATGTCCTGCAGGATCAAGATATAGCGGAGGATTTAGGAATGAAGTAATGCTTGTCTCAGTTCCGCTCACTGCAATTGTACAAATCATTTTGAATGACGGCTCTCAGCAACAGACTGTTTTATAAGAGAAATTCAAGGCAGAGATGACCACAAATGACACTTTTAAAATTCTGATACCTTTGCACATTATACAGAATCCTAACACCACCGAGGTAAGTTTCAATCTCTGGAGGTGGCTTCAGATCTCCAAAACTATCGAAATAAAATGCAATATCAATCTCTTTCCGGATGGCAACCCAATGTGTACCTTCGTTCTCTGAAGCGTCAAGATTCACTACCATCCTCTCTTTCCGTAATGGCTTCGATGGTAGTTTGTCGATCATATATACACCCCTAAAGTAAGGTATTTTTAAACGTTTAGCATAATTTTCAATATCAAAATTGCTTAGAGCTTTCTGCGGTATAAGTAGAGTCCGTTTCCCGAGTTTTTTTAACCTTTATCTACAGCTCCAATTTTATTTAAAGAGATTAACATTGGACCCAGACCAGTTCGAACATTAGTCATCTTCTTCTTTTTCTTCTTCATCTTCCTGCTCCCAATACCCTTGCCTTTAGACTCCATCTCCCTCTTATGTCGAGTCATCTCAGCAAGGTGTTTATCAGCCGCCTTCTTCTTATTCACTGCTGTGGCTATCTGTGCTGCTCCTCCAGCAGCAGCAGCACCTAAAGCAGCAATTATAGGAATCAGAGGTGTAAAAGCCTCCTCGCTTCGTCTTTCTCTTCTTCCTCTTTCCTGCCCCTACAGTAATCTTCCCCTTCATGATGGTGGTTACAAGTCTCGCAGCAAGTCTCTCTTCCTAATCGGCGTCACTTGATTGAACACGATTCCAAGCCTTCTCTGCAAGAACTCTGTCAGCTGTATTCTTTGAAGCAACGTCTTTATTGGTAGCGTAAGCAATGTCGTGATCTTTACAAGCTTGGTAAAGAAGATTTATGCCAGGATCTCCCCTCTGCAATCGTTTCCGTAGCTTTGTGCCAGGTCCACAATATCTGTAGCCAGGCAAATGAGCTTCAAAGGGAAGCGAATTAATTATTGAATTAAGTATACCGGAGCCTCTCTTGCAGGACTTCCTTCCTCTCCTACACTTCATTGTCCACTAGATCTTATATATAGATACATAGTATATTTATACATTTAGTTGCTACGATGGAGCTCGAGAAGCAACAGTGCACGTTACCTATTCAGATATTAGATTTTGAAGGTGACGTGAGAAACCATCAACATGGCTATCTCTTTCCTAGCAATGTGAGAGCATTGATTTTAGGTAGCTCAAATGCAGGAAAAACAAATATATTACTCAATCTGCTACTTCACGAGAATGGACTTAGATATGAAAATCTATATATTTATTCAAAGTCTCTTCGTCAACCTAAATATCAATATCTTTTCAAAATTTTTAAATACATCCCTGATATAGGCTTGCATACATTTGAAAAAGGAGATGATGTATTGCAACCATTAGACGCCAAAGAAAATTCAATCTTTATACTTGAAGATGTCATCAATGAGAAACAAGACAAGATTGCTTCATATTACAGCATGGGTATACATCGCAATGTTGACGCTATTTACCTTGCTCAGTCCTGTGCTAAATTTCCGAAGCATTTAAGCAGAGACAACACCAACATGATTGTACTCTTTAGACAGGATAGTTTAAACCTAAGGCACGTATATGAGGATTATGTGAATACAGACATGAGTTTCAATGAATTTAAAGATTTGTTTAGGAATGTATGGGAGAGTGATGCAGGAAGACCGTTTGTTGTTATAATTCCCGAATATCCATTGAACAATGGGCGCTATAGAAACGGATTCAATACATATATCAAGGAGAAAAAGTGACATTAATAAGCAGTTGAGGTTAGCCATGAGTGTAGACAGGGTCGGAGCGCAGAGGCTGCGATCCTCCAGCAGAATTCTTAATCGTTATATTATAAATAAGGATGGTAAGGGAAACTATCAATTCAGCAATAAGAGATTGTGCAATGCTCATGATCCTGAAGAAGGGAATGATGCGTCCACTGTGGACAAAATTACGGCAAACAGTGAGAAACGCTTGCAAGCATTTTCACGTCAGTATGCTGGCGAAGTTGAGGGTACTCTTAGAGGGAATCTTAAGACATGGCTTGATAACCTGATAGCCAAATATATTTTGGACAGAGATCATGATGATAACATTGTGATTGGAAAACATCGATTAAAAGTATTATTAGATCCAATTCATGACCATGATGTGCCAAATAGAAAGTTTATCGTCGAATACGTCAATTCTAGGACTCAACCCTTAGAATGATGGTAATGTGAGATATCAACATAGAAGGCTTACAGAAATTGCTGACCCTGTTGTTGAAATCGATGCTGTAAATAAAGGATACATTTTAAATCAGCTGTCAAACGTATTTAATGAAACGCGTCAAGATATAAACAAATTTGCATATAAAATATCCTCTTTATCAAATGATTTTTATGCTAAAGTAAACCGCAAGATTCAAGCTATTGAGAGCAAAGTGCAAAATGTATCGGTAAATACAGTTAATGATCTCACAAATTTAATGAAACAGCTAAAGACATCCACTCTTGAATCTATGGACAATATTAAGAGAGAGGAACTTAGTTTAAAAACGAAACTGAATGATCTCAGCGAGAAACTAAAAAGTTGATGATAATGGACATAGACTCATGGAATCTGAAACTGTTTATAATACGCAGCTCTCAAGACTAGAGGAGTCATCCCTTAAGTTGAAAAATGAAATAGAGAGCATCTCAGGAATGTTGAATATAAATAATGAGAAGCTTAAAACGATAGAGGAGAATGATGATGCATTAATCCTTTCCAGTAAAAATAATCACAGTCGTATCGACAGTTTGCATCAGTCATTGCAGAGAGTGAATAATGATTCAAACATTTTCTCTACAAGTGTTAAGCAACTAGTGACGGATATGCAAACAGACGTAGATCGTTCAAAGTTATCAACGATACACACTGCAAAGGCTTTCGATGCTTTGAGAACACAGGTTGCCTGGATGAGTGGAAGAGTTATCATTCAACTTCAGGCTCGGCATAGGGGTAGAAGCTCATTCATCCTATCATCAGGCCGCACATTCTACACGTTTCCATTAGATGGTGCTCTGTTAGAGTGCACTATAGTCACGGCTGATCTCCTGAATCCTGAAAATATCGTAGAGTCCCTCCAGAGATGAGAAGTGTCAATATATCAATTAATGATGTTAAGGTTGACATCTATCCAGTTCCATTTAAGAGAGCAGACGTTCTGACCATTACCCCTGCTGCATTTAAAGGAGCCTCAGAAGGGCAGATCTTATGTATAGAACTTTTGGCGGCAATTAAATTGATCAGTCAACCAAGCCTATAAATTGACTGAAACAAGGTCATTTGCATGCAGTTTCAAGATGGAAAGTGAAAGCATAAGGTTAAAGAAGCGATAGCTCGTCATACCAAGGCAATCAGAGAAAAATTGCGTTCTCTAAAAGGGGTCAAGTTTGAGACTCAGAGGGTAATGTCTGAAGTTCTCCAACCTGTAACTGAGCCTCTAAATGATATATTGAAAGTTAATAATAAAGAATACAGCCATCGAGAGAGTAAGGACTCATCTGATCTGTCTACTTATCTGAATCAAGTTCGCTCAAAAGATAATGATTTACTGGATGATACATACGGGGTTCGCTTTAAAGATAGCACTTATATGCTAGGGAATAAAGCAATTCAATTTAAGGATACGCGTTTTCAAATAGGCGACTAAATGTATGAAGCTACTCCTGGTCTTTATGAATTGATTTTCAAAAAAATACCACAAATGTCATCATACGCATAGAATGACTTGGTTACCTATACTGACATTATGAGAAAAACTCTTCTTCATAGAAGCGGATTCAAGACTCAAGGAAAAGTGAAATCAAATAGAGACTACAAGTATAAGAATATCATACAACCTCTGCTCCGTTCACATGTAGGTTTTGGTCTCGAATGGAAGGAGCATCATCCTAATAGAGAACGGGACTACGTTTACTGATCAAATCCCAATAAATCGCTTAAGATTAGTCATTGCATCACAAGAGGCTGGAAATAAGAGCCATTCTGCAGAAATCGATGAAATAATAAGAGTTGAAATCTTTGAAAATTATAGCATGATTAAGCAAGCCATCGCAAAGGAATTGCATGCACCTGCTAGGAGGAACTTCTTAAGTCGTAAAATCGTAAGTAAAGGATTGAATGATATGTTGCAGATTGACTTGGTGGAAATGATTCCTCACGCAAAACAAAATAAGCAATTGAAGTGCATTCTTATTGCAATTAATTTCTATTCCAAAATGGCCTATGCACGTCCTCTGAAGGATAAAACAGGTGCTAATGTATCGAAAGCTATGGAAAGCATACTGAAAGAGCTGGAAACACTACCTAAAAACATTCAGTCTGATAACGGGAAAGAGTTCTATAATAAATCCTTTAATAAGTTAATGGTCAAATACAAAATTAACCATTAGAGCACTTTCGCCACTGTAAAGGCTGCTGCCGTTGAACGCCTCATAAGAATATTGAAAAATATGATGTATCGGGAATTCCTGACACAAGGATCATACAAATGGCTGGCACTCTTACCAAAGGCCATCTGAAAGTATAATAATACTTACCATTCCACTATTCAAATGAGACCTATAGATGTCAAGAATAACAATCTTCTGCTGTTGGTGTACCGCTACAATCATGCAAGAAGTGAGAAGAGGAAGGCAAGGGTATTTCACCCTGGTGAATATGTAAGGATTTCTAAATATAAAGGACAACTTGACAATGGTTTCACCCCCAACTGGGGTTCTGAGATTTTCCAGGTTGATCGTGTGAAAAACACCCTGCCTGTCACATATATCATAAAGGACAAAGATGGGAATGGAATTAAAGGAGGTTTTTATGGTCATGAATTAATGTCAACTAAATATCCAAATACATATTTAGTGGAGAAGATACTGAGACGTCAAGGAGACAGGATACTTGTAAAATGGTATGGATTTTCGCATTCTGAATGGGTTAATTACAATGACTTGGTGTAAGGTATAATATGTTCAAATAAAAATGCATAGATTGTGAATATAGAATGTTTTTATTTACAATCATCTCTTCCCTCCTCCCGTTGCATCAATTGAAAACATTGCAAGGTTACATTAGTATACTGTACATCACACATTTCGTCATAAAGTATGCAGTTTACGAATATAAAAGGGACAAACGGTACAAAAATATATATTTATAAATATAATCATCCCTTCCCTCCTCCCATTGCATCAATTGAAGACATTACAAGGTTTCATTAATACACACTACAACAAACATTTCGTCATAAAGTATAAAATTTACTGAATAAATAATGCATTACAAATGTACACATATTTAAAAAATGAATAGATTGAGAGTAGAGAATGTTTTTATTTATATATAATCATCTCTTCCCTCCTCCCGTTGCATCAATTGAAAACATTACAAGGTTACATTAATATACTCTACATACATATTTTGTCATAAAGTATGCAGTTTACGAATATATACAAGACAAGCAGTACAAAAATATATATTTATATATAATCATATCTTCCCTCCTCCCATTGCATCAATTGAAAACATTACAAGGTTTCATTAATATACTCCTCAATATCTGCATATACCACAAAGGGTACAAGATCACTTTTTGAATAAGCTTTGAATTCAATGACATCACCTTCCTTGGGCATTTTAAGTACTTGACACTTTTTGCACTTCAGTCTATGTGCACTCAACATTTTTTTCACTACCACACCGGATCATGCATGCTTCGCAAGTGTAGAATTTCTTAGTGTTCTTAGTAACTTGAGATCTTACAAGTCTAGATAGATTGGAAATAAGACAGTATTGTGCTTTTTCGTTTTTTTTCAATATAAAGTAGATTGACATGATGCTCTTTTTTCTCTGATGTCTGGTATAGTTGAATGACATGTAAATTATCTTCTAACCCAAAAACAGAAATAGACGTTCCTGGGTTCTGGTTTTCAAAACGATCTATTGCATCTAGAGGTACAGGGAATTGCATATTCAGATAATTGAATGTTTTGTAAAGCAAATCTTTGCGGTAGGAGTCTGTTCGATCACTAGAAAACTTTGCAGTATATCTTGAAACCAATAAACACCATGTGAAACAATAGTTATCTCTGTTTTTATGTTTATGACAGCTGACTTATTCCTGATTGTTTCAGGAAGCTCAATATATGCAGAGGCATGCAGCGGGTCATATAAGGAAATGCCAATCACCAACGCCTGAATTGCGAACAATGCTTTTGACGAGGCTTTACCATCAAACTGTGATATGTGTTCTAAAATATAATTTACAATTGTATGGAATATGGATTCAAGATTGCCTGCTTTGAGAATAAGTTTTGCCTTTGAATTAAAGAAAACTGGAATTATTTCCTCTTTTACAGGGGTTTGGATTAAATATCATGTTTCCAGAGAACAAATAACCCTGACCTATGTCTTTGTAGAGTACACCTAATTTCTTTCATTACAGGAAAATTGTATTTCATTAAGAACTCTCGCGGTCCAAGTATCTGTACTGTGTTTTCGATTCGAGAGTTATAAATACATCCCTTGAATGCGGACTCTGTAAGCTTACATTCTAAAGCAGCAGCATGAGGATGTGAATTATCCCTAACCTTTACTTTTTTGGCTTTGCGTTGGCGGATGCTGTTACTGCTTGGAGCTGACGAGCAGGATGGTGCAGGTTGCGGTGACGTCATCCGACAGGAATGATCCTGATCGGTTGGCTATGCGCATGAAGTCTGCAGATTCTTAGATAGGTCCAATGGCTTGATTTTCATACATATTAAAGAGAGCTGTTACATCATATACACGATTGGCGCTTTGCATTTAACTCGGTTTATGTGTATATATAAATTCCCACGTAAATAAGCATACTTTCACAAACAAATGATTTTTTAAACACACTAGTGATAGTGAATGACTTACCTTCCATTACTGCTTGAAGTTCAGTTGACATATGCACAACACGATGATGGGGGCACACGCAAAAACTGCACTTTACTGATCACTCTCACACAACGGTATGCACGTGTTTCTCACACAGATATAATAACCCACAGTACGTGTAATGTCTTTTATACGTTACAGCATATCACTCCCCCCTTAAGGAGCATGGGTTGCGTAATGCGCGCATGTATGGGAGGTAATTTTTGAGCACCTGCGGGTGGAGAGAGGGGTATGTTCTATATTATATGTTGCGCGCGCATGCAGAGAAAGTATTACAGTTTACTTGGAGTGGGGGGCACATATCTTGAGGTCTTACTAGGAATGAGGGGAAATTAACTTTGTTTCTTGTTGGAGCCATCTGTCTGTAGCTACATTATTACCAGCAGGCAGAGTTTCCGTCAGGTGAGTGAATGGGTTTTTTTATCCTCACCCCCTACGGGCTGTCTACGAGTCCTCAATATATCCATCACCTGTTCTAACTCATTCCCTGTTTGTTCCTTAAGGTAAGTTTGAGATGGAATTTCATACTCCACCACCTGTCCATTAGTTTTAAAGTTCTTATCTTACAGATTTACGCGCTTCGTGCTTTGCAGCTGACGCGACAGATGGATGCAGTCGGGAATTCAATCTCGCGTCATGGATAATATTTCTTACCTTAAGGCTGGCTTTGAGGTGGAATTCCATACTCAACCATCTACCCATTAGTTTTTAAAGTCTTATAATTACAGATTTAAGCACTTTCCCGCTTTCCAACTGCCGTGACAGATTGAATGCGCTGGGGGAATTCAGTCTTGTGTCATGGATAATATTTCTTACCTTAAGATAGGTTTTGAGATGGAATTTCATACTCAACCTTCTGACCATTAGTTTTAAAGTCTTATAATTACAGATTTACACGCTTTGCGCTTTCCAACTGACGCAACAGATTGAACGCGGCTGGCCAATTGGATCTCACTTAATAGATCATATTTCTTACCCTAAGACAGATTTTGAGATGAAATTTCATACGCCCAACATCGGTTCATTAATTTTTTTTTTAAACTCGTGTAATTAATAATTTACACATTTCATGATTTAGACCACCATGCAACAAAACACATGCCTCCCACCACCCATCTCACATGGTGAAACCACATGCACCCCCACCCACATCTCTCCCACCCTTAAAATACACACCCCCTGAATCCCGAACACGTGATACTTGATATAAATTACACATTTCCTATTGGACAAAACCAATCATCATACATTCACCCCTACTCCAACCATCATTCAACCAAACGAACATCAAGGGGACTGCGGGAATCGAGGGTGGCAGGGCTTGCGGGAATCGACTCCTTAGACTCTGCTCTAGCTTTTGCCCTCGCCTGGATTCGAAGTCTTGCACTCTGCTCTAAAACAGACAAAACCCTTCTACTGATGTGGCTCTCTAGCCTAACGTATTGATGCTTAAACTACACCTGTTGGCCCTGAATGACCAAGGTAACCCCGTGGATATCATATTACAATTAAAGTACGCATCGTTTTGGAGTTAGGGCGAACGTGACAAGGTTCCCCCAGCTGTTCTATGCAGCGTACCATGCTTTCAGTGTGTTAGAACCGCAGAAGCTTGATAGCGATGATTTTCGCTCTGTGAGGAATATTTATGCTTTTCTTTGGCAACCAGTTACTGTTATCCCTCATGTCCAATTGAAATACGCAAACTACTCTGGAAGTGCATTTGGAGCTGTTTTAATCTTCCGTAGATTAATGTGGAATGGATAGCGGTAACCTATGAGGTGGTTAATGAGATTCTTCTTACAATAGACAAAGTATATCGTTACCGGATGGCCATCTCCTTCAACTGCCCAGTTCGTCATACAGCGGATACACTACCACTCGCCTCTCACCCAGCCGGCCCGGGTTCGATCCCAGGTGACCGTATGTGAGATTTGTGATGGACAAAGCGGCGCAAGAACAGGCTTTCTTCGGTTTCTCCCGCCAACGCATACCACAGGTGCTCCATCTTTATTCCATGTATCATCAGTGTCATCACCTGCGGAGTAAATTTCGTAAAAGCGGAAGTTAAAAACTAACAACAACAAAAATAAACAAAATTAAACCAAATAAAACTGGCATATCAACTGCTAGAATGTTCCGGTAAAGCAGCAATATGGCATTGGGTTTTGGGAAAATGTTGCACTTGGATATCTGATGGTTGGAATCCTTCACCAGCCGACATTTTACATCTGAATATACCGCGGCTAAGCCCTCTATTACACAATTCCCTTGTATAGTTGTTAATGGGCACATTTAAGTCGTTACACACGTTGGACAGTTCTGACAGTTCTATACTGCCAACCTAAGACAATTGTTATACACTCAAAGTTGCAAACTGATCCAGCTACACCGGATAGCGCCATTCCAACCTTGGGTCCTGCAAATATAATGCACACTTCAAATTCTTTCTGCATCCTATCCTTCCTTACATACCATTTTAAGGCTGCATGTATAATAAATTGAAAAAGTATAACCTTTTGTCAGTTAAAAAAGAAAAAAGAATCTTATAAAAAACACCGACGACAAAAAATAAATAAATAAAAAGTACACTTATTCAAGGATCATACTTTGGGATGATACGAAATAGTTTATAAAAGTAATAGCAGAAAAGGGCATTTATAAATGCGAGAAAAAAATTATGGAGATCTCTGACGATAGATTATAGTTACCCTCATGACTTCTTAACTTGGAGGTATTAAAAAAATTAAATAAAAACAAATGTAGCACACAGATTCCCTCAAATACACACAGTGACCTTTTACTAAAAATACCTTTTTTGGATTCAAGGGTTCTCAAAACATATATTTATGGTGAAAAATCGGTATAGAGTTTTTGGTTGGAATACAATACCTTCTCTAACTGATGTGTACATAAGTACTAGAGAAAGTAACAATAAATTTAAAAAGCTTATGTGTTTCATTCACATGACTTTCTCTACATGTTCTGCAAACAAACTATTCTTATAAAAGGTTATTCTTTCATCTACATCATGCTAATCGAGATAAACATTAGCAGACATTTTCTTATTACGTGTTTCCTTATGATAGAAGGGAAATAAGGAAATACACTAGTATAAAGCAGTAGTCAAATGTTTTAAAAGCTGTCGCTATGCCATTTGTCATTGAAATTCGCTTATTTGCATTGCCAGGAATGAAACAAAAGAAAAACCTGTCTGATAAAAGTATAACAGTTTTAATATTGAAACCAATAACAAGGAATATCCCGGAAAATGTTAACCTTAGAAATAAATAGTATATGGCACAAACTGTGTGTTTTAACAATATTTAGATGTTTGTATATCCTTAGTTGTAGTTGTAATTTTTGTGTATCCTTACGGTTTACCAGTTACAAAAATGTCATCCAGAATGCAGACGGCGGTGGATGATGAATTTTGTCGGGCGTAAAAATTCTTAGCATGGCTTCCTTCGGAAGATAAGTAAAGCCCTTGGTCCCGTGCCGTAGATTTCTGGCATATAAAAGAAAATTAAGCCTGGTAAAAGGGCCTCCGAACAAAATTAAGCGGCCTTTACGCCCAGTATAGAACGGAACGTTGAGAATCACAACAGTTAAAATCCCAAAAAATTAGAGATATTATAGACTTCATCTTTCATAAAAATGTGTTAAACACAGGCTATTTCAAACCAAATCGTTAGAGCCACTTTGGAGAAAATCATACATTTCCAAAAATTCTTCTATGTAAAGAGCAGTTGGAGGTGAAGGTTTCTCTAAAAATCTTCGTGTCCCATCCTTGGAACATGCCTAACTTAAATTACCCAGTTCGATATTTTGCGGACTTTTCGTTTTCTAGTTATACTGCCCACAGATACACACACACACACGCACAAACAAACACAGGGACCTTTTTATGAAAATGGGATTTTAGTTTCAGGGTGTCTCAAAACATATTTCCGGTGAAATCGCTGTATCGAATTTTTGGGTGGAATAGGTACCTTCTCTCTCTGTCTATCTACTAGGTGCATTGTATATACGTGCTAGAGAAAGTAATAAATAACTCTGTATGATCCAACTGTTTTAACCATTGTACTACCCCCCCTTGGCGCTATTCGTTTTTAAAGTTACAGCCATCTCTCTTAATTCGCGGATTATCAGTGACACTAGACCCACCTAGTGGCGGGATTTTATTTGGATACTCTTGCACTCTGAAGTGTAATGATCCGTAGTGAACAAAGCGGCGTAGGGGCCGGTTTTCTCTTTGTTCTCCGGTTTCCCTCCGCCATCGCATTCCACCGGTGCTCCATCTTATTGGCAGTGTCATCGCCTGCGATGTTACAAGTAGTGAAAACACGCGTTAAACACCAAAAAAAAAAAAAAAAAACGGTATTTAAAAGTATTGGAGTTGTAACTTTGGAAAATTGCCTGTTCTTTGAGGTGTGCACTTAGCATTTGGGCAGATGATACATATATAGTTAACTGGAGCTCTCACAAAAGATAAGGATGGTTGAGTCGGTATACCGCTGGTCATCAAGTCCCACGATACAAAGATCACACCGCTTTCTGAAGTTTCCGTTTTTTAATGTGGTTGTTTTTCTCAAATAATACACAATTAGAGCAGCACTAATGCGCTTAGTTTACATTTTTGAAGTCAATCAAACAACTCTCCAGTACAAATTACTTTCAATAGACCATGAATTATGTCTACGTAGCGTTCAATATTAAATGCTGTAATTGTTAAGGTACCTGCGCAGATTAATGCAATAAAACAATTAGGTTTGTTGAAAACATTCATGTAATGTGGACATTGAAACATAGTAACTGAGCCACGATTTTAGAAGTGGAATAACAAATCTGGGTTATTAGCAGGATTCGAACAGGTCTACTTCGATTGTTCCGTAGGTTCGTATTATGCTGTTTTAACCACTTGAGCTACGGTGGTCCTGTGAGACGGCAGTTCTGAAAATCTTATCTAATACATGCATGTGGCTACTGTGAGAACCATAAATTGCTAAACATTGTTTCAACAAGGTGCGAAGCGGTTGTCACACAGACTAACATCCTACGATAATTTAAGCGGCGAATTTCTGACGTCATGCGTTTTTTGCTGCCACGTAGTACCATTGCGCATGCTTACCAGACATCCATTGAATCAGATCAAAAATTACTGACACGAACTTGAGCTACTTGTGGTGGGATTCACAACTATCCTAGACTTTTTGACAGGCTGCGCGGTTCATTTCTTCATAGATGCAATCTCTGCAGGGATGCTGTACGGAGAAGTGTACCCCTTCACGTGTTAAATGCAACTGTTATTGAAGCACTCTCTGTTGCACCTACGAGCAACATACCACCCTCATGCTAATTGTACATACCATTTATTTTATTTGTCAGTACAAATAAATAATACTGAGTAACGCAGCAAAATACGAAAGGCTCGTTTTAAAATGCAGAAAAATGAGACAAAATGAAAATAAATATGTCTATGGAGGCTTGAACCCTCAACTCCCTCGGCATTTAAAGCCGATACCCACAGGCTAACCTTAACGGTAAATAGTGCCACCATATCTACGCTCCCCGAAATTCAGGTGCTCATGTCGCGGTTTGATCAGTGGCGTTCTAACCCTTAATGCATTTTATGCTGTAGAAAAGAATTTAGAACCCATCACTAATAGGCTGCCTTTCACAAACTTTTTACTTTTAACCCTCTACTATCCTGCCAATTTGTGCGGTCAAATTCTGGGGCATTCTGTATATGCTTTATTCCAGAAATGGAAATGTATCCCAACATCCAATGTAAATAAAAGCAATATATCAAGATAAACTACCAAAAATATATTAACTGCTCCTAACCCACAAGTCAAAATCAATCGTTCCTTAAACAGCGTTGCAGTTCCAAGGCAATATTTTCCTTGGTAACTCCCTTGTAGGATTATTAAAACTAATTAGAACAACTATTACTGACCGGGTAGAACTATACTAACAATAATCCGAAATTATAGTAGTCAACTAAGTAATTGTTGGAACGGAAATTTGGAGTGGTTAGACCCACGATAGAATGAAAGTAAAGGCGTAGGGCTGCGCATATAGCGCGGAGTTACGGGAGAGAAGGTGATTGCAAATCCTCCCGATGAAATGTTATTATTCTTAGCTTATGCGCGTTCATGGGAAGTTTATGCCACTGAGACTGGACTGCTAACTCTTCAACTTGTGTGTGATTTCCAGTGATAAAATAAAGTCACTATGCAGTTTGTGGTTGTGATATTTACTGTAGCAAAAAGAAAGCAAAGTGATATAAAATACCAAAAAATAAAACGCATGTTGCTAAAACGTGACAAGGGAATGAAAACTTTTTCATATTCATCTCTGACATTTCTAAAATGGACTTTGGTTTGATACATTAGAAATGTTAATAAAGCAATTAGAGTTTTAATGCATATCAAATGTAATACATCTGTTCAAATTGTTTCCTGGGATATTCTCAATTTGAACGATTCTTTTACTTCATTCAAAATACCAAACACAGGCAAGTATGTTTATGAAGAATTAATATTTTATAACTTCACTCTGTAGTTTTAGGTAATTAAATTTTCAAGGACAATTTTTAATTATGCTTCTGGTTGGACAGAAAGTGTTAAACATAGAATTCATTTTAGCTTCAACAATTACACACATCCACTATTATTGTTTAATTACCTAATAAATACGTTTATTCATAAACGATTATCTCACCATTACCTTTTATAGAAAAGTATACAAACTGCAAACATGCATATCGAAAACTCTACTCTGAGGAACTATTTGAAAATAGGACTTTTCTAAGATGTAAAAAATCGGAAAAAAAATGAGTTCAAAATTTGCTAAATAACACCGTTTCTTAATGCCTTAAATGCACTTGCTGGCCCTCCGTCTCCTGCCTCTATTGAATGGTTTGTTACACTATATATCGAACAAGTTATTATTGTATCATAATTTTATAGGAATGTGGGCTTACTGGTATTTAATATGACATTTCCCATGGTTTAACCACTACGTGAGTGAACCAGGTGGCTCAGGCGTTTATTTTAGGACAGGAATTCGGGAGGTCCGGGTTCGATCGTGTGGCTCTCGGGTTTTCCGTGGTTATCCTGGGGCCACTTAGGGGACTGTATATGCCACGGTTCCTTTCCCTTTATTCCTTCATTTCATTTCCCTTCTTCATCTTACAGGTCGGCGCATGTGTGGCTTGAGGCTTTGCAGGTAGATGGCACGGTTGCTCGCTCCGAGTGAAACTCTCTACCTCCTGCGCTTAGCTCTCATTTCCTGTGTTTTGGCATGTGGTTTCCCCTCCTCTCATCCCTTCCCCCCTGGTCGCAGTTGCCGAGGTGCGCTCCGACGTTCACATGCTCCAATCTGCAACCTCTAGTTACACAATGTGGCTAACTGCAGAGAACTAAACAAAAAGGTATATATAAGTTTAAACAATCACACTACGATTTTTATCTAGCATTTTTAACTTTGCTTTTACCGGTGAGTGTCCTTAAGAACAGCTTGAAATTAAGAAGAACATGATAAACTTGGCAGTGTTACTTGCAATGCAACGTCACTCTACCAGGTGGCCCAACAACGGCGTGTTTTACGTTAGCAAATGTTCCCTCGTGCGTTTAAGGAATTGCAGAACTCAACGGGGCAAATTCAAGTAAACATCTTAGAGTATAAAGTCGCCTGTTAGATTGGAAACTAATTAAAAATTCCTTACTTCACCTATAAGTGTCAGGCAATAGCCAGTTTTGTAATTGTCTGTACGCTATTCTTATTTAGCATTAGAGACTAGATCCACTGTAGGGTTAAATCAAAACTCCGTAAGAAAAAACATGAATGAGAGTGTGTACTGTTTCACTATGTTATTATTAATTATTTGTTGTTGTTGCTCTTGTCATTATTATTATTATTATTATTAATGTAAATAATACATTTAGGATTATTAACACTAGTCGCATAGGCAGAATACATCAAAATATGAATGCCTCATAACGATAACTTTGCTTTAATATTATGATTTAAGGTAGGGTTATCTGCTAAAAAAATGGAAATGGCGTGTTATTTATGGACGCTCTTTAATGCTATGGTTCTCAGCGTCCCATTCTATACTGGGCGTGAAAGACCGCTTAATTTTGCTCAGAGGCCTCTCTATCAGGCTTGAGGTTCTTTTATGTGCCGTAAATCTACGACACGGGACCCACGGCTTTACTTCCCTTCCGAAGGAAGCCATGCTAAGGATTTTTACGCCCGAAAAAATCCATCGTCCTCTGCCGGGTTTGAACCCGCGACCTTGGGTATATGAAGTTAGCATGGTAACCATTACACCATGGAGGGCGACTATTTTATCTGCTAACGTGAAATGCGGTGCTCATATTCTATTAAGGGTAGTCTTAATACTATTGTAACCAAACTGTCAAAATGAGTATTTGTAGTGAATTTTGCTTCATAAATAGGCGGCACGGGTTCAATCCCAGGGTATCGATTGTGGTACCTGTGGTACGCGAAGCGGCGTCTGGACATGTTTTCCCCCACAGTTCTATCCACCAATCGCTCCATAATAACTTTACCTGTCATCCATTTCACCTGAAACACCTGTATAGACGCGAGGAAAAAGCGTGTCAGTGCATTTATTCCCTATTGTGTTTTTCTGAAACTAGTTTTAGTACAATTCCCTTTAGTTAAAAAAAAAAAAAAAAAAAAAAAAAAAAGGAGATTTGGTGAAGGATTTTGGGATAATAAGTAGTGATTGTAGACACAAATTTGAAATAAAGTATAACTTATAAAGAGTATGGCAAAACGAGTGGGATGAAATGAAGAATTTGTGAATAACATTGAAGCATGCAAAGCCTGCAAAAGGAGCATTGCATTATCTTACGGGGTATGGGCCTTATGGAACGTAGTGACATAGAAGAAACAAATTAGTAATGATCTAGCAATTAAAGGACACACAAGAACTCTTAGAATGTTGCACATATGGGTAAAACGATGTGAAGAAAGAACCGCTCAGGCAGTTATAAAATAAACAGCATAATAAGCGATAAATACCTATACTTACATCTAGAAGCACTAGCTAACAAGATAAGACGATAGACTTATTCCAACAAATGGACAACAGAAACAACCTGGAAGTGAGCAAATAAGATCAGAAGGAATAAGAACAAAACATTTAAATCATACATTAGTTCTTACACAGGCATCTAGAGATGATAACATATTTTAATTGAATAATAACAAGGAAGAAGAATAAGAAGTGGAAGAAACGGAGGACAGTGAAATTAATTTCAATTAATTAACCAGAAAAAAGCTTCTTGGACATCAACAGGCGGATTGGATGCAGATGAACACGGCAGAAATGGGCAAGGAGAGATCAACCCATTGCAGTCAACGATGAAAGAAGAAGTGCGACCAGGTTGGGTGATAATGAA
The DNA here is from genome assembly GCA_030762935.1 of Hymenopus coronatus. Lineage (NCBI taxonomy): Eukaryota > Metazoa > Arthropoda > Insecta > Mantodea > Hymenopodidae > Hymenopus > Hymenopus coronatus. The sequence continues at coordinate 169,501,598 of CM060900.1, forward strand.
AGAGAGCAGATCAGTGGAGGCGGAGTTAGAAGATTAATACCAACCGGAAGTGATTTTGTTTTTTGTGTAGGGAGGCTATTGTTTAGAGTTTAGTAGCTATTGTGGAAAGTTTAAAGCAACAAGTTGGTTTTATTTTTAAATTATTTGTTTATGATGAGAAATTATTTAAAAACAGTAAAAAAACGGATTTTTTCCTTTTTATTTTAAAAGTCAATAGCGCAGTGAAAGGAGTGAAAGGGCTAATGCAAGTGAAATCCTATGTGAGTGAGGTGAGTAACTAAGATAAATAAGGAAAGTAAGAACATAAATATAAATGAACACAAGTGAAAAAAAATTGTTGTGGAATAGTTTAGATAACTGTTAGAAACAATACCGTAGACTTATTTAAAAATAGCAGAGAGGTAAATAATTGTTGTTAGATATACTTAAAACAATTGTCACGGCAGTTCACATAAATAATAATACACGCTTGTAAGTTTAATTCAGTTATAAGAAAATGTACTGGATACCAGTACAATTATTACCTCCGGGTTCCGATAGCCAAATAGGTTAGGAAGGGCTAGAAATACTTTTGATTAGAAATAGCTGTTTACCGCATATTTATACTGAACTCGAATACAAATATTTATATTTAATTTTTAAAAAAATGCATATTCTGTAGTTGTATTTTAATTTAAATATAAATGTTTGAAAACTATAACAGAAAATATTAGAGAAAGAAAAAAAAAAGACAAAAGAAAAACTAGAAAATCAGTTAAATAATTTAAAAACAGGGAGTCATAAGTTCAACTTAAGTAATAATTAATGAAAAATGAAACATTTAATATATAGATATGTTTTAAAAATAAATAGTAAGAATTCATAGCTTATAATTCCTTATTAAATTTTATATTTAAGGTTTTTAATGTTTTAATTTTGTAAATTAAAGTAAATAAAGAAGATAATTTAATAATCAACATTAAAAATACGAATGAATAAAATAATAAAATATGCGTATTTAAATTGTTTTGAAATCATTATATTAAGTTACCTGTATTTTGATTTGGGAATTGTATATACATGCTTTTTAGTTAACGTTTGTTTGCTTGTTTTAAGAATATTTAGCAGTATTAGACAAATTCATCTTTAAAATAATGGATGTAAGAAATGTTTTAAATGTACAAATATACTATAAGCACTTGGAATACATGTCCTGGTTTAAGAAATTAGGTACCAGGGTATGATATTGCAGATTTTTTTTTTTTCAGTTTATTCTTGTTTTATCTTTAATTCTCTTATCAGGCTGTATTCCATAATTAACCGGCCTCCATATTGCATTAAAATAAGTGAGCGCGAAAGGGGTGGTACACGAAATCACTTTATGGAGTCTTCAGGACGCTCTCTAGATGAGTACATATGATACTGGTAGTGTATCAGAAGTCCGGAAGAGGTTGGTTCTCAGGTCAGGAGCGAGGGAAAGAGGAAAATGAGACAAAGTTAATGTGAAGTTAAATTGCCTGGTAAACATTACTTTCTTTATTACATATATCATTTAGTATGAACAAAGGTCATGGATGCAACCCGAAAATTATCACCCTTATTGAGCTGCGGGACACTATGGTGTATTTTCATGAACAGGGCTAAACTGATGAAAGAAATACCACGAACTGTATTACTGAAGAAGCTTGATATTACAAAAACAGAGTAGACAAACTTGGTAAAGAAACGAGTTATGGACAAATAAACATCGTAGAGCGAAAAAGATTTAAGAATCGCCGCAATTTTGCATTACTTCTTAAGGATTGTCAACTTTCTTTATACCCTTTTCTTGCAGAACTTCGATAGTATATTTTTATTAAAATTCCGAAGTAATTTCGGAAAAATAGGATAGAATTAAAAAGTCGGTGATAGGCAGGATCTGAACCACAAGTATTCGCTTTCCAAGATCGCTGCTCTTACATCAAAGCTACCAAATCGATGTTGATAGATCAGACAGGCTTCCATTGACTTGAATTTTATCGATAAAGCACAATGCGTTCTCGACTTCTTTTGAGATAACGTACGCCATAATCGACTTAGATACTTTTTCATTATGATTCCAGTTTTCCAGCTTACGAAAACGCAATCAATAAAACGAAATGTTTTGTTTTCAAACGTGCCTAAAGCTGTATTGAACCCGAGCCCCTGGTGGACGTCCTCCACCACGAAAAAATGATGACCCAGGCATCTATATAGTTAGCACCAAGTAGGGCCATGACTGTGGGAGGAGATACTGTATTAGAGCCTTACCAACTAACACACGTTCCTTATAACGACAATATTATTTATTTTTTTATTTATTTGTGTTTGCCCTAGGTTACCCCTATTTAATTTCAAAGTATAACTATGGCCTTTATTTCTAAGTTTTAATGTCTAACCAAGCAAACACTTTCTAAGCCACAGTCAAGTATCATAGTGCCTATTGTAGTAGGTAAAAACAGCCATTGAAACAAACTATGCTTATATAACCACAATGTACAACTATGCGCAATAAAAGATTTAAGTTTCAATGTCCAGCTGTAAATATTTTTCTTAAGCGACCAGTATGTATAATTATAGCTGGTATGCACAGTAACACTAAAGCACACTGTACAGTCGAGAGCAAAACAGAATTTAAAAAAGGAAAGAAAAGAAAGAAAGCGTGGTGATTGTTTGGTTCCTAGTACTGCTTTTATTCATTTAATATTGGCTATGTATCCGACCTCTTATTGGACTAAACAAAGTGGGGTGGAAGAGCGGAAGATGCTCTCTAGATGAGACTGTTGGTTGCACATCAAGTCTGCCACTCAAACCCTAACCAACGAACAGAGGTTAGTTCTCAGTTAAGGAGCAAAGGAAAGAGGGGCGTAAGACAAAAATTAAGTAGAGTGATATAGCCTTGTAAACATTAAAGTCTTTGTTACATATGCAATTTGAAAGAAACAAAGGACATGGACACAAACCGAGAAGTATTGTCCTATTGAGATGTGGAGTGATTTGAGTATTTCCAAGAACAGGGTTAAACTGGTGAAAGAAATCCCACGAACAGGTCCACTGGACAAGCTCGGTATTGCAAACACAGGTAGTCAATTATATCAAGGAAACTAGTTACACACAAATGAACCATCCAAAACGAAGAAGAATTTAAGAAACGTCGCAATTTCGCGCTATTTGTTAGGGTTGGCGACCTGTTTTATATACATTTTCTTGCAAAACTCCGATAATAGATTTTATTACAATTCCAAAATAATTACGGAAGGGTAGAGTAGCAATAAAATGTCCTGTAATATGTGGGATCCGAACCAACAACACTTTTCAGGCCGCTGCTCTTCCAACTGAACGACAAAATCGATGATGGCAAGGCAGGACGTTTTTCACTGACTAGAATTTTACCGGTAAAACACAAGAAAGTCTTAACGTCTCTTGAGATAGCATACGTCGTTGTGAATTTCCATACCTTTTCATTCTGATTTTATTTTTCCAGTTTACGGAAGAACAATCAATAAAACTAAATTGATTAATCCTCACAACGAATCTAAAACTGTATTGGACTCTAGCCTCAGGTGCACATCCACCAACAGGAAAAAACTTCAAGCCAATCTTGTTTCTAGCTAGAACCAGGTAGAGCCATGAATGTGGGAGGAGCTGCTATACTAAAGTCTCACCAACTTAGCACATGGCTCCTTATGTCGATACATTTGTTCTATCGGGTGTACCATTTAATGGCAAATATATCCACACCCAGTGAAACTTTTAAGTTATAATGAAAGGCTCACAAAGTAATCTCTTTCTAAGCCAAAAGCAAGTACAAATATATAATTGCAGATAGTTTTAAAGGTTAGTTTATAACCTTCTTAAGGAACAAGCAAATACCGTACAACGTAGCTAATGTGCCAAAACGATAACTGAGTTCTAAGATTGTCTTGAAAATCCCAACGCGCTATAAACTCACCCGCATTTAACACTATCCATTTTCTGAATGCTGAGTTGAAATGTGGCACGTTTTACTTCATAACGCAAATTAAAATTCAAAGTATGCTAATTTTTTTCTGAAGTTAAGTAGTTCGACAGCAGGCCATGACATTGCCAAGAGCAAGGCACATTATATAGCAATAATTTAATAAAGCACACTAATTGTTCTCAGCTAAAACCCAGGGACTCTTCGATAAGCTTGAGCTGACTTTTTTTTATTCGCAAAACAAGGATGACTAAATTGTCGGTCCCTAAGACCGCGCTCGCTTAAGCGCCTAACTTTGGTGCTTCATGGCGCAGGGGATCGTGGGTTCGAGTTTTGGGTATGGGTGTCTGTATTCTTGTAAATTTAAGTATATTTTATAAAACGGAAAACCAATAGGAGACTACACAGAAAAACATAGGGAACACACAAAAGGAAAAGAAAAAAAAATATGTAGACCTGAACATTCACTCAGCTTTTGAGGAAATCACCCCTCGCTCACATCGAAAGCCTCAGGTCAAATATTCCTTTAGAACAGGCTGTCCCAACTCGAGTTGGCTGAGCGAGTGCACAGGCGCGTACTCAGTCACAAATCTCCGAGCAGAGCTGGAGGACAAAGCGACGCAGGGGCGGGTGTTCTCCAGGTTACCCTGTTTCCCCCGCCATCACATTCCACCGGTGCTCCATGTATTATCAGTGTCATCGCCTGCGGTGCCATAGTAGTAAAAGCGGACGTTAAACACTATAAAAAAGAGCTGGATGAGCAACTTGGCAGTGAATACGTCACTGGGCAAAAGTCACATCACAATGCTTGCAATCTACCATTTAATTTCTAATGCTCGATTCGGATATAGCTTGCCCTACATACTGTGTGATATTGCATGTGAGTGGCGCACATCAAACCTGAAATAAGCTACTCTAGAACAAAGAGATAGGCACGTGCCATGGCCAGGAACCCAAAGGCATGGAGAGCAATGCCACTTAATATACATTATATTTTATATCTAAACACACATATACAATTGTTAAAAAGCTAATCCAGTAAGTAATTACCTTTGGTCTTGGGTAAATATACTTACACGTGTAGGAATTACACGCGGTTCACACACCTAATATGTTGAAGAAGAGGCTACAGTTTAGAATGCTTACAAAGCTTTCAGATTTACTTTAAAAGTTAACCTAACTGTAAGACTGTGTAACTGTATATTGATGTATAACGTATTTTAAGGGTCGGTCGTGATAAGACCTTGTAGTCAAAACGACCTTGAATAAACGTAAAAAAATTACAGAAAGCAAAACTCTCATCTTAATATACCTATAAAAGTCCTTGTATGTATGTCTCTGTTGTTTTTTTTTCTTCTTCTTAAAACTGGATACCTCATAACAAAGTAATATTAAATACATTAAGTGACATCATCACATTTTGAATACAGATTTTAATACTTTTAAAATAAATTAATATGATTTTAAGTATACTAACATCATAGTATTATATATTAACTTATTTTGCATTGTATCTATAAGGCTATTATGTTTACATTATGTAATGTTGTTTAGCAGAATCGTTTACACCTCAATTGAGTGGGCAAATTTACAAAATGCTTTCAAGTGATAATTTATAAAGCTCTGATTTGTCACTGGCCATTTTGCACCATTCATGTGCACATTTTCTTTGTTGCCTTGTACCCGTATATAAGACTATTCACTGATTGTTGCGGATTATTACATGTGCAGTGAGGATCGTCTGCAAGATGAACCCTGTGTAAGTAGGCTTTGGTTTTTCCATGTCCTGAAACTATTGCCGTGAATGTCGGTATTTTGGGATGTTTTTTCTTAAGTCAATCTTTGATAGAGTGGAAGAATGGTTTGCTGAGGGCTCCTTTTTTATGTCGTTCAATTTCTGCTGCCATTGTTGATGTCCTGCTTCTACTATTTCGGTTTTGATGGTTGATTTTGGAATCTTGCTGTATATAATCTGTAGTTCATTATCTTCAGCAACTTCTCTTGCTGGATGATCTGCCAACTCGTTACCAGTAATACCCTCATGCGCTTTCACCCAACTTAAGTGTATTGTCCATTTGTTTCGTTCTAGCATATTGAGTATGTTAAGTGTTTTCTCTGCTATAGAGTTATGTTTATTGTTGTTCTGCAGTATGGCTAATGCTACTTTGCTGTGCGTATACATGACTGCAGTCTCCTCTTCATTTATCGTATCAGTCATGGTCCGTAGCTCTTGTAGTACTATCAGTAGAGCCAGTTGCTCCGCCTGGTTGTTTGAGCACCTTCCATCCAGCTTGAATTTCAGTTGTCGAGTTAATGTGTCTTTTTTAAGAAGGACTGCTGCAGCCCCTACTTTTCCTTCTGATTTACTTCCTCCGTGAAGATTCTGAATACACATGCTGTATAACTCTCCGCTTCTTAAGAAAAAGGTTTTTCTGCCGGATGGTTCCAGACTCTTTGTGGCAGGGGTGTATCAAAGTCTTTTTCTCAATGTATAGCGCTGTAAAGTTTTATCTTCTCCTGTATTGTTATGTATAGGTTGGATGCCGGCAATGACATAAGAAACTTCATATGGCATTGTCCTATACACCTTCGTTATTTTCATGTTCAACAATCTTTGGATATTTGGGAATTTTCTAAAGTTCTTCTGTTCTACTCCGGTAGGCACGGGTTTGGCGCACCCGGGGGTCCTGGGCCAACCATAACTCCCGCGTGTGGGCAACCTCCGAGTGGTGAGGGAGTCAGTCTAACAAAATGCCCACCCACGTGTTGGCCGTGCGTGGAGACCCGTGTCGGTTGAAAGGAATATCCTGGTTGGTTGAGGGTTGCGTGTCTGAGCCTGGGCCTTCTGTCTTTTCAGTGACTAGGGAGGCTACGCAGCTTAATACATGACTTTGGTTTCTGCTTCACCTAAACGGGAGGCTAGGGACTAGCCCACCCCTAGTCAATCGGCCAGGTCTAGGTAATATACCGAACTCCACGGTGAGTGGGACGGCGAGCCAGCTATATCCCCTGTGTAGCCCTGTCATCCCAGTAGAATGACCCCTTGTTGGACTCCGTGGTGGTTGGGGAGCACTGGGGGATGAAAATTAAAGCTTATTTTCTTGGCAAAAACAAAAAAAAATCCATTAAATATAGTACAGAGTTTGGAAAAGAAGTAGTCGAGTGTTGTGGTCCTCGCTACTTGATTGTTAATAGAACAGAGGAAGGAAGAAAGTTCTCTAGCGTAAGCTCTTTTGTCATTCAAAAGGGTCTTGATAACATTGCTGGTCCTGTAAAATCTTGCATAAGAGCTCGAAATGGCACGCTCCTGTTAGAAGCGTAATCAGCATCCCAGGATGCGAAGATACTAAATGCCAAAATGTTAGCCAGCTATCCAGTAAAGGTCGACGTACACAAAAGCTTGAATACATCACGCGATGTGGTAAACATCCGTGCATTGGACGGTTTTACCAGTGAGGAAATTCCAGAAAATCTTGCTCCCCAAGGTGTACCATCTGTGCATCGTGTTCAAGGAAAAGTAAATGGAGAATTTGTGCCTACCCGTAGCCTGTTTGTTACCTTTGATCGGGTAGATCTCCCATAAAGGATAATGGCAGGGTATGAATCAATTGAGGTAAGACCGTATATACTGAACCCGCTCAGATGTTATAAATGTCAGCGCTTTGGTCACACCAGTGAATTCTGAAATGACGAGTCTACCTGTGTCAACTGTGGCAACATCTCGCATGACGGAGAATGCACGTCAGTTCCAACGTGTGTTAACTGTAACGGTGAACATCCATCAAGTTTCCGTAATTATCCCCGTTTTTCAGAGGAAAAGACGGTCCAGGAGATTCAGGTTAAAGAGAAGGTCCTCCTTGGAAGCCCGGAAACTCCTGCGAATCCACTAACCCTCTGTCCCGAAGTATGGTGCCTATAGCTCAGTTGTAGCTAAATCGGTAAAAAGTCGGGAAATTGCAACTCAAACCTGCGATATAAACAGGGACACTGTTGCAGAAAAGGTTCTCCAGTCAGCTCACTTCCTAGGTCTTCGACGTCAACATCTAAGTCAGTAGCATTATCTCCTACATCTGAAACTGTAAAAAGTGCTAAAGTTAAATCGCCACCAAAGCAATCGACCTCGACCAACAAGACTGGCAAGCTAATAATATATAAAGAACCAGAAAGAACCTATTAGAGAACCGACTTCCTAAAGCAAAGCGTTATGTCTATTCCCAAAACAACAACGGGAAACAAGAGTCCAGGGAGGTCCTCTTCTGAGGATTCGTCTAGAAAGGACTCAGGTCGGCGACTTTCATCTTCGCCGGTCTCTATTTCCAATCCGTTCGAGGTACTTGAACCGACATTTTCAATTGGAAAGGGATCCTAAGGTGATACTGCCCTCACTGCCGGAAGGGCAGTGACAAAGAGGCCGGACCATCCTCCTGTAGAAGGTGTTAGCCCGACACCTAAAAAGAATAAACTGAACCGACCTCCGTAGCCTTCAAAATAGAAATAATCACAATGTATAGGTTATCCCATTATACAGAACATGGCTATTCTACAATGCAACATACGTGGAATAAGAACACATTGACCTGAGCTTGAACTCTTGCTTAACCAGAACGATCCTTAGGTCGTATGTTTGCAATAGACCAAGCTCCGTCCACAAGACAGCTTCAAAATCAAACGGTACATCCCTGTAAGGTGTGATCTATCACCGGAAGAGGGTGTACCTGCGCACGTAGGCACTATGGTGCTCATAAGAGATGATATATTCGCGGAATCAGTATCATTACAGTCAGGCATCCAGTCACTGGCTGTAAGGATTAAACTGTCACATACCATATTCACCATTTATAATATATACCTTCCTCCGAGTGACCACTTCTCGCTCACTGATTTAGAAGATCTAGTTTCTCAACTACCAACACCTTTTCTTTTGGTAGGTGATGTAAATGCCCACCATCCACTTTGGGGCTCGCTTCGGGCTTGTGCGAGAGGTACGTTAATTGCCGATTTCTTGAATAATTGTAACCTAATTCTCCTGAACATCGGAAAACCTAAATTTCTTACTGATGCTTTCAACAGTTTTTCACACCTGGATTTAGCAGTTTGTTCACCACAATTAGCATCTTCCTTACAGTGGAATATCATCTCTGATTTACATTCTAGTGACCACTTTCCATGTCTTATTAGTCTCTTGCCACAAGATACATGTTCCACACGATTACCTAGATGGCGCATAGATCAAGCCAACTGGAATCTTTACTCCCGGTTGGCTGTTTTTTATTATAACGAGCACGCCTCTGTGAATGTTTTAGTGGAGCACCTCACGAAAAATATTCTTGATGCTGCTGAGCAGTCTATTCCACGGTCGATGATCCAAACCTGTGGTCGATTTCCGGTACCTTGGTGGAAGGATGAATGCCGGAATGTCATTCGTGCTAGGAGGCGTGCTCTCAGGATTTTCCAACGTCGCCCAACACTGGATAACCTGATTAAGTATAAAAAAGATGCGTGCCAAATAAAGCCAGGTTATTAAGGATAGCAGAAAGACAAGTTTGTGGCGTCATTCAATCGACATACACCTTCATCTATCGTATGGGATAAGTTAAGGTGGGTGGACAGGAAAACGACTCATACGCCTATGGCCGGTCTTAAAACAGCTGTAGGAGATGTTATTGAAAAGTATGACGTGGCCAACACTTTTGGCAGTGCTTTCACGCAAGTGTCTAGCTCAGAGAATTACTCGCCTGAGTTTGTTCCTGTTAAGACTTAGGTGGAATCACAAGGTTTCAACTTTCGATCTAAATATCTTGAAGATTATAATCGTCTCTTCACTATGAGGGAGTTAGACCATGCACTATCACCTTCGCGAAACTCTGCACCAGGTCCTGACAGAATACACATCCAAATGTTGCAACGTCTCTCTCCTGAAGGTAAGGCCTTCCTGCTCGAGGCCTATAATCGTGTATGGGTTGACGCCACTTTTCTGGAAAAGTGGCGAGAGGCCACCATCATACCTATTTTGAAAGCTGGAAAGGACCGTTTTCTTCCATGCAGCTACCGTTCAATTTCCCTCACCAGTTGCGTTTGCAAGGTGATGTAACGCATGATCAATGGACGGTTGATATGGTGGCTGGAAACTCCCAATCTACTGACCAACACCCAGTGTGGTTTTCGACGACGTCATTCAGCAGCTGACCACATTGTGTCGATTTCGACGCAGATAATGAATGGATTCATGAAGAACTGTCAAACCGTTGGAGTATTCTTTGACCTCGAAAAGGCTTATGATACGTGTTGGTGGGCAGGAATAATACGTTCCGTATACAACTGGAACATACGTGGACACCTTCCGTTATTGATTCAGGAGTTTATGAGGGACCGCGTTTTCCGAGTAAGGGTCAACTCGGTTTTATCAATTATTTTTGTTCAAGAGAACGGAGTGCCACAGGGATCGGTGCTAAGCGTCACGCTGTTTGCGATAGTAATTAATTCCATCTCGAAGTGTATTCTCCCAGGAGTATAGTCCTGCTTATTCGTAGACGACTTTGCCATCTATTGTACTTCTCAGCGCACAACATTTTTTGGAACGCCGTCTGCAGCGGTGTTTAGACAACCTTTCAGATTGGAGCTCTAAAAACGGCTTTCGCTTCTCTGCTGAGAAGTCACTCTGCGTGAACTTCTGGCACCGCAGGAGGCGATTACCACCTTCACTGCGGTTTGGCACAGTTTTACTACCATTCGCGAATGAGACGAGATTCCTTGGGTTGACATTCGATAGAAAAATGTGTTGGTCACCACATATAGCAGAGCTGAAAGCGCACTGTAACCGTTCTCTGAATATTCTACGGATACTAAGTGGCAAATCTTGGGGAGCGTATTGGACAGTTTGGCTGCGACTTTATCGCGCACTGATCCGAGCCGAATTAGATTACGGATGCATTGTTTATTCTTCGGCAAGGCCATCTGTGCTGAGAAGATTAGACATGTCCATAATCAGGGTATTCGTGTCACTGTTGGAGCTTTTCCAACCAGTCCAGTAGCCAGCCTTTATGCTGAGTCGGCAGAACCCCCTCTGCAGTGTAGACGTGATATCCTGTTAACAAATTATGGTAGTGGGCTAAAGTGCATGTCTTCGCGTCCAACGTTCACTCCTTTTTTTATCACCGAGCTGGACGAACGTTATAGAAATATCTCAATTAGTCCACGGCCTGCAGGTGTTCTCTTCCGAGAGCTTCTTCATAAGCACGATATCGTAATGCCTAGAATGTTTCACAAGGGGGAAAGGGTGCACCCACTTTGGTTACGTACAACATCCCACATAAACTTTGGGATGACGGCATACCGAAAGTCTACCATGCCTTTTTCTAGTATCCGTAGATGTTTTTTTAAGAATTTTTGTCAAACCACAATGACCAAACTTTTATATATGCTGACGGAGGTAAGTGCACCGTTGGTGTTGGGTGTGCCTTTGTTTATGATACCGAATAATATACATTCCGTTTTCATAGTGGTACCTCCATTGTAGTGCAGAGCTGTACGCAATTTATCGAGCCATTCTGCACGTTGGCCATCGAAATTTGAGTGACTGCCTTCTATTGAGTGATTCCCTGAGTGCACTTCAGAGCCTTAGCGATTTGTACAACTACCATCCTATCGTGCAGCGTATCCAGAGTGCCCTCCACGCTTTGTATACTTTCGGGATTAATGGGGAGTGTGCATGGATTCCTAGACATATTGGCTTGCCGGGGAATGAACTGGCAGATTTTGCAGCAAAGACGGCAACCACCAAACCCTATACAAAATGTTCTTGTGTAACATCGGAAGACTTTAAGCTCTTTGTGCGCAGGAGGGCGATACTTTCGTGCTGACACGAAGAGTGGCCAGCTCTCCGCGGAAATAAGCTTAGAGTAGTGAAGGACCTTCCAACAAAACTGGGTAACTTCTTCTCGTCAATATCGATGGAGGAAGTGATTTAAGCTCGTTTGCGTATTGGCCACTGCAATTTTACACATAGTTTCCTTCTTAAGAGTGAATCCGCTCCTGTGTGTCCGCTTTGTGGAGTAGATTTGTCTGTCCGTCAAGTGTTGCTAGAGTGTGTTAATCTAGTACATATTCGGGAATCACTGCAACTGCCTGTCAGTCATGCAGAAGTTCTGGCGGACAATAATTAAGCAGTGGCTATGATTTCTAAATTGTTATCAAATAACCTTCAAATTACGGATTTAGTTGTTTTTACCCTTGTTTTTGTATTAGTTTTGAAATATTTTTTTTCTTAAATCACCAATCTGTGGCTTTTTCCATGATTACTTTTATACAATGATTTTTAGATTTATCTTTCGTTCTTATTTATAATACTTCTTGCTGTGCTTTATCTCTGGCTTTTGCCATGATTTGTTTGATAGGGCGCCGATGAACTTGTAGTTGAGCGCCCTTAAACACTAGCCATCATCATCATCATCATCATCGTCGCTCCATATGTCAGTATAGGTTCAATTGCGCCTCCGTAAATGGTTTCAAGTACTTTATTTCCCGGTCTCCAGGTAAGTTTCTTAGATTATAATGAAGCGTGTAGAAGGCGAATCGCTTTGATCTATGTGGTGGTAAAATCTGAACCTTTAATCGAAGCAAATTTGAGATATTTGAGTACATCACTTGTTCCAAATCTTTATTATTCAGATAGATGTTGATTGTCTCCTTATTTTTTCCTTAATTATTACTAAAACTTTTTATTTAGAGAAACTTATTCCAATTTTCTTTCCTTTCAATCTGAATGCAATTTTTTTCAAATCTGATTTGCAAAACTTCTAGAGTCCAGTATAATTTTTCCTTTTGTCCTGACAAATGAATCATCGGCAAATGCTATAACTTGTGTTTCCTACGTGAAATATAAATTTAGCAAAGAATTGTATTAGATACTCTAATATCCAGGGCCAAAACATGATCCTTGTGAACAACCTCCCTTAGCTTGGGATTCTGTCTTGAATTCGTTGGTAAACAGATTGTTTTTTTTTTTGTTCTTGTAAGTCTGTATAAGTTTTTTGCGCTCTGCATCTCTGTTAAGTTATTTAATACGCTGGGCCACCAGTAAGCCACAAAAGCTCCTTTGAGATCAAAACTCACTAAAATAACGTACCCAACAGACATTAAGTTATCCTCAGTAAAGGCCTTCATATCAATTATTGCGTCTATTGAGCTCTTTGAGTTTTAAATCCAAACTGTCATGCATTGCAAAGATTTCTTGGGATGAAATAATGTTCTATCCTGTTTGTCATTACCTTTTCTAGCAATTGACCGGATATATTCAACAAGTTGACTGGTCGATATGTTCTTATACTTTTCCTATCTTTTTTATCTCGCTATGTATGTATGTATGTATGTATGTATGTATGTGTGTATGTGTGTATGTGTGTATGTGTGTATGTGTGTATGTGTGTATGTGTGTATGTGTGTATGTATGTATGTATGTATGTATGTATGTATGTATGTATGTATGTATGTATGTATGTATGTATGTATGTATGTATGTATGTATGTATGTATGTATGATCACCTTTGACACAAGGCGAAAACTACTGTCTGGTTTAGAATTCGAAATTCCGTCCGATTTCACGGGATTGTTTATTTAATTTCATGCAATGCCTAAAAATTATCTCGAAGGCATCTATATATTTGTCAACGTATATCACTTAGCTCGAACATTGCCAATATGAGAAATTTAGCTACTATTAAGAATTCAAAAGTGTCAAGCTCTGTGATCGCATGGTTGAGAAATTAACAAAGTTTCGAGATTCATTGTATTAAATACATCTTGTGTATCTTATAGAACCCGTGGATTGATTATACACATTACTTCATGGCCTAGATTCAGCGAATTAACATGCTTTGCCTTTGTTTTGTACAAGACTATATTCTCAATAGTATCATCCGTAATAATTATTAACAAAGAACAAAACAAAAATACAAATCAAACGCAAGGATATTGGACAAGCGCGACCTAACCCTAAAAGAGCAAAATGGAAACGCTCAGATAACAGCCACATTACTTTTGAATTCCTATTGCGTATAGTAGGTTTTAGAATTGTTGCAATGTACAAAAAAAAAAGTAATTACCAAAGCTTATTTTTAGAAAAAGGTCATGCGTATTTGTGTATCACATGGCTGAAAAACTTAACAAAATTTTGAAATTTATTATATTAAATACATATCATTTATCCCCAGGACGCCGCGAATTTATACAAATCATATCACGGCGAGTTAAGAAATATTGCCTTGCTTTTGTTTCGCCCTTCTTGGATTTTCTTAGCTACATATGTCACTATTTCTACTACTACTACTAACACCACCACCACCATCACCACTACCACCACTGCTACTGCTACTATCACTACCACCACCACCGCCACAACTTCGACCATTACTACTACCACTACCACTATTACTACTACTGCTACTACTACTGCTAGTGCTACTCCTACTACCGCTACCACCACTACTACTACTACTACTACTACTACTACTACTACTACTACTACTACTACTACTACTACTGGCACTACTACTACTACTACTACTACTACTATTGCTACTACTACCTCTACCACCACCACTACTACTACTACTACTACTACTACTACTACTACTACTACTACTACTACTACTATTTACTACTACCTCTACCACCACCACCACTACTACTACTACCTTTACCACCACCACCACCACTACTACTACTGACACCCCTACTACTACTATTGCTACTACTACCTCTACCACCACTACCACTACTACTACTACTACTACCTCTACCACCACCACCACCACTACTACTACTACCTCTACCACCACCACGAACACCACTACTACTACCTCTACCACCACCAACACTACTACTACTACCTCTACCACTACCACCAACACTACTACTACTACTACTATTACTACTACTACTACTACTACCTCTACCACCACCACCACCAACACCACTACTACTACTAACTCTACCATCACCACCACCACTACTACTAATACAACCTCTACCACCACTACCAACACCACTATTACTACTACCTCTACCACCACCACCACCACCACTATTACTAGTACTACCTCTACCACCACCACCACCACTACTACAACTACATCTACCACCACCACTACTACTACTGCTACTACTACTACCACTATTACCACTACTGCTGCTACTACAGCCAGTGCTACTACTACCGCTACCACTACTACTACTACCTCTACCACCACCACCATCACCACCACTACTACTACCAGCACCACCACCACCACTACTACTACCTCTACCACCACCACCAACACCACTACTACTACTACCTCTACCACCACCACCAACACCACTACTACTACTACCTCTACCACCACCACCAACACTACTACTACTACTACCTCTACCACCACCAACACCACTACTACTACTACCTCTACCACCACCACCAACACCACTACTGCTACCTCTACCACCACCACCAACACCACTACTACTACTACCTCTACTACCACCACCACCACCACCAACACCACTACTACTACTACTACCTCTACCACCACCACCACCACCAACACCAATACTACTACTACCTCTACCACCACCACCAACACCACTACTACTACTACTACGTCTACCACCAACACCACTACTACTACTACCTCTACCACCCCCACCACCAACACCACTACTACTACTACTACCTCTACCACCACCACCACCACCAACACCACTACTACTACTACCTCTACCACCACCACCAACACCACTACTACTACTACCTCTACCACCACCACCACCAACACCACCACTACTACTACTACCTCTACCATCACCACCAACACCACTACTACTACCTCTACCACCACCACCAACACCACTACTACTACCTCTACCATCACCACCAACACCACTAATACTACCTCTACCACCACCACCACTACTACTACTACTAGTACTACCTCTACAACCACCACCGATACCACTACTACTACTAGTACTACCTCTACCACCACCACCACTACTACTACTAGTACTAACTCTACCACCACCACCAACACCACTACTACTACTACCTCTACCACCACCACCACCAACACCACTACTAGTACTACCTCTACCACCACCACCACCACCACCAACACCACTACTACTACTACCTCTACCACCACCACCACCAACACCACTACTAGTACTACCTCTACCACCACCACCAACACCACTACTATTACTAGTACTACCTCTACCACCAACACCACTACTACTACTACTACCTCTACCACCACCACCACCACTACTACTACTAGTACTACCTCTACCACCATTACTACTACTACCTCTACCACCACCACTACTACTACTACCTCTACCACCACCACCACCGCTATTACTACTACCTCTAACACCACCACCACTACTACTACCTCTACCACAACCACCACCACCACTACTACTACTACTACTACTACTATTACTACTGGCACCACTAATACTACTATTGCTACTACTACCTCTACCACTACTACTACTACTACTACTACTACTACCTCTACCATCACCACCACCACTACTACTACTACTACTATTACTAATACTGCTACTACTACTATTACTACTACTACCGCTAGCACCACTACTACAACTACTACTGCTACTACTGCTACTACTGCTACTGCTACTACTACTGCTGCTGCTACAGCTGCTACTACCACTATGTTGGTGGTGATGTTGGTAATGGTGGTAGTGGTGGTGGTAGTAGTAGTAGTACTAGTAGTAGTAGTAGTGGTAATAGTAGTAGTAGTTTTTTTTAAGGAGGAGAAAATCCTCATGGACCGCAGGGAAGTTGGCCCTGGTGTGTCGGACTCTTACCGGCTAAAAACCACCTCCGTCTCCTGCAGCGCTGCGGAACCGCCTCTCAGCATAGTAGTAGTAGTAGTAGTGGTAGTAGTAGTAGTAGTAGTAGTAGTTGTAGTAGTAGTAGTAGTAGTAGTAGCAGTAGTAGTAGTAGTAGTGGTAGTAGTAGTAGTAGTCGAAGAGGAGGAGGAGGAGGAATGCACTTACTCTCACTACCTTCACTATCACATGTCACTTCCAATACTGTAGTTTTTAACTGAATGTTAATATTACTTGAATTTCGGACTAGAATACATCACTGTCATCACTTTCTGTAAATTTACACTTCCTTGTTACCAATCTGGTCATGGTGACCAACAATAGAACACTCACTGTTGCGATAAACTGAACTGCATACTCGAGCTAATATCATCACTGTTGGCAGAAACTGCTGCTGATATCACCCTAAATGCCAACGCAGCTAATGAAACCAAGGGCTGTTTATTGTTCAGCTTTCTTGGTATTAGCGATAAACTGAACTGCATACTCGAGCTAATATCATCACTGTTGGCAGAAACTGCTGCTGATATCACCCTAAATGCCAACGCAGCTAATGAAACCAAGGGCTGTTTATTGTTCAGCTTTCTTGGTATTAGCGATACGAGAGTTTAGTTGTCTCAGCTGGCGCTCGCACTGTGTAAAATGTTTTGTTCTACGTGTATTTTCTTGTAATAGTGCTTATAATAAAAATAAATACTTCCCTGGCAGAGAGGGAATTCTTCTGTAACGAACCGGTAAATTATTTAATGAGAGGGGGGAAATTCCCACAGCCCGGCTTAATTTCAATCCTAATTCTAACCAAAAAGTATATGTCGAAACTTCGTCTTATAAAATTTGTTTTGTGGTTCTGTAAATACAAATGTATTATAAGAAGAAAAACAAAACTGATTATATATATAAGGCGATAAACTGGGCGTCAAACCAGACAAAGTATTGCTTCTTTTTCTTCTTTCTTCTTTCTTCTTCTGCTCCTTCTTCTTGTTCTTCTTCAGCCTCTTCTCTTTTACATGTTCATATTATTGACTTTTCTTTTTCTTTCTTTCTTAGTAGTTTTATATAATATGTTACTGAGAATAAACACGGATATATTGACGTTACTTAAGCTGGAATTACTTCTTCCCAACTGAGGTTTTCTCTGTAAATAGCGGCGAGCCACCAAAAATATTAAAATGAATAAGTCATAGCTGCATTCACAAGAAACTATTATTAAAAACTGAGGTTTGTGGTTGTTCAACCGTGCTATTGCATATTGTTTTCTCAGTTAATTTTCTTTCTTTGTAGTTTCCTGAGTTCTAATTAAGTATTTATGTAAGTGCTTTATTTCATCATTTCTAAATATGTCCGAAGAAATGCATAAGCAACCTAATGCTAAATTTGGACAGAATAAACCGTCCAAACACAGGCAAGGCCGGATATTTCAACTAGCTTTGAAAGAAACTTAATATGATTAACTTAATTGACCAAACTAATATAGACCAGAAAAGGGTTCATTTATAAGTTGGTAGCCTACGCTCTCCAGCGTGTATCTAGGTAGAAAATCAGAGAGATCTTTCTATGAATAGAACGAAATCGAAAAGTATATATTGCTTTGTTTTGGTTTTCAGTGTATTCTGTTATGGAGAATGCCACAAAAGCGTAACTAATGCATCTACAGCCTTAGTCTTCGTAAACTGAATAATATGAAAACATATTACAAATAAGTAATGCATAAAGTGAAAATGTATCAAACCCAAAATTCCAGCAGAGAAGGAATTCAGCCATTTAGAAACAGCAGTAAGGAGGGCGGAAATTAAGTCTGCTATCTTTTATATCGCTGATCTTGGGATATATTTGAGCAAATCTTGCATATGAAATTCTCATTGTTGAGATCTATCAACACAAAATTTTTGAAGTTTAGCTGTATGAACAAAAATCTGTCTGATTGGGACTTAAAAATAATCAGATAAAATTATAGCTTAAGGGGTACATCGGTTTGTAATTCAAAGGATAATCGAAGTCTCAAATGTGTTTAGACCTCTCATAAATCCAAATGATCGAAATTTGCTGTCTCAGGCACTAACTTAAGGTCATAATCGAACTAATAACTCATAGGCCCATAACTATCAGATGGTTAGTAGAAACTAGCGATGCTTGTCCAGATCTACTCACCAGGTAGAACCGAGAGGATTCCTTGTATCCCCTAATTAGCCTGCTTAAGACACTCACAACCATTGAGTATCATGCCTTTATGTTAGGCAATATACATTCCGCTTTCAACCCACGAAATAAAAACTGCAGCATCCTACCCTGTCAGACACAGTCCTACATTACGGTTCACTTAACAACTTTTTTAAGTAGTATTAATGACACATGTAGCGCAGTGCAAATTAGCAATGAGTATCTTTCACCCGGAACACCTCCCTTGCCTACATGATACGTAAGACATCGGCATCGAGCTTATTTTTCGTAACGTAATTGGTACCGCGCCAGTTGTGAAACACTGCCGCAAGATGTCATCGTATATTCTTGAACATTATTATGCATTTAGATGGCATGATTGCTAGACCGCTCGCTTTCCACCTAGATGGCCCGGGTTTAACACCAGAGGACCACGTGTGGTATTTGAAGTGGACGACTTTTCTCCGGGCCTACCAGTTTCCCCCGCCACTCATTACACCAATTGCTTCATTATCACCTTTCTTATCTTCAATTTTGCCTACATTTCCTATCATCTACCTCTTCATGTCCATACGAGGTTGTTGAGCTGATCCCCATCCCTGGATCCTCTAAATGATCCATTGTCCATCTGCTCCTCAACTGGCGTTTGACTCAGGCATTCGCTTGTAAGTCCTGAAGGTTTTAAGTCCGCCAGTTGAAGAGGGTAAGCAGGTGGAGAGGAAGAAGAAGCCTACTGGAATTCTTCACATTATTTGGAAAACAAGGGACATAAAAGTGCTTGTTTGTATAGGACATGTTATCTGTATGCTTCTAAACGTAACTGTCAGTGAAATATGAACACAGAGAACTCAAGTTTGAGATAATATTATAGTACTAATATGGAATTACCTAGGTTTCCTTGTCTAACATCCCACAGTGATCATTAGAAACAAGAAAAAAGATGCATTACCCACTTACGTGTTTAGAGCTTCAAGACTATTTAAGGGCTTATAATTAAGCCATTTCGCTCCAAGGTGCTTTTCGGTCACTTTTCTTGCTACATTAGGTATCCAAAAGCGTGCTCAGGAGTCTTGTGAGCAAAACAAGACAGATTTTGTCGTTGTCACAGTTAGGACGCCTTGAGCTATTCCGTCTTACACTGCTAAAGCGAAGCTCTTTCATATTGTTGAGCAAGAATGGTATTGTACTTGTGCAGAAATCCACTGAGAGTAGCACAAGAGAGACAAGTGAACGCTTTGGATATCAGAGCCCACCACAATCTGTTTTCCTATTAGAATATTCATTGGCGAACAACTTGTAATTGTATGAATCAGCTGCATTGCTTACCATGTACAGGTAGTTTGCTGATTGGTTCCTGGACATTGACACTGGTCCATAAAACAGTGGAGCCTGGATCTAGCCTTCTCCCTTTGGATTCAGTGAACTTAACTCTTGTATTATTTGATACAATTATGCAGTTTCAAATCGTCTGCCAAGCCCTGTGTACAGTTGAGCTTAAATTATTGTTGTACACATATTAGACTGTTGTACGTTTTCATTTCTCTACGACGTGTAACGTACCCAGTAAGTAAAGAAGGTATTGCGTTCCACCAAAAATTCGATAACAAGATTTCACACGGAATACATCTTTTGAGGACCCGTGAAAAATTAGAAACGGTACGCATGTGTGTATGTGTCTATGTGTACAGCATAATTAAAACATGATAAGTCCATTAAATTCTAAACTGATACTTAACATCCTATCAAGGAAGCGACACGAAGATTTTCAAGCTACCCGTCACACATTTTTCGAAAATTTTAATTTTCACTGTCTCAAAAATTACTCTGACAAATAAAAAAACCATTCGTATAAGATTATTTCACCTCAAATGGAATGTATATCTTGAATTTTCTGAGAGTGTGTTCTGAAGTCCTCATCATCTTGGATGAATTTTGCATTACTGTTAAACCGTAAGAAATGGACGAAGCTTGGCACACAAAAAATGTAGATCTCCTTGAAGCACACAATATAAGTTAGATACATATTGTTCTGTTCTTATACCCCTGACCATTCAAAAGGAACGGAATTTCAAGTAATCATTTAGGTACCACATTTTAAAAGATTTGACTATGACTTTAGCCTAATGTACTTCCTTTCTTTCGTTGTAGCTCCAAGGAAATAAGTAAAACGACTATATCTGCTAAAATGTACTATTAGCGCGAAGTAGATAGAAGAATAAGCTATTGTAGGAATAGTTAATTGTAAAATAGGTCTACAAAGTCATGAGAATGGAACATCTGAATTTTTCTTCCTTTCTTGTTTTCCTTTTTTTTTTTTTTTTTTTTTTTTTTTATAATGCTACTTTAATTTCAAGCATAATAGCAGAAACAGTTCATATGGAAATTCTGCTATGACTACTAAAGTTTATCACTACATGAAGGAAGATACCGATGGCTAGGTACTCCTTACTCTCCTGAGCTTTTTAAAGAGGTCCAGTAGCCATTTTTATCTGGCAGAGTACTGTTCACAGAATCTTCCCAGAAAAGCATAAAATGAAGGATTAATATTTTGGGATTCCAAAATAAAAACGTTAGCGCCCCAATAAGATAGGAGAATAATGGTTTAACGGAAGAAAGAATTGTAATTGAAGGCAGTGGAGTGAAAAACAGTGTTGAGGATAACGACACTGCTAGTGATTCCACAGAATATGAACCGATTTTAGGCATAGAAGAATTAACATATGACTGTGTTATTCAATGTGAGTTGTCGTAAAAATTGAAATGGTTACTAAGGTATTTAATTTTGTAGTCACTGTACCAATTCTCAGTAGAGATTTGAGATGTCCAGCGATTCTTGAGCGGCTAACTTCATCAGAACAGGATATTGCTACTACTGAATGTACGTGTCTCTCTCTAAAGCTTACATTTAAATGTTGGCGGATGCTATATAAAGGCACAAGAGCACCTGAGCACCCTAAATTTTGACACCTTGTGGGTTTATTGTTTGTTTCTTCTGTGAATGTTCTTAAACATAACATATATATGCGCTAATTTAAATTGCACGGCCTTTAAATTTACCACACTGTTACTCTCATCTCAACTCGATGAAACTTGGCATCAATGTCGGTAGCACATCTTGAGTTGCACACGTTTAAAATAGCCATTGCACATGCGCAGTTGATATTACGTAATTTCCCTATGAGTCAAACGATGTCACTGATTCTTAACACAGAACTTCTTGATGTCGCGCTGTGACTGTAACAGTGGGTTAATTCTACCATATTTTGGCTTTAGCAAAAGTAAGTAAGTTATTTGCTCGCGGAGCCATATATTTCAGACTATCCATATTTTGAGCTGTAATTTAATTTCCACATCACTTCGTTCTTACCTTAGATTGCTGTACTTAATAATGTCCGCAACAAACAGCCACATAATTACCCTTTCTTTCGTAAGAAATTTTATGCATAACTAGCAACGTCATTGCGGGCGTCGTCTTTGTGTTGCTGCAGTGTTTTGAGCGGCTGTATTTGTATCAAGTTGTTCGTAATCATAACTGTTATAGAGCAGATGCTATTCTCATTTCTAGAGTTATCAAATATCTAACTGTTGTATACCTACGAGCCGCTACTTAACATACATATACTTAAAACATCAACGTGCAACACTTCTGGTAGCCCTTTAATAAAGAAATATACACAGTTAACACCAATATAATTTTATTGTGGAATGCTACAGCGAGTCCACTGTTTTTTTTTTTTCTTGTGTTTAAAACAAAAGCCCCTCATTGGTGTTACAAAATTAAGGCTGGTATTTTACAAATTGTAACCTTTGCTCTGATTTCTGTTCACTGAAAATACTAGAGCATATGCACAGCAAACGCTGTTACTGTTACAACAGAATTGAACAATGATCTCAACATTTTACAGAGAAAGAAACTGAATTTTATCCTCAACATTTGGCTGGTAAGAGGACTATAACCTGTTAGACATAATTTGCAAAACCCCAAGTTAAATAACCACAAGGCATTCATGGTTCTTTTTTAGATCCATCTTTGGATGTGAACGGTTACGTGCGTTATACCTTAAGGGGAGTTTTGTTTAAGCAGCTTTAGTAAACAGATACCTACTCAAAACTTGTTATAACTACGTAAGTAACAAAAGTAGTGAGTTTTACTTTTTTGTGCATAGTTTTAAAACTTAAAGCACGAAAAATATTGAATCCTAATGATTGTGTTTACAAATAAAATAAATACTACTCATGGTGACTAGTAGTAAGAAATGTCTGTTTTCAAATCAGATGACATATGTGTTTAAAACCGTTCATGTATTAAAAGCATTTGTGATGAATCTCGCGTAGCGTAGAGGGGGAAACGGGAGGATGGGCGTGCTCTATGCATTGTGCTGTCCCGTGAATATACCGCAGGTGGGTTTTTATAGTGTTAGATGCCCGCTTTTACTACTAAGGCATCACAGGCGATGATGGAGCACCGGTGGAAAGCGATGGCAGGGGAAACCGGAGAGCCCGGAGAAATCCCGCCCTGTGTCGTTTTATCCACCACAAATCCCACTTACAGGCACCTGGGATTTAATCCGGGCTGCTCTTGTGAGAGACGAGTGATAGTAAAATACTCGCCCACGGTGAGGCTAGATGGGGTGGTAATGAGATAGAGAGGGGAGAACACACATGCGTATGAGAGAGACAGTATGAGAAATAAAAAGGTGCATGACCCCTTAAAATGTCAGTAGCATTAGATGAAAAGTGAACAGCTAGTCAAACGCATGTAACGGTACAAAAAGCAAGAACAGTGCCTCCATGCAGGAAGTTATGTACACCACACCCTCTGAACGTAAAATAATCATTCTTGGTGTAGTTGTATTCATCACTCACAAAACTGTTAACTCAGTAACTTAAGATTGAAAAAGTTATAACCAAGGAAGGAAATAGATGGCTGAAAAAAGTTTATTGTATGAACGTTTTATAGTCACAGTATCTAAAGACACGCACAAAAAACAAACAAACAAGAACGTTACCCTCATATAGTAATGAAAATATTCTAACCCCACCGCATATTTAAAATAATCATGCTATATAAGTTTTAGTTCCCTAGTCATAAAACTGTCAGTTTAATAATTTGAAAAAAGTATTGTGACGGTTAGGAAACAAAACGGTCAGAAAACAAAAGTTCAAAGGATAGACGCATGAAAGCTCTAAATTGAGCTCATCAGTTTTGAGGTTACGGTATGCCTATCAGAGAGCCATTCCGGGCGGGGTTTGGAGTAATTTATTCAAGCTCAGCGTAAAATAGCTTGGAAGAAAATGCCTTGTGAATAATACACAATAACTGGAAGCAATCAAACCACTCCAAATAGAAAAAGAGAAAAAAAAAACCTCCCTGTGAACCATACAGAGAGAAAACTAGTTTTAACTGTAACATAACAATCTTCCAAAATAAAAATTACATGTGAGTAATGCAGGAAGTAAGAATAACGGGATGCTTTCTACAGTAAGGGGAAATCTAGTTGAATGCCCCAGCCCAAGGGTAAGCAGAAAAAAATGAAAAACGGTCTGTACAAATGCTACTTAGTTTAACAATAGCTGTGATTACGCGTACGCACAGAAGAAAATAATCCCCTCTTCATGAACAACCAAGGAGGAGAAAACACTATAAATCCAAAACAGGAAGTAAGCATGTAGAATCAAAGCGGAAAAGATATGAGATAGTGAAACAGAGTGCTGTATGTAGTGGGAGTGGGGTTTAGAGGGGGCATGGGCAAGCGAATGTAGGACAATAGAAAAGAAATGGGATGTATAAAACGGATGCACACCAGAAGCACCGAACGTTTCCGTTTGTAAGACGAGTAAGAAGAAAGCAGGAAGAAATCCATGAACGGTAAATAACGATACCTATGCTTATCAAAAGCATGAAAAAATGAAGTGATTGTGTATGAATGCGAGAATATATCCTGATTCCTATCCAAAATATATTAGCTACAGGCATATTGTTCAGGAAAACTGATGTATGGATGTGAAAAAAAAATCAACAGAAAACAGTTAATTCATATTCTACATCTAGTAAACATTTAGATGCGATAACAAGCCTAGTACGTATTTGTCTAAATGAAAAGAAATGATGTAATACATACAGCTTATAAAAAAGGGTCTTTAAACCATAAAAGTATGAGCTGCTGTTTTCAAAATAGTTCCGTGCACACTTTTTTCCCTCGGTAAAAAATAGTACGTGTTTTGTATGAGTGTAAGCATACATGTTTGAACGAGGAAGTGAAAACTTATATCCTGGTTCCGTGACCTGAGTGTTGAAGAAAAGAGCAAGCTTAAATAAAACATGTCTGAAAACCTGTTATTGTTGTGTGTTGCAGAGGCTCAAATTGCTGGGGAATTAAACAACATAACATATGGTGTGAAAAAGCAACCAACCAAAAAACTGGCGGAAATGCCTCAAAACATTCCATACCGAACCCATTTGCTGAAGACTGCAAACTCAAAATACGGCGAAAGGGTCGTGCTAATCCTAGATGAATATGAAGTCTTCCTGCCAGAAAGGTTTAAGAAAACGGGCAAAGAGCATAAAGATGCAATCAACAATGGAGGATTCCAATTCTTACACCTGGGACCAGAAAAGTTGCCTTCTGGGTATAAGCAACACATACTGACTTTTTCACCAGACCAGGTGAGTAAATACAACAAATCGAGCTTACAACATGAAACTTTGGTTTAGAAGAAGCAATAATAGTAATAATGAATTGTGCTGGTTCTTTTTCAGTCCTCTCAGCAAAACAATGTGGGTTATGGCAGTCCAACACCGGCAATAAATCAAAAAGAAATCAGGGTTTTAAAAAAGTACTGCTTCTTTCAGCAATGCTCGTATTAATTAACTAATTAGTATTTAAATATTTTTGAGAAAAAAAAATGGAATGTTCAACATGTGATAAAATATCTTAATGAGACTCCACAAAACTAGTTTTAAAACAATGTAATACGTGTTAAAGCATGCTAACTACACATTTCCTACAGCGCTTTTTCAAATTCAACTTAATCATAATTAGAATTGAAAGAAGGTAACATTGGAGCAATTTGCTAAAAAGCAAGTGAATTAAACTATTCAATAGTAAATAAAAACATCTCTTAGCGACTTGTATTAGAATATGAAGATTACACTGGATAATAATTTAAATAACAATAGTAATACAATTAACAATGGTACACGCTTGTTTTTTTAAAGAAGGGTGTCAATTTGAGATAGATGATACAATTGCTCATGTGTATACCAATAACCGCATTTATTTTTTCAGAATGTGGTGAAGTGCATCGTAAGGAATATGTTTTCTAATATTAGTAATATTTCAAACAACCACATGCACAAGACTCCCAATAAGGCAGATACCAAGGCAACCAAAAGACGATCCAGCTGGAATAATATCGGAGACGACATATCGATGCCAAAGAAGACCAGAATAGAAGAGGCTAGTCGGCTACTATTGCAGAAGATATGATCTCAGCTTCATCAAAGAAAGGCAAAATAGGTGGGTGCACAGAAGCAATAGGGTATGCAACGTTGTAAAATAGAATCAGCATTCAAAAACAGGGTTTACACTAGTCACATGGAAAATACCGTGGAGATTAAAGATCCTCAAACATTTCTAGCAGTATGTAAATCGCTATTTTTTTTTTAGTTTTGCTTTTTTGGTGTTCAACTTCCTTTATTACCATGGCACCGCAGGCGATGGCACTGGTGATATATGGAACGAAGATATCACACCGGTGGAATGCGATGCCGGGAGAAACCGGACAATCGAGAAAAAATCAGGCGCGTTGTCCAACACATATCTCAGAAGCAGTCGCTAGGAATTGAACCCGAGCCTAATGATCGCTGCTTCGGAATGAACCTTAAAGTAATTGGTTTCAATATATGTTTAAGTTGGGCAGTGTCCGTGCCGAACGACTACTGCAAACACAGCGCAGCACCGTGAAATCTAAACTTCAAGCTAATTTCACAAGGGATTAAAACAAAATGAAGAAGTAAACTATCTGAGAAAAAGAGAAGGCTACCAGACGAAAAGGTACCGCTTAAGAAAAACTACCAATCGCTAGAACTCCACAACACTTGTTTCATATGCAGAAAAATTTCACTCTGATTGGAGAACAATATCTAAAATTGGCTGCAAAATAATGTCTCTTATCAAACCCAATACCTGCCGTCTATACATATATTTCAATGCTCATGCCAGGTACTAACAATCATTAACAATGACACTCCCCAGAATGCAACACGTGAAACTAAAACTGCTTTTCAATATCTGACAAATACACAAATTTACACACATATATATATAACAAGAGAAAATACAGCCCTATAACAGGAGTAAAAACTCTAAATCAAATTTGCTCAGATCATTGACTTCAAACCCCCCTGGGGCCTACTACGGTAAGTACAGGTTCGGCGCACCCGGGATCCCAAGACACCTTGACTCCTTCAGTGGGCAACCTCTAAGTGGTGAGGGAAACAGTAGTTCAAAATGCCCACCCACGTGTAGGCCGAGCTTGGAGACCCCGGTCGGTGGAAAGGAGTTTCCTGGTTGATTGAGGGTAGCGTACCTGAGCCTGGGCTTTTGATTTTCAGTAACTGGGGAGGGTGCGCAATTTAATACACCACTTTGGTTTCTGCTTCGCCTAAACGGAAGGCTAGTGACTAACCCACCCCTAGTCAATCGGCCAGGACTAGGTATTATACCGAAATCCAGGGTGAGAGGGACGGCGAGCCTGCTATATTCCCTGTGTAGCCCTGTCACCCCAGAGGGATGACCCCTTGTTGGTCTCCGTGGTGGGTGGGGATCACTGGGGGATGAAACTACACAATTATTTCATGTCAACCAAAAATAAACCAAAAGCCACTTTAGTGTTCGGAAAAGAAGTAGTTGAGTCCAGTGGTCTTCGCAACTTGGTAATTCGGAGAACAGAGGAAGGTAAGACATTTTCGTCGGTTGGCCCATTTTTCATTCAAAAGGGCCTAGATAAGATAGCTGGTGCAGTGAAGTCTTGCGTGCGCTCTAGAAATGGCACGCTCCTGATTGAGGCAACATCAGCTGCCCAGGCAAGCAAACCTCTTAGAGCCAGCATCATGGGCAGTTAACCAGTTAAGATCGAGATGCACAAGATACTGAACTCCTCTCGCGGCGTTGTCACCACCCGCGCCCTGAACGGCTTGTTCAACGAGGAGATTCAGGAGAATTTTTCGGCGCAAGGAATAACTGCTGTGTAACGGGTTCAGTGGCGAGTTAATGGTGAACTCGTGCCTACCAGTACCATGTTCCTTACCTTTGATCGGGTAGATTTACCCCAAGGGATTAAGGCAGGGTACGAAGCCATCGAAGTAAGGCCCTATGAACCCTCTCCGGTGCTACAAGTGCCAGCGTTTTGGGCACACCAGTGAGTATTGCCGTGGTCAGTCTACCTGTGTCAAATGTGGAGACGAAATGCACGAAAGCAGTTGCACGCAAACTCCATCTTACGTCAACTGCAATGGTGAACACTCATCCGGGACTGCCCCGTTATGCAGAGGAGAGAGCCATCCAGGGGATACGGGTGAAAGAGGAGGTGTCCTTCTCTGAAGCCCGTAAGCTCCTGCGCATCCGCACACCCTATGTCCCGCGATCCGGCTCTTATAGCTCTGTTTTAGCTAAGCCGGCGGCCAAGCGGGAAATTGCAACACAAACCTGGGATATTAACGGGGCCCTCTTTGCAGAAAAGATTATCTTTGCGCGACCTCTACCGAAGAATTCCACAACTGCGTCTACGTCGCCATCAACAACTGCCAAAACCGCCAATATCAAGCATAGTTCCGCCCGATTGTCACCAACTTTCGACCTCTGGCACTAAGACCGGCAAAACCGCAGCACCTGCGAAGCATTTCAAGACCAGTTATGTTAGAACTGACTTCCTCAAAGAACATGTCGAATCTGCACCAAAACCATTTAAGAGCAGTAAATGTCCACGCCACCCTACACGGAGATCCTCTTCGGAAGGATCTTCTGGAAGGAGCTCCGATCGGCGACAACCATCTTCGTCGATCAGTACTTCCAATAGGTTCGAGACTCTCGAACCTAAATTTTCTATTGGAAAAGGGCCCTTCCCGATAGAAGAGATGGAACAGGAGGATGCTGCCCCCTCTACCAAACGAACAGTCTGCAAGTGGCAGGATGAAATGAGTGTTAGTCCGACACGGAAGAAAAACAAATTAAACCGAACAGCACAGCCGAATATGCAGAAACGCCTTTCTATATAGATCTTATCCCATAATATACATGTCTATCCTACAGTGGAATACACGTGGAATAAGACCACATCAACCAGGGCTTGAACTGTTGCTGCAGCAGACTCAGCCTTTGGTCGTGTGTTTACAAGAGACCAAGCTCCGACCTCAAGACAACTTTACAATCAGGCAGTACTCCTCTGTACGGTGTGATTTATTACCGGCGGAGGGTATTCCTGCACATGGGGTTACAAAGGTGCTTAGCAGAGATGACATCTTTGCAGAATCTGTACCCGTACAATCCGACATACAATCCGTCGATGAGAAAATTAAGGTATCATCGATTAGCTTCACCATTTGTAATATATATCTTCCTCCATTTGCTGACCACTCGCGCCCTGATTTAGAAGATCTTGTTTCCCAGCTACCATTTCCCTTTTTGTTGGCAGGGGACGTGAGTGCCCACCACCTACCCTTCGGGCTTGTGCGATAGGTCGGCTAATTGCAGATTTCTTGGACGCTAAGAATTTCGCTCTCCTGAACACCGGAGAGCCAACCTTCCTTTCTGACGCCTTTCATAGTTTCTCACACCTTGATATAGCGATTTGTTCCCCACAATTAGCGGTCTCGTTATCCTGGAATATCATCTCTGATTTACACTCTAGTAACCACTTTCCATATGTTCCACTCATTTACCTAGATGGCGCTTAGATCATGCCAACTGGGAACTGTATTCCCGGTTGGCTGAATTTAACTCCAATGAGCACGACTCTGTGAACTATTTGGTCAACCATCTCACAGAGAAGATTCTTTCCGCTGCTGAGGAATCCATTTCGCGTTCGACTGACCAAACCCGTCACTTTCCACTACCTTGGTGGACTGATGACAGCCGGAATGATATTCGTGCTCGCAGACGTGCTCTCATGGCCTTCCAACGTTGCTCTACACTAGATAATCTAATACAATATAAAAAGCTGCGTGCCAAATCTAGACAAATCATTACGGATAGGAAGAAGATATCCTGGAGTAAATTTGTAGCATCTTTTAACCGACATACTTCTCGCTCTGTCGTATGGGATAAGTTAAGACGTGTTGCCGGAAAATAGACTCAAATGCCCATCGCCGGTCTCAAAACACCCGCCGGAGATATTGTTAATACGTTTGGTGTGGCGAACACCTTAGGCAGTGCATTAGCTGAGGTGTCTAGCTCAGACAATTATTCCCCTGCCTTTCTTACAGTTAAGACTCAGGTGGAATCTCAAGAATTCTCCTTTCGTTCTGGAAACCTTGAAGATTATAATCGCCTTTTCACCATGGCAGAGCTAGACAATGCACTTTCATTTTCGTGGCACTCTTCACCAGGACCAGATGGTCTCCATGTCCAAATGCTGCAACATCTCCGTCCTGATTGTAAGGCTTTCCTACTCGAGGTCTATAAACGTGACTGGGTTGACGCCACTTTTCCAGACAAATGGCAAGAGGCCACCATCATACCCATTCCTAAACCTGGAAAGCACTGCCATCTTCCTTCCAGTTACCGTCCTATTTCCCTCACCAGCTGCGTATGCAAGGTGATGGAACGTATGCTCAATGGACGGTTGGTGTGATGACTGGAATCCCACAACCTTCTGACCAACATCCAATGTGGATTTAGTCGACGTCGTTCAGCAACTGACAACCTTGTCTCGCTGTCAGCTCAGACCTTGGAGTGGTTTCTGAAGAACAGCTCAACAGTTGGAATATTTTTTGACCTCGAGAAGACTTATGATACGTGGTGGCGGGGAGGGATTTTGCGCTCCCTCCACAGCTGGAACATGCGTGGACGCCTACCGTCGTTCATTTAGGAGTTTATGCGGGACCGGGCCTTCCGAGTTAGGGTCGGCTCAGTTTTTCTAACTATTTTATTCAAGAGAACGAAGTGGCGCAGGGCTCGGTAATCAGCGTGACGCTTTTGCTATAGCGATGAATTCCATTTGGCACTGTGTTCCCCCAGGTGAATATATATTTCGGTTACTTTGTCTGCAATTGATTTTAGTTCATTAATAAATTTTGATTAGCGTTTTTCTCCCTGAAAAGTTTGAAATTTGAGAACCAGTCATCATACTAACAAACCATTTTTATATCTATTGATGCCGCTTCAGGTGTATGTATTGATCTTGTCCAACTGCTACTACAGATGGCTAACATGAATGACATTTTGTAAGTATCGATTCAAATACAGCGTGTCACAGAATTAGAGCGCACAACTTGGCAGAAATATAAAGGGGTTCAAGATAAACATTTTGAGATAGGGAACCTATGGGCTAAGGGTTCTAAATTCTTTGCTACATTATAAAATGTGTTTGGGGCTAGCACGTCAGTGATCAAACCTGAGTAGACCGTGACGTGAACACACGGATTTCGGAGATTGTCGACATGATCGCATTATTTAACGCTATGGTAAGCTTGTGGGCATTCGGTAAACATGTTAAGGAAGTTGAAGGTTTAAGCCTCCACAAATACCCATTATTTTTGTTGTTGCCTTCTCTGTTTGTATTTTATAATCAGCCACAACAATTTTGCTGCGTTACTCAATATGATTTATTCGTACAGAAAAACGAAGTAAAAGTAATGTACTTTAGCATGTAGGTGCAACAGAGAACGTTTCAATAATATTTGCATTTAAAACTTGAAGAGGTACACTTCCTCATACCCCTTGGAGGAGTTTCTAAACTACCGTGTATCATAGATTGATATGTTATGTACGTGCTTCATTACAATGGTGGGCGCAGTTCACAATTCACTAAACAATGGTATTATCGTGTCAAATGAACTTCAAATGAAATAAAAATAGGTAAAACAAACACCTACATCAAACTAATTAAGAACTATGAATTCAATCATTTCATATTTACATGACAAGCTATTAGAAAGAAATTTCGAGAAAAAATGTAATATCCAAAGCGCAAAATATAACAGGTAAGCAGAGGAACTGTTCAATGTGACAACCTGAAACATTCTTGCAGAAGTTGCACATACGAAGAAATGAACCTCGCACCCTGTCAAAAATTCCAGGAGTATTGTGAGCCTCACCACAAACTGCTAAAGTTCGTGACAGTAATTGTTCATCTGATTAAACGAGCATCTGATAAGCGAAGATCTTAAGCATGTGTAATGGGAGCTCAGAAGTTAGATATCAGATTAGCTTAGGATGTTAGGCTGTGTGATCTCCGTTTCATACCTCGTTGAATGAATTTGCATAGATTTTTTGACAATATTGATCACTGCGTAGATAACTTCTGACTTTTGAAGGTAGCTTGTACTGGAAGGTCTATCGTCTTGGTTTCAGAAATATAAAATACATGTATTATTGCTGTACAACTTGTGTGCCTCTTTGAGAAAAACAGGAAAATTTCAAATTTAAAGAATGGTAACTCAGAGAGCGGTGCGAAATTCATATCATGAGATTCGATGACCAGGGCTATACCGACTCACCCACCAGTGAGTTGGAGCTACCGATCTCGCTAAATACATATGATCTGAAATCTACCGAAATGCTATCAGCAGCATACACACCCTGAAAGAACAGGCAATTTTGCCAAAGTTGTGTGTCCAATGGATTGTACACCAATACTGCATTCATTAATCTACAGGCATACAAATGAGGTATTCTGAATATTAGGACATAGACGTGCACATGTTTTTATAAAGAGGTCGTTATTTTATGATCCAGAAAATATGCCAAAACCTTAACATTTTGCAAAAGGGACAATAGGTACTTTATCTCAAACTGTTTATCTAGGTTTCCTCTAAAAACTTGAGAATTTGTGCGGCTGAATTCTGGGACAACCTATATATATGTATATATATATATGCACAAAACCTGCAATCTAAATGGAAAGCTTCCAAATTTCATTCCGGTGGTAATCAATTTATGATTCACATTTTCTGGAGAATCAGTTTGCTTACGACCAAGAACCTTTAAGTTGCATATAGCAAACTATATATCGTTCAGTAAGAAATATACGTTTGATGGAAAACTTATATATTTCAGACTTCTGAACAGTTATAAACTGTTGGATATGTTTACCAACCTAGCAGATATATTGTGTCCTGAGGATTTTAAAATTATAACCATAGCGTACCAAAATCCTCAACATAAGTAACTAATGGGACACAAAGCGTTTTCCGTATGCATATTTGGATTGTGTAGAGCAATTAGAATGTGCCTGATGTTGCACAATTTGAAGAGTTATACAAGACGAGTATACACATGAGCAGACTGTACGGAAGGCTTTCAATTTTAAAAAATATTTTTAAATACAAGGATCTATATCTTAGAGCTGATATATTATTACTGACAGATATTTTCGGAAACTTGAGGGAATTATGTCTAAATTTGTATTAACCAGATCCGTATTGCACTATACCTGGGCCTACTACGGTAGGTATGAGTTTGGCGAACCAGGGGGTTCCCGAG
This sequence comes from Hymenopus coronatus, assembly GCA_030762935.1. Lineage (NCBI taxonomy): Eukaryota > Metazoa > Arthropoda > Insecta > Mantodea > Hymenopodidae > Hymenopus > Hymenopus coronatus. Next base: position 169,535,313 of record CM060900.1, read on the forward strand.
CCACTCATCGCCACTTCACCCTACCCGTCGCATGCTATGTTGTCACGACTTTTGTATTGCATTGCTTTCTTTCGTTTGTTCACTGTATCACCATCTTTCTCTCAGGGGTCCCAAGCCACTCGCCACATCTTCGTTCCCCCTCCCCATTTGTTGCTGCCACGCTCTTTACCATCGTTTTCGTATGTTTCATATTTATTTTCCTCTTGTTGGATAAGTCTTTATTGCCATTCTCTCTTGTCACAATTGACAATCTCTACTCATTGACTCTCTCCTCCGACTCAGCCGTTTGACGTATGTCCTGTCACTGTGCGTAAGACACAAACAACATCTACTTTGGGTAATGTAATTCACCGACATATATCCTTCCTACATTTGCTGTCATAACCATACCCATTCATGTAGCTATCAATTACCTTCCTCTTTTAGATTTATATACATATATTAAGTTATCTATTTAGGATTATTAGCACCTAATTCACCAACAGGTATCTATCCTAGCTCCGTGGTCCTTTCTCACGCTTTCTGCGTAGACCCCGACTTGTGTGATCTTCGGAGGACTCTTGAATGAAAGTTGAGTGAACCCTTCTCACTGCTTCTCTTTGTAAGTCCAAGTGCGTAGCTCATACCATAAGTCATGTACATCCACGTAGTCCTTTTCTAGGCCCGCTTTCCTCAGATGTCTCCTTGACTGGAAATTGCAATGTAATCAACCACAAGTCTCCTGAAACTTGCTGCCCCTGTAGGGCCAGCGGACGAATAGTGGAGGGCCAGAGGCGGTTATGCATATGCTAGGGACCTAAAGTTGCACTTGCCGATGGAAAAGGTTGACATTGAGAATCCGTAGTGATGGTTGAAGGGTAACCTTTCTGATGTATTCTCAGAGTTCACGCTCAGAGGAGTTCCCTGCGCCGGCACAGACCGGGAGGTTATGGTGTCTTATCTTTCTTCACCTCCCTGATGGTAAACTGACGCCGACAGTTCCGGACGGGGTCCTCTAATCCTGGCTGCTCCGCGCACTTCTTTGTCGTCAAAAAGTGGGGCTCTCTCTGGCGCGGCTCCTCAGCCCCAAATTGACGAACTTGCGAATGAAGGCAGCTTCTTCCCCAACTCCCGCTTCTAACAAGAAGCGCTGCCTCGATAGTCCTTTGTACCTTGCCGCAATTTTTGGCATTCCTAAAAAACCACGGTTTCTGGCCATGAGCTGTTCAGAGGAGGGCAAGTCCACACATATTGTTAGATCATGTCGATTAACCCGCTCTCTTGATACACTGGTTGGTCCACTCCGTACGGTAACCCGACAAGGTAACGGCACCCTACTTCAGGAGGCGAAGACTGATAAGCAGATCGACTTGCTGATGTCCATCAAAGCTATAGTTGTTATTTCTGTGACCGTTAACACACATCCAGCTTTGCATTTGTGAAAACGTGTGTTCACCCTCGTGGTGTTTACTAACGAGACCGATGAGGACCTGAAATTCTTCTTGAACTGGAGGGCGTGCTTGATATTTACCGCGTGAAATTCAAGCAGAAGGAACAGTTGGTCCCCGTTTCCTCTCTCATTTTGACATTTGATAAACCGTCCTTACCTGAGCATATTTTCATTGGCTTTTTTTAACCTCCGTGTACGCTCGTATATCCCCAATGCCATGCGGTGCTTCAAGTGTCAGGAGTTTGGTCACACATCCCAACATTGTCGCTCTGAGTACGCATTTTGCATGTTATGCGGTGAGAAGGCTCATGACTCAATTGCTTGTAGTACTCCACTCTACTGTGTTAACCGTGATGGTGCCCATGCCACCAATTTTAAAGACTGTTCTAAGTGGAAAATCGAAAGGAAGATACAAACTCTTCGGATCACCGAAAAGTTAGCTTTCTCCGAGGCCCGTCAATAGTGTAAGTTTCAACATCCTGTTGAGCTTACACATCATTATGCTACAGTTACCGCCACCCTGACTCCAGCTTCTGAATTCTGAGCCCGGTGTTCCGTTACTGCACCTTAGTCATCCTACTAAGCCCCAAACCCGCTGCTTACACTGTCAGACAAGTGACCACCTGACTTTATCCTCTTTCGATACTCTATCGCCGACACTCAAGAGTATCATACCTATTAAGTATAAGCAGGGTGTAGCAAGTTCCAGCTCCACTGTGCCTGTAAATCTGCCATTTACCAGTGGCTCTTTGGAATAAAGGACGCGGTGGTCGTTAGACATCGCTCTCTCCTGCTTCCAGTGCTTAAATCAGCAAAGTCAACCAACCACCGGATATCCTCCGACAGTGATGCTAAATCTTCGTCGATGAAGGTGATGACGGGGGACTCCGGTTATCCGTCTGCGAAGCACCACTCCCGTTTAAAACTCAAACGCTGACTATGAGTTTTCTCTCCTGGAATCTCAATGGTTATGATTCCCGTATTGAGAAGTTGCAGCTTCTTATCTTCCGGAACACTCCATCTTCTTATCTATCTCCAGGAAACGCGCCTTTCAGAACAACAGCCACAGTGTTCATGTATACAAAACCTATCACAGTGACCTTACTGATGGGCTCCGCACTATCGGTGACGTTGCTATACTGGTGAAAAATTCCATCTTCTCTGGGCAAGTTAATCTTTTTACTACCCTTCAGTCTGTTAGTGTTGAACCCCTCTTTCCTAACATAACCCTCACAATATGCAACACGTATCTATCGCCTGGTATGCATATCTCTAACACTGACCTTGGTGTTCTGCTGTCTCCCTACTCCATGTAAGGTAGTTAGAGATTTTAAGACCCACAGTTCTATTTGGGATTCTCGTTCGCACCTGTTCTAGAGGAACATTGATTGAGCGGTTACTAGACTTGCACAACGTAGTTTTAATAAATTCAGGAGATTCCACACACCTTTGTCTCTCCTCTAGTTTGTTTTCAGCTCTTGAATTAGTGTTCTCTATTCCCTCTGTTGTACCTTCCCTTGAATGGCGCGTCCTCCAGGAACTTTATGACAGTGATCACTTTCCCATACTTCTTTATTTTTTAGCATCACCTCTGCCCGTTTTCTCTCTCTCTTTCTCCCCTCCAAAGTGGCGTTTTTCGAAAGCTGATTGGACTGTGTTTCGACAGTCCACCCGTCTTTCTGACGAGTGCTTTTCCAATGACCACTAATTTTACTGACGCTGTCCTCTCAGCCGCTTGCTCTTCTATTCCACAGTCCTCTGGGGGCATTAGCAGGCCATCCGTGTCATGGTGGAATATATTGCTTGCGGGAAAACCGTTTGTGCCCGAAAAACTGCCATGCAGCACCTTAAGCGTCATCCTACGATGGCAAATTTTATTACGTACAAGAAACCAGAATCTCGTGCACCGAGAACCATTCGGGAAAGTAAAGTCACCTCTTGGAATACTTAAATTTCCTCCATCTCGTCCAACACGCCTTCCTCTGAAGTTTGGCGGAAGGTGCGCAAAATTAAGCGTCGTTCATCACCTCCGGCTGTCAGTGGGTTGTTGTTCAACGGCTCCGATGTCTCACTACCAGCTTCAGTTGCCGAATTTCTTGCCTCTCAGTATGAGACATCTTGAGTTCTGGAAATTACATCCCGGAATTTCTGACTTATAAAACACTATAGGAACGGTGAACACTTGGTTTTTCCTCTCGTTCCAGTAAGATTTACCACGGGACCTTTACTTTGCCAGAGCTTCAGGCAGCACTCAGGTCCACTAGAGATTGTGCCCCTTGATCCGATAGAATTCACAATGTCATGCTGCACCACCTTGCACAGTGTGCTCTAGTTTTTCTTCAAGGACTCTACAATAAAATTTGGACCGACGACACTCTTCCGACTTCATGGTGTGAGGCCCTTGTAATCCCTATTTCCAAGAAAGGGAAGGTTCGCTCTCTACCCTCTAATTATCACCCCATTTCCCTGCAGCCTATGTAAACTGCTAGAGCGAATGCTATACCGTCCTAGAACAACGCAAACTATTATATGATATTCAGTGTGAGTTTCGAGCACACCGCTCGACGTCGGACCATCTCGTTTCTTTGGTCACTGCCATTCCCCAGTCCTTTGCGCTAGGCCAGCACTTAGTGGCTGTTTTCTTTGATATCGACAAGGATTTTGACACATTTTGGAGGCAAAGAATCCTGCGCATATTACATTCTTGGGGTTTCAGGGGAGCATTCTCCTTGTTTCTCCAAGACTTCCTCTGGGTACGGTATTTTCGAGATTAAACTGGGAACTGCATTGCCGAGGAGACACACACTTGAAAATCGTGTTTCGTAGGGCTCCGTTTAATTTCCATTCTATTTTGATTGCCATTAACAGCATTGTGGACAACGTTCATCTACCAGTCCGCGCCTGCCTGCATATTGATGACTTCGCTATTTACTGCTCATCTGCTAGCATTCCGGTCATCGAGGGATAGTTACAGTTAGTTTTGACCAGTCTTTCTGCCGGGATTGATCACAGCGGCTTTCCAAGACCTAACGTGTTCACTTCTGTAGGAAGCGCAACTTACAAGCTGATCCACCTATATCTCTTGGGAGTAACTTGTTTACTTTTGTCCCCACTACCAAACTTCTTGATCTTTTCTTCGATCGGACCCTTACTTGGACGCCTCATGTCTCGCATCTGCGGAAACGGTGTACCTCGTCGCTGAATTTGTTTCGGGTTTTGAGTGGAACACAATGGGGAGCTAGGAAAAGGTGTCTTCTCCGCCTGCATCTCTCTCTTGTTCGTTCCATTTTGGATTATGGGAGTGTCGTTTATGGCTCTGCAGCACGTACAACGCTCAAGCCTTTGGACTCTGTTCACCATACTGGCATTCGCCTTTGTACTGAAGCATATCTCAGCTGCCGAATAGAAGCGTTGCTAACTGAGGCCGGCGAACGTTCTCTTTCTCTACGCCGAGAAACTCCACTGGCCAAACATGTCACCAAGCCTAGTGCCTTGATTGACCATCCTACGCGCCGCGGGCTTAAACCTCTTTGTGCCTCTTTGTATGCAGATCGTCCCTCCCTCGCCCTTTAGGTATACGTTTTCGCTCTCTGTTTGATAGCCTCGGTGTGACCCTACCTCAGACACTGCCCTTAGTGCGCTGCACATCCATACCCTTCAAACGTCTTCGCCCAGTCATGAACTTCAAACTCTCCACTTTCAATAGACATGATACCCCTCCTTTCGTTTACCGGTTCTCTTTTGAACAGCTCAAATCTTCATAGCAACAGTTTCATCTCATATACACAGACAGTTGCTCTAGTGTCACTTCAGTGCACTATTTATTTCATACTGCCCGTGACACGCAGTGCTACAAACTTCATTCTTTAACAGTGTGTTTACGGCCGAGCTGACAGCGATTCACCAGGCTCTGCGATTATACAGTCTTCTTCTGACAATCGATGTCATCTGCACAGATAGCCTCAGTGCTTTACAATCTATCTCTGCTTTGTATTCTAACCATCCGCTTGTACATCGAGTGGAGTTATTAATCCACTGGTCGTTACAACGCCGTTATGCAGTTGTATACTGTGTTGGGTAGTAGGCCACGTAGGCATATCAGGAAATGAAGTTGCAGATAGAGCCGCAAAGAATACAATGATGAAAAGTCATATTGATATTTCCCAGGTGCCACCTCAGGAAATGCAGCATTGTCTTAGCGTCAACTAAACTCCCGATGGCAATGGATTGGGCCACAACCTTTTATGAGCTAAGCGAAATTAAGCACACTATAAGTCCATGGAAAACCTTCTGCCGCAAGCAAGATCCGCCGAGAGGACGTTATTCTTTTCCTCATCACATTCGTCACACTCACTTGGCGCACAGACATCTCCTCCAAGGTACGGATCAACCACCGTGTTCCCATTGTGCGCTCCCCATCACTGTGAAACATACTCTCTTCTATTGCCACAATTTCACTGCTAGTCGTAGTAAAACCTAATTCTCTCCTACGCTCAGCGTCATTTAATCCGATGATGATACCATTGCACGTCCAATTTTATTCCTACGCGAAAGTGGATTTTATAGTTTTATCTGATTTCACATTGCCTCGTCTTTTAGTTTCTCGCTGTTGTAGTTGCCCCTGACTGCTGGCCATCTCCTCACGAGGCAGCTGTACTTCTTATCTGTTTTTAATGCACTTCTATTTATGGGCGCTAATAACCCCAGCAGTTGACGCGCCCTAAAATTGCTACTCTGCTAGTACTACTACTACTACTACGATTACTACGACTACTACTACGATTACTACGACCACTACGACTACGACGATTTCGACGACTACTACTACGACTACTACTACTACTACTACTACCACCACTACTACTACTACTACTACTACTACTACTACTACTACTACTACTACTACTACTACTACTACTACTACTACTACTACTACTACTACTACTACTACTACTACTACTACTACTACGACTACTACTACTACTACTACTACCACCACTACTACTACTACTACTACTACTACTACTACTACTACTACCACTACTACTACTACTACTACTACTACTACTACTACTACTACCACTACTACTACTACTACTACTACTACTACTACTACTACTACTACTACTACTACTACTACTACGACTACTACTACTACTACTACTACCACCACTACTACTACTACTACTACTACTACTACTACTACTACTACTACTACTACTACTACTACTACTACTACTACTACTACTACTACTACTACTACTACTACTACTACCACCACCACCGAAAGTTAACCATCGAAGAAATAAATACAACCGACTTCTTAAACATTTCAACAGAGATGTGGATGCCGGTTACGTCCTCGAAGTTGTCATCACGTATCCGGCAGAAGTACATGACGAACACAATGATTTACCATTGTGCCCAAAGGGTGAGATACCGCCATATGATAAAAAAAAAACCTCTCGCAATACAGATAAGGCAAACTGTGTATTAGAGGAAATTCACATGTTTAAGCCTAACTGCATTGGACATGCAATTCTTATCATTTCGAAAAATGTAATAAATGCTTGTTATTATAATGTTCTGAAGACCAATCTGCACAACCTAAATTTATTTGATACAGACACGAAAGCATTTCTGTTTCAAACTAATAGCGACATATATGAATTCATAAAAACTAACATTCAATATTTCGACACATCGAATTACCGCTCCGATAACGTGCATAACATCCATTGGTGAATAAGAACTTAGTAGGTTTAATTAAAGATGAACTCTCAGGTGTCTAATGATCAAATATTCAGGGTTAAGATCCAAATTATATGCATTCCGCTATAATGGTCAGCTTGTTAAGAAATCAAAAGGTGTAACGAAAACAGCAATGTCTAACTTCTGACAATTGCTTATCGTATCTCAATGATATCAAAGCAGCACACTACGAGAAACAAACAACTTACAAGAGTTATAAACACGAACTTCCCAGTGTAAAAATGAACAAAGTTGTACTTAGAGGTTTTGATACAAAACCTTTAATGCTTGTAAAATCACATCCAGCTTTAGCTTAGGGTAATCATTCTATTATTACACATTATGTTACTTCTGAGAATGACTGATAATTGTTGCCAAAGAGAAAATCAAATGTGAAGTGTTGAAAAAATGTCAGTAAATCCTTTTATGTACTTTCGCATTGATTCTGCTTTTGATTTAAATATCAGACATAAAAAAACATTGGATGTAAAAACATTCGTGTATGATAATTTATGTAAAGTGTTTTTCAAACGTTGTGTGACCAACTGACTAAGAACTAAAAAAAAAGAATTCTGGCAAAGAAGAGTACTGCTAGCTATATATTATCTTAAGCTCCTGCTTAAAAATATTTAAGTAGGTAAGTCTGAAATTTTTTGTATCCCCTACATTTTTAGGTAACAAAGTATGTAAGGGATAGGACTGCATTGTTGAACATATTTGCTATAAACACTACATTTGTATATAACTGTGCATGCCCTGATTCATGACTCAACCGTGGTCGAGTGTTTAGAAAACTCGCCTCTCACCCAGAAGTCCCAGATTCAATCCCAGGGAACCGCTTGTGGGGCTTGCAGCGGGCAAAGCGGCGCAGGGTTAGGATTTTCTCCGGAATCTCCGGTTTCCCCCGCCATCTGATTCCACCGGTGCTCCGACTTCATTCCATGTATCATCAGTGTCTTCGCCTAAGGTGCCGAAGTAGTAAAAGTGGGTGTTAAACACCTTCAAAAATTTTTATTATTCATGCTGTGTACTATATCGAGGATCTAAATGGAATTTACAGCACAACCAAAAGCTAACATTATACACACTTGTGTCATATGTTATCATTTTGCTTAGAACTGGGTAAATCAAAGATTTCGTTTTGTGGCTAAAAATGTGAAGTATTTTAAATTTAGGGCGATTATTTGTACTGCACAGCTAAACATCGTGCTCTAAAAAAACACATCAAGCTGCCTTGACACACATATGCAATACGCAAAAACATTAAATCTTGTTTTAGACAAATGTGTTGTATTGGGATGATTACTGGTACTGCAGACTTGAAATTCTTCTCCAATAATCTGCCTTGACACTCATTTGCAACATGAAAACAGAAAAAAATCAAAATTTCTTACAACTAATATAAGAATTTATTGAAACCATTTTCCTCCGAGAACACAAATAATTCTTACCTATGTGTTTTCTGACAAATAAAAACTGTGAGTTGATGTTACAAGTTTTAAAGTAACATGAACTGTATTGGGGACATATATTTGCACTGCTCAAAACTACATTCCACAGAGAAAAATATTAAGCTTGGAATAGGATAGGAAATTGTTATAGAAAAGAGAAAACAAGCAATTTCATTGAAACTGTTTTTTTCAGTTGTATAACTGAAATCATATTCTAACAACACATTGATATTCATACGCAATATAAGAATACTGAAATTCTTAATTATTGCTTCTGTGAAAAATGTAGAAAATAATTATTCTGGGAAAAAATGAAAGGTACTTTAAACCTTGGGGGTGCTGTTAGTGCATTTACTAAGCTCTAACTCATGTTGTTCAATCTATTATACAGATACTGTAATTTTTCATTTTTTTCCATCAACAAAAAATGAATCAAACATTGTTATTTTGTTTAATATTTTTATTGATTTTAATATACTCTCTCCTGAAACGCCTACCTCCCACTTTGAACGAACACATTGACTTATGTACATCATGCAATTGAAATAAATGTCTTTCAATATAGGACATTAGTCTCCCCAGTCCGGTTAGTGCATCACTGTCCAGATTTATGCGAGTATAATCGCCGGGCATAACAATGCCCACTACACGCCCATCCTACTGTTTCCCCGTCTGCGCTACGCGGCTTCACCACTGAATGCTGTAATATGTGGGCGCTTTTAAACACATATGATATTTATAAAAATATCTGGCACTTCATGTTAACCAGTTAAATTAGCCCTGCAATATGGACAAGCATTATAGAGATATCACAGAATTAATACTTTTGTTAATGGGCTGCTTCTTCAACAACTAGAAATAGGGACCAGAAACAGATGAAGGGGACCCTGCACCTCACCTCATGTTGGTTATTGCAATTTAGGGAGCAATTTGGGAGGGAGAGATGAGGTGACAATAAATCCCTGGCGGCGGGAACCAGAGACGACGGCACTGAGGCAGGGTCTCCGCGGTTTCCAGATTGAAGAAGCGAGGTGGCCGAACAGGCAAACCAGGGACCCCTCTAACACACAGGAACCAACGCCCCCATCAGGGGCGTACTCATCCGGGCAACCAGCCGAAGTTGGGGACGGAGAGTCACAATGATCATTCTTTACCCTGCCACGCCGCACAGAGCACCATGGCCGAAACTTCCACCTATGAAAGAAACTAGCGGAACCAAGAATGAATGAAATGAAAATGGAAACAATATGGAGGAACAAGATATTCGGAGGATGAAATAAACCTACCCAGCATTTGCCTGGTGACCCAGGGAAACTCCGAAGAAACAATCGGTCAAGTATGCCGGCCACGGGGACTGGTCCCGCAACCTCCCGAATCCTGGCGACGGACGAAACCTTCTGAGCCACCCCGCTTGGTTATTTGACAATTACAATAGCACTTATCTTCCGCAACATATACCCCATTGTTACTGGTGTAACTCACAGCTCATTGTTCATTCAGAATTCTTCGTTTGACTCTATGTTTAACAGCTGAATACGAAAATTGAATCCAGAATTTGTTTAGAGGCTTTATATTTATCCCCTGGCCTCACCTTGTAACAGTTGTCTATTACAAGAATACTACAAAGGCTGCTGTATCTTCAAGGTTTCTAGTATTTCCTTGCAACAACTTTAATCCATTTGTCTAAAACATTAGATGTGAAATATGGAAACTTACATAAGCATTAAAATTATATAAAACTGCTGAGTGCGGGTTAAGATTTATCGTATGTCAATAGTTCATTATTTAAAGGTCCTATTAACACATGTGAAGCATATGGCATTACAGTATACAGATTCTGTGGTATTTATATCGCTGTGAAACGTAAAGTGTGTCCTCAGACTTTCGGGTGTTAATACAAACATTCAGCACAATGTGGATATGTATCACCATGAACTGATTTCTAGTTCCACTAAACCACCCTACCATATACCACACAATGGAGCTTACACGTCTAATGTAGTGGCTTCTGCATGGACGACGGCTGGATTTCATTCGTAAAGACTGTGTATAGCTCTCTCTCTCTCTCTCACTCTCACTCTCTCCAGTATATACTTTACCTTCATGGTTATCATATGTCATGTATTGTTCTGCAATCCTTACAAGATATGTAGGTATTATGCACGCACTTTTCTTGGACGCTCAGCTCCACTCATCATTCGGTAGATTTAGCGCAACTTTGGAAGCAGAGCACAGCGACATAATTGAGACATGGATTGTGGTATACATCATATCTAGTGCCTTCAATGCTAAGATTTCATTCTGTCTGTAGATCATAGAGTTCATGCACATGCACGCGCGCTATGTTTTGCTTAATAATTCAGCTAGTTCGCGGCAAATTAGTTAACCTGTTCAGCACAGTGGCTGAGGGCCTCAAAGAAAGAAACTTTCTTTGAAATATAAAATAATATACACTAACAAGAATTTCTTACTACAACAACGTGATTACACCAGCAATCTATACCTCATACATGCATACCAGTATAATCACGGAATCTCATCCGCTCCTAACTAAGGATAGGACTGCTCTGAACAAAAAATACAAGGGGGTGTTAGTATACCTGCCATCAGATATGGAGGCAGTGACAGAGAAGCATTTCGTTTCATCTCCAGGCTAACGCATTAACAAAGGTGGTTTCTCTCTCATTGTGGCAAGAAAAACATCCTGACAGATAACTGCCATCCGCCCCAATTCCACAACCATGAGATAAAAACTGACAACTTTCAACCTAAAGCGTACTTTCATGTGTCATTGCAAAATACATCTTAAACTTAAAAGCATACCAGTTTCGCAGCTTTACTGATAACTCCTATATTGAATAACTATGTACGTATAATCTGCTTTATGCTTACAAAGGTACTCAAATCTTTAATAAGGAAGACTATAACTTATTTAAATAAACGAATATATCTTTGCGATGAATTTTTATATTAAACTAATACAAATACAAATATTCATCTAAAACTTAGTCTTATATATTATTAATTTACGTGAACATGAACAGCACTATTACCCTAAGTACAAATCAAAAATTAAAAACTATAATTTTGCTCAAATTGAAAATGTATTACTAGTTTTCAGTGCTAAACCTATCTACATAGTCATATTTTTCATTTAAGATATTTTGAGAAACCTTCACAACAACAAAAGGTGGCACTAAATACCAAAAAAGACCAAAAAGAAGTTCACAATTTTGTTCGAATTCAAAATGTATTACTAATTATTAGTGCAGTACCTAACTATATAATCTTATTTTGTATTTAAATTCTTTTCAGAGACCGTCACAACAACAAAAAGTCAATAGTACCAAAAAATTAAAAGCTCTAGAATTTTGCTCAAATTTAAAATGTATTACTAGTTTTCAGTGCAGAAGCTAATTACATGATCATGTTTCTTATTTAAAACATTTTTCAAAAATCTTCTCGACAGATAAACACTAAGATGAAACAAAAATAAAACACTTTACAATTTTGCTCAAATTCAAAATATATTACCTGTTTTCAATGCAGAACCTAACTACATAAATGTTTTTGATTTAAGATATTACAAGACACGCACAACCAAACATAAGCAAGTTAACAACAGAGCAATGTATCAATCCTAATCTAATCGAACCACAGCTGACATGACAAATCATTCTAACACAATTTAACCTTATCTAGTCTAGTCTAAGCTGGGCTAACCTAAACTGACTTAATCTAAACAACCTATGCGATACTAACCGAGCCCTAACATGAGCATATTAGACGGATAGGGCTTAAAAATAAACGCAGCTTCTAAGGACTTCCAGTCAGCCAATCAAGTTTTTATGGTGCCACGTGACAAAACTTTTCCCCACTTACTTCCCACTGGAAATAAAATATCAAAAGTGGAGGAGGAATAACGGTTAGCTACAGAGTTCCGTGACGTCATCTTTAGTACATTAAAAGCATATAAAATAGAAGGATATGGAAATACGTTTCCGTTTCATATAGTATACCAGTGAGGCATTCAAACTGACATATCTACAAACTTCACTTCTAATCAGACCTACAATCAGTAAAACGTAAGGTATTGTATTCAATTTTTTATTTAATAGACATATTTTATTAATGATTAACATTTTAGATTCCGAGAATAAATGCACATTAGTTGTATTATCAGAAATAGCTATAGACAAAACTGTTTGAGCAAATACAAGCTGGAAGCAATAGAGAACAAACCAAATTAAATAAATATAGCATCACCCAAGGCAAAAAAAAAAAAAAAAAAAATACGATGCAAGACGCAGAAGGATGGCATTACAAAAAAGCAAAACAATGCAAGCCGCAAAGTGATCAATGATCGAATGACCTTCACCAAGCAAATGGATACAAACATCACAGTGCAAGAATAAGAACTCGGTTGGACAACCGTCTATGTGCAGAAGCAAAGCGGACAAGATGGTTGTATGAAAACAGACATAGATTGTTTCACATTCAAATGTAGATTCGACATATACATACACACACTAGAAGCGTTATCTAATTTCGACGCTAATACAAGAAATGCTCAGATTGAAAGCATATAGCAACATTGAAATAGTACGATCTGATTAATTCTTATATTCCCGTACTTTAGACGAAAGCATATCACACCAATTCTTGAGATATAAGGTTATAATCTGCATGCTATTTGATTGAAACAACTTTCAAAGATGTTTATGAAAATGTCTCTCTTTAAATGAACAGATTACTAATGCCTCTAATTATTTCAAACTAATTAGATCTATGAACATATTTATATGAGACTACAAAATTCGGCTAAAAACTGTAATTTCACAATGTTTTGTTAATAAATAGCATTAAGAATTGACAGAAGTTTTAATATTTTCAGCTATATATCATCAATCTCAGTCTTTTCAGTCTATCTAAAATATAAGACTTATGCTACCATGATACATGGTGAGATGAAGCGAATAGCATTCAGCATCAGTTATTCAAAGAATTGAAAACATACTGTCTTAAAGGAATTATTCATGAAAACAAGAGTAAAGCAAAACATCTATAAAAACAGCGCCCAATTCAAGAAAACACATTCAAAAAATCGTTTAACCTAACCTATACTAACCTAAACCACACCTGTTGATCCTAACCTAAACATCTCACCATATCTTAGGAGAATAATCATCATCAGACCAATCATTAATTAATTAGGTCGCTTAATTAAATATGCCAATTAATTACGTACCATAATAATATTTTCACTACAATGCAGAAATGGATATTGCTGAATATAAGAAACACAAATTACAATATATGAATCATTTTGAACATTTGACATTTTTCAATCTATGACACCAGAATCATTCAAATCCTGTATAATCAAGGAAGTTTCTTTGAACGATCCCTTTTGTATGCTCCTTGCGAGTACACTAACAGTCGTAGCTGATTTTAATAGAGGATTGGCATGATCATAAATTGATGACCTAAATGTTTTATTCTCGCTACTGCTACTGTCAAGACACTTTAATTCACAAACATTGTCATTGTTATATTCAGATGATGTGATGACATCACTTTCATTCAAGAGACACTTAGTTTCTCTTGAATTCAGAATAGCGGTTAATCGTAAGTCATTGCTTGAATCAGATGTATCATGTCGCTCATGTAGCATTAGAATGTCATGTCACATCATAATCTAATCTCTCATTATCACACAATCCGCAGACGAGTAATGGATGCAGTACACTGAGCATACCTCTTCTTTATGTTCATAGAGCTATAAAAATTAAGTTTATCATATGATTTATGCAAGTATCTCCCATAATATTTTCGCATATTTAGTAGCACCCTAGTACCGACATGAACTCTCGATGGCTAACTAATATCTGAGGTAAAATATCAAGAAATGTTTACATTTATACATAATATTCTCAGTTTTCTAATCAACACAAACACCAATGTAAATGAGACTAAAGTAATCCTATTTATCTGATCAAATAAAAAAGTTAAGTACAAATCAAAATCATAGGGGTTCTAGCCCCAAATTATATTTAAAAAAATTTAACACTGTTAATTTAACAAATTCAGCGAAGCCTATCCTAAACCTCACAGTGAACATATAGCACTCAATCACAGTAAGCTCTGATGGCAAAGACTCCTTTATGGATACATTAATAATGACACAAAATGACTACTTCTCTTCATCTTCCAATATAATTTACATCTTGAAGAATCCATAATATGATTACATGATGTCCAAAATCAGTCGCCCTAATCGAGAAAATACATTGACTGCTAATGTCTAGTGCGCATATGAATTGAGAATATACATAAAATAGATTAAGTGTTAGATGAAAGTTTGTATTTGTATTAGTATGAAACAAAAGTTCATCGCAAAGATGTATTCGTGTATGAAGATAAGATAAAGTCTTGTTTATTAAATATTTGAGCATTTTTGTAAGCGTATAGTAACTTATGCATATTAGTTATTCAATATAGGGGTAAAAATTAACCTTTGAAACTTGTATGCTTTTACGTTTAAGATATATTTTTAAATGGCACATGAAAGTACGCTTTTGGTTGAAACCGGACAGCTTTTATCTCATGATTTTGGAATTCGGGTGGATGGCGGTTTTCTGTCCCAATATTTTTCTTGCTACAAGGAGAGAGAAACCACCGTTGTTAATGGTTTAGCTTGGAGGTGCAATGGAATGCTGGTCTATCGCTGCCTCCCTATTTGATGACTGGGATACTAACCCTCTCTTTGTATTTTTGTTCAGAGCAGTGCTGACCTTGGTCAGAACCGGACACGTTATAAGTTAAATTCCGTGGTTATTCTTGTGTGCATAATTGAGGTATAGATTGCTGGTGTATTGTAGTAAGAAATTCTTGTTAGTGTATATTATTTTATATTTCGCATAAATTGCAAAAGTGGAGCTCGTAGTTTTTTTTTTTTTTTTTTTGCCAGTGATATTAAGAGGTGGATTCCAAAGAACGCTAAGTCATTTTTTTTAAAACTTCCAGATTTTGGATGACAAAGAATGTTTAATTACCGTTCTACAGAGTTCTTGTACTGCCATTCGTGAAAACGAGCTAAGTCTCCTGTAAAATAAATGACGAAATATAAAATTCTTTCCAAAGAGCGTTAAGTCAGTGGGATGTTTATTCCGAACAGCTCAGTCTGCGCATGTGCAGTACTATACGGCTGATCAGTATTCATTGCATAACCTCATACGTTGAGTCAATGTGTTTTAGTTTGTTAATGTTGTGACCGTTTGTCATTTAATAATGTGTGATAGCAGTTGCCTGGAAGAATATAATAAAAGGGCTACTGTGTCAAGTAGAGGAGGAAAGAGAGCTAGGGATGAAGAAAGCTGGGACAAAAGTGCTCGGAACAGTTCATCTTCTAAAAGTAAGCCTGTTATTCATTGTAAATATAACCTCAAATATGACTGCTTAGCTGCTTCTTTAATAGAAGAAGATATTACTGATTTTTTCAATAAGATTCATAAATGTAAATCTCAAGCAGCCCAAGATAATTTTTTAATAAAATGAATTTATAGTTTTGAGCCTACAACAAAACAGCATGGAAAGGAAAATCCTAGATGCCGTAGTGTTGCGTTTTGTTTCATTCGAAAGACTAATGGGCATATTGTTCGAGACTATGCAAAAACGTTTTGCTCCATAACACAGGTTGGGCGAAAGAGGCTATTCAATTTAAGTAAATATCTCAGGGAACACGACCAGTCTAGTCCAGAACACAAAGGGGAGAGTAGAATCCCTGAAAATGATAATAATATTACCACATCAATAGTAAATTTAATTTCCAGATCCAAATGTAGAGAGAGAGAGAGAGTCATTAAGGGCGGTATGAAAGTATAAGGGGTTTCTTGACCCCTGAACTCAGTGTTAAAAAGCTGCGGCGTACATGGAAAACTGATGCAAATTCTAATGGCCTAAAAGTTTCTTCGTACTCTAATTTTTTTAAATTATTTAACCTCCGACTTAACCTAGACTTTGGAGACCCAAAAACAGACATTTGTTTATTTTGTGAAGAATGTAAACCGACTATGAAATCAAAAACAGATTTCAAGATTAAGCTTGAAACCATGAACAAACTTAGATTACACAAACCGCGGGCCGAAAACTATTTTTAAATTAGTAAGAGCCAATGTTCCTGATGCTGTTTCTGTATATTTTGTAATGCAACAGAATCAACCGTTATCAAAGTTGTCTATTGGGAAGTCTACTATACACGACAAATTTGGATGTTTAATTTGACTTTTGTTATTCATGGGTCTACTCAAGATAAGGGAAATGCGTATATTTACACTTGGATCGAAAACCAATCACCCAGATATTCCAACTAAGTTTGTTCTGCACTAATGGACCTCATTAAAGTTCAAGAAAACAGGTATCAACAACATCCTCACAAACCAAGCCAACTAAGGTTGTTTCCGGATGCGTGCTCCGGCCAGATTAAGAACCGAACTATTATAGGCAGTTCATTAATGTTCGAAGGCTTTCACGGCCGGTGTTACAATCACTTATAGAAAACAAAACCGGGCTTATTGGCCGTGGTCCACTGGGTTTCACCCCTTGTTCTCCAGACGTTTCGCCTGCGTCTGCGGCAAGCATCTTCAATGGCGTATACATCTCCGTGGCCTCTCAGAGTCTTTGACAGCATGGAACAAGAGTTCCGAAAAAAAGAAGTTATTGAAAGCCCAAAATACTTGGAAATTTATTGAGAATATGGTATTGTAAAACTGTTGGGAAAAGATTGTGATGTATTTGGTTATAAGTTGTGGGCAATCAACAGTCTAAAAGCATTTCCTATCCTAATACGGAAGCAAAGAACTTTAGTATTTTCCAAAAGCAAACAAAAACTAGGTAGCACACCAGGTTCTAGTGGTTTACCCTGGCTAGCCTCCAACTGGACATTTCAAGAGCGATTGTCCACGAAAATGTGGTATTGTTCAAACCCCCAGGGAGGCTGAATAGTCGGCATAAACTGTTTTAAATTCTGAGTGCGGATTCCCTGTGCTACGACGTTCCAATGTGAAATCTGCCTCCTTACCCGGTAGAAACTCTATTGGTCCAGATGTTGGTATGAAAGAGGCTGTTTTAGTGGCGGAGTCATCTTTGTACAAACCGGATTTGGGTCGCTCATCCACGCTTGTTGAGTTGCAATTACTCCACCATAGTGTACATCTGCTGCCCCCGTTGGTCTCCAGGAAACTGTTTTTTGTTTCTGTGGAAAAGATTGCTTCTGCTGCGTGTGATAACTTATCTCGGTTTTGTGAGTAAGTGATTTATAATTTGGAGGCTTTCGAAAGTCTTATCAACTGATGAGGAGATTTTCTCTGCAAAGGAACACCATTTTACTGATTTTAGTGTAACAGTAAGGAACAATCGCCACCCCCACATGGTCTAGTAAGCGAGGTAAGGGTGCTGATTGACATGCACAACGTAAGCTGCAGCGAGTTGATGAAAAATGTGTGAGCTTCATGTTGCACCCAATCAGCAGCCATCATCTGGAGATGTGGCGAATTTTGTTGATCATTTCTCACAAGAGGCAATTTTTGCCGCGCCTATTGCTCCAATTACTATAACCCTTTCTGGTAGCTGGAAATGATGATATGGACGCCGACCCACTGGACGGAGGCGAGATTGTATCATTTGAGATCCTTTCTGGCAGTAACGTCGAAAATGCCACCCCCTACATAGAGGGGCGTTCCCGATACTCGTGGCTTAGTGGTTCTTGAGTTGTAATGCTTCTTTTATTTGGTTGGGTATTACATTTTTTCTGGAGTGTTTTAGAGGGCACCATTTTCTGAGAGCTTTGTTTATGTTTGGTTTCCATTGATACCTCAAAAATTTTCATTGCTACCATAAAATGTTATGTAATACAAAATTTGGTTATTAAAAAGTTCATTACTTACCATGATATTGATATTGTATTTTTACAGGTCAAAATCCTTAGTTTCTCAAAGCTCTTTAAATATTCGATTTACGTAATATCGCCACTGAAACGCTCGGAACAGCGATTCTGACGAAAGCTAGCATTGCTCTTCAATCGGTTGGGAAGCTTCCATCATGGAGAGGTGTTAGTGGTATCTTTAAAAGGCATCTGTTTATTAATATCTATGCTCCGGCAGGTAGTGCTAAGCGACGAGAACGGATTTTTTTTTTCACACGGAAATGTTCTATCTGTTACGTAGCCTTTCGGAACTATATAGTTTTGGTGGTGATTTTGTGTGTTAAATGCTGGTGATTGTGCTGGTGCTTACTAGCATTAACGTCTCAGTCGAGAATGACTAATGTCTAGATCACATTAAATCCCACGCACACACATACACACGGTGTACCAGAATTTAACCACAAAATAGGGAGGATTGAAGAGGGACCCTAGATAAGCTCTTTGAGATAGAGAACCCATTGTCCGTAATGTCAAATATCTAAGTTATGGCATGTTTTCTGAATCGCACATCAGTGGTCATAATTCAAAAGAACGTGGCCGTTTGTGGCCTATTTTCATTCAGAATGCCTCATTTGTATGCCAGTAGTCGAAGGAATGCTGTATTGGTGCACAATCAATACGAAACTTAAAGCAATTGGACTTACAGTTTTGGAAAAATGTCCCGTTCTTTGAGAGAGTGCACGCCACTAATAATAGCTTGGTTGATTTCAGATCATATGAAGTTAGCTAGAGCAGTCAGCTATAACACACATGATTTTCATTTTGCAGCTCTTTTTTTGTTGTTGTTGTTTTTCTTAAAGAGGTATAAAATTTGACCAGCACTATTAACTTAGTTTATATTTTGAAGTCAAGACGATAAACCCTCCAGGGCACATTACTTTCAAACGACTGAATGAAATCTAAGTGCTGATTAATATTCAATGCAGTAATTGTCAAGGCACCTAGATATATTATTTTATTATGGAGATGGCTGTTGATTTTGCATTTCATTTTAGGTTCCTTTGACTAAACAATGATATTGTTTTGCAAATTGTGGGCTGTGCCTACAAGTATAATGTGTAGGACGAGTACATAACCCGTCAATATGTGATTGCGCTGTATTTTAGAAACCTCTTCAAGAGGCACGGAGAAGTGTACCCCTTCAGGTTATTGAAAGGTCCTCCGTTGCACCTTGATGCTTATCGTACATTCAGTTTATTTTATTTGTGAGTACGAATAAATTATATTGACTAACGGAGGAAAATATGAGCTGCTCATTTACAATTCAAACAAAGAAGACAATATAAAAAAAGCTACCTAGAGACTTGAATCTCCAACTTCCTTAACATTTTAACCCGATGCCCCCCCCCCCACACACAAACACTAACCATACTGTCTATATCGATGTTCTCCGAAATTCGACACGACTCTGGCAATTTGATCAGTGGCGTGATAAACCTTCATACATTTTATGCTGTAGGAAGCAATTTATAACCCATAGTCATAGCCATACCTATTTGAGTACAGTTATCAGCGTATTAATATTTAAATGTATATATTTGCAAGACAAATTTCATCATTCCAGATGGTGAGGTTTTATAACAGAAAGACGCTAGACTGCAGTGTAGTAAACAGAATATGTAACAAGCTCTTAACGCAGTGACTAATAGCGTAGTACTCGTTCTAGGAGCTGCACGTCTATTTCTGGGACCATACACAAGTTTATACATAAAAGCGTAATCAAAACAGAGGGAGCTATGAGGTCAAACTTCTAGTAGTTCTAATGGGTGCCTATATGTGTTTAGTAGCTGTATGGAAAAATTCTAGCGCAAAGAGTCAAACATCTCTCAGCCAGAGGTTTTTGCGTAACTCCAAAATAATTGTGCGTTGCAGCATATTTCTATGCTACCAAATGTGGCGTAAAAACTACCTCTTCTTGGTCTGAAAATAAAATAGCTGGTATTATTACTTAGCCTTTTGTAAGAGGAACACCGGAAGCTCTTTCCAAGGCTAGAGCTGCTGGGGTTAATAAAGAAGCTATAAGTGCCCATCAAAAGTTGCTTGGCCAAATTCTAGATAAGTTTAGCTTGTTCAAGCAACCAACATATATTTACAACATGGATGAAAGTAACTTACCCTGGAGTAATAGAACGCCAAAATTGTGGCAGAAAAAGGTGAATGATTATCCTAACAAGCGTTGAACGACGGGAAAATTTGACAGCAGTGTAACGCTGCAAAGCATCTGGTAACTTCATTCCACCACTAGTGATATTTAAAGGAGTTCGACAAGGACCTAAGCTGCTTGACTATTGTTTGTATGAATGATAGCGGTTATATTAATTAGTATATATATATATATATATATTAAATTTCTTGAACATTTTCTATAACATCGTCGTCCAGGAAGAGCACTTTTGATTGCAGATGGCCAAACTGTCACTTTTCTCTTTCCTCTATAGAGTTATGCCAACAGAAGAAAATTGAAATGCTCTGCTTACCTCCTCATGCAATCCATGTGCTACAACCGCTTGACCTTAAGGGCTTCAAGTCACTTAAAGCTACCTATCACAAAGAAGCTACAGATGCATAGACACTCCGGATCCTCGATCTCCAAGTTTCAGTTTTGTTCCTTATTCACATAGTTGCGCAATCGCACTGCGTCAATTGTATCGGTAGTTAAAGGTTTCTCTTGTATTTTGGATCCATCCTTAAAAACCACTGACCCCAAAATTAGGGTTCCACCTTCCGAAACGTACGAAGTAACTAAAGAGATTTAATCTCATTGCCTTCTACGGGTTCTAGCACTCATCCTGACGTTCATTCTCTTCCCTCCACACTCCAAGAGACTATGTTGTTCAGTTTAATCCAGCGGCCCAGCAAATACTTCCAAGTCCGCAAAAAGTGGTGAGGAGAGCTCTTTGGCCTATCCGAACCAAGAAAGCTTTACATTCAACTTCACCTGAAAATATTGCCTCTATTAAAGCAAAAAGTGAACAGCAGTTGGGTAAATGTTCCTCGAAAATCAAGAGGCCTGCAACAAAATCTCAACTAGCAGAGAGTTACTAAACAGAAACCAATACGAATGTGCGAGCAACGCAATTATTGGTGCAACTGTAGAGGCTCGGTGCAAGTGAAGAAGAGTTAGCTGCAATCTAGGAGATAAAAAAGACGATATCCGTGGATTTCGTTCAGTCAGCTTTTATTCAGATATTATATCCTCAAAGAAGGGGTACAATCCCAACATTGCCAAACCTGATTTCACGAATGTACCTAATCCAGCACTGGTGAAGAAACTAGTTCTGAATTTAAAGTAAAAATGCTGTCTTCGATCATCACTAACGTAATTCTCTGCTTCGACTTTCACAGGTACAGCCATGGGCATTTAATACATGGAAATGTCTTTCCATTTAAGAATGGAAACGGCATGCTCCATCTCCTTTCCTTCTAACCATGTATATTTTAAGGCAAGAATAGATACAACTACAACTATAAGTTTTCTATCTGTCATGGCAGTAGCAAACTCCTCTCTACAACTTCCACTAAAACCTTTGCCAAAGACTTGCAGTAGACCAAGAAGATGCCTATGGCTATACCTGGCCGTTCACCATGGCCGCGCTCGCCAAAGCGTCTCGCTTTGGTGTTTCGCGGCGTAGGGGATCGTGGGTTCGAGACCCGCCTTGGGCATGGGTGTTATATGTTTGTGTGTGTGTAAAAGGTAAAACAGAAATTCAGTAAACATACAGTAATCAAAGTAAACACATTAGGTAAATAAAAGTAGGGTATACAGCGCCGGAGTCCCGATCAGACTCCGGAACTGTATTTAAAAAAAAAAAAAGCGGACATTTGCTTTTATCTAAAGCTCCTTCAGCAGGCACTTGATCGTGGGCAATAAGTAGGCTACATACATATTCTTTTTCGGCCTGCAGTATATTCAAGGCCACTGCTACAGGCTTCATAACCTGAAATGAAGTAATCTCAATAAAACTTAAAGATATCTATACATAGACCATAGTCAAGGTATCTATGTAGGGTGGAAGATATTTGATGCACCATACGTTAAGACAATGTTCTATATGATCAGTGTAACAAATAATTCCATTGCAATGTTACTCGCTAAGATATGGTTTACGGGGATAAAAATATATATTTCTACTACAACTTTAGAGCGGCCTAGCATGTCAGTGACTCAGACTGAAGAGTTGATTGTTGCAGTAAAGAAAGCGTATCATTTTCGGAACAAATTCTACCTCATGTACTTTTCTCGTAAGTGTAGTAATTTAATCAGAAATTAAGTTTGAAATGTTACATTAAACCTTGTTTTTCAGATCAGTTTGACTACGCAGCAAGGCAGTATCCGTTTTAGCATCAGACACATAAAGAAGGGATGCAACATGAATAGGAGTCACTGCAAACAAGTGTCGCTGATATTACCAACAAAAGAGTAATTTATCTCAATTATAGATATACAGCTTTCCATAGTTTATTCCTTCAGAAATGAAAATTCGCTGGTCGAAACCGTGAGCACCCAAATTGTAATGATGCTTAACAGAATCTTCCAATGTGGGGCTCTGATTTGAATGCAACTGATTCATATATAGCACGACAAGAATACTTTCCAATGCCAAAAAAGAACGTTGAATAAATATATATTTAGCAAGAGCTAAATGTTTAGAAGATGTTTTACATTTCAAGTGTATCCAACACATCAATGAAACTTTAATTTACACACAGTAAACCTGGCCTAACTTAGTCTCATTGCCGATTAATCAGGTTTAATTGTCTTTAAATTAACTCATGCGCAAACCCTAACCTAACCATTCCTCCCCTTGTCAATTTTTCATGTGTCATTGAATTAATATACACATTAAGCCTAACCCCGCATATGTTGTAAAATTTAAATTATATGTTTGTTAGTGACGCTGTCAATTACCAGGACCATATCAACGCCGCTGGTGTGCCGGAAATATGTCAAAACAGCATTGATGGGCTCAGAGAAAACCGTAACGGTGGCAGAATTGCATGTTCAACATGGAGGGAGAAGGTGGCCGACTTGTTTAGGGACCACAATAGTGCATTATTTCGGGTAAATGTCTTATCGCTCCCGGCTGTAGTCCCGAATATTTTCCTATCTGATTCTATCCCCAACCCTTGCCTACACAAGGCTAGTGTAAGAACCTTAATTTGCAATGTAAATACGTTTGTGGAATCTGCGCACTTTAACATCTTTAACACACTTGTCAAGTCCTACCGCAATAGACTGTGCCAACTAGAAAAAGAGCTACACGTGGTTACTGATGGTTTGCAAAATGAAAAATTAATTATGAAATATAAATCTCACAGGCAAATGAGTTAGGACTATGGAGTTCGCCACTTGTTAACAAACACGTGTGCTACTAGCCACAACAATGTGCCTACCGTTAAACTGGACGTGGTGCTCCATGCCGATTTCAAAATTTTCTTCGGCCCCAAACAGTTTGCACCTAACACTCATGTTGCCTTTATTGTGAGGGAAAGCTATTTCAAAATAATTGTTCAAATAATGGAATGGAAATTTGCTAAACTTGTCTCCACGTGCTTCTTCCTTTTCCGAACCATCGAGCAATCTGTTCATATTATAGAGCTCTTATTCAATACGATCACCTGCAGAAACTGTAAGAAAGTGAACAAAGAGAATGTCCAGTTACAATTTATACGTGCGGCAGCAGGTGCGTAGTGACCACGCAAACATTCCAATGTTGCCAAACTCAACGATGCATATATCTATTGTACGCATTGACGATCGATTACTTAGAATATAACGATACTGCAATGTAACGCTTATAGTTTTAATTTAAAAAGTAAATTACCAGTAAAAATGACACATTTTAAAAAGTAACTATCACAAGTAAACATTACCTAAAGAGTATCAGTTTACTCAAATACATCCCATCCCCAAAATGATACATAAAAGTCAAGGAGGCATTACAGGTAGTCGAAAATACCTTTACAAATGTATCGAACGGTGAACTCAAAGTGATAATTAAAGAAATCAGAAAAAAGAAACAAGGGAATCATTAAATCATCCCAAGATCGCAATCGCTGACGAGAAGCAAATACAAGTGTTGCCCAACTCTCTGACCGCTAGGGATTGATATGGCTGAAGCTCTCTCTTACTCGGAAAAGACTTGCTAACAAACTCAGCCTGCAATACAATATCTCCAAGGTTAGTAGTAGTACGCTATGCGCACTGACCCTACGGAAGATCTATCGTGGTTATCACCCCCAGCAGAAAGGGATGAAGAAAAGGAAACACAGGAGTCTACAGGACGTCGGCAAACAAGCCATAGAGACGCTTGGAAGTCCCTAAGAATTCCTGGCTCGAGGTCCCGTCTCACCACTGGAGCTATTCAGAGGTGATCAACAACCCGTTAGACAAGTAACCCTCTAGTGTCCACGGGAGTACTTTTTCCTTTGAGCAAGCACCATCGCCATCTTACGGCACCGCCGTACCCTATGAAATGTAGAAGCACACCTGAAACATTAGAAGGACTGAAGGAGAAATGACCGAAAAGAACTCGCTAAGGATGAAAACCACCCCAGAATTTGCCAAGTGAAAGTTACGAAAATTCCAAGTTCAAAGTGTGAAGTTGACGGGAATTGAGGCCGGGACCTCCCAAATGCGAGTCTCAAACGTTACCTCGGAGACATATCACTGAATATCTTCACGCTAATTTTAGTAATTGCATTCAAATTAAGGAATTTGTGAAATGTCACCCAGAAACGGGAATTCTAATTGTAAGAAAGTTCAGGAAACGTTTCCAGGAGCGCAGTACTACAACCAGTATATGTAATATGAATGTCTAGGAATTTAATACATAAAATCAAATAAACATGGAAGTGAAGAATAAATTATTGATTATGTTGTAGTTGACACACTAATGAATTACCAAAATATGATTTAAAAAGTGTAAGTTTATTCTTAAACTGGAAGAAATCGTGATAAACTTTATTTTTCAGATTTCAAATAAGATTACATATCGTTTTCAGAGCTAACACGTCATAGAGTGGTTTACATTAAATAAATGATTAAATAATTTTGTTATGGAAATTCTTAAAATGACATTATACTATACGTTATGGCATACCCTTTGCATAGAAACAAAGGTTTAAAATTATGTAAGCTCCAACGGTACAAATGAAATGCCAAGCTGTACATTAGAATGTTGAACAATGTTTAATAACCGAAACCTATTATTGATGCCTCTTCACGCTGGGTGTATGTAGGCAGCAATTTTGAATGTTGAATCAGATTTTAAAAATTCAGCCAGGACTAGAAATACAAGGGAACGGAGATGTGAAAATCTTTGGGCACACATGTATGATTAACGAAATCTTTCACTAAATTATGGTGTTTTTCTGCTTGTGCCACATTTCCAACAAAATTGATTTTCATAATTATTGAGCACTTCTTAAGACAACGTACGTAATGCCCTGAAATTCGAGAGGAACCAATCCCTAGCGCTTGCCAAAGTGTGACCAGATGGACAGTGCAGCATCCATTAACTTATCTATTGAAAAATAAACTCTAAGAAATAGACACTGAGAAAGACATTTTAGAAATTGTCTCAATATTATGCAAGGAGACACAACAGCCTTACTTTTGGGTGTTTTATGGTTCTGGTTTGTAGCTTTAAGTTATTGCCCAGGCAGTTTAAATTGTGGAAATTAAAATGTTGCTTCTACAATCTTATTCTTTACATTCAATAGAGCATGGGCTAGTATTTCTCTTATGTGGAGAAACAATATATCTTAAATGTCACATCCAAACACTTGTAAGTGAAAAGTAATTACACTGAATTGTGTAACAATGTGTATTTTCTTTGTGTCGGTGAAAAGTGTGAGCAGAAAATGGGCATGCATCTAACTCAGTAAACATAGATATCCCTAGCTGTAATTGACAGACCTATAAAATACTGTATTGTTACTGCAAACCCCTCCTTACAATACATTTGTTGGTGAACTTCCAACTCGCCCTGTACATGCTTATATCTCGGGTTAAATTTTAAAAATTATATGTCTTGTCGTTTTCCTGAAAATAATTTACTTCTAAAAAGGGCTTGATAAATAAAAGATAAGGTTTCATATGTTTAACTTCCTTTTTTTCAGAAATAAATTGAAGCAGAAAACCGAAATATAAGAAGACACTTTGTCTCACACCACTGAACTAAGGAAATTAAGCTACTTGTAGCATTTCCGTTATAGCCATTTTTTCCTCTACGCAGAAAATCAAACAACATTTACATATATTTTTACTTCCTCTAGAATAAATGTATATACAATGTACCTACATAGTAGCTAGAGATGGTATTGAATTAACTGTAAAAATTCGATACCATGACTGCACCGGAAGTACATGTTTTAGCGCCTCTGTATCCCCCCCCAAACACAAAACGGTCTGTGGTGTGGCTTTGGACAGCAAAACCCAAAAAGGAGCATTTGGTTAAATACAAAGCTTGGTATTGTAGTCCAGTATCTGCCAGGGATGCAACACGAGGGTTTTTGGGAAAAAGCCTTATTTTCAACTACCTTTTACGTGCAACACTTTTTGAAAATTTTGATATTCCCAAAAATTGGCAATAACGATTTTTATTAAAATACCATGCATTTAAGATGTTTTTATAACAAACGAAATGTATATCTTAATTTTCTGGGAATAAACTCTGAAAATCTTTTCATTCTGCATGACTTCGGTCTAAGTAGTAGCCCGTAAGAGAGAGACAAAAAGTTACTACAATATATGTAGATCTCGTTAAAACACGAAATTTGTGTCATATACTTCTTTTTCTTAAATTTTAAACTACCCAAACTTTTCTCAACCGAGAAGTATTCTTTCATTTAATTTTTCTTTTGCTTTATTGCTGGCCGTGCAAATATAACCGAATTTCAAATATTGCACATAGCGAGCGGCATTTAAAAGATTTTACTATCACTTTAGCCTAGTGTATTCGCTATTTCCCTTCTACTTATAAGGAAGTAAGTCATAGGTAAGATCTTCTGCTAATGTTTATCTCAATTAGTATGAATTAGATAAAGAATAATCTTTTGTAAGAAAAGTTTGCTTGTCGAATAGCTAGAGAAAAGTCATGTGACGAAACACATCAGATCTTTTTAAACAACATCCTCAAAGTTTTAAACTGTACTATACCTAAAAATATAACTCTAGTTTAGCGCGCGTAATAGCTTACCTAATAGAAATGTCCAAAATTTTAGCATTGAAGCATTTATCGAAATTGTGAAAAATGACTATACTCATAGCTTTACTTGGAGAAAATGTAGTTTTGAGATAAGCGCAGTTGAGGTTTGAGATCCAAGCTAGGATAAAATTAGCATTTTCATCATTAGCTGCATCCTATGCTGCCTAATAATTTCAAATCTGTATCTTATGGCCTTGGATTCTTTAGAATTAGGCTCTAGAGCCCTTTTAGCCGAACTCATCCTTTGAGATATTGAACGTTTTATCAAAAGGAAATGTGGAATTTCAAAATTTACACCTCCCGCATTTGAATATTTTTAAAGGATTATTTACTTTAAATGACCAATAAACCATAAATACATATATATGGCCGCGCCATATAGACCACACATCTCTCACCTAAATGGCCCGGGTTCGATCCCAAGTGACCGTATATGAGATTTGTGGTGCACAAAGCGGCGCAGGTGTGGGTTTTCTCTGGGTTCTCCGGTTTCCCCCGCCACCAAATTTCACCGGTGCCCCATCTTCATTCCATCTATCATCAGTATCATCGTCTACGGTACCAAAGTAATAAAAGCGGGCGTTAAACTCTATAAAAAACAATTTGAAAACATACCTGCAGCGGTGGTAATCTAACGCACAAGTTTATTGAACTTAGGCGTAGCTTTTGAATTATCAAGGTCATCAGGTCTTTGTGGACATAGTGCTAATATGGACGTGCTTAGAAAATTTACAACATCTGACATTCTGAGAGTTATGGGTATTAGAGAACTGATGGGTAAACCTTAAAATGAGATAAAAAAACAAAACACTGACCGCGTAACCAACTTCATTTCCAAAGTTTTGGCAGGCCGATATCTTCTTCTATTAACACTGTTTCATTGGTCACAAGACTTTTCAAGGCTGGCCCCGTAGCTCAGCCGATAGAGCGCCTGTCTAATGTGCGAGGGGTCTCGGGTTCAATTCACTGCAGGGAGTAGGGATTCTTCTCTAGCATAGATTATTATCTATCCTCTTCAGTCTGGAAGTATGAATGTGAATATGTGTGTGTGTGTGTGTGTGTGTGTGTGTGATCTTGAAGAACATTAAAGAAAATAGAAATCCAACGACAATACACCAGTACACCATTGCCCAAAGGCGGGGAATATAAGGAAAAATTAAAAATCGCCCGTGTCCTCAGCTAGCTTGGCGTCTGCAAGCTTTGTTCTTCCTCGCTTCTCGACCTAGGTTTTGGACGATCCCTAAGACATGTGGTGTACGTGGATTCCATCTTCTGTTCAAAGTGAAGTTCACGAAGTTCCCTGTTTATGTGGAGAAACAATTTGCTTCATTGACTTGTCTCCTGCAAGCC
The DNA here is from genome assembly GCA_030762935.1 of Hymenopus coronatus. Lineage (NCBI taxonomy): Eukaryota > Metazoa > Arthropoda > Insecta > Mantodea > Hymenopodidae > Hymenopus > Hymenopus coronatus. The sequence continues at coordinate 169,564,488 of CM060900.1, forward strand.
GATTGGACAAATTGTAAGGCTATGGCAGAAGACGGGATTAAAATAATACATTGTTAGCTCCTGCCCTATGCACGGCTAGTGTGGAAGAAACAATTCACAATGGAGATTACATACCTTTAATTTATATTTATTTATTTATTTTTGGTTTGCACAAGTATAGGTGTTTATACATGAAGACTTTCCCCCAAATATCCAGTTGTTAGTTATTGAATTGACCTTAATAGCTTAATCTTTTGACGTATCTCATGATTCGTTGTCCAATATTAGCCAGCAATAGCAAATTTATACATTTTTTTGAATTTAATGTTCCCTTTTATATTCTCTTTTGCAAGATTTTAAGCTTCTTTTTGTTTAGCTCAGCACATGCCATTACAGTCCCATCTTGTGTATCGAAAAGCTCAAAGTGGAAGTTGTCAGATATTTAAGTACTGCAGCTACACTATTAACGGAAGTAGTGCTTTCATTTATAGCTGAAGCTGTGGTGTTATTGCTTTAAATATGACTTAATTAATGAGTGCCATTAGTGACTGATTCTTGTCAAAACACTACACTAACTAGAAAGATAAGTTCAAACATAACGTTCCTCGAAATAGTCGAATGTGAATCGCATATACTTATTATCTGGATAAGGGGTTTTCAAGTGGTTGGCTTCAAGTTACCTATATTCAAACAACTTAAAACTTTGAACGTATACAACAGAGACCACGAGTCACTGAAAACAGGTAAAGCGCGGTCTCGTGATTGGTCTGCATATTTAAAAGGACAAGACAACCGAGCAAGATGCTCCACTGTAACATGGGAATCGCTATTAATCGCCGGCGTCACATCAGCGCCACCGGTGTGACAAAATGTCGTACCGCAAGAGTTCTTTGATATATCAGTTTATGAGATTAAAACACTATCGGTGTTTGAACCGACGACCTTGGTTCCAGAAGGCCGCGACTAACCACCCGACTGACCCTCCGTTCTATACCCTATCCAGAGTGTTCCAACTTTACAGTAGTACTCCTGCGTACTCAACCACAAACCTCGGAGCACGGATAAATGGGAAGGTGCTAGTCAATGGGAAACGTCTCCAGCATAATACTTGCGCTTGCATTTCAACACTTAATTCAGTCATGATGATAGATAGCCCTCAATGCTCATGTGTATTACATACTGTGGGCATACGCCTGTGCGTAAGTGAGCAAATCGCTGTTCTTTTCCAGGCAGTCAAGTTGGAACAGCCTACCCTACACTATACTCTATTAGGCAAGGTGACAGATTTCCAGGGGGTTCGCTTTAGGTGGTTCTTGTACGCTGAGCGTTCTCTTTGTTTTGGGTGTTTAAAGTTTTATATTTTATTTTATAACAGGTTTAGCACTGGATGATTACTTTCTATATATGTTACAAATCACAACTTTTGGTAGTGATTTATTCGTACAGTGCTGACCAGCTATAATGACCTAAACCAGTAAACACAAGATGTGCTAGTCAATCCGTATTGTTCGAATACAGCAGTTTACGCTGAGATGTCTCAGCGTTTCATTGCCTGCATGGGATATGACTATAAGGGCTTCGTCGCTCTCTCCTCACCCACCAATTACCAGTCCCTCTCACCTAAGCATACCAATCGCGTATACATTAGCGTCATCGCATGGTTCTGACTACGCGTGCTGTTGTAAGCTGTGTTTGTTTGCGAATAAAATAATAAGTACATAAATTCAAATTATATGTTGTTGTCTTTTCATTAAAATGAGTGGTGTACAACACCAGTTATAGAATTAGTATTTCCGCTGCGCACTTTAGTTTTTTATGCAGAATAATATGTCATTTCAAACGATGATTAACATAACTGAAATATCAGATTTGTTAAATATCTTAGATCTATCATATTGTGCTTATTAAGGAGTGAGTTGAAAGCAAAATGCCCTATACAAAAATTAAACATTTAGGAAGTTAAAAAAAAACACTAATTTAAGTCTTCATTGTATGCCTGGTTTCTCTGGCTAACAGGTAGCTATGAAAAAATAGATGTACTACTCCATTTGCTTCAAATTCAGTGAAAAGGATTTATAATATTGCACATAAAGAGTTTCTGGTTTAGGTAATTTTATTAAAGGAGCAATCAAATATAAAGAGTGAAAAGTACATTTGTTAAATAAACAGAAATTTCAGTTCGTAGGAAATTGCCGACTTGGCTATCTTTTTAAGAAGCTGCGCATCTTCAGGCAATAAAACATAATGAACAGGTAGCATTAAATAACCAGATTTCTGGACGTATAACTCAAATTATCATACATTTGGGCATTTATCTCACATACAACCAGTGAGGAAATGACGAACATAGGGTCAATTATTTCGAACCTTTAAATGTAGGTGCTCAAAATGAATCGGTTATACAAGACCATATTCTACAACTGCAACAACATTAAAAGGTTCATGCTTCTGTTCTCTCTTGTTATAACTTGTCATAACTTCTGTTGTGAAGGACAAAAATAAATCAAATGACTTTCATTGAAGAGTGTTGTAAAAAAGTATATAAGTAATGGAAACATATATTTCAATAGCTCTCAAAAAGCCAAAATAAAGCGCTGACCTAAGAAATCTTTGATTGCTAAGTTGCTCAAATTAAATCCACTTTGAAGACTTTCTACAACTCTATCTGCAGAATTAGTAAATGGAAATAATAGATGATACAAAACAAGAAAAAATTTCGTAGAACAAAAATGCTCCAACCAATAAAACAACGCACTAGCTATTTTAATTGAGACCAGCTTAAAATTGACCTTTTCAATATTTACGCAAATGAGCAAATGCAATTCACCACAAACAAAATGTACTGTAATATTTGTTGTAAATTACATAGACTCAGTCTATGAGCTAACTAAACTATTACGTTGAGGACTGCATACGAGATCTTGCTACAATTGTTTTTGAGGGAGCAGCGAGTAAGCACCACAGGCGGAACCTGCCTAAAACTGAATCACGAATCACCGTTTCTGAAACGTAACCATTCTAAGTGTAGGAAAAAAAGGTTTTAGGGGATTCGTTCTCTGAAGCCACCTTTATTGAGAACATTTTTGACACGTTCGCAACAAAGAAGAACCGACGGATGGATTTGGTACGAGAAGAGTTCCCTTGCTTTCAATATAACCGGTCGTTTTACTTCTAGCCGCAAGGGATATAAACTATATCACGCCACGCCACTTCGGATTTCCGAATTAATACACGTGTCAAAAATATAGAAGAGCTATTGCGGAAAATGTGGACATTCGTTCACTGCCGTCCTGATATACATTTTGGGTAATATTCATATCGTATTTTGATTCTTGCCTAGCCGTGTACAAATTTAGAATGGCGACTATGGTCACCACAGATTGCAGAAAGAAATATTCAGTCTCTCAGGAAGAGGAACTGCAATCAACTACATACATTCAGGATGTATTGCGTACCGTGAAAGTTCTTACAGTAATATTTAAATAAGATACTTTTCTTACTCCAGGAATGTCCATTTGGTTTCAGAAAAACATGTCAAAATTCTAGGAAAACCATAAAAGTAACTGTAAAACAAAGCAAACGATTTTAGGAAGGACTATAAAGGACTGAAAATATACACCTAATACTCTGAGCCTAGATTAAGTTTACCCTCCTCCTAGCATGGGTCCTTGAATTCCCAATCTTTCCCATGTGTGCTCACGCAAGGGTATACACCCTCCTTGAATTCCCTTTCTTTACCATATATGCTCACTTGCCCCTAGCCCAGCTTTCTCCTATATTAATAACCTACGTTTTTGTTTTCATAGAAAATTATCTAACTAGGATACCCAATATATTTAGAATTCAATTAGAAAACATCGAACATAGTGGCATTATTATGCTTTATTTAATTTTGGTTTTATTCAACAAATACATAACTCAACCCAACATGTAAGGATTTACACTTCCATTCTTTAAACTACATAATTACCCTTATTGCTCTTGCAAAGGTGAGAAGAAAAAAAAGCTTCCAAACAGGAATTACGAAGACCTGCGTCATAGACTCTTTGTTACACTATAGCGGACGTTCGTCTTTGGGGACGATGATTTAAAAATTGCCAAAAATACAATCCTCAGATTGCCCAGTTGCGGGGTAAATTAAAGGAATATCTGACAATTCAGCAAATGTAAAAACCATTAATTGTGAAAAGGAAAGTTTGCGACTGAGTAGGTCCCTTGTTTCCTCACTGTGAGTCATATGATGCAGGTCGGCGGTGTGCGAGTTTTAGTAAACACAGGAGCTGGCTGTCGCGTGAGATATGTAAACACATCACAGACATAACGCAGGATCGTTCAAAATAACTTATATCCTGAAAGTTGTGCCTCATTTATGACTATGCTACTATTAAGCGGGCAAAATGAGATACACTTATGTGTTATACGCCTTGTTCTCTAATAAATATCAAATTAATTGACTTATTCACCTCTCAATCGTATATTTTTAGCTAAAAGAAGTTCCAATAATACTAATACACTGTACCAAATCTATTCATACAACTATGCATATTTGTACGACTCTGACACATTAATTATAGAAGCTAAATGTAAAACGACATTTTGATTACTATTTATCTTTTATTTTTGTAAAAGAACTGACAATGTGCTAAAAATTGTAATATAAAATATAAAGTTTTTTAGATTCATTTGTATATTAAAACATCTTGTTATACTCACTAGTTTGACGCGCCCTGCTCGTAATAAGAGTTACACGTTGCTAGATTTCAGCATAACTTGTAAGCGATACAGAAAGTATTAACGATATGTGCTCAAAACATGCGATATTTATGCTTTATCTATAAATATGCCGAATTCTTCAGCTGATCGTCTGCAAATGGGTAAAATTTAATTTAGACTGTAGAATATTAAATGAGAATAGCACCAGTCTTTAGGGCTTATTTCTCTACAAACTCTTTATTTCCTTAACATACAAACTATTGAGTTTCTACTGAATATTAAAGGTTAATATTTAAATACCGTCATTCCTTATACTCATTGGCACATTTAAGAAAGCTTGTAGATGACCTCCTTCTTCAATAGAATCAAACTCCCATGTACGATCTCAGGATCTATCAATAAACAATTCGATTAACCTTCTGAATCCTAAGACAGTAACCTTAATTATAGCACCATTATAAGGTATATTTTGATTAAATTTCGGATAAAATTCTCACATAAAGGGACATGTGATTTGCAAGCAGCTGTTTTTCTACATCTGGTAGTATAAATGAACTTTATCACTTCAGAGATCACAAGTACTTTATGCTTAAGACTCATATATGCTAAAACGTGCAAGTAAAAGTTTTTGCTGAGAAAGACGTCTTCAGAAAATAAAATTCCTGAAGAGGGCATTTAATTAGCCGGAAGTACGGCTTATCTTGTGCTTCAAATGTGAATATTGGGATTTCTATAGAACCTTCGGGTACACCATCAAACAAACACACATACACACACACTGGGACGGATGCATTCGTACACGCATACACACAATGCTTACATACGCGCATACACAATACGTACATTCATGCATACATACATACGCAGAATACATGCATGTATGCTTATATATACACACACACCACCTGCGGTGCCATAAGTAGTTAAAGTGGGCGTTAAACACTATCAAATAAAACACACACACATACCAGGTGGTCCAACTGCTCCGTACTTGACAATTTCTGATATCCCTTTGTGCCCTAAAATTTGCAGAAATCAACGGGGCTATTCAAGTTAAAACTGGCCAGTGAAGAACTGGCGAGCACGACCTTAGTTTTACCCCTCTCAATGAGTGAGATCCACTGACCATGTCCACTGATAGGCAAGAGGGCTAAAATGAAGGTCGCTCTGCCTGTTCCCCACAAACCGGTTTTAACTTGAACTAGCGCCGTTGAGTTCAGCAAACCTTTTAACCCACGATTTGATATCTGTACACGTCAAATAAGGGACAGTTGGGCCACTTGGTACATACATGCATTTGTGCGTACTTAGGTACATAGTATATACTCATATAAATAAATAGATACACACAGTTTTATGTAGACGCGTGGCGAGCCTAACGGGAATTCTCTTTACACCGGGAAACAAGCTGTCTTATGGTAGACTCGGATATTCAAGCACAATTTTGAGTTAATGTAAATAAGTGCATACAATAACCACAAACTTTCGCCATAGAAGATGATGGAAATATGTGCTTCAGTCGCCACAATTTATGACGCCTTTTAAGAACATTTGTATTATATTAATACTTCATGGTATTCTAAATAAAACAGCAATTTATTCGCGAATAAATAAATAAACAAATAAATAAAAATAAAATGTGTGTCATTAGAGTGATCATTCGCATTGTCCAACTCTACATAATATATAAGTGGTCTTATTCACATCGCGTAGTTCCGATTCCTCAAAAACAATTAATTTTAAAGGTTTGTTGGCATTTCAAGTCAATATATGCCCTTTTCTTGATTTCTGTGTAAACTACCTTTGAGATTTCTTTAGAGTTCCTTCTAACGTTTCTCACTGAGCACTTCCTTTGTTGAACATGACGATTTACTTTCAGTATCGCACCATGAATAGATGCCTTTCCCTAAATATATTCACAATATTGCAAAATCTCTCTCTGTGAGATGCTCGAACAGCAGGGAATCTGTGTGTATGTGTGTATATATTTTTTTTTTCTCGGTAGAAGATTGTTTACACATAGGTAATGCGACATGAAAATCCTGTGGGCTAAAGTCTAGGATTTTTGGCGTTATAACAGCACAAACACATTATAACACTGAAACACATGGTCTCATCACACTCTGAACACACACTTCGTCTCAACTGAATAGCCGGCACACGACGAAGAGAGAAAGTGTAGGGGAAACAAGTATATAGAAGCAGAGTCAGCAATTCCCCGCAACATGACCTCTCGTAAAAACGAAGGGCGTGCGTGTAGGTGTGTGTGTGTGTTTATATATTATACCTTATTTTAATAAAATATTGTAACCTCAAGTCAAGGTGCAGGTAAAATGTATTTGTATAACTCAACACTAATATGCTGAATTTATAAAAACAGGCACTTTAAACAGCATCACGGCACTTATTTATAACATTTCGAGCAGGAACTCTTGTTGAATCATACATACATACATACATACATACATACATACATACATACATACATACATACATACATACATACATACATACATACATACATACATACATACATACATACATACATACATACATACATACATACATACATACATACATACATACATACATACATACATACATACATACATACATACATACATACATACATACATACATACATACATACATACATACATACATACATACATACATACATACATACATACATACATACATACATACATACATACATACATACATACATACATACATACATACATACATACATACATATACATACATACATACATACATACATACATACATACATACATACATACATACATACATACATACATACATACATGCATGCATGCATGCATGCATGCATACATACATACATACATACATACATACATACATACATACATACACATACATACATACACACACATACACACACATACATACATACACACATACATACATACATACATACATACATACATACATACATACATACATACATACATACACACATACATACATACATACATACATACATACATACATACATACATACATACATACATACATACATACATACATACATACATACATACATACATACATACACACATACATACATACATACATACATACATACATACATACATACACACAGTCATACATACACACATACATACATACACACATACACACATACATACACACATACATACATACATACATACATACACACATACATACATACACACATACATACATGCATACACGCATAAACACATACATACACGCATACATACGTACATACACACATACACGCATACATGCATACACACATACATACATACGTACTTACATTCATACATACATACATACATACATACATACATACATACATACATACATACATACATACATACACACACACATACATACATACATACACACATACATACATACACACATACATACATACATACATACATACACACATACATACATACATACACACATGCACGCATACATGCATACACGCATAAACACATACATACATTCATACATACAAACATACACACATACACGCATACATGCATACACACAAACATACGTACTCACATTCATACATACATCCATACACGCATACACATACATACAAACATACATATATACATACATCCATACATGTATACACGCATGCACGCATACACATACATACATTCATACATATATACATACATCCTTGCATGCATACACACATACACAAACATACATACATACATTCATATATACACACATACATACATTCATACATACATACATACATACATACATACATACAAACATACACACATACACGCATACATGCATACATACATATGTACTTACATTCATGCGTACATTCATATATACATACATACATACATACATACATACATATATACATACATAAAAATCGAAACAGAATAATACTATGAACATGAAGATGTTGACTTGATTTGACTAAATTTAAATTTCACAATTCGAAGGGTTATGTATAAGTTTATGTCCTAACTTACAGGATAAAGTTCGAGCATAAGAATTAACAAATTCGAGTGCTAAAATAGTGTACAGTTTTACATCGAAATCATATCTTATTCTCTACCTGTTTATAGCACAAAGTAGTTTGTGAAAATGTGTTGAACAACAGTGGATAGGATTAAACATAGAAGTAATATAATTTGCCAGATATGTTGTGTTTATTATTTTCTGAGAATAGTGGAATATGTTCCGAGGAAAGTTGCTTAATTAGTAATTATGACTTTCTGTATATTTCATAATTGGAGATGCAAATTTTAAGATTATATTCGCAAGTTTGGTTTTATGTGAAAATACCGAACAATATTTAAAGTTGTTTTAATTTAAATTGCATTAATATCTAATGGTATTTTTGCTTATGGTGGATATTTATACTTACAAAATGTGTAGATATAATTAATGTGTATGACCTATAATATAAATTCGCTTATGTTTTTAAGGCTCATTGAGGTTGCTGACAACCGACATATGTGTGTTTATAATGTTTAATATTTATTTAAAAAAAATATGCCTACGACACTGCGAGAATTGAATGGAGTTTGATTTTGAAACTGCTTGAAGCATATATGAGAGGACCTAATTATTGAATGTATCTCAGATTTTGATGGTGTGGATATATGAACAAATTTCCGCTCGGCGGAACTACACAGTGAAGATGCTACGCTGTTTTTGTACCAGGCCGTAGGGCCCTACATCCTTAACAAATGTGTCCAGCGCACCCTCCTCTTTGATCCGTCGGCAGTGGAGCTCTCGTTATCATGAGCCAAGTCCGAGGACCCACTCCAAATGGTAATCCATCCATCCAACTCTCTTTTCTATCTCCTTCCTTCTCTCTCTCTCTCTCTATCCGCATCTCCGGGTCCAATTATTACCATTGTTATGACTGAGACGGAACCAACGAACGGGTGGCTTGGTCCAATTAGAACAGCTTCCTCGAGACTAAAGAAGCCGACACCATCCGATATATAGCACTATGACGAGAGAGACGAAATCCAAGTACCCTTTGCTTCCCTTCTTTGCCTCCCTCTCTTCGCTTCTGCTTTGCTTGTGTGGCGTGTCAAAACTACAACTCACAATTACTGAAGAGTTAGGTTAGAGAGGATTAAGAGCTTCGCTTCGGATGGAGATGAAGGGTGAAGGGGTTGGAAGAAGCGGCAGGGGAAGTATAAAGCGCATAGCATGATAACCACATTCATATAGTCGTAACTGGGACTTCCCTTCGACAAGTAATTCTCATAATTTACTGGAATTAACTAGCCCAGATTTGCTTTCGCGAAAACGCTAGTGCTTACTCCTTACACGTCAGAGAAATGTGGATTTTTAAATATTGACTAACATTATTTTAAATAAATGAAAGCCTTGTTTACCAATACCTGTCATACATACTTTCTGCCGTTTCACTGTTATATTTCCATGCCTCATGCCAGTAAAAAGTAATTGAAACCCCCATATTAGTAAGTTCTTTTGAAACTTTGATATATGTCCCTACAACTTCTTATTTGTAGATAACCGTCTTCAAATTCGCCATTTTTAGTGCACTATGAAATACTTTTAGGTCTGTATATACTTCAATAAAAGCCAGTGTATTCTGCTAAAATAGATGTTTTTAACAGGTCAGCATCATTGTGGGTGGGCCCCCAGTCTCAGGGGCAGAGCACCGCAAGTGTGTAGAACATTATGGCACTTTACGACATTCATGCCCCCCCCCCTTGTAGGTAGGTAGGTATGATGGAAGATAACCAAAGGGTGAACTGATCCGGATGACTAGGAGCGTAAAATTGCACGGGGTCCCTAACTTTCCAGATCGAACTCTTCGACACCACCCTGGACCCTAACCATAAGCAGCAAGACTCCGAGGTTCCCTTTAAACGGCGCCAACGGCCGAAAGTAGAAGCTTACAGCAATAGATGAGGCGATATCTATGTGTGTGTATATATATGTATGTGTGTATACACACACACACACACACAAGGTGAGCCACCTAAAACTTGCATCGTAAATATTTCTGAAATGGTAGGTGCTATTGATATGCGGTTTTCACAGAATTAAATTGTACATAAGGGCTCGCATTTGCAGCTGATTGACAGATTTTTATCATTTTTAGAAAGTGTATTTATTTACAAAAGTAGCAATGTTTTAAATGTAAAAATGTTTATTGACATTAAGAAATAAAAGTAGAGTAAATTAGAATGTCAATGGTGTTTCTTGCATGATTCTAATGCAATTAGTTTACGAGAAATCGTTATTTGAAAATTGTACGCACAGTTGTTTGTTCCATTCAATTGTTTAGTTGCCAGGCTACGATGTTATGTTTTTTTACAATGTGTTTTGTTTACACTGATTGCATTGCGACTTTCCTGGCAGTTATTTTGTGATAGTTCAAGCTGTAGGACATGCTTGGAACATGGGAAATACCAATGCAGAAAAAGCAGGTATGCTCATAGTTTATGGTGAATGTAGGAAAAATGTAGTTCGTATTTGTAACGTGTACGCGGAAACATATTCCAATGGACGTCAATCATCTGGACAATTATTTGTGAATCTCTTCAACAAATTACGTTAAAGTGGTAGTGTAACGTCCAGAAAACACTACAGAAACAAACCAGTGACTGGAGAGGAAGGAGAAATTAATGTTCTAGCTGCTGTTGCAGTAGTTCCCGTGAATTCGCATGAGGAAGCGGCATGAGTCAAGCAAGTGCATTACGCATTCTCAATCGTCATAACTTCCATCCGTATCACATCCGTCTCCATCAAGTGCTGCATGGCAATGATTTTGAGAATCGTGTTAACTTCTGTACATGGGCATTAAGGCACGATACTCCACATTTGTCATCTTTCTTGTTTACTCATGAAGCAACATTTACTAATATGCACTACTGGTCTGTTGACAATCCTCGTTGACTGCGCCAGGTAGAACGTCAGCATCCATGGAGTGTGAACGTGCGGTGTGGAATAGTGAATCATCACATCATGCGCCAGGTAGAACGTCAGCATCCATGGAGTGTGAACGTGCGGTGTGGAATAGTGAATCATCACATCATAGGCCCTTTTTTCATGGAAGGAACACTGAATTCACACAAGTATCTCAATATCCTAACAGACCATCTTCCACAAATGTTAGAGGAAGTTCCCCTTCAGACTAGGAGGAATCTGTGGCTGTCCGGCCCATAGTGCACGAATTACTATATTTTATCTTCAAGAATTGTTTCAAAATCGTTGGATTGGATGAAGGGGACCTGTACCTAGGCCGACCCGTTCACCAGATTTGAATTCTTTGGATGTTTTCTGTGGGGTAAGCTGAAAGACACTGTCTTCAAAGACATGCCAACTACGCCAGATGATATGAAACGGCGTATTACTGCTGCCTGCGCTGAAACTTCTGCTGAATAACGCGTACAGCAATCTTTACATAACAGACTGAAAGTTTGTATTGAAGCTGTTGTGGTAGCTTTGAGGGTACATTTTTCTTTACTTGTCAGAATCCTCAGAATTACTTCATTCACTTTGGTTTTTCTTTCGTTTGTCCTAGGCACTGTCCCGTTTTGTACAAATAACGTTTTCTCGTAAACTGCTTGCAGTAGAATCGTGCAAAAACACCATTGACAGTCTAATTTACTCTGCTTTTATTTTCTTAACGTCAATAAGCTTTGTCCCACTTAAAATAGTAACTTGTAAATACACTTTCTAAAAATTGTCTGTCTACTGCAGTCTGTTCCTGCCTACAGTTCAATTATGTGAAAACCGCATTTCAGTAGCACCTACCATTCCAGAAATATTGACGGTGGAAATTATAGGTGACATCCTCTGTGTGTGTGTGTGTGTGTGTCTATATATATTGTGGCTAAATTAAATCAGAAGGAAGCCCATATACATGCGTAAATCAAAAAGCTGCGCGACACATGAAAAGTCGGTGATAGATAAGCTAAACGGCGCCCGCCAAGAAGGTCGCTCTTGCTAATGCCATTGACCACTCTGCTTGGATTTATTCCGTGGAGTTCGCAATTTTCATAAAGCACGAAGAGTTATCTGCTGACGAAATACGCCACTGTTGGGCCCTCTGGTATGGCTAAAATACCTTACCTTAGTATGGAACTTTAGCCGGAAATCTTGGACTCCTCTTCTTTAGCAGTATGGCAGAACATGACTTACGAACAAGACACCACTACGCATTTTTTACTTTCTCTATCACGCACAATGTACATATAGGTAGAAGAAGTATTGTATTCTACCCAAAAATTCGATGTCGAAATTTTACAAGGAACTTCATATTGAACTTCAGCGTCTTCCAAGGTAGCGACACGAACTTTTTCAATAAACTACCTTTATATGGAAATTGTTCATAAATTTTGATTTCTAAAAATGGCTCTAAGGATTTTTATTAAATAACACATGTTTAAGATATTTTTGATCAAATAAAATGTTTACGTTGCCTTTTCTGGAAGTGGTCTCTGAGGTCTTAGTTTTGATTGGCTTTTGCATAATGGAAAATCACAAGAGATAGGTAAGCTGTTGCTACACAAAAATATACAGTTATGCTAAAACATGCAAATTATATCAGATGTATTTTTGTGGGATTGACCATTACTTAAATATTTCTGGTTATTGGTGTAAATTTTTAAAACTTAAACCTTTCTTAGATGAGAAGTCATCATTCGTTTTTCTTTTGCTTTTCTCCAGGCATTGCAGAGAGAAGCAAATTGTAAAGTCATCACGACTGACTATCACTTTGCCCGATTGTATTACCCTATTTAACTTCTACTTACAAGGAATTAAAAAAAAAAGTAAAGTATTTCTGCTAATGTTTATCCCTTTATCATGAAGTAAATAGAAGAATCAGTTTTTCGAAGAGTAGTTTGTTGCAGAATAGGTAGAGAAAGTGGGAAAAGTAGGAAATAGGTAGAGAAAGATATGCAAATGCCAAGTTGAATTTCTCTGCACACCTCTTCAGTTCATTATTCAGTTTAATTAAAGAAGATATAACATTCTACGTAAGGGATAATGTCGTCCCGGGTTTTATAGTTCCCTTTATTATTATGTCAATCAATGGTAATTAACTGTTCCGTCATTCAGTTGTGTGTAGTACAAGATTGGAAAGGTGGAAAATTCAATGCCGTAACCGGGATTTGAGCCACGGATCTTCCTGTTTCCGTCCGGTTGTTCCCATCGAGATTGCTCTAACTGCAATTTACAGTTAGGCGGAAATTAGCAAACTTATGCGCTTGTTTATATGATCTGCAAATTTGCTGAATGTAAACGACTAAACGTATTAATATGTCTAATAATGTATATAATTCTCACCTGATACGTCAGAGATTCTGGCATAATGATCTGTTTGAAAAACCATTGTGAGCTTTCCTATATTTAAAAATGCCTTTCCATTTCTTCCAATTAAAAAAGTAACACACGTACTACAAGCTTTGTTTCGTAAAACAAGAAAGAATTCTGACTAAATCTGTAGAAACATAAGTGCAGTAATAGTTCCACATGCTTTAAAGTGGGACGCATTAATAGCTCTTAGTGACATGCTGAAGCATTTAAAACCTTCCTACAGGCTGTTTCAGAGCGACACTGAACAAAGACGTGGACGTGTTATCAATATCATATGAGAAACAAAACAGAATTGTTAGCACCAATATAAATACGTAAAATCACCATATCATGGTTTAGGAATTACCCTGGAACAAAGCCGCGATCTTGGCCCACTCAATCAGAGCAAATGCAGGTATATTGCGTTGCGAAGAACTCAGTCCGGGGTTTGAGAATCGTTTTCGTGTATATATTGACATATGACACAGTAGTTGCTTGATTATATAACCTCAATAATGAACTTGTTCCTTTATTTATTCATTCTTTGTCTTTAACGCCTTTCAAAATATTGCTTCATGACCGACAATGAATTAAATGAACTGATTCCCCAAATAAAGCGGTTGACAATTATTATGCCATTAATAAACTCAATAGACATACAATCCTCATTAGAGATAATACACTTTAGCAGAATTTGCAGTCAAACTAGAATATTTTTTCTGTGAAATCTCAAAGTAATTCTCGTCTAGTGCTTTTTCCACTGTTTTACGCGAACAGAAAAGCACTTTACAACTAAACAACTTCTCACTCCCTTGGTAATGCCGTCATAGGCAACAGCAACTTTACATCCCATTGCTGAACTGAAAGAAGCGGAAACGATAGTGATGCTGGTGTCGGAATGTAGCCCAGATGGCACAGCCCCTCGCTTGGTGATCATTGCAAATTATTACCGTTCGACAAACAATAGAGAAGTAGATTCATTCAAAATTACAAACGCGTTCTTCAAAAACGTTTACAATTTGTTCGCGATTTTATCGTAAATGCTGGCCGATTTCACGTAAAAAAGTCATGAATTACGGCTTAATTCGCAAAATAAACATGAAATATAAAAAACCGCGAAATTTTGCGAGGCTTACACACCTACAAATCACGTAACAAACACAAACATACCTTAATTTTATATGTATCATTCGTTTTAACAGAATTCGGGAAAATCAAAGGTTCCTTAACTATTACTAAAATGAATGGTATATTTTGACCTCTTATATCCTATGTCCTTTAAACAAATAATACCTCTTGTAGTGACGATCATGTTAAGTATTGTGTATTATTTTATTCTCAGGTACAATGAAAAGAAAAAAATATCCCAACGAATGGAAAAAGGTCCAACGAAAAGGACAGAGACAGGCAAGTAGTCAAGGAGTATACTAACACAAAGGGAATTTCCAAAAATGTATTTTGCAAATTTAAATTGCATATTTAAATGTTCATCTTCAATAATGCCAGAGGAGGGAAATTCCATATTCTCTGAATGTTTTAACGTGTCAGATTCACTAGCTCTCAATTTCTATATTAAAAATACTGCTACTTGCTAGGGACACAAAAATGAGAAATAGATAGAGAATCAAAGACAAAGAGTTAAAATGCTGATTTTCGTACAAGTACATTCTGGAAAGATTAGAGTTTGAAAAATATTTATATGAGTGCACCCTGCTTCTCAAAAGGGAATACTTATTTTCGTGAACATAAGTCTGGTATAACGGCAACGCCAAAAGCTGTGTAGTTTAGATAATACATACTGCAAGGAAATAAAGAAAACCAATGTATTAAAAGATCCTTTAAATCGAATTTTTTTCTAAAACTGCATTTATTGGGAGCATATGTCTTCGTTTCTTTTTACAGAACAAACCAGTCCGAGAGTGACCGTATGGGCAGATAAAGAACTCCAAGAATTGATACACATAGGGGAATTGAAGGAAATACATTGATAGCTTTATAAACTTTCTGGCTGATTAATGCAGGAACGATTCTGTAAAGGAATATTTTGAATGAAATCTATATTTATGTAAAATGTGTTACTTTTATGGAATGAAATGGAGTTTTATCTATCGATGCTTTTTAACCACAGTGTTTCTCAGCGTCCCATTATATATTGGGCGTGAAGGATCGCTTAATTTTACTCAGAGGCCTCTTTATCAGACTTGAGAGGTTCTTTTACGTGCCGTAAGTCTACGACACGGAAACAACAGCTTTACTTCCCTTCCGAAGAAAGCCATGCTAAGGATTTTTACGCCCGACAAATTTCATAGCCCTCCACCGGGTTTGAACCCGTGACCTTGGGCGTATGTGGCTAGCATAGTAACCACTACACCACGGAGGGAACCTATTACTTTTATGTAGAGGATGATGGCATTATCCATGAAAAGCGTCAGCTTTATGAATACATATTTCACACTGATTTTGACATCGGATTTTTCAAACTAAAGTGTGAAAGGTGTACTGCATATCAAGCAGGCTCGAGAGAAAAACAAACGGCAATGGTAATGGCTTAAGATTTGCTAATCGTAGGTTTGAGAGAAACTTTGCTTATGAGGAAAAAGATAATGATAAATATAATTCTACCATTCTTCTATATTTAGGTCTTCAGAGAGTACTAGCTGCCCACATGTGTGTCCTTCTGTACGTGAAAATTTGTAGTATACGGTGTAACAAGCTATGATGCCTATTATTAACAAACAAGGAATAATGATGATGATGATGATTAATGTCAACATCTGAGGTTATTTGCGCTCCCATAAAACAAAATCGGGACAAAAACCAGGGATAAAAATATGAAAGTAAATCATAGATAAAATAACCGTCTGTTAGTTATAAAACCAGTGTATGAGACGATTGCTGGCAAAATGTAAAATCTATCGATCAATGGAGCGAAAGAATATAAAAATAACTAAAATTAAGCCATTGAGGTAAAAATCACTTGCGATACCACAAAAACATCTATCGTTCCATTAGCATCTGTCAGGATAAATACAAATACAGTTAAATCCTTGTTGGAAATGTCACTTTGCATAAACATTTAAAACCCCTATCTACCGCTATGCTGTCATTGGCCAGGATTTCCGTAAGAGAGACCGGCAACTGAAGAGTTGCCATGGTGTACCGACAATGCCGCTGTACAGAGCGGGTAGATGGAACATGATGTATCTTAAAAAGGTAACCGTGCCTAAAATTGCAGCGGCCAATGCGCAACTGTGCTAAGACATCTGCTCGCAACGAGATATACGAGAGAACGTGACCTAGTTTAAAGGGATGTGCTTCACTTCTCTAAGCTTGTTTCATCGGAGAGCTAACCACTCTTCATGTCAGCATGAAAGCAACGCTTTTAGCTGTTACAGAGTAATTGTAACATTGAGTTCTACGGTTACATTCTCTGCTGCCAAATCCGCCAGTTCATTTCCCGGCAAGCCAATGTGACCAGGAATACACGCACACTCCACATTAAGACCGGAATCGTGTAAAATGTGGTGGGCGTCCTGAAAACCCTGCATGAGAGGATGTCAAATGTGGAGCTCAATAACGCTTTGAAGTGCACTAAGGGAATCACTCAGAATCAGGGGTCACCCAAATTTGGAAGTGAACATAGAGACGGCTCGATATATGGCGTAGAGCTCAGCGGTATAAATGGATGTACTACTATGCAAACCGAGAGTAAATGGTTCGGTTCCAGAAACAAAGGCACATCCAACACCATCGGTGTGTGTGCGTCTCTCTCTCCCTCTCTCCCTCCCCCTCCCTCCCCCTCCCTCTCTCCCTCCATCCCTATATCTCTCCCTCTCTCTCCCTCTCCCTCTCCCTCTCTCACCCTCTCTCTCACCCCCTCTCTGCCTCTCTCTCTCCCCCTCAACCTTGGGAAACGGAAACATGCTAGGCATTTCAATATCGCGTTTGGAAAGAAGCTCCCGAAAAGAAAACGTGCAGGAATTTATCAGCTATGCACTTAAGCCCACAGCCATAATTTGCCAACAGGACATCACGCTGACAGTCTAGAGGGGCAGGGGGGGGGGGTTTCTGTCGATTCGACGTATAGCCGCACAACTGGATTGGTGGAAGAAGCTCCAATAGCCATACGAAAAAGGGAGGTTCGCTAGGTGAAGTGAATGAAGTGCCTTATCACCTAATTTCTTAATCCAAACACAAAATTACATATTTGTATCTTGTACTACTAATTCACACAATACCCTGTCTGAAATCTCTCGTGAAGTGGTAGAAACGCACTTTGCTTCTGTCGCTGACCGATCTGGTTGTCCCTTTTCTCCATCTCTTCTTCTGGCTATCTTTTCTCTCATTCCCTCAGTCAAGGAAGAAGAGAAAATAACTAAAATGCTCGTATTTTCATCCTGTTTTAAACGTTGTTTATATACCTATATGACTATTCCACCCGGTTGCTATGGTAATGCACTGTTTTCATTTCCTGGTGAAAGATCACTCAGGGTTAATATTCCTATACCTGCCATGCTACGGAACTTTGCTTTCAAAGATCTTAGTTTTAGCTGTACCTTGGTGAGAACAAGGCATATCGTTATACTGTGTGTTTAGTGAATTAAATTTCAATAAGTTTTTGTCTGAGAAGGACGTTCATTAGGGTCATTCCTAATATTGCGTTAAATTAATTTCAGTTCAAAGTGTTCGGTGGTTTTTACGAGTATTAATGAATCCAGCAGTGTGTTAGAAATGCCTTTCTCACGATGGCGGGAACAAGATAAAAATGAGGCTGTCAACATTTAATAGCCCCACTCCCCATTTATCGCTTTCTGTTAAAACAAAGAAAATCAGGGCAGTCTTATCAGCTACATTTTAAAAATACGTGATATGGAGTATAAACTTAGTTATGCGGTAGTGTTTTTCTACAAAAATTTTTCTGATGGATCTGTCTTTTACTAGGATTAAAAAAAAGTTTGGAAAACTACAGGATTTGGGGATTTTGTACTTTAAAATCATTGTATGAACTATTAGATAATATCAATTAACGTAATAAACTGATAGGTCAAAGTTATGATGGTGCAAGTCAGTTAAATGCCTTACAGGTGAAAGTGAAAGACCAAGTTCCTCAGCTTATTTTCATTCATTGTTTTGTTCGTTTGAATTTAGTTTTGTCAAACAGTTGTAAAAATATTTCCAACTGCTGAGTATTTTTGGCAAACATAAGTGGCATTCCATCTTTCTTTCAAAATTATTCAGTAATCGTAACTATTTTCACAAATCGATAATTGAAAGGCAAATTCCTAGAGTTGTGGAAACACAATGGATATCAGATTCTAAAATTGTCAGAACATTTGTAGAATATTCGAAGGGTTTAAAAGAGCATTTTGAGGAGATAGTAAACAATCCTGCATCTGACAGTACATCTATTCGTGAATGTAGAGGTTCCTTGAGTGAAGTTAATGATTTTAAATTTAACTTTTTGGATATATATTCAGTTTAACTGATTATCTGTATGATGCGCCACAAAAGCAGTCTTTCGGCATGAATTATCCTGCTACAAAAATTCAACAAACTTGTGATTTGATAGCCAGAAAAAGAAACGTGGAGTACTATACTAATATATTTCATGATGGAAAAGTGAGGAGTAATTCTGATCATAAAAGACACAATGGCAAATTATCCGAAGAGGATTTTTTTTTCTGACATACAAGTATCCGTTTTATGAAATAATTGTCATATTGTATCGCAAATAAACACTTTATTTCAATATTTGCAAAATCTAACATTTGAAGTCTAGTAGCGTACTACATTTAAGGAATATTCGCGGTACTTTCCTACATCTGCTCTAAGCAGTTTGACTCAATGTTGTTCAGCTATATGTAAGAAACCTCAACGTCTACAAAATGAGCTAGAACTGCTTTATGCAGATACTGATTATAGTGATATTAATGTCTTAAAAGTTTAGATATAATGCAACAAAATGGTGTTCAAGATGTATTCCAGGAAGTTTATAGTTTGGGTTCGCTTGTAATATCTCTGTTATCCAAAAGTGTGTCTGTGGAAACAAATTTCTCATGCCTGAAAAGGATAAAAACTTGCTTCAGGAACACAATTTCACAACAACGGTTATCATCCCAGGCAAACATTTTTATTCCGCGAGCTGCAAGAAGAATTTAACTTCTTAGTTGATATCATTGATAGAGTTTCATTCACAATTCTTACTTAACTCAAGTTTTATAATTGCCTATCAACAGATGGCGTAAACCTTCGAACTTAGAAAACTGACTTTTGGAGTTTGGAAAGTTTTTCTTAGTACTTCACCGATTTTCTGGTTCGCGAACCACCGCTGTATACGGATGCCCTAGTTATGGACAGTTTCTAATCTTCTCAGCGCAATTAGTCGTGCTGAAGAATAAACAACGCAACCGTAATCCAACTTGGATCGGATCAGTGCGCGATAAAACGCAACAATATTGCCCCATGCGCTCCCCATGCGCTCCCCACTTAGTATCCGTAGATATTTAGGGATCTGTCACAGCACGCTTTCAGCTGTGCTATATATGGTGACCAAAAAAATGTTCTATCGAATATCAACGCAAGGAACCTCGACTCATCTGTGAATGGAAGCCAATCAGCTAAAGTTGAAGCGAAGGCAGAAGTTATCGCAGAGTGATTTCTCGTTTGAGAAATGAAAGCCGTTTTCAGAATTCCAATCTGAAAGGTTATTTAAACACTACTGCGGACGGTGCTTCAAAAAACGGCGTGCCTGAATGCAAAAGTCAGCAAAGTCGTCTACAAATAAGCAGGACGGTACACCTGGGAGAATTAATTGCTGTAGCAAACAGCGTGACCCTTAGTACCGATACGTGTAGTTCTCCGCTCTCATCAACTGAAAAGATTCGGATGAACCCAAGCGGAACCTTACTTGGAAATCGCGGCCACGTAGGGAACATAATATCCTTACTCCTCAGCAAATATCACAAGCTTTCTCGAGGACAAAAGATATCCCAAAAGTTTGACATTAATTTATGAATTGGTTCATGATCTGCGTCGATAACGATACAAGATGGTCAGCTGCTAACAGACGTCGTCGTAAACCGCACTGGGTGTTGGTCAGTATGTGGTTGCAATCGCACCCGCGGTTTTATGTGGATCACTTCTTGCCTTGTTGCACAATGTAGCGGTCATCTGTTGCTGTAGTTGACCGTGGTTGGGATAGTGGTGCCTTGTATTGGAAAGCTCCCTATGCACGTGAAACAATACTGTGAGCAATACCAAATTCCTGGGCAACACTCTTCACACATCGTCGTTCTTCCAGTTTCCCGATTATTCTTCCCTATGTGAAGGCATCCAAATTTTATCTACTGGCCACGCTGTAAAGAAGAACCCCGTATACCGCAACAAACCGTCCTCCGTGGTCTAGAGGTAAATACTAGCCTCTGGTTCCCAAGGTTGTTAGGAGGGCGATGGATATTTCTCGGGCGAAAATCCTTAGCATGGCTTCCTTCGGAAGGGAAGTAAAGCCGTTGGTCCGTGTCGTAGCGTAAAATAACCTCAAAGCTAATAAAGAAACATCTGAGCAAAATTAATCGATTTTCGCCCCCAGTATAGAATGAGACGCTGAGAACCATAGCCGCTAAAAAGCGTCCATAAATAAAACTCAATTCAATTCAACGTAACGGTACGCTGGTTGCCACATGCTATCTTGTCCTGTTTCTCCAACTACCCCGTGTTGAGGGACCAGACACATTTGACGCTATAAGTCTCGCTACAGTCATGCCTGGTGACGTCCAGCTTTCTGTGTTATGTGCAAGAGGCCCTGGCAACATGCTCTCGCACTTTCATTCATTTCCACCAAATAGTTCATCTTTTATGTTAATTATTCATCTAGTCCATAAGTTTTGCAAATCAGTGTAGAATGGGACGCTAAGAACCATTTAGTCAAAGAGCGCGCATAAATACATTTTTTTAAAAACTATTATTCCGGATGTACATAGTCATGATGGCAGCTCTAACCGTGAACAGGATCCAGTTATGCTAGGTCCAGGTAAGCGAGGTCTCGACGAGCTGTATTCATCCACCACCCATGAAATCTTGGGTTCGGGGATGTGGAAACCCTGCGAGGAGGATATAGTGTTCATGTTTCCTGTAAAACATAATTTAAGTGGCATAATATATTGTATAATATTTGGTTAATGATAGATGTTATAGGGGAGATGGGGCAAGTTGACGATGTTAACAGATGAACACTGTTGAGAAATTTATTTTTGAGATAACTTTATTTTTATTTGTATGTATTATTAGAAGGGTCTTTTGTTGTACTGTTTCTTTCGGATAAATTTCTGTTTTAATATAATGGAAATTATTTCGCCATTTTTAAAAATGAATAAAACAGGGTAAGATTATTTTGACTACGCGGCAAGATGACATCTCTAATATAAGTTGAAAACCTGTTTATTTCCTCCCTCAAAATCGTATAGTTCTCATGGCACAATGTGTGGCATTTGCAACACTCTGTCCAGTCTTCTGATGGAGGATCAACATAGATCTCATCACAAACATTACACTACACTATACTTTCTTTGGACGCGTGCTGACGTTATGAGTGTATGCGATCAGGGCTTCTTCGGTATTTTACAGGAATCAAACTTGCATGTCTTAATAAAACTTCCTTTTCTGTAGTAGCTCGAGGTTCTTATTTTTGTTGCTTTAGATATTCGTGTGCCACCTTCTGTGCTTCTTCTGAACTAATATCTCTTTTATAGGTGAGTTCCCTAATAAGTCACCTGCACATTTACACATGACTACCGTTTTTCACATTTGGTTGGCAATGGCTTAAAATCCAAATACTTCGGCATTGTTTTGGCTTAACGGTAGCAACATTTTTTTGAAATTCCTGATTCTTCATTTTGTGCTGGTTTCTCCATTCCCTTCTAAAAACCTTTTTTTTTTTTATTTTTCCTCGTTATATCCGCCAAAAATTAATGAAATAACTTAAAATGTATAAGTAAAATATTATATCTCCCTATACCATGCAGCGCACTATTTATCAGCTTGAAGGTCATGCGGCTCAGGCCAAAAATAAAAAAGTACATATAAGCACAAAAAGACAACCGTATAATGGTCTCGGGGCAGGATGACGAGGTCGTTAGATTGCTCCAAACAACTTGCCTCGAATGAGAACTTTGAAGATCCTCGATTGTTGTGGTAGGATTAATAACAATAAGATATAAATAAATAGTGATTGTGAAGAGCATATTGTCTAAGGTAATCATGTAAACCAAAGAAAAGCTGGTATTTTACCTTTCAGTCCACGTGAACTTATTTCGAATGTCTTGAAAATTATAACACGTCAGGAAAAATATATGGACGCTATGAAACAAGCAACGAAATGGCGGAAGTTGCTTTTCTGTACGAAATTTTAGTGTCTAGCTACTAGTATTCGTAAGATGGTGCCACCCAAAGATATGCATTTATATCAAGACATTAGTCATCTTGCCCCAGCTTCCCCTTTATCTACAACATTTAATATGGTTTACGGTTTTTCACGTTTTCATCTCGATTTGAATATTGATATTATTTTGTTAATTATATCATTGCATTGGTATTTGGTTTAACAATTATAATTTGGTGCTAGAGATCCTTTTAAAATGTTCAGGCTTAAATAAAATATTAGTATAGCATTTCTGTTTTCTTACTACTATTTTCAAAGTGTCATTATTGATTCTTTCCAATGTGCTTTCTTTTCTGAGCAAAGAAGCTGAACCTGTCAAGGTCAGTTAAGTGTTTATTTCCTCTTTTTTTTATTTTTTTTTTTTATTAGATTTCCATTACAATGACTGTATTTGAAATGTATTATGTTTTAAAGTAGTGCCATATTCTTAGAATTTCTATTGTCCATGCTGGTGCAATAAATTACACATGCGAAAACTTTTCTTTTTTTTCTGTTTTTTTTTTCTTTTCTTGATACATCATCTCTCTCGCTCCCCATGATCTATCACTGTTTTGCTTCATCCATATAAAAAAATCCCCTCATCTATTAAAGTTTACATCCCGTACACAATCCCCTCATCTTCTTTTCCCAATTTCTCGTCATGCGGGCTCCCCATCACATGAAACATCATGCACTCACGTACCATACATTGTCGATTTTTCAAATATGACGCTTTGCTGTCATTTTATCACTACACGGGAATAGTGTCACATCTAGTGTGATGCCGTGCTCTTTTATTACATCTACTCACATGATTTTTATCTCGTAAGTTTACTGTTTATGACAATGTTTTATTATTTTGTCACTGTTACGTGTATTAGTGTTATTGCTATTGTTGAGGGTTGAGTTCCAAGTGTCGTGAGTCGGTCGAAAGTGAGATTTCAAGAGAGAGAGAGACTACAAGGGCCCTGTTTCTCTAAGGTGCCACAAATTTTTGCACATGTTTTACTGATGTTATAATATTATATTTTTATTCTGTAAGGAATGAATAACATAGCTGACTTTTTAAATAAAGTTTTGTGTATGACGTACTGTAACATGCTTTGGAATAATTTCAGATTCCACATCATTAAGCCGATAAGAAATCAGTTTTGAACTTCTAATGTCAGATGAGGCTTTTGCTTACTTAGAGCAAATATTAGACGATCCTGGCGAGTGTGTTGAAAATGCAGATCTTGTTGTTCTTCCACCTGATTACGTAGATGAGTTACCTGATGAAGATGACTTTGACGACAATCTAACAGGAGAAGCTCAAGTAAGTGATGTACCAGGCAGGTTAGAATTACAATATAATTTGAGAAGTGAGAGTGACATTGAAACATCAGAAAATGCCTTACATGTTGAGGTGCATGAAAGTGACTGCAACCCAAATGGAGGAAGATGAACCTAGAATATTCACATACAAGGCCTAAGGATTCCTTGGAATCTGAAGATAAAGCAATATTACTGCATGAATTTAGAAATTAAACTCCTGTTGAGATTTTCAAAAAATTACTTTCTTCTGACATTGTAACACATATAGTGAAAGAAAGTGTTAAGTATACAACTAAGGTGCATAATCAAATAGAATTTGTGTTATGCAATGAACAACTGAAGGTTTCTCTTGGCTTACTAATGCTTTCAGCAACATCCGCAACGGACTTATAATGGTCGTCTTCTGAGGATATTGGAGTAAAGCTGATCCAAGAAGCTATGCTTAGAAATCGCTTCAGGAAAATAAAACGAATGCTACATTTATACCTTGAAGGTTCCAGAGAATAAGGCTGACAAATGCTTCAAAGTTCGTTCAGCAATGGATATGATAAACAAAAACTTTCAAATTTTCTAATACATTGAGCAGGATTTGTCTGTGAATGAGATGATTGTACAATATTATGGACACTGTGGACTTAAAAGAATTCATCAAAGGAAAATAAATACGATTTGGGTTCAAACTATGGGCGTTGTGTGGAGTTTCAGGGTAATGTTATAATTTGTATCTGTATACTGGTAAAGCCCAATATGATTCTTCTGAGGAAAAAATAAGTCTAGGAATAAGTGTAGTCCTATACCTCATTTCCGTAGTCACTGATCCATTGAGTATTATTGTGTATTTTGATAATTTTTACAGGCTATCCTCTCTTAGTTGAGTTGAGTATAGGATTTTCTGCCACAGGATAATTAGAGAAAACCGTACACGAAGTAGTAAAATACATGTATATGGAAGAGAGAGGAGCATACTGTTTCCGTTTTGACAAGAAAAATGAAATTTTGGTTTTGAAATGGAATGATAACAGTGCTGTAACTTGGCCAGAAATTATGACAATGTAAGTCGCTACATAGGAAAGAAGGTAAGAGAATTTTAGTTCCACAACCGCATGCAATAAAGAACTATAACACTAACATGGGGGGACATGGGGGGACTGGTTAGTGTCTAAATACGATTCCATACGAGCAAAGAAATGCTATTGGCTATCATTTGCAAGAATGCTCCAAATGAGCATTGTGAATCCCTAGATAACTTATAAGATGGCAAATTCTCACGATAGAACACCAATGCCACTCCTGGATTATAAGTGATAGACCTGCGTTTATTACCTCAAAAGAGGATATCCATTACCCGCTGCTAGGAAGGAAGATAAGAAAACCAGTAGCCAATCGCATATGTTCGTTATGACAGTAAAAATCACACCATAAGTAAACGAGACAAACAAAGAAGATGCCACATGGAAAACTGCAGGAAAATCAGGTTCATTTAAATAAAATGCAATATTACACTGTGCATTTTGGACTATACCATACAAAGTAAAATACAATGCAAAATTTACATTTACAATAGATTGTTATAAAATAATGTAGGTGATTTTGGTAACTCAGAAAGCCATGCTCCTGTATCCATAAGCCTTTATATATCACTAAAATATGCACAAGGTAAAATATGAATGAAATACAATGTAAAAGTATTATTTAAATTACATTACATTGCTGTAAAGTTGTGTTTATATTATTTGTGGCTAATAAAACTATGTTATTGTATGTATCCATGTAATTTTATATATCTCTAATAGCCAATATAGTACATAATACTTAAATTTCAATTTTTTCAGAAAAAAGAATATGGTCATTAATGGGTTAATATTGTACTCAAAATCCATTTTAATTTAACTTTATTTAGTATATTTTGTAGCACTATATAGAATATTATACCTTTACGTGCTTGAAAAATGAACTTTACACAATTACAAAACATTGTCAGATAAAAAACGACCATAGTATAACAAACTACAATTCTGGCAGTGCACATTATCCTTAATATCCATGTTCAAGTCACATGTGTACTACTGGGTAAAAATATTTGCCAACTTACCTGTAGAGCTTCTTGAAAAACACAAAATACATTTTGTTCTATACATACGACAACAAGCTGTCAACTCTCACCGCCATGCATCATGGGAGTCTTTCTTGAGTAGTTTATGGTATTCCTACATGTAACAAACAGAGCCGAAACCTCGATATTCCATATTTCGACTATTCCATAATACCCTCCTCTCCTCTATCTCAGTGTTTGCATTTCTTAGGGGATTTTGGGATTCCAATATAGTTTTTCACCTAAATATGGTATACTCTTGTTCTTCGTTGAATGTTTTATCGAATTATTCTGAGTAACAGTAATGCGAAAATAATTGTTTTACTAAAATACCTTTATTGTCATAAGACAGCAACATATTTTCTATAGGCATATTCAAAGTACAGTGTTGATATCTTCGCACATAAAATGTACCTGTTTTTAAGGTAGTAGTATAATTATCTGTAAATAACTATAATCATAGGCGTGCTGTTTAATACAGTTCCTTCATGAAAAGTTTTGGCAAATACCCAAATTGCATCAAAATAGAGGTTTGTCACCTTATAATAAAGTAAATAAATAAAACAAATAAACAAATAATTAAATAAAAATTGTGAAGAAAGAAAAATATCCGTCGTGTTCCATTCACATGATGTTCTCCACCTGTTCTTACAGAAGATTATTCTTTATCCACATCCTGCTAATTGAGAGAGACATTAACAAAATGAGCTTATTACTTGCTTCCTTGTAAGTGGAAATGAAATAAGGGACTATACTAGGCTAAAGCGATAGTCAAATATTTTAAATGCTGTCAGCATGCGATTGGCATTGAAATTCGGTTCTCTTTGCATGACTAGGAATAATAGAAAAAATATACAAAAGAATGAGAACTTTCCGTTTAATAAAAGTTTAAGTACGTGTTTTAACATTGATTCCAATAACCTGAAATATCTAGGACTTTGTTAACTCTACAAAATAATGTATATTACGTAAAATGTGTATTCTAATGAGACCTATATTTTTATATTGTAAGTTTTCTCTCTCTCTCTCTCTCTCTCTCTCTCTTTCTCTCTCTCACTCTCTCTTTTACTCTTTGTCAATTACACAAAAGTCATCCAGAATGAAGTCTCAATAGGCTTTCTCCAGAAAATTCAAGATTTACATTTCATTTGTCATGAAAATATCTTAAACATATTGTCTTTTGATCAAAACCGATAGAGGCATTTTTGAGAAAATTTAAGTTTTCAAAAATGTTCCATATAAAGGATAATTGTAATTGGGTGGATTTTTTCTAAAAATCTTCGCTGGAATTCTTGGAAGATGCTGAACTTGAATACTAAGTTTGGTATTCAATGGTCTTTTCATTTCTGAGGTCTGCTGTCCACAGCCCCCCCCCCCACACACAGGGCCTTTTTCTCAAAAAAATTGTCGGGTCCTCAAAACATGAATTTCTCTACCTACCATCTACTACATAATCACTGGTGGAGAAAGTAATTAGGCACCAGAGGCGGAACAAGGAGTTTTTAAGGTTAGACTGACACATCTTGAAGCATGCGTACATATTTTAGCAATCAGCAAAATGCACTCCGTAACGGAGCATTTTACCTATCTAGGTTTTCAAACTCATAAATGATCGTCTGATCATCCTTTGGATACAAACATTAATTAAAATATTGAGAAAATCTGGAGTTACTAAACAAAAATTCGGCTCTGCTTAAATGTAATTTTTAATTACTTTATTTTCTCAGTGTCACTGAAGTTTTTTTGCTCCTATTCTTTCAGAATTTAATGCTATTCAGAAGCTGTTTACCTACTCATAAATGTAGAGGCATCTATTATGGTCTATCTGCTGTGTTTTCTTCAGTGGAACATCTTTTACAATACAGTCCATCGCCAAGATAAATTCAGTTAGCTACCTACTCTGTTTTAAGCAAGTAGGATATAAATAAAAGTGCTGGTTTTATTTTTTCAAGCAAAGGTTAAATGCTATGTTTATTCTGTAAGTAGGCGAAGAACTACAGTTCCTCTCTGGGTTCACTTAGTAGCATTTATTTCTATATATGTTCACTGTATATAAATATCTTGACACTTCTTTCAGAACAAAACATATTTAATGTGTTGGACTGCATGCTGCCGTTGTCCCGCTTGCAATTTTATGCCCACTCAGCTCTTATCTTCTTGTTCCTTGGAAAACCAAACAGTATATAACGTGTGGCGATTTATTATTGCAATTTGGAGCCCCACTATGTGTAATTTTGCTTTGAATTTCTGTGTGTACCATTAGACACACCCACCACTACCGGCACTTTTAGCCCCACAATGACTGTCGCCGCAAGGATTGTTGTAGCGTGGCCAGACCTTGCGTCTATTGATCTTGGCCTGACTGTGTGGCAAGTGCTGCCTCATGCAGCATATGGCCTAAACTACTCCTGTCCAACACCGGCCGCTGTCCGATAGCAGACTACTCCCCTCTCTACTATATGTTCAAAATCAAATTACGTTGAAGTGCTAAAGTGAAAATAAAAATATCCTCCAGTGCTATGCTTGGTGTCATATTCAGCAAGCCTTTACTAACTAATAATCTTCGGAATAAAACAAACAAGGGACAGATTAGCAAAGTTTAGCTCTAAATTTAATCCAAGAGTAAAACAATAACAATAACTGCGAAACCTACCATGCTTCTTACTGGTCACCACCTACATATGGTTTAAATCAACGACACGCAAACATATTCGTGTAATTTTGGCGAGCAAAGAATTGACCACCTCTTTTAGGAGCAGTAGCTATAAACTGGTTTAAAACAGTGATACACTGCGATTGATTCAATGTCAAAGGAAAGAATCCTGAGCCATGAACACTCACATGCATATGAATATGTGAGTATTTGTGCATGCATGCGTAGATATATAACTTAACAAACAGTAAAGAGGATTTGTACACGCATACATACAGTAGCACTTAACTACTTTAGTTTACCTATTCGATTTTATTATGTTGCCAGAGTAACTAAAGAACAAGCAATGTTTACAAATTACACATTTTATTTTACTCAGTATAGCTTGAATGTCGTTATTGAAGTGTGAAGTGAAATCAATTGAGGTATCGAGTAGATGAAACCGTGTAGTTTGCTGCCAATGCCCTATTAATGATTGCCAATTTTTACTGTGACTTCGATTTGTTGTTTCAATATCTTGTTCTCGTTTTCTACAATTTTACATTTCTCAACTATTGATTGCTGAATTTGTGACTTCCGATTAAACAACACATTTTCCAGTCCGTTAATTTAAATCTATAGAGGTTCTATGTAGGGATTAAATATTTCTATGACTTGCGACCTTTGGAGCAGCTAAGAACTTTGGTTTTAAACATGTTGAATATTTGGCACATCGAACCTTTATTTGTATATCCGATTTTCTTTGCTGATCAGAGGGAGGTTCCTTCCTCAGTTCGGTTGTAGCTGCTGCTATACGTGTCTTTTTGTTAGGTATATGTAAGCTATCATTCTTTGCTGCTTCCTTGGCGAGTTTGTCGGAGTACACGTCTATATCGGCCTTCTTTATGGGAGCATAATAGTTGTTTCAAATGTTTCCTCTTGTAAATTCGACCCGTAATTCCTCTTACCTTCTTGATGTTAGGATCATATTTCTCAGGGCCGGTAAGATAAGTAACCACCTGCCATGGCTACGTGTGCAACAGTTTCGGTTGAAGAACACCAAAGTCCCGATTAAACATTTGTCGTTCGCTCATATTGCACACGTAAGCCAACACTGCACTGGGAAGGCTGCCACGGGGCTATGCTCTACGTGACTGTTGAAAGAGAGATGTGTGGACGAGAGGGAGGGCGCTTGCCTGATCTTTCCGTTTCTCAATGAGTAATTGTTTGTCATTCTTTAGAAGCTATCTTCGTCTTACTGCAGCTGTTTTCTTCCTTAATATGTTTTTTTTTTTTTTTTTTTTTGTAGTGTTTAACGCCCGCTTTAACTACACCGCAGGTGGTGACACTGATGATACATGAATGAAGATGGAGCACCGGTAGAATGCGATGGCGGGGGAAACCGGAGAACCCGGAGAAAACCCGCTACAGCGCCGCTTTGTCCACCACAAATCTCACATGCGGTCACTTGGGATTGAACCCGGGCCGACTAGGTGAGAGGCGCGTAGTCTAACCACTCGGCTACGGCGCGGCCCTTAATATGGTGAGTTCATTTGTCCACTGTAGTACTAATTTGTTTTCAGTCACCCTTTCCCCATTGTTGACGTTCTGATTGCTGCGTCAAACATTTTTGTAATACTAGTTGTAAATTTAGTCCCACATTCTTCAATGCCGATAGAGCGCTTTCCTACATCCCGTGGGCAAACTGCTCTGTATTTGGCGCGTGCAGATATTCCTTTGTGCATTAAAGAGCTGAAGTATTCAACGGGGCTATTTCATGTTAAAACCCTCCTGTGGAGATCTAGCGTGTGATACCCTCGATTTACTCCTCTCAATGACGCGACCCACCCCACTGTTTGCGTGTTAAGCAAGACGGGGTATAACGAAGTCCATTTAACCAATTCCCCACTTACCGGTTTTACCTTGAAATAGCCTCGTTGCGTTCTGCAACTTTTTAACGCACCAAGGGATATCTGCACACGCCAAATACGGGGCAATTGGACCACCTGGTATTGAATATTTGTTCGTCACATTTTGAAACATCTTCGGTAGTTAGTCTTTCTTTAAAACTTGATCAGAAGTACAGATCTAAAGTGTCTGCAATAAAAATCATCGGTTTTATGTCATATTGGGCGCTCCTGGGTGATTACTTGTATTCTAACCCAGCTCACCGAGTGCGATATCGATGAATATTACTTTACGATCTGTTAGACTTTCTACCTTTTCACATGCCAATTTAAATGAAAAAGTTGCTAATATAGTATTGCAAAGTGCCAATTAGACTGTGTCCTCTGAAAGGCTGGAAAGTTGGTGCGCTATTCTCATTTTCCGGGATTAAATAACCGTTTTCGAGAAATTCTTCAAGACTTAACCTCGTTCGTTGTTCGTTATAATTATTATTCCACAATGTAGCTCTTGAATTAGTGCCCTTAAGCAGAAATAAGTATGTTCATGGAGAAATTACAAGATGTCCACTTTAACAGTATTGCGTATAGCTTCACATACGATGCTGAAATACATCTTGGCATCTAGAATGTTAACGTTTCGAAGGTAGAACCTATACGGCTAACAAGGGACCATCAACCAATGTTAAGGAAACTACAAACATATTCATATAATATCCGAAAGAGCGCACTCAAATATGTAAAACACCCGAATATTACATCCCATCATGCATGTAAGCACATACACACATATACATGTAAACAGTTTGTCCCAGAATTCAACCGTACAAATTGGTAGAATTGCAGAGGGGTTCGAGTTAAACAGTTTGAGACAGAGAGCCTGTGGGCTCTAAATCCTTTGCTACAACATAAAATGTATTAAGGGTTAGCACACAACTGATCAAATTGTAAATTGAACTACCGGATTTCGGAGAGTGTAGATGTAGGGGCATCATTTAGCGCTATGGTTGGCGTGTACATATTGGGATAAAACGTTGTGGGAATTCAAGATTCAAGCCTCCGTAATTTACTTTATTTCTATGTTGTTGCTTTTTGAATTTTATAATGAGCGTCTCATATTTTGCTGCGTTACTCATGGTGATTTTATCTACTGATAAATAAAATAAATGTAATGCACGATTAGCATGTAGATACAATGGAGAAGTTTCAATAACAATTGCATTTAACACCTGAAGATTGAAGATACCTTCTCCATACTCCTCGAAGCAGTTTCTAAAATAAATGTATCATACATTGATGTGTTATGTACGTATCCTTTACAATTGTTGTTAGTGTTCACAATTTATGAAACAATATTATCATTGGGTCGAATGAACTTCAAATGAAACAAAAAATGGACGGCTATCTCTGTAGTAAAACAAGAGCCTACATAAAACTAATTAAGAACTATGTACTAGTCAGGGAAGTGCATTTTACCTTTGAATGCACTTTTTCTGCATGAGTGGCAAATAGAAAGAGACTTCCAGAAATAATACAACACCAAAAGTAAAAAATACAACAGGTCACCAGAGGAACTGTTCGATTTGACGACCTGTAACATCCCTGCAGAAATTGCGCCTAGGAAGAAATGCACCTGGCAGCTGTAAAAACTCGAGGAGAGTTGTGAATTTCACCATAAGCACCTGAAGTTTGTGTCAGTACTTGCTCATCTGATTCAACGGACATGTGGTAAGCCAGGCTCTTCAGCATGCGCAATGGTACAACGTGGTACACAAAGCACATGAGCTGAGATTAGATTATCTTAGGATGCTAGTCTGTGTGAACTCCGTTTCGCACCTCGTTGAAGTAATTGATATTCTTTCACACAATGTGTGTACTTCTACAATACGAATGCAATGTTTAGCAATTCACAGTAGTCACGTGTAGGCATTAGACAAGATTTTCAGAAGTACAGTCTCGCCGACCACGGTAGCTCAAGTGGTTAACACGGCATAATACCTATATGCTGATAACGCTGTTCGAATCCTAGCAAAAGCCCAGGATAAAATCACAGTTCAGTTACTACGTTTCAAGGCACAGATTACGTAAATGTTCTGCTGCATGTTATTGTCAATTAATAACTCCATGGCACGACAACTCACGGGGAACCTTGGCCGCTGCGACCCCATCTCGGTCCACTACAGACGTCATGGATGGGGTGCATGCAGTATTGGAGGGTGAGACGTGGTCAGCGCCTCGAATCCCCCGGCCGGTTAATGCGGTCCTCATGACCTGGAGCCGCTACTTCTCCATCAAGTAGCTCCTCAATTGGCCCCCAGGGACCTTACGAGGCTGAGTGCACCCCGGGCCAGGTCTCCCAGAGGGGGAAAAATCCCCACGCCGGTACTGGATATAGAACCCAGGTCTCCCGCTTGGTAAGCAGCTGCGCTATTCATTGGCAATTACTGCATTTAATATTAAAGGCTAGGTAAATATAATTCATAGACTTTTGATAGTAATTTGTATTGGAGGGTTTATCGTCTTGCCTTTCTAAATGTAAACTAAACGTATTAGTGCTGCTCAGATTGTGTACTTCTGCGAGAAAAATAAGAAAATTAAAAATGGAAACTTAAGAGCATGGTGCGATCTTTGTATCCTTGGATTTAATGACCAGCGCTATACCACGGCCGCACCGTGGTTGAGTGGTTAGACCACTCGCCTCTCACCTAGGCGGCCCGGGTTCGATTCGAAGCGACCGCATGAGATTTGTGGTGAACAAAGTGGCTCAGGGGCGGGTTTTCCTGTTTTCCCCGCCATTACATCCCACCGGTGCTCCATCTTCATTCCATGTATCACCAGTGTCATCGCCTGCGGTGCCACAAGTAGTAAAATTCGGCGCTAAACACTACCAAAAGAAAAAAAAAGCGCCATTCCGACTCACCCACCACTATGTTATAGAGTAGCACTGAAGCTAAGTACATCTGAAGTCAACCGCACTGCTAACAGTGGCGTGCACACCCTCAAAGACCAGGCAATTTTGCCAAAGTTACAGGTCCAATAATTTTTAAATATCATATTGATTGTGCATTCACTACACTGCTTGGACTACTGGTCTGCAGCTAAGGCATTTTGAATGAAAATAGGATATATATGTCCACATTATTTTAATTTACGGCCATTGATGTGCGATCCAGAAAACATGTTATAAATCTGACATTTCTCAAAGGGGATTACAGATTCCCTATCTCAAACTGTTTATCTAAGACCCCAAGGCAATCCTGCCAGTTTGTGCGGTTGAATTCTGGAACAACCTGTATATAACGAGGGACACTATTTGTATTTTGAGCCTAATAATACGAAAAAAATAATTTGTCATTTAAAATTGCTCCATTGTTTTCTGGAGGGAAAGAATATATTATCTTCGATGTGCTTCGATTGCGAAGACTTTTTTTTTTTTTTTGGATTTGGTTCATTTTTGAAACAGCTATACAGTTGACTGCTGTTTCGTTCCGGCTCATATGTATAGATCCATGATGCGTCCTATATTACAATCTTGTGTACTCTTTTAAAGCCAGTAGGGTAGATAAACGGCTGCTGGAACACACGGGTTCAGGAACACTTTTGGGGAACACCATTAATATAGAAAAACACTTCCGCTAAATATAGGAGCTTATTTTGGAACAACTTTGTAGGCCAAGAGTAAAACAGGATGTTTGCGAAAATAGAAAGTAGGCTAGTTAGGAAAGGGGTAAGACCTTGAGCACTGGTAAACATTTAACACCCTAAAATTTCTTTTAATCATAGCTGACAATCAAAACCCCCCTCCCTTGCTGAAAAAAAAAAACAATATGGTAGGGATGACAGAATAGCTGCCTCGGAGCTTGTATAGAAATAAGAAATATTTATCTCAGCAGAAAAAAAAAACTCGAGATAACAAACCTGCCAACATAATGAATAATCTTTCCAATACATGACCTAGATTTGTGTTAATTATTACGCGATACACTAGATAAAAATGACTGTCTTATTCCTAAACAGGGGACAAATATACAACAGCTATGTACTCTGAGACAAACACTACACTCGATACTTGCTAAGCAACTAACACATATTTTTAATGGGAAAATAATTACAGATAAATACTATTTTTTTAAAACCCATAACGATTTAAACTCCCATTTACAGCTTATGAAAACAGCAATAACGCCCACATTAAATCAGCCTCTATAGAAAAGCGATTCATATCATTTCTTTTAAAAAAATACACATACATTAACAGGAATTTATTTCAAGAAATAATCATAATTGGCCATAAAATATCTGAACTTCAACAAAAACCGTCAGAGACAAAACATGGCTTACACGATAATGAAACGTGTGAACATTCCTAATTAGCACAAAGTAAATATAAAGAGACAATTACCGATGATTGAAACTTCTTTTGAGGGTAACAAGAATGGGAAATACGAATAGATAAAAGCGAAAAAAGCAGAATGTAGAATGCACACGACAAGATAAACAAACACTAAATATTTAACTATTGGCACGATACCTACACGCCAAGACAAAGAAAATGCATTTACAGTTACTTTATAACGTAGCACCGGAGCAATCAGCTACCACAATCCAGTGGTATATAGAATACTAATAATTGCAAAACGCTTAACACTCAACTATTACATTGATTTCAGCGGAAGGGAACAGATTCCTGGCTACCATAACCACGCAACTCTTAACGTTTACAATAAAATACTGATCAAGCGAGATATAACAATGAATATTTAGAAACAAAACCTTGACCAACATTACAAATAACAATAGAACGCTTTTAGATGACACTCGAAATAACACCTTAGAATGTGCACTTAGAGGACTACAAACGTTGACAAGTGAAAGAGTATATTTACCAATGACCAAGAACCTGGAAACAACATGTGTGCAATTATCTTAGAAGTAGGTCGGACAACATAAATCGATTATCATGCTTCCGCTTTTCAATAACGAATCAGATTGTTAAGCTATTCAATAAATACTGATAGAATTGTTTTAACATGAAATAACAAGGGGCGCTTATCAATCCCGTGTAGCAGACAAAGAAAAATGAATGCATGACTGAACTTAAGGAAAAAATGACTTGAATATATGCTTATGCATCTGAAGGCTCGGGGAGCTCGAAAAACTTTAAAAGTAGTCATCTCTAAACCTCGCGAGACGGGACAAAGCTCTCAACACAGGTAATATTATGCGAGAGAACAAATTTGATTGCAGGCCATTGATTCGAGGACATTTTAAGATTCTGGCGTAACCTTCAACTATTAGGCGGCCAGTAACATGGAAACCTGTATATTGATGTATTTAGCATATGCATTTAAGATTATAAGTACTTTTTAACCTAAAGAGCCCGCTTCGATACCTGACCGGATGGGCTTTAATTCCATGGGTGAATAACTCTTAGAGGAATGGGACAGAAGGAGAGCGAATAAAAGTGAAACGGATACTCCTCCGTCAACTTTGAATATCGATACAAATAAATAGTTATCATTAGCTACTTGCCTCGAATGTATTAAGGCTCCGTTTTTATAGCTCCGAAATTAAAAGCGGTTTATAGCTTAAATATATAAATGACGGCGAATTATTAGGACATTAATCTTACTTATTTAACAGCCTCCCAACCAGTACAAGAATTACATTTGCGCTATCACACATCCAAGAAATATTAATTACGCTAATTAAAACGGAAATAACGCTTAAAAATTGGGTACAATAAAAGCGCTATCAGACCTGACTTATATAAAAATACTTGTATATGCAAAACTTCCGCTTCTATACCAAAAACGACAAATACCATTGCTTCAAATCGCTCGGACAGCCTCAGCTTCACTCAGCATTAAGCTATAACTTGAAGCACCCATCACACGACTTTACGATTGTGCATAAATAAATAATTTAAAAAAACGAGAATATTTAGTAGCCTATTATCACAAACACTGAATAAAAAATATGCATGCTCGCTCATTCATGGCTAACACAAACGATAAGGGAAGAAACGAATCATGCTGCTACAACAAAATTATCTGACCTGCTTCAGACAATGAAGAACAGACACCACGGAGGAAACACAATTCCAAACTGCAACAATATCTAAGTATGTTAAATACCTCAGAAACACGCAACGAATACAATTTTACTAAAAAAAGGTGTATACATATGTATCAATAGCATTTGAAACAAGTTAATAACATAATAAAACAACAGAGCTTCGATCATCCTCCTTTCATGAGAGGACTTATAAGGAATTCTTATACACTGTAACTTTAAAAAAAATTCAAATAATCTTTGGAATGCATATATAAATAACACACCATTAACAGACATCACACGCAGAGAAATGTAGCAGCGGTTTGATGCATTTGACACAC
This sequence comes from Hymenopus coronatus, assembly GCA_030762935.1. NCBI lineage: Eukaryota > Metazoa > Arthropoda > Insecta > Mantodea > Hymenopodidae > Hymenopus > Hymenopus coronatus. The sequence goes on from CM060900.1 coordinate 169,602,307, forward strand.
ACACGCACATATTTAGCATTTTAAGTACTTCTTGCCCTAGCTTACCTTTGAAGAGGCCTCACTCGATTGACTATCCATTCATATGAATTTTCCTACCCATTCTTCAACAAACTATTATTGCAAAGCTTATTTCTCGGAAAACTAAGAAGGGTATATAACATAAAATGTAAAAATGAAGGGTGAATCATTGCTCATGGATGTATTAAAAACGCTAATAACGTTATAAAGGGGCGATTCCCCCGTCCATCCATGAGAGGACTTTACATCTTACAAGGAGGCATTCTTGAAATACCCGCCCCCCAGAAAATATGAATAAGCTTCATTAATGTTTTCGCAAAACAGATATACTTTACACTACAAACTCATTAACGGTTAAGCGGTACGTTGTGTATAGGAAAACAGGTCACTGCCATTTACATGAAAGAAGAATTATCAATGAAACGGGTTTACCAAAATAACTCTAAGGGCCGACCAGGATTCGCCGGTGTTTTCCGTAAAGAGAGATGCTATCGGTAAAATACACACCTACAGCTGACGTATATGTATCATGCAAAACAGTTTACCTGTTCTATACTGCTTTCAGCATTGTACAGCGCATGAATACCGAAAAATCGTATTATTATATAAACTAATAATTCATGTACCTATTGTCACCTTCCCCTTAACGATGCTGATTATAAGCGTAAAACGTAGAATTTGTATATCAGTGGACTACACGGCAATCATGAGTGGTAGGTATATCAGATAATATTCTTTTTTATTCAATTAAGCGCACTACTTATGCCGATTAGTAGCTAAATAATAACTTCAATTGCGAAGAATGATTAAATGAATTACAAGGAAACTTACAGGCATACACTTCAAAGTGAATTGCTTACATTGAAAATACTGTTTTTATAATACATTTATACTCATATCAATAGTTAAAATGGGAAAATAAGAACGTTAACAACGGTTAGTTTATTCTTCAACATATATACAAGAAGCACGCTAAGGGTGACTTTCATTGGTCACAAGCGATTTTAACACTGTTTTTTGTAGTTATAAAGCTAAATTCCTCTATTATTTAGAATCTTAGAACATACAACGAAGAAAGGGCAACTTTGGTTTAGCTAAAATCACATTTAATATATGCGCTATCCTTAACTCAATTTTACTTTAAAAACCTTCATAGCTTTTAAGCGGGTATAGCAATGAAAGAAACAGAAGAACTTACAGTAAAACGTAGGGGAAAGCTTGCATACACATACATAAATACATTCATACATACATGCAGACATGCATCTGGACAAGCGAATGATACATACATACATTTATACACCCATACATACATACATACTTACATACAGACATACAGAGATGCATACGTACATTCACCCATACATAGACATGCATACATACAAACTTACATACATACAGACATACACACAGATATACATACATACTTACATACAGACATACAGAGATGCATACGTACATATACCCATACATAGACATGCATACATACATACTTACATACACTCATACATACACACATACTTACATTCATACACTTACATACACACATACTTACATGCACACATACTTACATGCACACATACTTACATGCACACATACTTACATACATACACACATACTTACATTCATACACGTACATACACACATACTTACATGCACACATACTTACATGCACACATACTTACATGCACACATACTTACATACATACACACATACACACATACAGACATACACATACATACAGAGATGCATACATACAGACATGCTTACATACATACACCCGTACATACAGGCATACATACATACAACCATACATACAGACATGCATCAGGACATGCATACATACAGACATACACATTCATACATAATACATACACACATTTCCACTTACATACACACATACTTACATACACACATACATACAGACATGCATACATACACCCATACATACATACATACAAACATACATACATACATACATACATACATACATACATACATACATACATACATACATACATACATACATACATACATACATACATACATACATACATGCATGCATGCATACATACACCCGTACAAACAGACATGCATACATACACCCATACATAGATACATACATACCCCCACTGCACACTTACGTACGTACATGCATTCATACATTGTATTCCACCCAAAGCTTCGATAAAGCGATTTCGCCGGGAATAATTTTTTGAGGTCCCCCTGAATCCAAAAATTGTATATTCAGAGATAAAAGAACAGTGTCAGTGGATTTGTATGTTCATATGCCAGTATACACAGTAACTCAAAAAACTACAAAGAAACAAACAAAAACGATGTGGCGGTAAATACCATTCGGTAAAGAAAGATATTTGGAAAGTAACATGACAGAATTGTATTTTCTGTACTGCTTCCATTTAATGAGTAGAGGAAGTATTCGAATCCACCAAAAATTTATTTTTCGATGGAAATACATGTTTTTGCAGACCCCTCAACCATGGCATCTCCGAAATTAGTATAGCTCAAAAACTCCTGTTTTTACTTCAATTTTAAGCTACTTCCAATTTCTTAAACTGGAAGCGTCGTTTCGTTTCACCATTGTTGCTTTACACGTGACAATGCAAAGAAAATCGAGATACAATGACAATCGCATGACAATACATTATAAAATATCTATCTAACCTAGAGATTTCCGCTAATTTCGCTATTTATAAGGAACAATGGAATAGTAATAACCTTGAATAGCAAAAGTAAACAGAAGAAATAAAGCTTGATAGACATTTTGATGTTAATTTTGACTATCAGGATATTTCAATACAGTTTTATACTTCCGCTAATGAATACTTCTTTCATACATCACACCGAAAAGGATATCTAGCACGGGATAACGGTTTCCCTACAGAATTATTGCACGTCAACATATTACATTAAAAGTACACAAAGGAGGAAGAAATGGAAATTCAATTCTTTTTTGTATAGGTAAACCAATAACGAATTTTTAAATGATAGATGATCAATCTTCACTTCTAATCAGATATGCAATCAACACAAGAAGCAATATTTAACATTGAATGCACTTAGCTATATTAACAGACTGCATCAGTGGTAGAGTGATTAGTGAGCTGACATCTCACCCAGAGGTCCCGGGTTCATTTCCCAGGCTGTGGGTGTGGGAATATTTCTTTATCCGGAATTATTCCGTATCCCCCACAGAGTCCGGAAATTATGAATGATAGAATGAAAAAAGAATGGAAATGGCGTGTTATTTATGGACGCGCTTTAACTGCTATGGTGCTCAGCATCCCATTCTAAATTGGGCGTTAAAGGCCGCTTAATTTTGCTCAGAGGCCTCTCAATGAGACTTGAGGTTCTTTTACGTCCCGTAAATCTACGAAGGAAGCCATACTAAGGATTTTTACGCCCGAAAAAATCCATCGTCCTCCATCGGGTTTGAACCCGTGACCTTGGGTATATGATGTTATCATGGTAACCATTACACCACGGAGGGCGACTAATGGAGTGAATATGCATGAGTATAGTAATATAGAATGTATTAACTTAACGTTCTAAACCTACAGTAATACGAGTGGGTTCATAGCTCAAAATCCCCCCCGCCCTATATGACCACCGAAGTTAAAGGGGCTATACAAATCACGCAATGAAAAAATATTGTTATATCGCGATCACATGATTTTGACAAATATTACAACTTCTTCTAATAACATAATTTAACATTAGCAAATATCAGATATCAGCACAGGCACGATACAATACGAATCCAAGACTAGCATAAGAAGCACAAAATATGAATGTTTTTCCAATCAGGCTCCATGAATAATATAGGTATATTGTAACACTCCTTCATGAGATATAATTACGCAATGCATATAACTCAAAATACTTCTAAGGAGCACATAAGATTCAGAAGTGACTGATATTATATTCTTATATGCTCGCTTTATAACATGGAATATTTTGTAGCGCCTTATGCAGATGATTATTATTAATTTGTCAAATTTCAGGGAAAATCATGACTGAAACATTACATTTTTGGGTTTGTACGAGAGCTGGTATAATAACCTAAACTCCATGCCGAGCTGCAAACGTTATATATAATCACTCTGCGATAGTCTTAAGAAATTCAACTCATCAAAATGCTAGCGTAATAATAAGCAAGCGTGAAGGCTTTGTCTATGTGTATAAAGCAACATTAGATTATCTAGTTAAGAAACTCAACAATCCAATTCTGATTCAAAGAATAGAATTGAGAATCCATCAGAAAGCAAAATACAGTAGTAACAAATAAAATGCAATCAACACTAAATCTTCATTCAAGAGAAAAACCAAATTGCAATGCTAGAGTCGGATGGCGAAATATTTCGATTTTATTAATCTATATTATTATTTTCTATTATAGTGGAAAGCATACGTCTCACATTCGTCAGATATAAACCTTTAATATGTATGCTATATGATTGAAACACAGGTCAAAGCTCTTTAATTTCACAGTTCATTAATTATTTTTCTGTTTCACGACTAATTTTGGTCAGTGAACATATTTATTTATTATATAAACTGTTTATCTGTAATGTTGGTCAAGGATTTGTTTCTAAATATTCATTGTTATATCTCGCTTGATCAGTATTTTATTGTAAACGTTAAGAGTTGCGTGGTTATGGTAGAATCTGTTCCCTTCCGCTTAAATCAATGTAATAGTTGAGTGTTAAGCGTTTTGCAATTATTAGTATTCTATATACCACTGGATTGTGGTAGCTGATTGCTCCGGTGCTACGTTATAAAGTAACTGTAAATGCATTTTCTTTGTCTTGGCGTGTAGGTATCGTGCCAATAGTTAAATATTTAGCGTTTTTTTATCTTGTCGTGTGCATTCTACATTCTGCTTTTTTCGCTTTTATCTATTCGCATTTCCCATTCTTGTTACCCTCAAAAGAAGTTTCAATCATCGGTAATTGTCTCTTTATATTTACTTTGTGCTAATTAGGAATGTTCACACGTTTCATTATCGTGTAAGCCATGTTTTGTCTCTGACGGTTTTTGTTGAAGTCCAGATATTTTATGGCGAATTATGATTATTTCTTGAAATAAATTCCTGTTAATGTATATGTATTTTTGGAAAAGAAATGATATGAATCGCTTTTCTATAGAGGCTGATTTAATGTGGGCGTTATTGCTGTTTTCATAAGCTGTAAATGGGAGTTTAAATCGTTATGGGTTTTAAAAAAATAGTATTTATCTGTAATTATTTTCCCATTAAAAATATGTTTTAGTTGCTTAGCAAGTATCGAGTGTAGTGTTTGTCTCAGAGTACATAGCTGTTGTATATTTGTCCCCTGTTTAGGAATAAGACGGTCATTTTTATCTAGTGTATCGCGTAATAATTAACACAAATCTAGGTCATGTATTGGAAAGATTATTCATTATGTTGGCAGGTTTGTTATCTCGAGTTTTTTTTTCTGCTGAGATAAATATTTCTTATTTCTATACAAGCTCCGAGGCAGCTATTCTGTCATCCCTACCATATTGTTTTTTTTCAGCAAGGGAGGGGGGTTTTGATTGTCAGCTATGATTAAAAGAAATTTTAGGGTGTTAAATGTTTACCAGTGCTCAAGGTCTTACCCCTTTCCTAACTAGCCTACTTTCTATTTTCGCAAACATCCTGTTTTACTCTTGGCCTACAAAGTTGTTCCAAAACAAGCTCCTATATTTAGCGGAAGTGTTTTTCTATATTAATGGTGTTCCCCAAAAGTGTTCCTGAACCCGTGTGTTCCAGCAGCCGTTTATCTACCCACCTTTGTGTTTCTTGAGGATTTTTGTGCACCAATCGACACGAGCATCGCTTTCAGTTTGTGTCAAATTATGTGGAATCCAAAGAGAGCAAATCGTTTTCACGGCTAAATGATCATGCAATATTTTACTTAGGTATGCTGCCGGAATTAAGGCCTAGGTTTGCTTCTGTTTTGCAATATGTGGCAGGGCGATGTTGCACTATCAGTTTTTGCACAGCATCAGTGGTTTCTGGCACAAGTGATTTTAGACGACGTCCACAAACTTGGTCAGTGAGGGAATGCGGCCACGATAAACTCGCTCGCTATACAAGCGCTTCACAGTGCCAAGGCATGGAGCTTCATTGCCAAATGCAATAGTAAGATGCTCAATCCACTCTGGTCTTGATAATCCACGTCAAAAATCATAATAAATCTTCACACCAACATTTTCACGTGTTAGTTCCATCTTTTCGCTCAGACACAATTTAAACTCACTGCAAACTACACAAAAAACGCTCTATTGACAATTTATGTGAAGTACACTAAAGTCAATAATGTCAAATTTTCCAGTAGAAACACTAGATGACACCTACAGTAATTAGTGTTGCTAAGGCTCAAAATATAAATAATGGCTCTCAAATAGGACATACAGAAAGAAAAGTTATGACAGACGACTATAGGAGTATCGAAAACCAAAACAATGTACCTCAAACCTATCACTAAATGAAAAACTTTAAAATATGAGTCTAAATAAATGTTATTATTTTTGGCATTTGATAAGTTTATGGAGGCATTTAATACTCAGATACTTCCTTGTTTTATTATTTTATTACGAGTATTTGCTCGGTGGTTGTGTGCAGGTAATGATCTTTTCATGTATTCAATTTGTTATCATATTGGGGTTTTCCCCTGAGCCACCCGGCTCGGTACGCTATAATGCACATACATGCTATTTTCAGTGGGTAAGCTGATTGCATATTCCATCAGTTGAAGCAATGGATGCTCATGATTTAACATTAGATGATGCTCATTTAGGGTTTTAACTGTAATTAAGTTTAATACATTTAGTTTAAACGTTACCACCGATTAAAATATAATGTGATCTACATACATGATTGAAAGAACAGCAAAAGCAAAACCTATTATATAAATCTTAATGAGTTAATAGTTTGTACACTACTAATACTATGTAAAATATGTAATCTGGTGAAGTCCATTCGCATGACTTTCTCTACCTCTTTTGCAAACAAACTATTTTTACAGAATACTATTCCTTTATCTACATCACTCTAATCGAGATAAACATTTAGAGAAGTTGTCTTATTACTTATAAGTAGAAGGGGCGGAAATGAATACTCTAGGCTAAAGCGACAGTCAAAACTTTTAAAACCTAGTCACTATGTGAAACAATTGCAATTCGGTTCTCTATGCATGACCAGGAGTAAAACAAAACAGATACGAAACGAATGAGGACGTGTCCTATGAGATAAGTTTTTTCTTAAATCGAAAACAATATCAAGGAATATCGCGGAAATAGTTAACTGTAAAAAATATGTATATTACAAATATTGTGAGTTTAAATGGGATCTACATTCTTTGTGAATTAAGCTTTTGTCTACCTCTTACGATTTATCAGCTTCACAAACGTCATACAGAATGAAGAGGTCTTTAGAGGCTATTCGCAGAAAATTCCAGATTTACGTACATTTGATTTGTCAGATAGCATTCAATCAAAATCGTTATACCATTTTTGAAACAATTTTCCATGTAAGTTGTAGTTTGAGGGGGAGAAATTTTCCTGAAAATATTTGTGTCGCACCGTAGGGAGGTGCTGAATTTAAATACCAAGTTTGGTATTTAACATACTTTTCGTTTTTTAGTTATGCTGCCCACAGACACACATAAACAGACAGATACGCGCGGACCTTTTTGTGCAAATGTTCTCTTTTTGGGTTCAGGGGCCATCAAAGTATGTATTTCCGGTGAAATATCGGTCTCGAATTTTTGGTGGAATACAATACTTTCTTTACCTACTTTCTTTTTGTAGTGTTTAACGCCCGCTTTTACAACTTATGGTACCTACTTTGTACATACACACATTGTAACTACGTGGTCGAGAAGGTAAAGAGCCCATTCGACACAAGTTGCATAGTACAGTGTTTATTGAACGTAAAAGGAATACTCACAATTTTAAATCTAATTCTTATTATCACAATGTGACAGCGTCGTTTGTTAACGACGCTGTCAATTGTCTGCATCATATCTGCACTGCCGGTGTGCTGGAATGTTGTCCCGCACACTTCAAAACCATCGGTCTGGACCTCCGCCTAACCAACTGAGCAAACCCAAACCGACTGTTACCAGAAATTGTGATATCAAAATATATTTTCTGTGATTAAACGACAACCCATATAGATTTAAACTTTATTTCTTTGAACTGTATAGTAGCCTTCCAACAAGTACCAGAGACTTAAGCAGAGCTCAATTCATAGCACTCATTTAATGCAAGTTACTCAACGATACCACGTCTAGAGTAAACTAATATATTATTATTGAATCTAATTTTAATTAACGGATATTGTTAAATAGTCATATTCTGTAACAACACCAATACTGAACAAGTGAATAAATAAATAGATGGACGCTGTTTAGCTGGTATGGTTCTCAGCGTCGCATTCTATATTTAAGTGAAAGATTGTTTTATTTGGCACAGGGACCTCTTTATAAGGTTTGACGTCCTTTCGCATGTCATAAATCCACGATATGGGACCACCGCCTTTACTTCCCTTCTGAAGGAAGCCTTGCTGAGGGTTTAATCCCTTTTTTCTTTGTTTACCCTCCTCTTATGCATGCTTACAAGCCAGCACCTGGAATCAGATGCATGCTTACAAGCCAGCATCTGGAATCAGATGCTTGCTGAGCAGAGGCGCTGGGTCAGAAAGAAACCAGGAAGGGTGATCAAAAGGTGTCTGGTATGAAAGTGAGGAAGTAGACAGTATGAGAAGACAGTTAAATGAATGGCAGAGCATATTATTATGAGCAATTTGTGGAATGAACGGCGGGGGAAACCGGATAACCCGGAGAAAACCCGCCCAGACGCAGCTTTGTCCACCACAAATCCCACATGCGGTCCCCTGGGATTAAGTCTAGGTCTGCTAGATGATAGGCGAGCAGCCTAACTATTCGGCCATGGAGCCGCCTCGAAAAATCTATCGCCCTCCACCGGATTGGAAGAGCTGCAATCTTGGTAATCACAGGCTAGCATATTGCCCCTAGATCACGGAGGACAACACAAACAGAAAGGACTTGCACATACGTATAGTGTATATTTTATATCAAGGGGAAGAATATGTAATTTCAATTATATGTTTATTATGCGGTCTACCAGCCGTTCATTGAGTACAGCATTATGCTTTCTGGAAAAAGAAGCAGTAGCAATACTCTCTTACACTTACTGAACGTAATTATTCTTACGGCTTTCTTAGTTCTCTGTGCTCTGCAATCCCATTTGTTTGTCACAATGGCTCAAACAAGGTAAGTTGTAAGGCCTTCCGATCCGACGACTTTAAAAAAGGGAAGGAAAGTGTTGTATCTAATGTTAGCTTATTCTCAAAGCGTGAGGGCTGGTGTTATCCTGGATATATTAGTGAGATAAACATGACCGGAAGAATACATTGGGTGAATATTCGTAAAATGGAATCCTACAAGGCCTTCGCGTACTCATAATTCGTATTCATGATTGATACTTGCAGAAATCCGAACTGTTTTGTGTGTACTGGCTCTCAAAATTCAGCCTAAAAATGCGGCACTAGTTCTAATTCTACTTGCAGTGGCTCCTGTATATGCTGGATCCTAGAATGTATTGTCTGATCACCGAAGAATCATCGTTCCACCTTCGTCAGATGAGAACATTTTCTCATTCGCCCATTGCAACATTTTCCAGAACTTGGCAATGAAGAACCTTGAGAGCAAATCCCACACGAGCAGCTTGATGCTTTCCTCTGAAGTTCTTCTTTCGGAACTACCTTATGGTGGTTGATACAGGAAGTTCGACTTTTTCATTCTTCTTCCAGATTTGCAACCAATAACATGGTTCGTCCGGAAAGAAGGGCCGCTAAGGAGCAGCTGGACAGCGCAACCTCAGTATCTGGTGAGGAAAAACTAACACCGCAACCGAACAGATACAGCTGTTGCAGCACACCGAATCCGTTCGCTGGCTCCTTCAGACGTGGGCCAACCACCACTTCAGCGCCACTGCAGCGTTTCCATTGGCGCTATGCTTCCTGGACCACAGGCACGTTTTGACCGGTCGGATGTTTCTGCGCGTGGTCTAATGACGCTGTACATGGGGAGCTCCCCTGCGGAAATGGAACCTGTATTGGCGTCCGGCCTACTCTTGTAAGGCAGGCCGTCTCGCATCGACAGAAGCCCTGCTATTGTACCTGTTAGGCGCACAGAGGCAATCTATGCAGTGCACCCGAGTTACAACTATTGCGGCTCACGCTGTTAACCACCTAAACGCTACGCCGTGATTTTCAAGATTAGGATGCAAATGACGTCTTAAGGCTGTACATTAAAATCACTTTTACCTATTCTCATCCTTAGTTTGGCCTTTGAACCTCTAAGCTGCAGGGCTGTTTGTCGTGGCTGTAGCTTTGGACCAGCATACCCTTTATCCACTCTTGTCCAATGGATGACGACAACGCATATTTCTAAGACCAACGCGAATGGTATTTGACAGCGCTAATTCTTCCGTGCTTTATCTCTATCTTCTTGTTCCATATCCCTTTCGCTGGAGGTGTTTAATGGCTAGGGTCAATGTGGTAGAGTCCCACACTAGAGCTTGCTGATTAGTCTGTGAAAGGGATCTTTTCTCCACTTGAAAACAAAAATGGAAGAGCGAATAGGTCTTACCTTTGAGTGAACCATCTAAAGACTCGAGCCTTACGCCGGATGTATCAGGACAGAAAGGATGCTTTCTCGAACAATGTAATATTACTGCATTCATATTTGGAGTGCTAAGATTTGGTCTTTTGGATATGGTACACTCTTTGTTTTACCTTTCCGTTCTTCCTGAAACTGCTTAATCCAGTAACGAATACAGTTCTCCCCCCCTCTCTCTCTCTCTCTCTCTCTATGCATTTCGTGTTTTCACAATGGCAACACCAGCTTTCCTGATATCGATATTGCGGCTACGCGTGACTGCTGGCGTTAAAGGCCTCTCTTATTTACGGGAGACAAAGATACGTGATGGTCTCTTTTGACCTTTTAAGGAGTTGTACATCTCGGGCTCTTATACAGGCAAAAGAGATTTGACTTTTGGCCCTGAGACGAAAACTATCAGACGCGGCAATATTTGAAGATCACAATTCCACTACAATTCAGATATTATGTGGGCATTTTTCGCTAGAGCCGAAAGTTTATTAACATTCTGGGCTACAAATTATTCCGGAATTATTGCTCAAATGAAATGCAATCCCATTTAAGTGAGTTGCGAGGTAAGTAAACTACCTGTTATTAAGCTAAACTGGTTTGATCAGCGGTTTTTTCATATATTTTTTATCGTGCTTTTTTATGTTCATTTGTTTCTTTGTTCTATGTTGGCTTTCCTCAAGTTTATGTGATAAAATTGCTGCATTATTTATAATAATTGTAATGAACACAGAGAAAACGTTTGCTATTGAATAGCTAAATATTTCCTACACTCACTGAAGTAATCTTACTTGATGTTCCACATTTCCTTCAGTTCTCCTCTTCTTTGTCTTCTTGTGCTTTATATTTTACTTGGATCCAGAATTAAACAACATTTTCTCCTATACCTAAAGTGTTAGCTACTTGTGTAACATCCGTTTAGCCCAGTATAAGCCAGCGTAATAGTTGCAAACATGGGGATGTTGGAATCGACTCCCAAAATTAGTTGAATTATGATTTTAGCTTTATTGCTTTTTTTTTCGTTTTATTGCTGAGAAAGAGATAAAAAGGACAGCAGCACAGTTGAGCTGTGTTAGGCTGTTCTAAGCCTGATTTGAGTCCCTAATAATTATTTTAGTGAAATCTAGTGACTACATTAAGCATACCATAGTTTAGCTCATATATGTAGTAGTTCACAGGGATACGATACATTTGGCGAGCACCTAATTCTGTCACACAAGATGCGCGCATTGTGAAATTCGCAATATGCTTATTTTCAAATATTTTATACAAGGTATTTCTAAAGAAGTTGGATAACATATGAAAGAAAATGTTTAAAGAAAAGTCCACGCAACAACTTCAGGTATTTAAGTTATTGATGACACTATTTATTTCATTATGCTGGGAAAAGCTCACCATAATCACACATTTTAAGAACACAGAATAATCTTATGGTAAATCATATTCAGGAACACATTAACCTATTCACTAACATTCACTACACTCCTCTCTACAATGGAATTTTCACGAGGAATTTACTTTGTTTTTTAATCTTTATCACACTCATTTTACCATTGTTGTTGCACATGTTCTACCGTGTAAAGATCTTCACCATTCTCTCTTTCCTTTCTATTGTAGCTTTTTGATTCAATTTTTTGTCTTTGAAGTCTATATCATCTTCCGTCAGTTCTTCAAAAATCAGTTCTTCAGTATATTTGCTTATCGTGCCCACATAGCAAAATTTACCAATTAAAGGTAAAAGTATTTGGAAAACTGACGAGCATGTGCATATTACTGGTTACTATACTTACCTTTGCACATTGCAGACTTCTAGAAGCAACAACTCATACATCACAGGAGCAGGTGCGTGTCTAACTTTTGGAACGTTCAGCACCTCGCTTAGAGAACAGAAATGAAATCAATAATATTAAACAAAGAAATGCCAGAAGATTAGCTCCCGGATGTGTATGTAAATAAATATATTGCGATGCCCTTTTGTGCGACTGTGAAACGATCTACTGTACCTACTTTTAGTGAGCATTTTGAAGCCTGCCATTGATATGCTCCATCTCGAGCGGTAGAGCTATGACTGTTTGGACTCACTCTGGCGGGGAAGCGAGAGGGATATTGTATATAAATAACACACATTATTGACTTCTGCTGTCTATTTGTGTTTCAGTTTTAGTACTTCTGTAGCTCATCACGTACACTCTAACAGGTTTGCGTGTAAGCTTTACAAATGTAGTAGAATTTAACATTGCTCGACACTGGCTTTAGTTAATACTGTTTATAGATACTTAGAATAAATTAGTGGAGCTTCGTTGTTCCGAATTGGAGCGAATATCTGCTTGTAAGTGACGCATATTCACATCACGAAACCTTCTTTAAAACTGAGTAAACTGCTGCGATTAGAGTCTCTTAAATACTAACTTGGGCTCAGAGTGTCGATTTCTTCTCATTGGTGCAACTTTGTATTGCTTGTCACGTGGTTTGCTTTGGTTGGGTTAACATATCCATGTAGCTTTGCAAATAATGAAAAATTACCTATTTCTACTAGAACAGAGGTTTCCCCTGGTAGTTGAATTAACCTCTTGGTGTATGCGACGATTAGAGGGGGGTTGGGGGCTTGTTTGCCACGTTTTGACAAAGAAATTCTTGTATTTGCGTTATTGTTTACTACGTACTTTCTTGATGTTATTTGAAATGTAATAAAGCTTGTGTTTATGTAATGCTTAAACTCTTGACATAGTTACATTCTGACATTTAATGATTTATGACATTAATCAATATCTATACACAGAAAAGATATCGTTTCATACCTAAAGCTTTTTTCTGAAAATATACTTACATACGTAAAATAAAGGTCAATACTCCGATCTACATCCAAGAAGTGTAGACGTAATTTTTTCATAAAAATACACATTCCTTAAAAGAACATATTAAATAAATGATGTTTACATCTTGCTCCTAAAAGTATATTTTAGCACTCTTTTGGATATACAAAATAAATTGTTTCGATTATAATGTATTTTAGTTATATCCTCATTCTGTTTCTGTTTGGAACACAAAACTTTATCTCATAACTTACGAGAGTCATAAGAATTCCTTCCTCATGCCAGTTGATATCTGCTGATTTAGTTGCATAGGCGCAGGGGAAGAACAGAGATTGCATCATACATGTTTGTTAAACCTGGCGAAACAATGACTAATGCACTGAGAGTGATGGACACTATCTAATGCTTTCGGCAATCCAATATATTACTATAGTGAGAAATTACTATCGAATGAAAAAGTAGCTTTTTAATTCGATTTTGACATCTGTTATTTAGCTATATGTATGAAGTAATGAGAGCGCAGAAAACTTACTATTTTACCGAGCCAGGTGGCTCATGGTTTTATCAGGGACTGGCATTTGAGAGATCATATGTTGAATTCCCGTGGCCGACCTATCTGACCCGTTGGTTTTTTAAAGGGTTTCCCGGATCACTAGGCAAATGTTGAGGAGGTTTATCATTCCCCGAAGTTCGATTCCCTTCATTTCATCTCCATTTTCATCCAACCGGTCTCTTTTAGGATTTTAAGTAAGTGTCGGCAAGGGCTACTCTGTTAGTGCCCTTCCGTGGTGATGAATGCGCTTTGGATCTACAGGTCTCAGCGGCGGGATGGCATTGAAGTCATCTGTAGGATCCAGGGGGTTCGATCAAACCTGGGGTGGGGGTTCCTAGCGTTCCCGTGTTGAGATGAAGTACTGCTTGAACTATGTTATGGACCTTCACGGTGACTTTTTCTCGCGGTCGGTTCGGTTGTCGCCAACCGACGATAATACGATAATACTCTCATATGATCCTGGGGCCTGAGGAACAATAATCCCATGTTGGATGCAATGTGAAGTCCCCTCTGGAATGTCACACATACTCACACACAGTAATACACACCCACCCACACACACATACATACCAATTTTTCGGCCTTTCTTCATTCGGGTTTAAAAGTTCATTATTTAAGTAAATGCACGAAATAATGGCAGGATAGAAACGTACTATCTACTTTTCATTCGGATTTAAAAACCCCTTGTAATAGGAGCTCTAGACCTCAAGTAGGAGAGTGATTTTTAAAGTAAGAACCGATTGCTCATCATGTTCGTGTATCCTATCAAGTGTCGTCAAATCAAGGTCGGCCACTCTCCCACTACATTTTAAAACTGAATGAAAAAACGTAAAAGTGAGTAACAATGGAAAACTTTAGTTAGGTGACTATCAAATAATTACAGTTTTCATTCGATAGTACCTATCACTATACTTTATAGCCTATTTTTTGACTCCGAGCACAAAAGCAGTTGTGCGCCTTAATTAGCAACGTGCAATAAAAATTCCAAAGTTGAAATCAACTCTACGTGAATGTTTGTATCAATACGTACAAGAGTTCAAAACACTTTCATCATGGGAAAATGCTATTTTGCCAGCCTTGTGCAAAATCTGTTAGTGTGGATCAACGTTCCCAGGTAGTACAGCATTTACCTTGAATTTAGCACATAGCATCTCTGCCACGTGCCTTGTCGAGGCAACTTCTTATAGGAGAATCGCGCCATCGTCTTTTTCTGGTATTTCCAAACCATTAAAGGTTTATTTGTATGTGTGTAAATTGTTTATTTCAGTTTAAGTTTCTTTTATAGATGAAAAATCCCGAGTTCAGAAAGTTTCTCACTAAATAAACATGTACGTCCTGCTTATGCCTCAAGGCTATGAAAAAATGTATCTTCCAAATTGCTATGTGGAAAATTAAGTCGCCTAAAGTCCATTTGTGAGAATGCAAAAACTACATCACGTTTAATGAAACTATTGATGCCAGTAATAGAAAGGCGGAAAATGTAATCAAAATCATTATAGTCATTTTTGAGAAAATCAAAATTTTGAAATATGTTACATGTAAAGAGTAATTGTGGATGGGGTATTTTCTTTAAAATCTTCGTGTAGGTACAGAAAAATGTTTCAACAAAAGTACTAGTTAGCTTATAAACAACTGCCAGCTGTAAAACATGTAACAATAGCTACAGTGTTTACGAAGCTTTGGCAGCCTTGTGGTCGAATGGCGTAAAACAATTGCTTCTTCTTCCGGGCTCCGCAGCATAGCTGCCAAAGATCTAAGTGAAAGTTTCCCGAATATGCTTCATGTAATTTGCATCGTTCACACTTTGCATAGAGGAATCCAAGCTCTTTATCTTAATGTGGACAATGAATGGAAAAAAATCGTAAAAGCCCCATCATGGATTGATATTTTCAAAAGAAACTAATGCCGATTTTTCAGTGCCTCCTATACCCGTAGTCACGCATTGAGATACCTGAACTAAAGACGTACATTATGTAGATCATTCTGAAGCATTTGCATCTGTAGCAAATGAAACTGGATAAAGAAGATACCTCTGCAATTGAGGTTATCCAGAACATAATATGTGGTGTTAATTTAAAGTATGACTTGATCTTCATAACTTGCAATTTTGAGTTGTTGATGCATTCAATCAAGTCCACTTCTGTTGACTTTATAAGTGATTCAGTTAAAGAAATAAATAAAGTTTATACTATCTCCAGTTCAAAAGCACAAGTTGTAGGAAACATTGTTCAGACTTTGTTTGAGAAATACACTGGCTACCAATGTAGCCTTTGTAATGTCGCTAAAATTTTGGAAGTCCAACACCCAAGTGAACTTGCAAATGTGCCTCCTAAGTACAAATGCATAAAAATCCAGTCGTAGTCATCACGTTGTCGAGTAAGCATCAACAAAAGAATACATTACACCGGTGAGAGAAAATTCAGGTTTTAAGAATTATTAAAGCATTGACACTGCTGACGTACTTTTTACAACAGCGCGCCTGCTGAAACATTAACTCACACGTGACAAATTTGACAGAGAACAATATATTTAATAATGTTCTTTTCTTTTCCGAGATAGGTTCACTTTATAAGACACTGTAGTTTTCTGGTGCTTGTTCGTTAATGAGAGGAAGATATAGGAGAGAAAGCAAGAGCTATTTCCGAGCATGAGCAATAATGATACACATATGTAGCCCAAATAATTTATGATAAGTAGAGTAAGTATATGATTTTACCCAACAACTCCTTATTAAAACTTCATTGCAAACGCATATTTTGAGGTCCTCTAAATCTAAGATGAGGTTTGACAAACTGGCGAATGCACATCTGTGTGAGCAGCACAAGGAAATGCAGGATAAGTACCTACACTTTTGATCCAGAATAAGACAACGCTTAAGCATAACAGGGGAGGACTTGCATATACTTCTTCATTCAAAATAATCCTTTATATAGAAAGGTTTTCTTTTTGTTAAAATGCCTCTGACTATTTTGGTTTACATGTTACATTCTTGAAATATTGAGATATAACTACTATTTTTTCTTTGAATACCATCTGAAATTGCCCTCGCGGTCGTAGCGTTTTATACATCTAACTGGAATAGCGCAGTACATATTGAAATAAAATTGTAGAACCTCTTAGAATATTCAGTATGTCGAATACATTTTATAGCATTAGCCATTTTCGAAATATTAATTAATTTATGTTTGGGTTGGACTGGAGCCTCAACTGTTGCCTTCTGTGAACGCTCTGAAACTATCAGAAAATCCTTCTTCACCTCGCAGAGCAGTTACTTATCGTTAATAATTGTTGCATATAGCCAAAGAGGAACAAATATTACTTTGCAGAAAATTGAGAATTGAGTATGCTTTAAACTGTCGTAAATTATACGAGAAAGATCATGGTTTATAATTATAATATAACATTCAAGGTTTATGTGCGCTGATAACAGGTAAAGAAGACCGTTCGTGTTGCAAACCAAACATTTTAACGCATGTTTTATTATAGAGCGATATAATGCCGCTACTCCCGAAAATTTAGCGGGACTGCATTGCAATGAACAAGATATAACACAGTAAAGATTGTGATTTTTCAGAATTAAAACTCACTTTAAAGACGGCACCACAAAACGCTGTCCTAGTGCATTTTTAAAGAGAAATGTGGCAAACAATGGAATTATTTATAGAGATTATATAGTGTATTCAAAACAGGAAACATTATTCTGTACAACATTTACTCTGGGGGAACTTCAAAAGAGGGGAACTCTGGTTTCTTGGACTGGAAACATCCAAAGGTAATCGCAGCTCATGAAAAGATTTCAATGCACCGAAATAGTGTTCTTGTTTTTAAAATCAGAGGTACGGTTCTGACCTGAATAGATGGAATAATGTTCGCAAAACTTGAAAATTAATTACAACGCAGTAGTAATGAGTTACAAAGAGTTACTGCTGTTGTGAAGAAACTTCATCCTCGAGGACTATCTTGCCGTAGTGATGATAAACGTTTTAATTAGCATGGAACTTATTGCAGAACTCGATCCATTTCTTACTAATCACATGTCACAATATAAGGTTTCTGGACAGGGATAAACGTCACGCCTGTCTTTTTTACATGTGAGGAATCATGGGTAAGATAATAGTTTGAAGAAATAGCGGCAGGACTTATTGCAAATAAATGTTATTCTGTCATGGGTGTCCCAACTTCTGATGTTGCACACAAAGACCAACTAAGCTGTACCTTGCGTTACGTTAACAAAGGGGGATTAGCAGAAGAGTAATTTGTTGAATTTATATCCAACCGTAGACATAATGGCCAGGACTTGACAGATGTAGTACTTTACTTTCTTGAGAGATATGGATTGGAAATAAGGAGCAGTAGAGGACACAGTTACAAAAATGCACCAAATATGTCAGGTATTTGCTCTGGCTTCCAATCTAGAATTAAGGATCCTTCTTCTTTCGCTTACAAGGTTCCTTGTTCAGCGCACGCACTGAATTTGGTGCGTTAAAATGCAGCAACATGGTATAATCATGCAACTTTTTTTTTGACAGTTTGCAAGAAATACTTAATATATTAGTGGTTCTAGCCAGCGATGAAATGTTTTACATACATTTTTCAGTAAAGACAACTTGACTGTCAAATCCCTCTCCTTAGCAGAAGCTTGAACAAAGAGGACAAGGCAATCCTCAGAGCACTGCTCTTAATCATTGGGGATGAAAGTGAAAAGTATTTTTTGAAATATGAGACTAGAGGCATAATGAAGAAATTGTGTATATTTGAGACACTTTTTATGATTTTAATTTGTTATTCAGTCCTTAAGAGATTAAATGCTGTAGATAAGAAATTGCAAGCAGTGGTTATAGACTCAGCTATTCTGAGTTTGTACAGTTGCTTAGTTGGTTTCTTGGAAGAAATAGAAATGGGATATGAAGTTTTCAAGAATCCAGGTTAGAACAATTTTATTCTCTATTTAATATTGCTAAAATTAAATAAAGTTACGTTTAGGATAAAAGAGCAATAAGTAAAAAAAAAAAAAAAAAAAAAAAAAAAAAAAAAAAAAAATCGATAATCTGAATCAGACACCGATTACATCAATGGATCATATACATTGCAGTATCCTTGCTTTTGATTTTGGATAACTGGTTGAAGATCTAAACAAGAGAGATTCGGCTAGCTCCATTGCTCAGTCAGTAGAGCTCCTGTTCTGTGATAGGGGTCTCAGGTTCGATTACCGGCTGATGATGGGAATTTTTCTCTAGCCAAAAATATTCCCTATCCTTTCCACTGTGTGGAGGTGTGAATGAAAGGGTGAATTGTGTGTGTGATCTATTGTAGAGAATTAGAAAAAAAAAATGAAAAACAAATCCAATGACAACAATACACAGTAGGGTGTTTCATGCCGATATGGCCATGCAGTTAAAGGCATAAATGGAACACAGAGAGAGACAGAGACAGAGAGAGGGAGGGTAGAGATTCTTCTTATAACGACTTAAGAGAGTTGTTTATATTTTTGTCGCATCTGAAGAGGCGGAGTCCACTCTTCGGCAAGTCTACGGTCAGATCTTGATGGTTCAGCTTCTGCACTTTAATTTTTACACTTCAAAAGTTGCATCTATGATGCACAGAATTAAATTGAGTTTACTCTCTTTCAGAACTTCGAATATACTAAGGTAACAACATAGGAAATATTAATCCAAATTTGAACATAGCTCTTCCAATATATTTGAGTACTCCTGCTTCGAATGGCTCAACAGAAAGATCATATTCTCCTCTAAGATGCATAAATAGTTGTTTAAAGCCATCACAAAACAGCATTGTCTTGTAGCCTGGATGTGCCTGCTATTGAACCAGACTTGACAGTGAACTGGACTATGAAGATAACATAAACTCGTTTGCAAACTACAGGGCATGAAAAATCTAACTCCTGTTTAAATAATCAGGGTCCTTATCCACACCTCTTACTTTTTAAAACACAGTTTAATTGTTTGTATTGCTTCTATTTACTTTTAATTAAAGCAGAATCATAGTGTTAGCATTTATAGTTATTGTATGACACTTTATTAAGTCTTCCTATTTGTAATTTTTATAAAAACACGGTTTTGGGAATGCTACTCATAGTACTTTACAGATAAAAGGCTTGCCAACATGTTAGTAAAACTTTAATAAATATCCGTACTTCAAGTTTGGCAGGGGGCAGCAAATATATATGTAGCTTTGTATGTATGTATGTATGTATGTATGTATGTATGTGTATGTATGTATGTATGTATGTATGTATGTATGCATGCATGCATGCATGTATGTATGTATGTATGTATGTATGTATGTGTGTGTATGTATGTATGTATGTATGTATGTATGTATGTATGTATGTATGTATGTATGTGTGTATGTATGTATGTATGTGTGTATGTATGTATGTATGTATGTATGCATGTTATCAGCTAAGCTACAGTAGAGAAGGGCTCTGCCGTGGCTAATAGAACGCTCCTGTTGCATTTGCATTACAGTGATAGCTTGTCCCCTCCCGGAAATCGCAAACACACTGTATCTTCCTGCCTGACCCTCAAAGTGATTGTTTAACAAAAGATCAACACATGTTTTACTCACCCCAGTTTCCCTTAGGGGGATTGCTTGAAGATGAGTATATATATACGAGGCAATGTAAGACGAGATGTGTTGGATGGGGATGGTGTACCCCACAATGTGCCAGTAACGTTCACTGCTCAAGCTTCCTGCTTCATTGAGTAATCTAAATCAGGAAACTTTTATATCCAAATATAAGCTTTGGGCTAGGAGTTATACAAAGACCAGCTTAATGTGCTCCATTTGTCCGTTGAATATGCTCATTAACGACAATTATTGTAATACACAAGTACTTTGCTTTTGTTAACCAAAATTATAACATCTAAATGCAAAACAATATTTAAGTCTTCTATTCTAATCAATATATTATTTACTGTGTAAAAGGTTTCTCTTTATTTTAAAGGCGTTTGAAAATATCGCTATATTGATCATTTGTTTATACTGCAACTACAAAATAAAAACAAATAGTTAAAGTGGAATACACGAAATACAATTGAACCACTTTTCTCAATTGTATTGCAATAGATATCTGAAATATGTTGAATGAGCATTGAACTTTTATTGTCATGCTTCAGAACATTCTTCACCTCACGGTGAAGTTACAATTGATTACCTTGAAACAAAACCCATTTTCGAAAAGGAAACGTTTTGTTATTTTTCCGTTTAACATGTCTTTAACATCGAAGGCTATTTCGACGATTTTGTCTTTGAAACCATTGGTCATAGGTAATGCTGCTCACCCGATTTTCTGTGTGTCAGCCTTTGGTTTGTCTTATTCTCTATTTTTGTTCATAACATTAATTTCACAGACATTTAGTTTCTCTCCAGACAGGAAACATCCTGGCCAAAGAAAACTGTCATCCCTCCAACCACAAATCAAACCCGGGTTTTCCGGATTTGGAATATAGCATTGTAACAACTAGACGACAGAGATAGTAAAAGGCTCTATAATGTGATTTCGATTATATATATGTCTCTAATTGAAAACTTGGGAACAATAACCTACGATTTACCAAAATGATGAGAAAAGCAGGAATGAAGATATCCAGGGAACGGGAACACCTACCTCACGTCACAGGTAGAAAAATTATATCACATTTAAATGTAGGAGGAAAGGATAACTGTGGAAGTAACATATCAAAGTAGAAGTCAATGTTGGAATAAAAGAGCGGATAACTAGGAAAGACTAGTGAATGAGACAGGAGTTAGGAATAGTAAAATAAGTAATTAAGGCAATACAAGTAATCACTTAAACCATTAATATAATATAAAAATATGACAAAACATGATGTAAACATTACTGCACGACTGAATATACCCAAGCACAAACTTTGTACTGAAACTTTACTGACGGAAATGGGCTCACCATCACAGGATAAGGGAGTAGGCCACAAAACACAGGCGGGAGCAGCTTGTGGACTGGAGCGAGAGAGTTTCAGGAATTAAACCAAAACAGAGATAACTCGGTGTTCCCGGCTGGTCAAGTTTTGCCAGAATGGTTTAATTTTTGATGCAATAAACATCACCCATCACCGGATAAAACAACCGTCTTCAGAATATGTTATAAGGAAAGCGTAACTAAACTCTTGTGTATTTGTTAATAATAAAGATTTTCCTGATATTGCACATAATACAAAACTTCGCGCCTTAATTTACATAAAGTGAGTATTTTCATTACCCTAAAACACTTTCTAATGGCTACTAAATGAATATAACACGCAAGCTTTAACTAGATATATCATATGAAGCAGTACTCTTATCTCTTTAAATATTGTTATGCTTTATTTCGGACAATCGCTACGGAAAAGTAATCAAATATAACATTATGCAAATTTTACTAATTATTCCCGATATAAGAGACGTTCTTCTCCCTGCATTTGTATGAGCTCGTAACTACTACTACTCCTGCTCCTGTTCCTACTACTGCTACTGCAACTACTTCTGCTGCTACTCCTGCTCCTGCTACTGCTACTTCTATTGCTTGTGCTACTACTCCTGCTCCTGCCACTGCTACTGCTATTGCTTCTGTTATTACTCCTACTCCTGCTACTGCTACTGCTACTGCAGCTACTTCTGCTCCTGCTACTGCAACTACTCCTCGTGCTACTGCTTCTGCTACTACTCCTGCTCCTGCTCCTGCTACTGCTCCTGTTCCTGCTACTGCTATTGCAACTACTCCTGCTCCTGCTACTGCTTCTGCTACTACTCCTGCTCCTGCTACTGCTACTGCTACTTCTATTGCTTGTGCTACTACTCCTGCTCCTGCTCCTGCCACTGCTACTGCTATTGCTACTGTTACTACCCCTACTCCTGCTCCTGCTACTGCTACTTCTATTGCTTGTGCTACTACTCCTGCTCCTGCCACTGCTACTGCTATGGCTTCTGTTATTACTCCTACTCCTGCTCCTGCTACTGCTTCTGCTACTGCTACTGCTACTGCAGCTACTTCTGCTCCTGCTACTGCAACTACTCCTCGTGCTACTGCTTCTGCTACTACTCCTGCACCTGCTCCTGCTACTGCTCCTGTTCCTGCTACTGCTACTGCAACTACTCCTGCTCCTGCTACTGCTTCTGCTACTACTCCTGCTCCTGCTCCTGCCACTGCTACTGCCATTGCTTCTGTTACTAATCCTACTCCTGCTCTTGCTACTGCTACTGCTTCCGCTATCACTCCTGCTACTGCTACTGCTTCTGCTACTACTCCTCCTGCTCCTGCTACTGCTTCTGCTACAACTCCTGCTCCTGCTCCTGCTCTTGCTCCTGCTCCTGCCACTGCTACTGCTATTGCTTCTGTTACTACTCCTACTCCTGATCTTGCTACTGCTACTGCTTCTGCTACTATTCCTGCTCCTGCTCCTGCCACTGCTACTGCTATTGCTTCTGTTACCACTCCTACTCCTGCTCTTGCTGCTGCTTCCGCTATCACTCCTGCTACTGCTAATGCTTCTGCTACTGCTCCTCCTGCTCCTGCTACTGCTACTGCTTCTGCTACAACTCCTGCTCCTGCTACTGATTCTGCTACTGCTACTACTCCTTCTCCTGCTACGGCTCCTGCTCCTGCTACTACTCCTGCTCCTGCTCCTGCTTGTGCTACTGCTTCTGCTCCTGTTCCTGCTCCTGCTTCTGCTACTACTCCTGCTCCTGCTACTGCTCCTGCTACTGCTACTACTCCTGCTCCCGCTACTGCTACTGCTTCTGCTCCTATTCCTACTCTTGCTTCTGCCACTGTTACTACTCCTGCTCCTGCTACTACTCTTGCTCCTGCTCCTGCTACTGCTCCTGCTACTGCTACTGCTACTGCTTCTGCTCCTGTTCCTGCTACTACTCCTGCTCCTGCTTGTGCTACTGCTTCTATTCGTGCTCCTGCTCGTGCTCCTGCTCCTACTACTACTCCTGCTCCGTCTACTGCTTCTGCTATTGCTACTCTTACTCTTACTCCTACTCCTCCTGCTCCTACTACTACTACTACTACTACTGCTACTACTATTACTACTACCACTATCAGATTAACCACTACCATACCACCACTGCTACCGCCACCACCACCACTACATCCACCACCACCAATACGACTACTACCACAACCATTATCACCACTAACCTCACCACTAAATCCACCACCAAATATCCACTACCCCTACCATCCTTACCGCCATCACAACTACCACCACCTCAAAAAAACTACCAACACCACAACAACCACAACCACCAGCACTACCATTACGATCAAAACCATTACCACTACCATTACCATCACCGTCATTGCGATCACAACCAACACTTCTTCCCTCACTACCACCACCAAAACCTCTACTACAACCACCAACACGACTGTCATCAACCCAACTATATCTATGTCCACTACCACAAGCACCATCACAATCATCACTATCACCAACACCACCACAAACAAAACTAGAGCCACCACCAATACCACAACTACCAATAAAGCCACCATCACTACCATCATTACCACAACCATCACCACTACCATTACCACCACCAACCCCAATACCAACACAGCCATTACCACAACATTCACCACAGCCATTACCACAACCACCACCACCACCACTACCAGTACCAGCACTACTACCACCAGTACAAACCACTACCAGCAGTACCACCATTACCTCCCTAACCACCGCCTCTACCACCGCTAGCACTATCATCACAATTCATTACCGGTACCACCGCCACCCTTACCATCATCACAACCGCCAACACAACTACCACTGCCATTACTACCAAAACCACCACTACCATTACCACCAACGCCATTACAACCATTACCCCCACTATCTCCAACGCTACCACTACTACCAGCACCAACACCACTATTAACAGCCCAAATATCACCAAATGCACTACCACCACCACAACCACTATTACTATCACCACCACCATTACAACCACAAACACTACTGGAGCCACCACCAATACCATCACTACCACAACCACCAATAGAGCCACCACCACTACCATCATTATCACAACCACCGCCACTACCATCTCTATAACCAGCACCGCTACTACAACTACCAATATTACAACTACAACCACTACCTTCACTACCATCACTTGTTCTGCTACCACCACTACCAATACCACTATTACCACCACTACGACTGCCTCCACTACCACCAATACTAACACCACCAATAGCACCCATAGTAATACAATAACTACCACCACCACTATTACCATTATCATCACCCTCACTACCACCGCTACCACACCACACGACTTCAAACACCACCTTTAGCACCACCATCATTACCACCACCGCTACCACCTCTCACCACCACTACCATCACCACAATCACCACTATTACTGACACACACTAGCACCCCCACTACCACCATTACTACCACCACTTTCTCAGTTACTACCACCACTACCACATGTACCGCCACTACCACCGAATTACATATAGCACCTCTACCACTACTGCTACCACTATAACCTCCCCCACTACCACTACCAGCACTGCTATCAACATCCCTACCAAACCATCACCACCACCACCACCACCACCACCACCAGCACTACGAGCACCACCACTACACCACCAGCACTACGAGCATCACCACTACACCACCAACACTGCCATCACCATCACCGCTAACACCAACACGACCATCACTACCACCTCCACTACCACTAATACTGGCGCCAACTTCATTATCTCACAAAATACAAAATATCCAACATGGCCTTTTTATTTTGAATGTATTTCACCACTTATAATGTAATTTAAGGGAAAAAAAAGGGTCATACCTGTTTTTTGACAAATCCATTTTTGTTCTCAAGCAAATTCATCTACTATATTTTCAAGCTTAAATATTAGTTTCTGTGAAGGAACAAGTAGTTGCATAAAACTGCGGTAATTCTTAATCTGCATCTCAATTCACCGCCACACTCTCAGCCCTCCAGTTCATGAAGGAGGTTGTTTCATAACATTATCGTGATGAAACAAGATTTTTGTTGTTACCAAATGTGGTATTTTCCTTTTCACCTCAGCCCTCAAACGTTGAAGTAAGGTTGCGTAGTAGTCATCAGTGATACTTTTACCCTTTTCCAAGTAATCCATAAAAATAAATTCCTGTACATACCAGAAAACGCTCGCCATAACCTTGCTAGCTGACAAAATTGAATTTACCTTTTTTGGAGTTGGCTCACCTGGCGGCACCCACTGTTTTGACTGTGATTTACTTTCTGGAGTGTATTGATGTATCCAAGTTTCATCCGTGGTAATAAACCGTCTCAAAAATTCTCTGGGATTTTTACGGTAGAGCTCCACATTCCTAACAGAAACAGTTTTTCTTTGCAACTTTTGATCAGGTGTCAAAAACCGCGGTGCCCATCTTGCACAGACCTTGTGAAAGCCCAAAGCATTGCTTAAAACATTAACTGCACGTTCTTTTGATATGTTTACAGCCTCTGCTATCTCAAACAACTTTAATCTGTAGTCTTTCAGTACTAAACGATGAAAATTTTCAATGATTTTTCTCCACACACGCCGTGTGTAGGACAGGAGTTGGATAGATAGAATCAGACTACACATTTCAATGGCATAGCCGGGATTTGAACCAAGCATTCCTGGTCCAGAGCCGGTTGCTCTAACCACTGAGATACTGTGGCAATATGCCGAGTTGGAGTTGTCACTTCTACGGGGCGTCCAGAGCAAGGCTCTTCACTAGTGCTCGTACTTCCCATTTTAAATCCCGCAACCCACCTGTTAATTATTTAATGTGAAGGGGCATAGTTTTTTTAAGGTACTGTCCATTTCCTCCTTGGTTTGTTTAGATGTTAAGCCTTTCAAATGAGCGTATTTAATCACTGCTCGCTTTTCTAAATCCTTAAATTATACGATGCTACCGTCTAACTGGCATAGTGGCGCCATATCTGTGTGAGGCCGGGGACTTATCAGCTGTCCCTCGTATGCCGGGACAAAATGCAATTTCTTGAACATTGAGATACACCCGATTACCCTGCAAGCCACATAAGTCACTCCACACAGAATAAAAGAGTGCTGGGAAAGTTTAAAGATGAAGCCCACGAAAAAATCATCCAGCGGTTTGTTTGACTGAGGCCTAAGATGTATGCTCATGATAGTGATGGAGGAATGATAAAGAATATTAAGGGCATAAAATTAAGCATTATTAAGCAATACATCACATTCAACAGTTATGTAAATTGTCTTAAAAACAACGAAACAATAACTCCTATAAATCTGATCATGTCACAACAGCTTAACGTTTCGTCAGTAAAAGTAAACAAAATCGCTCTATCGTCCCATAATGATAAAAGAGTGATTACGAATGATGGAATATCAACCTGTGCTTATGGTCATTGGAAAACTATGGACGTATCATGGACCAATACTACATACATTGCTTATCATCGGTAACGTGGTAGGAAAATTGAAGTTTACACTGTTAACACTCCATGAACCTAGAAAAATTACACATAAAGATAGAACAATAAGACTGAGGGACGGTGGAACTCTGCCATTAAAATAGAGTTAATGCTAGTCTCAAGTCTAGATAAAAGAGGAGAGACTCTAATCTCCGAAGCTGGCTATATTTATATAAAAACAAAAATAAAACTAAAAGCTGAAACTACAAACAATAACTAAAAACTATGATGGTCACTTCAACAAAAAAAGGCCTGAATCATTAATCTAGTTTAGCGTGGACTGTAACATCTAGTTTAAAAGAAAACAGACTGCAAAAACAGCAACATGAATAAAACACAGAGAAACATAATGTTCACTAATTAATAAAAACTTCAACGACAAAGACTTAGACCATTCTTATAATGTCACCCTCGAAAAAAGAGATATCAGATACAAAAACAAATAAAAAGTTAGGTTATGTTATATTTACAACCGAAGAAAGACTGAAACCCTATTTCCTCGCATCTCAAGCTAGAATCTGAACATGCAGAAATTTGCACAAAAAAGGCGATATAATGTGACACTTAAAGGACTGCAAAATACTGAAGCACAATACAGAAATGATCATAAAGGTTCCAAACTAGGGCAAAATATGACAAAACTGTAAAATTACTCAATAGGCTACAAAAGCGATCAAACCGTCCAGGAACATATGGAAATACTTTAAAATGTAACAAATAGTGTAAAAAACGTCAGAAATACTGGAACGATGGCTGAAATTACAGCAGAATTGTAGAAAATTGTTTCAGAAACGACATAAATTAGCATAAAAATGACATAAATTACTGTCAAACATAAGAAAAAGGTCCACTAGTCTGCATGAAAAATATACTGCCGCAAATACACCTAAAGTGCTTCTAAACGTACTAAAATGTCGTCAGTACACCATCGTCGCTCTCACGAAGTTCTTAAAAACCTCCAAAAATGCATTTAAAGTGGGTTAAAATACCTATTTGCTGACGATTTAACACTACTTCTAGTTCTGAATAAAAGTCATAAATTATCTATAAAAAGACAGAAAGCACTGCAGAACACTACAAAGTACTGCATAATAGGCTCAAAATGTGCTAAAATGTCTATCAAAGTGATAAAATCATAAAACAGTTTGAAATACAGTAAAATATTAGAAAACCGCCTGAATGGGCTAAAATGTCTGTTTCAGAGTTCTATATACCAACAAAACTGTTCGAGATGTACGGAAAATGTCTGATCCATACCCTAAATCTAGCTGTCATACAGTCCTAAACACCCTCCCCAAATGGTATGGCATGACATTGAAAGCCTACTAAACAATAGTGGCAACGATAAAAATCAGCTTTAAAATCCTGA
The DNA here is from genome assembly GCA_030762935.1 of Hymenopus coronatus. Taxonomy (NCBI): domain Eukaryota; kingdom Metazoa; phylum Arthropoda; class Insecta; order Mantodea; family Hymenopodidae; genus Hymenopus; species Hymenopus coronatus. The sequence continues at coordinate 169,631,268 of CM060900.1, forward strand.
AAAATGTATATGGAAGCACTACAATCACTGGAAAATAGTCCCAAAGCGTACACAACAGCTTATAAAAGTGCTAAAAAGCATTAGAAAATAGGGAAAATAATGTAACATTTGAGTAAAAACGTCTGAAAAGCCTAAAATATCTGTTTTTAGAGCCCTATATACCCTCAAAATATCGTGAAATGAAAGAAGATAAAAAATGCCTGATGAATACCGCAACTATCTGTCCTAAGTCTTAAACACCCTCCAAATGACATGGTATGTCATTAAAAATATTCAAACAACCGTGGCAGTACAAATCATCTTTGAAATCCCGAAAAATGAATGTGAAAACACTACAATCACTGAAAAATTGTTCTAAAACGTACTAAAATGCTTATAAAAGCGTAAACAATTAATAGAAAACACTGTAAATTAATGAAAGAAATGAGCAAAAACGTCTGAAAAACCTAAAATAATAGCTTTACAGCTCTAAGTAACCACAAAATGGCATGAAATTAGTTGAAAAGAGCTAAAATGCCAGATGATTAACCTTAAACTAGCTGACCTAGAGACCTAATTATCCCTCAAATTATACGAAATGTTATTAAAAGTATTCGAAACAGCTGTCCTGGCACTCGAAAAACCCTCAAGAACGGTATATAAATGATCTATAAGCACTCAAAAAGCAGCGCAAAACACTGCACAATAATAGTTATAAAAAAAAGTCTTCAAACAGCACCCCACAAATCAAACAATTGCTAAAACATATTAAAATTCTGGAAAAAACCATAAAAATAACTCAAAAACAAATCCAACGACCCAAAAGAACTGAAAAATACACCTAATACTTTGAGCCTAAGTTAGGTTCCCCTCCTCCTAGTATGAGCTCCTTGAATTTCCTATCTTTACAATGTATGCTCACGTTAGGGTATATTCCCTTCTTGTATTGCCTATCTTTCCCGTGTATGCTCACTTGTATCAGCTCCAGCTCTCTCCTATATTAACTACTTAGAATTTTTAAGCAAAAGCACAAATGTGTTAAATTTTATATTTGGCCATATTCTAGGTTTATCATTTTCATGAATTAAATTAAAAATGTACCAGGTTATCTGCGATTCTATTTATAAATATGCTCCACAAATAACCCTCTTCTTGCGTTTAGTGTTTACACATTCTTGATGGAAACATACATTTTAACTGGCGCAACAGATCTGGACAAGTGAACATCTTCATGAGCGCAAGGAAACGAGTCGTACTTACCAAACAGGCAGTTCATCAGTCGGCTGAATGCATGCCACAGTCAAAGTCAAATATCTGTCACCACTTACGCACTGCACTCATAAACTTATATATTTTCATTTGTATATTCATATCTACAAATACCTCTGTACAAAGAGTCTAACATAAAAAACAGTCAATCGTCTACCTCCAATTCTTCCACACCCGATAGTCCTTCGTCTTCGCTCACGTCATTGCCATCAGTACTGCTATCGCTACTTTCTGCATCATTATCCTGCATGAGAATTCTTTCTATTTGATTTTCTACAACTCCACCTTTTTCGAAATAATGGTTTTCAATGTTCTCAATATATCGACATACATTTTCCCATTCTGGCCTACCAATTTCTGTAAATCAAACTCGACACAACTGTTTCACATCTTTTAATTTAAAAGTGATATTTCTGCATGCCACCTATTTTTTGACATCAGCCCAGATTAATTCGATTGGGTTTAGATCTGGGTGATACGGTGGCAGTCTAAGTACAATATGGCCATGTGCTTCTAGTATCTGGTTAAGTATATAGGACTTTTGAAGTGGTTTGTTGGCTTTAATTAGGTCATAAAACGTTATTTTACTCATGGTTTCATCAAATGCTATATTAAGTCTAAGCAGCCAAGCTCTCATGTCTTCTTTCAAGGTATTTGAGGTTGGTGGTTTCTCAATTTGAGTGTTATGATAAGAAGCATTGTCGATAATCAGAACCGACCTAGCAGTCACATTAGGTATCAACATGGTGTTGATCCACTTCATATAATTTTCTGTATCCATTTCTTGGTGCAAATCCCCCGTTTTTTGTTGCGACCTGTAAATGAGAAGGGCATGTGGAACGAAGCCGAACTTTCCACCAGCGTGAGCTATAATAAGTCGTTGCCCTTTAGCAACAGGTGCCTGCAAACCTAATTCACTATCGTCATTCCAACTTTTAGGTGTAGTGTGACTACTGTGTATGTAAAAATCATCTTCATACACTATTATTTGACCCTCCGATTTGTACTTCCGGAGAAGAGTAAGGTAGGTTTCCCGCTGTGATCCTATGTCATGCTTTTCTATTAGGCCTCTCCTATTTGATTTAGTTTTCTTCCACTTGAAACCCAAATCTTTTATAATTGTCCTGAGGTTTGTAGCACTACCTTGAAAGTTTATGCTATCATTCAACTTGATGAGCTTTTTGCCTATTGTTGACACAGCTTTTTCTTCGACATAGAATGTGAATCATACGCCGAATAACGCATTTATCGAAATCGTCTATTTCTGTAACACGTTTAGGGATCCTATGTTTTTTCCCAGGTGTGTCAAACGGCACTCCTTCATTCACGTGTTTTTTCTTATCTTTGAGAACTCTGGATACGAAACTCAGTGACACACCACTTGATTTGGCTACTCTTTCATTCACTTTCTTCAGGCTTTTCGACAACTCGGGTGAACACACATTTTCTTCCTTCATCGCTGTCTTTTATTTCATAAAGTCAAGGACGTTTGCAATTAATTCTCTGCTCTGATTATGTAATATCTTGCCACTTAACTTTGAAAGCGTAGCAGCTATGGTAACAAAAATAAAATGAACCCTATTTAATGCCCATTTTGAATGCAAACATATACGCAACACTTTCGATGCAGACTGTATAAAGTTTGCTCGCTGTGACTTTGAGTAAGCAAAATATCATGTCAGAAACTCCGATAAGCTAGGCTCGGCACCTGGGTTGGCGGTCAGGGTCATCATTCCAGAAGTTTTACGCCGGCAATACGGCTGTTACCACAAATCCTCTCAACTTTGGTAGATACCACAGGATTCTTTTTTGGTTGAGGGAATGCTTTTAACTTCAGGACGTATTGTTGGTAAAGTTTATTTTTCTTAACTTTATCATTCCTCTGTAGACATTTCGTGTGTCTTAATGTCAGCCACTATTCTTTTCCACCAAAGATTACTAATGTCAGCTCTGAGCAGTTGTTTAGCTTGGTTCTTGATGAGTCTAACTAGGTATGTGCGCTCATCATTTTCTTAGCAAATACTTGGACGATGTCTACCTATGTTTAGAGTATTAGTGCTGGTGGATGAAATCATATTGGCTTTGAATTACTGGAAGAAGGATATTTAAACAGCAACAAAGGCAGACATTTCTGTTAGGGTACTAAGTTTGCTACAGTAAGATACAATGTCAGTATATTGAAAAGATTTCCTTACACTTTCAAGCTGAAACTTTCCAAAGAGCAGAAGAAAAAACAATTTGCAGAGTTTCCGCTTTGAGATAATGTCCGTCCGATTTTGAGGAAACAATTCTGTTGCATGTATATGATAGCCAGCCTTCAGGGAACCCATAGATGAAATTTGAATTATTGTCTAAATATTTTCAAACTTTTCTCATATACTACTCTAACCCAGCTATAGGCTGTTTTAAATTTCATGCATATACCTTTAGAAAGAGTTCACTTAAATATGCCAATTAATTAGGATTGCTAATATTTGTCAAAACTGCTAAATATTATGCTAATTAGTCACATAACACACAAATAGTAATTTTGAAAAAAATAAAACACTACTTACTACCTATATACTTTAAAAACTAATGTTCATAGAATGGGATAGTATACGGTCGCAGGAGACTCGGCACCGACCCTAGGTTATTGAACCTACATCTCCAAGAGGGGGGCGCCCCAGGAGAAAGGGTTGAGATGAGAGGATACACCGGCCCGTTGGAACCTGGAGCGACGGCATAGCAATGACAGGGTCCCTACAGTTTCCAGATTGAAGCACCTTGACAGTCGGACAGCCAGATCGGAGCCGCGCCCCACATAGGACACGTTCCTGCCAGGAGGAACCAGCCAAAGTCGGGGGTAGTGATAGTCCTCGCTTTAGCATCCCTTTATCTGCCGCACCAAGCACAATCGCCGACACTACCAACCCTGAAGGAAACAAATGGAACGAAGGATGAATGAAATGACAATGAAAACGACAAGGGACAGGAAAATCGGAGATTAAATTAACCTACCCAGCATTCCCTAGGAGACCCAGGGAAACCATTGAAAAAACCTATGGGTCAGATACGCCGTAGATAATGAAGAGATGGAAATAACTGCAGGTGTGCCACAAGGTTCAATACTAGGGCCAACTTTGTGGAACATATTATACGATGGAGTCTTGGAAGTGCAACTGACAGCAGGGGCAACAACAATTGCCTTTGCCGATGATTTAGCATTGGTAGTATCGGCGGAAGACGAAGAGGAGCTCGTCTATAGAGTAAATGAGTCACTAAGATGGATGCAACGAAACAAATTGGAGTTGGCACCGCAAAAGATAGAATCTTTAATAATGAAAGGACCCCGGCGGAAACATAATATAAGTTTTATGTTACGAGGGATAAAAATTACACCTACTAAGCCAGTAAGATATTTGGGTGTTATGATTGATGAATACACCATATTTGGGGCCCATATTAAAATGGTAATAAAGAAGACGGAAGAAAAAATATCCCAACTACGTGTAATGCCCAATATTGAAGGACCAAGGCCGATAAAACGGCAGATCATATATAGTGCTGTCAATTCTATTTTGTTATATGCCTCATCTGTATGGGGTATTGCGCTCAAGAGGAAAAAGTACGCAATGGACATGGAGAAGACACAAAGAAAGATGTTGCTCAGGGTGATTTGTTCATATCGCACCATCTCTAATAGAGCACTACAGGTGATTGCAGGGATACTACCGATTAACCTGCAGATAAAAGAGAGGCAACTCATACATGAAGAAATGCCGGAAAACCGGCGCTTCCATAAAGCAACTATTCGAGTGGAAATGATAAAAGAATGGCAAAAAAGATGGGATGAAACAATTTTGGTTGGACAATGGACAAAGAGATTGATTCCAGATATAGTGAAGTGGGTAAATTGCAAATTCCGCCAGATGGACTATTATCTGACACAAGTTTTAACAGGGCATGGCAGATTCCAAAACTATGCATTAAAGATGGGAAAAGTAGACAATAGTAATTGTAGGTATTGCCCAGCTGAGGACTCTGTAGAGCGCACAGCATTTCAATGTGAGAAATGGAAGGAAAGAATAAAGGAAGTAAAATAATAAATTGGGACTGGTACTTACACCTGACAATATGATCTCAACGATGATAAATAATAGGTTGGCCTGGGAAGAAGTGAAAAGACTAAGTAGGATCATATTGGAGACCAAGGAAAAAGAAGATAGGAAGTAATGATGCATAACTACCATTTTGATGTTTATGCCCATCCGCAGTTCCAAAATGAGTAGTGTAGAGGTAGGGGTTTTTTAGTTGATGAAAATCCATCTCGCCGTAAAGAATGGTGTCTTTGAAAGATTTTTCCCCTACAGAATAAAAAAACTACTACTACTACTACTACTACTACTACTACTACTACTACTACTACTACTACTACTACTACTACTACTACTCTTACTGCAGCTGCTGCTACTACTACTACTTCTACTACTACTACTACTACTACTACTACTACTACCACTACTACTACTGCTGCTACTACTACTACTACTACTACCACCACTACTACTACTACTACTACTGCTGCTGTTGCTGCTACTACTACAACTACTACTACTACTACTACTACTACCACTACTACTACTACTGCTGCAGCTGCTACTACTATTACGACCACCACTACCACTCTACTACTGCTACCACTACCACCACCACCACCACCACTACCACTACTACTACTCTACTACTACTACTACTACTACCACCACTACCACTATCACTATCGCTACCACTATTACTACTATTGCTACTACTACTACTATTATTACTACTACTACTACTACTACTACTACTACTACTACTACTACTACTACTACTACTTGATTTACAGTTGGCCCCTGAAAAGACAGAAGCTGTTATCCTGAAAGGAAAGAGAAATTTGGAAAGTATTACTTTTGAGATAAAAGGTACAAAAATAATTAATGCATTAAAATATTTGGGGATAGTCTTGGGAAGTCATTTAAAGTTTGGACAACATATTAATACAGTGACCAAAAAGGCAGATGAAAAAACTGAAGCACTCTCTAGAATAATGCCAAATATAAGTGGACCTCAATATTACAAGAGGCTAGTCCTGAGTGGAGTTCTGCATTCAATATTATTGTATGGCTGTCCGGTATGGCAAGAAGTTTTGTAAATCAAGTGATATAAAAAAAAATGGAGAAGTCACAAAGAAAAATACTTTTAAGGGTCGCAAGTGCGTACAAGACTGCGTCTACTGTGGCGTTACAGGTAATTACTGGTATTCTTCCTGTTGAGCTACTGATACGTGAAAGAGCAAATGTATTTAAAGTTGAAGGTGACAGAAAAGAGGCGAAATTAAAGGAGCGAGAAATCATGATGAATCAGTGGCAGCAGGCGTGGGAGCAAAATGCTGAAAAGGCCCAATGGGCTAAAAGATTAATTCTAAAAATAGACAAGTGGATAACGTGAAAACACAGGAATATAAACTATTATATGACACAGGTTCTTACAGGACACGGGTCTTTTAATACCTATTTTAAGAGGATCGAAGTACGAGAAAATGACCAGTGTGACTATTGTGATGATGTGGATACAGTGGAACATACCTTATTTTCCTGCAAGGGCAGAGAGAAAACACCTACATGAGTTTGGGTATTGAGCTACATACAGATAATATGACTGATATTATGGCTCAGACTCGGCACAATTGGAAATTAATACAACCAATGGTCTCAGAGATAATGAGCATAAAGGAAGCAGAGAGAAATGAAACACAAAAATATAATACACTATAAGGTCTCAGGTTTCCTAATTGATGTGTTACCTATTTTTAGATAGTTCCAAGTAGGATTCCAACGGAAAAGAGGGGTTTTTTAGTCGGTAATAGTCTGGCACATCAGGGCTATCTTCCCTGATGCCCATGAAAGTTTTTCTCCTCTTTACCAAAAAAAAAAAAAACTACTACTACTACTACTACCACCACCACCACTACTACCACTACTGCTACTACTGCTACCACTACCGCTACCACTACTTCTACTACGACTACTGCTACTATTGATTAAAATATCGTATATTAAAGATATTGACATGCCAAAAAAATGTTTATCTTGAACTTTCAGGGTATAGCCTCTGACCTCATCTTTATTCTTAGATGTATTTTGCTGAATTTTGCATAACTGGTAAACCGTAAGAGATACTTAATAAAATTGAAGAGGGTGTTAAAACACTCATTTTATGTTAAATGCATTTATTCGTGGAGCTGAGATGTTCTTTATTATTGGTTTCAGTTTTAAAATAATTACACTTTTCTCAAACGGGAATTTGCCAGCTCCGGGCCATACAAACAAAGGAACTTACTTCAGATAGCAACTATCTTTTAAGAGAATTGGCTATCGATTTAGCATATGGTACTCCTTTATTTCGCTTCTACTTACAAGGAAGCAAATCATAGGACTATTTCTGCTATTTTTTCTCGATTAGCATGAAGTAAATAGAAGAATAAGCGTTTTAACAATAATTTGTTGCAGAGATTTAGAGAAAGGCAGATTTTTACTTTGCCTTCAAAAGAAATTTGTCATGGTCTTGTGTACATGAAAATTAGAACAAATATTTCCGTACTTTTTATTTTTACATTGGAATTGCAAATTCTACTCTAGTGTCTGTATATAAGCTATAGCTTTCAACCATTTTTTAAATCCCCAATTTTCTGGAATGTGGTTAGGGCTTTCAGCAATATTTTGTCAGTTTTACTTTTTATTGCCTTCAAAATGAAGACCCAGTCTAACAAATGTGTGCCCATGATACTCAACTTCTTGCCTGAAAACTGTAATTAATGAATAGACATTAAGATGCACTCTAGCTACCGTCTCTTTAGTCTCGGATTCCGACCTTTTGTTCCGTGTCATTCTCCAAAGAAGTACCAAATATGTTTTGGAATACTCAAGTTTTCTATCCATTTTTCTAAAAATAATCGTAACAAGTTCTCATTTAGTCATATTGAGGTGTGTCATCTTGCATCGGCTGCCCTCCATCATCAACTTCATCCTACGGGATATGAGCCAAAGTAGCATACATGCGGATGTGCACTCTCACTCCTTCGCTTACGTTTTAGCTGCTCATAAGGCCAAGTTGTCACACTTTCATTCGCAAACATGGGTTGAAGTGAAAGTTGCAGCCGTTAATCTTTGTAACCAAAGATAAGGATCTGGGGGATTTAATTGCAGCTGTATCTAAGTCCATTACAGCTGAAACAGGAGACCATCCAGGAATAAAGTTCTTGACGGAAGTAAAGAATCAATAATATGTGTGTTTCCTTGTTCTATTTCTGAAGAAGAGAATAAACAATATTTTAATTCAAAATTTTCTCGAGCTTCTAACCAGGTAAAAACTTGGCTTGCTACCAACGTTTTGAAGAAGTGCATCTTCCTCGTCTTCAGGGTGAACTGATAACTGATATAACCAGGACATAATATCACGCGAACCAATCGGATGTTAGCTTCATTCCAGCTCTTATAAATACCAATCTCCGCAAGCTCAATCCATCAGTTCACCCTGAAGACGAGGAAGATGCACTTCTTCGAAACGTTGGTATCAAGCCAAGTTTTTACCTGGTTAGAAGCCCGAGAATATTTTGAATTAATACGTCGCCAGGAAAGCTTCAGTTCTTATTTTAAACAATGTTTTATTTTTTACTTTTTTATATCGAACAGCTTTAAAGTTCAGCGTTAATAGCCAGTATATTATAGGACAATAACTCTCAGGGGTAGGCTTACAGGTCGCTCCTTGTCTACAGTATGTTTTAGAACCAAAATCATATATAAGAGGAAATCATACATAAGGTGAAATACGAGCATCAGACACTAGAATCAGAGGCAGCACTAAGAATCAGGCAGGTCCTGTGGTAGTATCCTTTTCAAGAGTTTCCTGGCGCGTATGTATGCCGATATATAGTGCATTGCTTCAGGAACGTCACCCATTTGGGGGGACGGTGGGAGATCCACCGAATGAAGTCGTAAAGGGTCATAGTTCGTGGTGGAGCTGCTGATTACGAATAAACCAGGGAGCGTTGGTAGCGATGCTCAGAGATCGGTTCTGAAGATCTTGAAATCGGTGCAATGGTTTGTATGAGCGGGAAATAAATATTTAGAATCACGTTAGTTTCCTCCACGGTGCTTTCTATACGTACTTTATATATATGTAGTTATTCACCTTCAACAGCTCAGAATGTATAACTACACCCTCAAAGCGAGCAGAATCTTATAAGGAACCCAAAGTATTTCTTCTCATGCGATGCAGTGCCTGCTTGGCATAATTTTGAGATGGCAAAAACGTAACACAGACGTATCCTTTGTTGATAACCTGGCCTATTTGCTTGGAAAAGATTTCTAATTGGACTTCCCTGGCTCGTTTCTTTGCTTTAGTCATTTGCACTGCAACTTCATTTGCAAATACTGTTCATCTATATTTTTTTTTTAATTCGTCGCTTGCAAGTTTTTATCGTCTGCTTTATACATCATCACTGAATTCTGTTTTCCATATGTTTGTAATTATTTCATAACTATGTCCATTTATGTCGAATTATGGTTTCTGCTGTCTGCATAATTTTCTGAAAGACCTCAACTATCAAGCTACTAAGAGAATAATGTCCTGATAGCCAGACATACGGTGAATTGCCTCATTACTAGCTACTAGAAGAGCGGTTTTTGGGAGTGACGTATGAGCATGGTAAACCGGCAAGTTTCCTGAAAACGTTACTCTTAATAGCAACTCTGTAGAAATGTCACTAAATTCTATCTCAGCGGAAATGTCACTCAGTGCATCAATCACAAACTTCATGGGTCACCTGGGTCACCAATTGTTTTACCTGTGGAACAAAGAAGCGTGCGTTTAACTTTCCGTTCTTCACTCTATTATACTGAGTTGAATACAACTGAGATGGTCAGCGGATTGACCCTTGTCCTCCTTTGACATAGAAATCGGTTGAATTGATAGCTTACTTATTCCAGCGGCAAGAAGTGTGTGTGTGTGTGTATATATATATATATATATATATATATATATATATATGTGTGTGTGTGTGTGTGTGTTATCGGAGGGTATTCCACACTATACCTATTGGCTTGTTGTACTTCAAGCCCCCAGGAGGATAGGAAGAGATGAGTCAAATTTCAAAGGGCGGCCGACACATGACGGCGGGTGAGAGCCACCATGGGGGGTGTCTAACATATTCCAAACTCTTTTTCATCTCCACGCTGGGAGCGCTAAGAGCCCACACCCCAGTTCTGACCAAACTCCCTTCCAATTCGCCGCCAAGAATTGTATTTCCAGAACGCAGTCGCCACGGCGGGCGCCACCATTGCAGTCCTTTCCGACACTTACAACCTTGAAAGAGACCGGTTGGATGAAATGGAGATGAAATGAAGGGACGGGAAAGTAGTTAAATAAGGAGGGAGCTGGGCCAGGGGCAAGTGAGCATACATGGGAAAGATAGGGAATTCAAGGAGCCATGCTAGAAGGGGAGACTTAAACTAGGTTCAGAGAATTACGAGTATTTTTTCAGTGCTTTAAGCCTCCCTTTCAAGGTCGTTTGCCTTGTTTTAATTATTTTTATGGTCTTTCCTAGAATTTAGACATGTTGAACGATTGTTTTGTAAGGTAAGTGTTGTTTGAGAACCTTTTTTATTATTTTGCAGTGTATGCTCCGCTTTTTGAGTGCTTACAGATCATTTATGACAGTTCTTGAGGGGGGGGGGTTCGGGTGCTGGGACAGATGTTTCGAATGATTTTAATGGCATTCCATGTCATTTGGAGGATGTTTAGGATTCTAGGACTAGTTGTGGGGTATTAAGCATGCATTCAGGGTCTTAAAACAGGTATTTTAGGCGTTTTGCGATGGGTATCCCTCATTTTTACATTATTTTGCAGCTAATTATTTGTACTTTAATTGTGTAAAGTTAGATTAATTCTAATTTTAAATTATTGTTCCCGTAAAAAACTAGTTCAATTTGATATGTTGCACTCTGTTCCATCATCAAAATTACCAGAGTTATAGTCCATCCGCGGTTTTCCGCGCTTTTTCGCGGGTGGGGGACGTGGTTAATGGGGGGGGGGACATGGTCCGCGGGCTCATTGATATGCATCAATGCTTGATAACTGTCAGATATGCAAATAAATTGCTCTAGTTATTATTCAAAAATGTATATGGAAATTTTTTATATGCAAATGAATTAATTATGCACATTATTTAATTATGCAAATCAATTGCTCTAATTATTATGCAAATGTGAGCCAGGAAGAACCTTTATACCCTTCTATTTGATGGCTTATATCTGCTGAACGGCTAAGATAGAACAATGCGGTAAAAACTCCTCTGCTTACTGCGGCCCAAGGACAACTACCACCGAGGCTTCAAATTGCTTGGGTTCGAATCTGGGTGGATATATTAAACTTTAGCTTCATATATCTCCTAAGCTAATTTAGATAAAGGCTTCGAATAAAGTGAATCCAACAGATAGGAATTGGTGTAATGTTATAAATATACACCAGTTTACCTTAGGGTCTTGGGTTCGATGTGAAAACTTAAACATAATTTTCTTAGAAACTTTTGGTCCTAGTATGATGGGACACAGACTATATGGTATCTATTATTGCGTTACATAAGATTAAATTATAATTTGTAATCCTAGGGCCCTTGGTTCGAATCCATAACTTTCGATGACTTTTTAGGTTTTTGGCTGCAACCTGAACTATAAGGCATAAATTAACATAAGAAAGCTAGTGTTGACAGTCTTAGCATGTTAAACTATGAGTATATATTGATTTTAATCTAGATGATTTCGGTTCGATTCTAGGTTGATGTATGAAACTTTAATTTCTTGTAGGGACTATACTAATTTAGATACTGACATCGAAAAAACTTTACTCAGTATACAGCATTATATGCAATTTCAAATATATACACATGTACCTGAAGGTCCTGGGTTTGAGAAAAATCTTTAAAACTAGTTATCTCAGGAACTATTAATCCTAACGATACGGAGTAAAGCCTTCGACACAGTTATTATTACGCGACAACAGTTGTGAGAATAAATAATGATTGTAGGTTCTTGGTTCGACTTTTTAACTTTCGAGGACATTTTAAGTTTGGAGCGAAATTCTCGACTATTAGGCCGAAATTACCAGGAATATGTGTATATTGATGCTTTTAGCACATGCATCTAAGATTCTAAGTACTTCTTAGTCTAGAGAAGCCGCTTCGATCCCCGAATCTAATGGGCCTTAATTCCAAGGTGAATAACTCAAAAGAATGGATATGAAGACAGCAAATAAAGCGGGAGCGGATGCCCCTCTCTCCATTCTTGAATATTGATACAAATAAAGAAAGATAGCATTAGGACCTTAGTTCGAGACTATAAAGGGTCTGTTTTTATAACTTCTAAACTAAGAGTATTATATGGCTTAAATAAAAATACACAATAAGGGCTAATATTGGGAATATTAAACTAGTTAATACCTTTATAAAAAGAACACGGATTTGATTCCCGTCCTTTCAAGACAGGACTTTTTAGGATTTCATGTGCACTGTAACTTTTGAAGCTGAATAACCCCTGGAACACGTATATAAATGTATTAATATGCTGAATTAGCTATATACAACAACCTAAGCCTTGCGGTCTAGGCTTCGAATACCAAAAAGCTTAGAGAAATGCAACTAAGTTAAATAATACTTGAGTCAATTATGTTTGTCTTGGGGCTATATAAGAAAGCAGAAACCTAAAAATTAGTGAAAATATGAGGAAAACAGAACCTGTAGCGCAAGGTAGGTGCACTAACCTGTTGGATAACATTTATGTGGAAATAACAGGGCAATGAATGACAGGCTTCCAACTTCACATGGGAAATACTTGTTTAAATGAAAATTTAAGGATTTATCAGTATAAAAGTATATAACGGCTAAAACAGATATTAAAACATACTATAAACATGCGACTGGCGTATAATTTAACTTATTTAAACCTTTAAAATATGGGTGTGCTGTATTAGTGGGGAAAGCGTATACATCTGTTCTGGCTACTATCCTTCTGTCGTAGGTATGTATGGCGTGGAAGGAGAGCATGTCTGCACATGATTCGAGATTAGACATAATGAAAGCTGGTTTCAGGGTTTAAGCTAAGTAGCGGCATATGAGGATGGGAAGAACCAGCCTGGGGTTAAAACATGAAAACCGGTTTTAGGGGAGAGGCAGATGCACTAACCTGTCGGACGACTTTGATGGGGAACAACAGCGGGAGATGAATGTTTTTTTTTTAAATACTGTACCGGAGTCTGATCAGGACTCCAGCACTGTATACCCTACTTTTGTTTACCTTTTTCTTTTTACCTTGTTTTGCCGTATTATTACTGTTTTCTTACTTTTTACAACACACACATATACACAAACATATAACACCCTTGCCCAAGGCGGGACTCGAACTCACGATCCCCAGCGCTACGAAGCACCAAAGCCTTGGCGAGCGCCGCCATGGGGCCGGCTATATGTTGAACTCTCAATTGCACATGCATAATCCTCGATTATATGATAATTCATGGGTTTGTGCAGATAAAAGTATATCGAAAACTATAAAAGCTATTAGACAATAAAAAACGTGTATCTGATATTTAATTTAACTTCTTAAAGTCTCTAAAATATGAGTATTAGCTCGAGCAATAAACGCAGAAAAACAAGGGAAATGGCATTGTTTAAGTCACGTGACCTCCTAGCAGATCCGAGCCGTTGGTATAAATAGGAGGGTTCTTTATAGCAGATCCTCATTGTGGCAGTTGGCTTCGAGTCGAGGATATTAGGTCTTCTTAGTGAAACTAGCTACCAATAGCGAGAAGAACGTATTACGGTGATAAAAGTTCTGTCCTTTTTATCATACTTAGAAGCATTTATCAGATTGAAGAAACGCAGAACGCTACATTCAACGAGGTATCTGCAAACTCTACTTCAGGCTACAGCTGTATTAAGTGCGGCAAAAGCTTTCAAAGGAGCTATAACAAGAGACGGCATGAGCTGCGGACAACTCTTCAAATGTAAACATTGTGCTGCAACCTTCAGCAGCGGATACAATGGAATTCGTCATGAAGAGCATTGCGGAGCAGGCATGCCTCTGAAGAAAACAAAAGCCGAGCCTACCAGACACCAACTATTGACTACAATGGAAAATGAGTGTGACATGAAAGAGTATGAGCCATCGTTTGAAGGGCGTCTGAAATCTTACTTCATCCGATGCAATTCGAGCAAGGACATGAAGACTTACCTGCAGGAAGCTAAGCAGAGCATTATACAATCTGTCCAAAAAGAGCTGGCCATGCATAAAGCTGTGAAAATTAACCTGTTAGTGGAATGCCGATTTGTAAATAGTGCAGGAGAAACTGCTGACTAGACCTTCAAAACCAGGAATCGTGCATTGTTTCTAGAAACTGATTTAGATGCCATGCTGGAGACCAAATTCCAGAAACTGGATGCTGAAATGGAGGAATCACAACTTAAAGGACGCAATTGCGCTCTGCTTGCTGTTGAGGGGGTACGCCTTCGAATTAACAAATACAGCCCTCTTCGTGGAAGCAGTTATATTCCTCTACCTGCATCTATAGAAGCAAAGAAAGCGTGTGTGAACCCTCAGAACCATAGTGATGAGCGGTGCTTTTTATACGCTATCCTTGCACAATTCGTCGACAACAAGCCTCAACGTGTCAGCAAATACAAGAAACTCGAGGGAAAATACGACTTCTCATGCGTCACATTTCCTACACCATTGTCTGAAATCCCTGCATTTGAAAAGAAAAATAAAATATCTATCAACGTGTTTGGACTGGATGAAAAGAAATAAGTGTTTCCAATAAAGGTTGTGGAGGAAGAAATAACTGATCATCGCGGCCTTCTTCTTCTGAATGATGGAAATGGCACGCATCATTATGTATAGATCAAGGATTTTGAGAAGCTTATTCGGGATCAAAGGACAAAACAAAACGGACGAGTGTACAGTTGTAAACGCTGTTTCACCCATTTTGATGACCGATATGGACGAAGTGGAGTGGAAAAGTTGATGGAACATGCTACTATCTGTAGGCAGCATGCTGTCGCTAGAATAGTCATGTCTACAAAGGAAACCTCCATCGTTCAGTTTAAAAATGTGGAAAAGATGCTGAAACTCCAGTATGTCATTAATGCGGATTTTGAGAGTATTCTTAGTCCGTATTACTCATGTGAGTCTAATCCAGAAGATTCATATACAACACCCTATCAGAAGCATTCTCCTATGAGTTTTGCTGTTTACGTCAAACCAGCGTCATCTGTTGAGCAGCTACAGACCGATCTTCCTACTGCCCCTTATTTATTCAGAGGATATGATGCTGCTGAAAAGTTTATGGACTATTTTGTATCTCTTGCAAATAAGATTAGCAGTATATACAAAACTGCCAAACCGCTGAAACTAACGGATCAGCAACAGGAGGATTTTGAGTCTTCTACAGAATGCTACATATGTAATAAAAAAGTCACTGGAGAAAATTGGAAGGTTAGGGATCATGACCATTTTACTGGCGAATATCGAAGAAGTCTCCATAATGAATGCAATCTAGCCTGCAGAACACCGAGGTATGTTCCTGTCTTCATGCACAACTTAAACGGATATGATTCTCATTTCATTGTTAAACAGTTAAGTTGTACAAGTGAAAGAGTGGAGGTGATTCCGTGCTCAGAAGAAAAGTATATTTCATTCTCGAATCATGTTGGAGGTATTAAGCTTCGGTTTGTGGATACATGCCGTTTCCTCAGTTCTAGTTTGGATAAACTAACAAAAACCCTAACATCGTTTCCTGAGACATGCAAATACTTTGGAGAAGAGCAAATTGGTTTGGTGACACACAAAGGAGCATTTCCCTTTGATTACATTACATCATGGTATGTTTTGAAAGAAACATGCTTGCCTCCAAAGGAAGCGTTCTACAATAGACTAAATGAAGAGGAAATCAATGATCAAGACTACGAGCATGCTAAAAATATATGGGAGCAGTTTAATATCCGAAATTTGGGAGAATACAGTGATCTCTACTTAACCTCAGATGTTCTGCTACTCGCAGAAGTTTTTGAACCCTTCAGAGAGCAAACCTTGAATACTCATAAAGTTGATCCTGCACATTACTTTACATCTCCAGGACCAACCTGGGATGCTATGCTTCTGTGTACTGGAATTGAAGTAGAATTATTAATGGATTATGATCAGCTTCTCATGGTGGAATCTGGCATAAGGGGAGGATTGCCCAGGTTAGCAACAGCTCCATGGAGGAGTTTGATCCCTATAAACCAACTCAATTTATTACATACGAAGACGCGAATAACCAATATGGATGGACTATGCAGCATCCACTACCTTATGGAGGATTTCAGTGGGTTTCTCCTGATAGATGATCCTCTTGGATATATATTCGAAGTTGATGTGAATTATCCTACTGAGCTTTATGATCTTCATAATGATTTGCCATTCTTGCCTGAGTGTCTGAAGCCAAAGGATTCAACTATAAAGAAACTAATTGCACACCTTGGAAGTAGAAAGATGTATGTTGCACATTACATGATGTTAAAACAGGCACTCTCACATGGACTACGACTAACAGAAGTCCATCGTGTGCTACAATTTCAACAATCGTGCTGGTTAAAACCTTATATAGCGTTTAGTAACAAGCTGAGGCAACAGGCTAGAAATGACTTTGAAAAGGACCTGTACAAACTCTTCAACAATGCTATGTTTGGAAAAACCATGGAGAATATACGAAATCACATGATTATACGCCATTTGACAAACGAGAAAACATTGGAAAAGCTGATTTCTAAGCCTACATTCATCGACAGAAGTATATATGGACCTAACCTATCAGTTGTTCATATGGCATCACGACAGATTATATGCAACAAACCAATATACATCGGAATGAGCGTACTGGATATATCAAAAACCCTCATGTATTCATACCAATATGATGTGCTATTGCCGTATTATGGAACTGAAAACTTGAAGCTCATGTACATGGATACTAAATCCTTCATTCTTCGAGTTACAACAACTGGCGTATACCACGACAAAATGCAATTTATTGAACATTTGGATACATCTAATTACCCTGCAAGCCACATGTGCCACTCCACACAGAACAAAAAAGTGTTGGGAAAGTTTAAAAATGAAACTAACGGGAAAATCATCCACCGTTTTTTCGGATTGAGACCTAAGATGTATGCTCTCGATATTGATGGAGGAATGATCAAAAAGATTAAAGGTATAAATCGAAGCGCTATTAAGCAGTACACCACATTCGACAGTTATGTAGATTGTCTTAAATGCAGCAAAATAATAAGAACTCCCACGAATTTGATAGTGTCACAACAGCATGACGTTTCGTCTGTAAAAGTCAACAAAATCGCTCTATCGCCCTATGATGATAAAAGAGTGATTGCTGATAATGGAATATCTATCTACGCTTATGGTCATTACAAAGTTGTGAACGCATCATGAGAGAATACTACATGCATTGCTCATCATCCGTAACGTGGTAGGAAAATTGAAGCTTAGACTCCGAACACCCTCCATGCATCTAGCATAGGCATACGACGAGAGAAGAATAAGAGGAATGAGAAGTGACGGGAACTCTGCCATTACAATGTATTTCTAATGCTGGTCTCAAGCCCAGATAAAAGAGGAGAGACCCCTAACCTCTAATGCAAACTATCTTTACATAAAACCAAATAGAAATAAAAAGCTGAAAATACTAACAATAAGTCAGAAAATATGTTCAGCGCTTCAACAATAACAACGATTGTCGATATCATTATTCTAGAGAAAAAAAAATCTTGAATAAAAGAAAATAGACTGGAAAAAGCAACAATAAAGGAATAAAACACGAGGAATCATGGTGTTAAAAAACAATGAACACTTCGACAACAAAGGCTTAGGTCCTCCTACTAGTGACAGCCTAGGAAGAGAGACGGCATGCAGAAAGACAAATAAAAAGACGGAGAAACGAAAAGTTAGATTATGTTAGATTTACAACCTAGGAAAAACTGGAAACCATACAAACATATCCCCTCGCTTCTCAAGTTATCATCTGAGCATGTAATAGTATGCAAAAATGATATATAATATGACTCTTACAGGACTGCAAAAAACTTGAAACAGAATACAGAAATGATCCAAGCTATGGAAAAAACATGACAAAACTGTAAAAATACCGGGTTGGCTATAAAAGCTATCGCATCATCCTGGAACATCTGAAAATGCTATAAAACATAGCAAACAGTGGGAGAAACGTCACAAACATTGAAACGATGATATCAATTACTATAAAAATGCTTAAAATTGTTGCTTAAATGACATAAACTAGCACAAAAATTACCTCAACTACTATCAAACATAAGAAAATTATGAAAAGGACATTACCTCAAATGCGCTTAAAGTTCTCCTAAACGAACTAAAATGTCGTTAGTACACCTTCGTCGTTGTCATAAATTCTTAAAAAGCTTCCAAAAAAGACACTCAAAGCGGGTTGTAATACCTATTGCCTAAGTGTTTAACACAGCCCCAATGTTCTGCATACCTTAAAATTCGAAAATGATCTGTAAGGAGACATAAATCACTACAAAACACTACAAAATGATGTAAAATATGCTAAAATTTGCTAAAATGCCTATAAAGCGTTAAAATATTAGAAAATATTGCAAAATACCGCAAAAATATTACATAACGCCTAAAAAGAGCTAAAATGCCTCATCAATACCTTGACCTACAGTCCTAAACACCCTCCTTCAATTGGTATGGCATGACATACTAAACAATAGAGACAACGCTACAAATCACCATTAAAATCCTGAAAAATGTATTTGAAACCACTACAAGCACTGAAAGATATTCTAAAATAAACTTACAAATATGCTTTTAAAAGTGCCAAAAACATTAGAAAAAACTGCAAAATAATGTAAAAAATGAGCGAAAACCCATCGCAAAACGCCTAAAATACCTGTTTTAGGACCCCGAATGCTTGCTCAATACCCCACAACTAGCTGTCCTAGAATCCTAAACATCCTCCAAATGACATAGAATGCCATTAAAATCATTCGAAACATCTGTCCAAGTACCCGAGCAAACACTGCAAAATAATAAAAAAGGTTCTCAAACAACACACCTTACAAAACAATCGTTCAACATGTCTAATTTCTAGGAAGGACCATAAAAATAATTAAAACAAGGCAAACGACCTTGAAAGGGGGGGGGGGGCTTAAAGCACTGAAAAATACTCTTAATTCTCTGAACCTAGTTTTAATCCTCCCCTCCTAGCATGGTTCCTTGAATTCCCTATCTTTCCCATGTATGCTCACGCTAGAGTACACACCCTCCGTGTATTCCCTATCCTTCCCATGTACGCTCACTTGCCCCTGACCCAGCTCTCTCCTTATTTAACTACTCGGGAAGTTCGGGGAATGAAGAAACCTTCCCATGTATTTGCCTAGTGAACTAGGGAAGCACCCGAGAAAAGCTATGAGTCAAAGAGGTTGTCCGCGGGAACCGATTCCACGACCTCGCGAATGACAGTCTCAGACGAAGCGCCTGAGTTGCGACAAGAGGTGAACTTGGTTTTCGCAGCATCTCTTCCTATAACAACGACAGTGAAATACAAATTAAATACACTGTATGATTCAAACTGTGCTGCTATGGTATATTACTGATTGACATTTTGCCTTTAGTAAGGTATTAAACACGAGTTCTTGGTTACCGTTTAAGATATCAACTAACACGCTAAAAGTACTTTTGCAAAGAGGCCCTTCATTTGAAACACATAATGAGAAGTATAGAAACTCAGCGTATAATGTGTACAACCGCGCGCAATAACTTTTCGGAAGCCAAAAAAAGTTTTAAAATTCCATATGGATTATTTAGTGCAGTCCTGCCTACTAAATCAGGCTATCAAACTGTATAATTCTTAAAAGTTACCACAAGTTTTCTTACATCCAAATTCTACCATTCTAACCTATTGCTATTTCTGAAGTTCCAGCAGCACGTTAGCATCTATTAAAACATAAGGTCTCAAAATATACTTGTGAAATAGTTACTGCTGAAAGAGCTTCCTGCTTATAGCTAGACAGTTTATCTTATTAAGAATGTTTTGTAGCTAATGAAGCGAGTTAAGAAAATCATTTGTGAGCACAGTTTTTAAAATGGGAATTCTTGCGCAGGTTGTGTGGCTGTTACTTATTTGCATTATTTCCTCCAACTTAATAGTCTCTAAGTTTAGGCGGTTTTCCCATGCACATATGAAAGCGTTGCCTGAATGCTAAGTGCACTACTGTACTCATAACTGGGCCTCTGATTCTGACGACCTAACATGTTAGGAACATTACCTATAGAATAAATCTAAACTGAGTTAAGAAATTACACAATAATTACAAACCTTATCTAAAACGAAGCTATTCATACGTGTACATACCCCCTAGAAGAGGAAAATCTAAGTATAAGAATAATTATGTAATTATCTGGAACATTAATTCAATGCAAATTGTATCATATTTATATTTGAGTAAAAAAAAATTAAGAATATTGTTTTTGAAGTAAGAACTCTAGCTCTTTTGAACTCTCGTATTATAAAAAAAAAAAATCATTGCGAGTGTGGAAGATTTGAGGCCCATAAAACGAGATAAGGTTAATTTAGCATAAAAGCAATCTGACTGTGGCTTATTTACGTGGAAGATGGAAAACTGCCCTGTCTCATTCCAACTTTTGGAACATTAATTCATAATGCAATGAAACCCGCTCCCCTGACAATAGTTACCCTCCTCCCATAATCAGTACTTTCTAGGCTAAGCAGGAATGATGTTTTGTCCGAGAATACGGAAATATCTAAATAAATACGCAAATGGCAAGAAAATGACGTAACACCGAATATAAATTATCTAAAATAGAAATTTGCTTAAAATAAGTAAAAAAGATCTAATAAATATACAAGTTTATGCAGCCTCACGATAAGGAATTAAGCACCTTTAGTAATGCCTTATGCAACAGCAACGTAAAAGATGACATGTCATCAGAATCCAGGTTCTGCTAATAATAATAATAATAATAATAATAATAATAATAATAATAATAATAACACCAGCATGAAAAAATGAAACCTAATGTTCTCAAATACTGAAAAAGCTTCAGACTTTACATTTTAATCGTAAGCAATAGCATTATTTGGCTCAATTGCGGAGCAATATGTGTATATGTTTTGAAAAGCCAAGTAACAGCAGTGATTTTCATTGAAAATTGTGGAGTAAATATTGTGCCTCTTGAAGCAGGAAGCGCCTGCCACTCGCGTAGACACTTGAAGAAATTGGTCCGTGCTGGAGATGTGATGTCAGTGAGTTGTTGGCTTGTGCATTTGATGCTGTACAGTAGTTCCACGAGGGGAGAGAAAGGGAAAGAGCCATGATGCATTGTTCATGCGTCATCTTTTGTTGCCGCGAATGTGACCTCCTGGTGCTCTCCTGCTTCCGGTGCATAGTGTTTGTCACAAAGCCGATGGCTCCACCTTTTATATACGACATTATTAAAAATACATCTGAAGGCAGTCGGGGGCACGTAAGAACGTTAGCAGATGACCTGAGGAGGACTGCAGTAAGATTAACACCACGCGGCAATAAACGTTTCAGTGCCGCCACATGCTACGGAAGTGCATGTCCTGGCTTTCTAACGGCTTTTCCGGAAAGGATTTAACTCAATGAAGGGCAGTTGATAATCTGAGCTTCTCTTCTAACAGCTTTAGGAACTAGTTTTTTTTTGTTTTTTTTTTTTGTTTGTTTTTATTCCATGCATCTGAAATTTTGAAATTACATTTTATGTGAATATATTGCCGATTTTCTTTTATCATTTCACATCGGGCAATACTTGCTCGCGATAACATTTGGTAATTATAAGAAATCGTGCACTAATTGTTCATTTCGAATGCTTTCTGACTTCTCTGAATATTGAAGTATGAGAGTGAGTTCCCAATTTTAAAACATTTCTACGAAAAACACAAAGGTTGTTTATAGTTAAAATAATACATGTCAAGGTTACTGATGCTTTTTGCAACTCAAATGTTGATCCTTGAGATCGTTAGGGCATATACGAGTCCAAGATAAGATTGTTTTGTTTACTCATTACACACAATGAGTAATATTTATAGCCCATGGAGAATTGAAGTTCCCAGTTGTAGCAAACACTAGAAATTCTAGAAGAAATTATCAGTTTGTACACTGGGTTTGCATTCAGTTGAATACACTAACAGCAGACATTACAGTATATACGTAGATATCCTCTTTCTCTAAAACCAATGTTTTCTTTTTGGATCATTGGCTCCTGTAACATTATGGTATATAGCAGCATTAGTTTTATTACTTTCTCTAGCACGTTTGTACAATGTGCATAGTAGGTACATAAGGCATGTATTCCACCTAAATATTCGATACCAAGATTTCATAGGAAATACATGCTTTGAGACCCACTGAAACTTAAAAGAAGGATTTTTAGAAAAAGGTTAGTATGTGTGTCTGTGGACAGCATAACTAAAAAGGGAAAGCCCGATTAATACCAAACTTGGTGTTTTAGTTTACAATCTCCCAAGGATTAGACACGAAAATGTTCAAGAAAATCGGCCATCTTAAACCAGTCTTTATATGGAAAAACTTTCGATTGGTAATTTATATTTTATCCTCAAAAATGATTTTGATTAAAATACCGTATACTAAGGATATTTACATGACAAATAAAATGTATATCTTGAATTTCCTGAAAATACTCTCTGAAGTCCTCTTCACTCTAAATGGATTTTGCATAACTGGTAAACTGTAAGAAATACATAAAAATTTGCAGCACAAAAAATATAGAGCTCACCAAAGCACTCAATATACGTTCATTACATCTTTGTTGTGATGCTAACCGTTTCCGAGATCCCGAGTTATTGGTTTCAATTTTAAAATACTTGTACTTTTCTAAATAGGAAGTCGTCCGTGTTTCTTCTTCTTTACTCCTGGCCATGCAAAGAATCAAATTTCAATGACAATCGCATAGCGACAGCTTTTAAGAATTTGGCTATCACTTTTGCCTAGTGTATTCTCTTAGTTTCATTTTACTTATAAGGAAGAAAGTAATAAGATCATTCTGATAATGCTTATCTGGATTATTATAGATTAGGAAGAAGTTTGTTTGAGAGCAGGTAGAGAAAGTCATGTGAATGGAACACATCAGGGCTTTTTATTGCTATTCTGGCATTAGTTCTGATATGCGGTGGCATTCTCCACTCTTTCCACTCAGTATCTTCGTCTATGTGCGTATAGATTGGATGTCCCAGTTGAAGTTAGATACACCTTTCTAAAATATTATCCACAGAATTACCTAAAAGAATTCTATGTGCTTGGTACATACTTTTAAGTTCACACTGAACCTATTTTTTGCAACGCATTTCCAATACTTTACTTGGAACGTAAACTAGTTGCTCAAGTTTTGATAGCTGACTCTGTATTTTCCATAGGGACAGTTACAATGCTTTAGCATAGGTTCACTTTACCGCCGTAGCTTTCACCACATTATGAATCCCTTTTCTTGCTTGCTAATCTCATTTCAAATAGATGTGTTTTAAATAGACAATTACCTGTCAGAAATTGTGATGCATAGTATCCAAATTCTCCATTCTTTCTTTATATCCATGGCTCTATTTTCGGTATTAGTCTCTTTGTCCAGTAAGCCACTTTGGTTTCTAATTTCCATTCCTCTTGCTATATTCTCGTCGTAATGCCCCTCACATTTTCATTATGAATCATTTTATTTACGAGTATGTTTTCCTCATGCGTATTCTTTACCTGTAGTCCCCAAAAGAGCCGGTCCCCATCTCGCTTTGGTGCTTCGTGAGCAGGGGATCGTGGGTTCGAGTCCCGCCTTGGGCATGGATGTTATATGTTTGTAAAAGAAACAGTAAAACCAGTAATCAGTAAAACCTACGGGGGGAAATGTAAATAGGGATACAGTACCGTTATTGTTTAAAAAAAAAAAAAAAAAAAAAAAAAAAAAAGCCTGTTCACACCTAGCATAGGTAATGAGAAGTGGTGTCGCCGTCCGGTGTGCAATTCCTCCGCTTAGATCATCACTCTCACCTCGTTTCAAGCTGGTGTCTGAATGAAGAGCAGTAAATCTCACGGCTTTACAAATTGTTCATGCTGCTACTAATCTCTTTGATACATAGACACAAAAATATAATATACAGGTGAAAAGATATACCGCAATTCAATAAATTAAATGAATTTGCCGTATTATTTAAATTTAGGACCTAAAAATTGGAGCGAATTGCTCAGTAACTGAAAGGAACTCTTTTGATGCTTTTCCAGGACAGCTTCTTCTGGATATTTCCTTTTCTTGTTAGAAAATATTCAATGCTGAAATTATCTGTTAGGATATTGATTTAATTTTTGCTTATGGTCGCAGATATGCCTGAAAAATTATTTTGTTTAAACTCTGTGGTTCTACTTACTTCTCTTCCAGGCTGCGAAATAGAAAATCTGCTTGAGCAAGGGTATAACCTCTCGGAGAGTTTAAGTATTTTGGATTCATTTATATTGACTCCAGCTGCAAGTTCTAGGTTTTAGGGACATAATAGTGTGCTTTACATACGGTGAACCTCCCCTCTGTTTGCTCGAAATATAACTCATTAATGAAGATGTGTACTTCTGACGTTAATAAAGTTCTCGCATTGATTTTTCAGTAGCACGCATTAAGTAAGATATATTTAAAATTGATTTACTTTCAAAGTAGTAATTAAAAACTCACTCCAACAGTTCATTCATATTTTACAAAATATTTTATCTATAAAATAAAACCTTTACAGAATGGTAATTTACATCCTACAGAACAGTTTTGGGGAACAATAAAACGGAGTAAAATAAATTTGGAGCTTATTTAAAATATGTGTACATTTTGGTTAAAGTATTTCATACCAAGTCCTGAACCATATCCTAAAGTTTCGAATGAATTGATCTAAAATTGTGGAATTTTTAAATTTTACAAGCTCGTCACCTTAATGCTTAGTTCATATAAATGGTTATTCCATTGCAAAGTTTTTATTTTAACTAGGGTTCAGATTTATATTTCTTATTGGGCTAAAAGGTAAGTTTTCTAAGAAGTAAATTCTTAATATTAAGCTTATTCTAAAATATGTCTGTTCAATCATCAGTTCGAAGCTTTACCAAAAGAGCGCTTATGAACATTGATGACAAAATGCATGTGGCTTACTGCATAGCAAGTTTTAGTCTGGTTGTATTGGGGAAGCTATTTTCAAATATCACTTCAAAACCTTCAAAATGCTACATTAAACATCATTTAACATGTTAAAATTGTCCAAAATAATGCAAAGCGGAACCAAATTTGATAATATGCGAATATTAAGGACATGAAAGTTTGCTTTGTCTTAATTCAAATAGTATGAAGCTTTACTTAAGGAGAACCATTTAGAAAGTGATAAAAACATGTGCGGAAAATTTTGCAGCAATACTTCCGATACTTCTGTGGAAAATATACATATATAAACCTTTTAATGTGAAAAAAGCTTAGAAGAGTGGCAATTCACTGCCACAGCTCCGGGGAAAGGTTATTTATATCATCGTGTGTCACATTCAGCTTGTCTAAGAAAAATCCTATAGACTCAGACTTGTTAGGTTAAAATGTCAAGTATTCAATGTTCCATCACCCATGTTCATCCTTAAGACTCCTAGAAACCATACAGCCCTCATGTTATGAGGGGCTTTAAGCGCCTCCAGCTGCCGTAGGTTTAACTATGGCTGCGACAATATATTTGCCAGTATTTTCCTAATATTGGTGACTAAGCGCTACTATTAAGATTCTGTGTATTTATAGGATAGAATCGGAGTGTCGCATGGAACTCGGCCACGAACCTGAGGTTATTGTACCTCCTACCCACGAGGGGGCGCACCAGGGAGGGAAGGATTAGTTAAGAGAATAAACCGGGTAGCCAGAACCAGGAGCGACAGCACAACAATTATAGAGCCCTTACAGTTTCCAGATAGAAGCACCTCGACATCGGACAGGCACTTAGGGTCCAACGGTTCCGCCAAGAGCGTTCCACATCCTGGCAACCAGCCGAATTCAGGGGACGGAGATAGGCACTTTGAACATTCTTTTTCTCTGCCACGCGCCGACACTTCTAACCCTGAAAGAAGCCAACGGAATTAAGGATGAGTAAAATGGCAATGGAAACGACATGGGGGACAGGAAATTCGTAGCATGAAATAAACCTAACTAGTATTGGGATGGGACCTAGGAAAACCCTGATAAAAACTATTGGGCAAGTAGGCGGGCAACGGGAAGCAAATGCAGGCCACGGCGACAAACACAGAAACAACTTGAGCCATTTCGCTATTCACGGAGCTGACTATGTTTTCCTTTTCCTTTTCCTCCAGTGTCTGCTATTAGTCGTCCCAATGCAGCAATAGTTTCGTGTTACCTAGCAGCCACTTTATTTATGTGCGTCCATGTATTCATATTATATCCAATTTGGATACATAATTAATGTAAGTGCCTGTTACACCTAACTTTTTTATCGCTAAATCTGAGAATTATTTCGTTTAGTGTTCATCTTTCCTCTGGTATATTTATTTCTGTTTTCTCTGAGAATCATGGTGGTTCCTTGTGTGCATTCAGCTGTCAAATGTTCTCTCAGACCATTCAAAATTTTCCTCCATTTCATTTATGGTTTTACCACATACTACTAATTCCATGTGTCTAGAATATAAAATAGTTATATTTTCTCTAACTAATTCCTGTTTTAATACATATTGCCCCATAATAAGAAATAATCGCTTTCTGTTACGATTCTTGCCTACGCAAAGTCTGTAGCACGGAAGAGGGAGGGTGTGGGTGAACCTCTGTGTGAGCATGTAAGCATACTTCACGTTGCAAAAGATGGACTAGGTCAAGTTGAATCCACTGTGATATATTCTTTAAAAACATATTTAATACAACACACCGTATATATTTTGCCGTTTGTTCGCCACGTTTTCCTTAGTGACTTTTCTAGCATATTTTACTTAAACAAGGTTATCGACATTTGTCACCGATGATGACGTACAATGTCTCAGAAGTCTTACCAAACGATTGTCAGGTATCATATTATGTTTTTGGCTTTTAATGTAACTCATTTTGGAAAACGTTTGCTCGCAAATGTATGTGGACACAAAGATTCAATTTTTATTTATTGCAAACACGCGTAACAATGGAAAATTACCACAGGGTAGTGATATAAAGAGTCCCTATTCTTCTTTATTAGAATATTTAACTGTAGTATAATTCTACAGTTCAAGTAGCTTCATTTGGAGATTATGTGGAGCCTCGCTGTAAGGGAAATTCAGAGGGGTGCTAAATAGGCGAATTTTCCATTTCCGCATTTCCAGGTCGGTAAATTGTGATTCAAAATTCCCATATAATTGCTTTATAACTGATTAGACCACCGCTACTACTACTTGATTGTATCATAAATACGACATCGACCATCGCAGGCTAGCATGTTGCACCTGCCTCCTCACGTCAACGAGAGAGTACACAATTCACTAGCTTGCAAGGGTTACAGTTGGGCCTGCTCGGTCTAAAATCTTTTCCTCGTTTCGTTTGTTAAGATAATAGGCAGCTACGAAATGTCGATCGATCAGTTTCGCTTGGACGAGTGGAGAGGCAGGTTTGCGCTCGTGTTTAGCTCCGTGACCAGTGCTTTTGTTTTCCTAATGTGTGCGTGTGCTGTTACAGTAGCGTTTTTCTTTGTTTGTGTGATTTCAAAATTTCAAATTTGTTTATGTCATTCTAGTTTAATTTTATCGAATAGTGATTGCGAAAAGAAAAACTACTTTAGTGGGCATGATGTGTGTGATGATCCGAAACCTTAGCCATATCAACTACACAAATGAATTAGGATGTTTTTCGTTTTGACGATGCATTTGAAATGATACAGATGAATAAGTATACCAGAAAGTGTACATCCAATTTAAGGAGTAAATAACAGTCAAAAGAGCCATCACGTGCTGAAAGTTCACTCATAATAATAGTCAAAGGAGTAAAGTTGCGATTACAACAAGAGGCCTGGTATTTTCGAATTGCACATCTGTATCATTTCCTGAAGGATTTAAACGCAGAGCTTATTAGTGGACAACTGGGAACTTATGGCACGCTCTAGCATCACTAACTGTGGTTACCTGGGGCCCCTCTTTTATATACAAAATTAAATTAGTAACCGACTACAAACTAGCACCAAACGTTTTGTAAGCTATGAAGGACAACCCATTAAGAGATGCCAATGTAATGGCTCGGGACATTTACATACGGCATATTCTCGGCGTAGGTATATCGCACACACATCACTAGAGCTCGGTTTTGGGCTTCGAAACGCACACAGGGCAGTCAGCTGTATAAAGAGATGGTAGTGGTGAGGGGTTTGTAGCGTAAACATGCACACGCCGAAGTATAATCTGTTCCAAAAGCAGCTCATTACATGTATCGATATTATATGCATCGTTCTAATTCATAAAGTAACACGATAAAGCAAATATTTCATAATGTGATTAGTAAAGAAAAACGCTTTGTACTTCTAGAAATAAAATATAAAACTTGATACAAAAAATCAAGATAATAATGTGCAGAGCTTGGAAAAGACAATGAACATAAATCAACAAAACTCACCCAGCATTCATAACCGTGATTTATAAGATACATCTTTACTGTATCGAAAGTAAAGACTCTCCTCCTGTCGCTGAAAATATATTTGAATCATCCACAAGTTTGTTCAGTGTCAAACGCCTATCCTTTCGTATTTTCGACATTTTTCAACCTGCGCTCCCTTTCACTGTTCACCTGTTTATCTACTGGTAACCCGTCCCCATTGTCGCGCTCGCTAAGGTGCCTAGCTTTGGTGCTTCGTGGCGCAGAGAATCGCGGGCTCGAGTCATGGCTGGGTGTTTGTAAATGTATATATGTCTGTATCTGTACGTAAAAAAAGGAAACAAATAGGAAAACAACATAAACATAGGGTTAAATATATAAAAAAAAAGGAAAGAAGGTAAAAAGACAACCTAACTGAACGAGGCCAGGCAGTGTGTGATGCTAGATAGTGCAACATATTTCAAAATGGGCTGTAGAGACCATACCTACTCCATTACGTAATAGTTATACTCTGTGTGCACCGAACCTCAGTCCGGTTACTTCATGACCCCAAACCGAGCTCTAGACATCACACACAGCAGACCCGCCCATGTGGTCTCAGTATAGGGCGAGGGTCCTATTAGAACGAGTATCGGTAAATTGGGGAAGAACCAGTTTTGCACTCGGTGGAGATGCCGATTCATTAAAGAAGCAAATCATTGTGCTCGTGTCTTCAGAGGGATGCGGATGTCGAATTTTAGACGATTGTCATTTCATCGCAGAACAAGATGCAACTTTGTCTCATCCTAGAGCCATTTGTGATGCTAATACAAACATGGATGATATTATGTCTACCTTCCTACGCTCCAGTGGAAGACAACACCCCAAGGGAGCGCTTCCACTATCGCCCCGAACGACTGTATATTTTCTCAGCAAAACATATACATGGAAGTATTGCCAATCATTCCGCACAGTGCACCTACTAACAGCCGTAACCCCACAAGAAAAACAGATGCAAGGAGGGTAATAAATTGATAATGTTAGAATCGCATCTGGTAGCAGAAAGAAAGAGCAAACTCGCACACGCTCTTAGAGCAGTCGGCTAAAAACGCTCCGATGTCATGATACCCAACCTATAATTTTTCTTTGCCGTCCACCATTTTCTTATCCATTTTCACGTCTTATAACCTATTTACTTATGTATTTCATTTACAATTTCGCCAACCCTACTTTACGTGAAGTATAGAATTATAATAAAATGATTATTAGGGCCCGGAAGTTCATGTCCCAAAAACTATCAAATATATATGCACTTAAAAACCTAAAATTAATTACCTATTCCGCAAAATATAGAATTAAAGTAAACTGATTTCTAGGACCTGGAAGTTTATACCCCAAAAGGACTATGAAATTTGTGTGCAAATGTGCACTTAGAAACCTAAAGATATGCCAAAAAGCAGGTCATAATAAACCGAGTCAACTACTGTCCCTTGAAAATAGACAAAAACAAGTTAGTAAATATTTGATAAACTTACTCAATTTTTTTAGAAGCTGAAGCGGATGTGGCCTCTTTGCCACTGTTCAGTGATGAATTAATGGAGCTCACAATAATAATTTTACTTAAGTTTGAAATTGAAAAGCTTCTTCTGTTGTCGCGCTAAACACTTTATAACATGAAAAACTTCTCTCTGCGTCACAAGAGGCTACTGGTGCATATTTAATTGATGGTAATTGCTTCACATATAAATATGAGTTTCTTGGAGTGTTAGGTGTGTTTCCTTCAAGATTGTCTACAATATCGCGCACTTGTATTATTACCAGGATTTTTTTAAACTATATTGTTCGTTTTCTCTTTCACTTTGTTACCTACACATCCAGGAACAGAACTTATCGCATATTATATCTTCAAAAATATATAGTGATTCATTTAAGGGAATCTCGACTGTTTGTAGTGAAGTCATGGCTGTTGGCAAGTATAAAAGATGTGCAGATATGAAAACAAGATCATCCTTTAATCTACTGCCTGATAAACTACTTTGAACACATTTATTCTAATCCAATAGATGAACAACTTCTTTGACTGGGATTAAGTACAAGGTTGCATGCCCATCAGGTTAACATCGGCGCAAGAGGAATTGGAATACTGGGCGCTGTTGATTTAAACAACTGGATGCTCGGAGAGAATTGCGTATTGCCTCAGCAATGTAAAGCAGAGACGTGCCAGACATATGAGGTGAATTAAATTAGGAAATATAACCTTCAGTACTTGTCCTGATTTTACCACATAGCTAGCTGTATCTGTAACAGCTAAAAGTAGTTTATTGTATTTAATACCAGAATTCCATCACATTCTAGGTCACATTTACATTGTTAGTGACTGGTAATGCACACACATTTAGAAGATAAGTATATGGGCTTTGCTCCTTATTTAAGGCACACATTAGCAATAAAACAATCCTCAGTTTCACTATTGACATCCACGAACTGGTACGCTAGTCGATTTTGTAAATATGAGGTTACTAAGTAACATCGTTCTACATATTATGTCTTATGCAATGTGCTTTCTTCAGGCACATGTCGTTGTGTGTATTTGGCAATAAATTCTTTTAATTTGGAAATTATTAATTTTCCACAGTGGAATATCAGCAGCTAAAAATGCCCTGCACAACTCATAAGAAAACTTGACTGTTCCTACCCTCTAAACAATCTAATTGTTTTTGAACTGGTTCCTTATTTGTGAGTTTTATGGTTAAATTATCTTCATGTTTTGCTGTCTTTATATGCTTAATTACTCGAAATCTTCATTCCCTATGTTTACTCGCAAGTTCCAAAAAACAGTATCTTGTTATCTGTAGATATTAAGTCACTTGCAGACTCCCTCTGTAGGTTATTTAATCTAGCACTTGAAGTAGATTTGTCTTTCGTCATTTTTCAGTAAAATTAACTCAGGACACGTTATATGGGTATTTTAATTTGTCAACATGTAGTTCCCATAACCCGATTTCACACACACACATATGTGAACTTAGTCTCTTCAGCTAGTTCTCATTGAAGTCTTCCTTATTACAAGCAACACTATTTACTGCATGCGATTTCCTGGCCTGGCACTGTAAGATATCAATCATATCACGTGATGCACAACTCACTCCTCTTCACGTGAAGTTGCGTGATCTTTTGCAGCGTCATCACTGATTCAGCCTGCACAACGTTAATCAAGACTGTATGATCCAGATGCTGGAAACAAATACAAGAAAAAATTAAAACTCGTTAAAATATGTCATATAAGCATTAAAATATTCTAAATATGATGCGTTTATAAAAATCACAAAAAAATGCATTCATGCGCACCATAAAAAACATTCCAACGAATGAGAATCCCATAATTGGTACACATAATATATCATTCTTTTATTTTGTTTGTTAACAACGCTGTTAACTATCAGGATCATAGCAGGGCCACCAATGTATCGTAATTTCATCTCGCAGGAGTTTTTTTAATATGGCAATTAATCTACTGACATGGGGCTGTGGCTTTTAAGCGCAATTTAAAGATGATGATGATAATAATAATAACAAGAATAATAATATAAATAACAATAATAATAATAATAATAACTAGAAGTAGAAGAATAAGAAGAATGCAGTGATTAATTACGTACTCTTGTGCATGCTTTTTTATTTTTCTTATTTTTTTATTTATTTTTTGTTTTTTTGTTTTATTTTTACGGCACTTTAAAGTTTTGGTTTGACCCTACAGTGGGTCTAGTCTCTCGCATTAAATAAGAATAGTGTAAGCAAATATCAGTTTCAAAGATTACTTTATTCGCTCAAAAATAAAAGCTGTGTAACCGAAGTGGTACACATGTTAGCGTTTTCAATCTGTTTGCAATGTGCTGTATGCGAGGTCGTGGACTCTAATGCAAACCTGGAAACTCTTCTCAATGAGCGAGATTCCCTCACATTTTCCGCTGATATACAAGAAGACTAGAACGCAGGTCTCTCGCGCTAACACCGCCGGTGACCGATGTTTACTTGGATTTGCCCCACTGACCTCTGTAATTCTTTAAGTGTCAGAAGGGGTTTCGGCTCACATGAAATGCGGCGCTGTTGGGCCAGATGGTATCGCTTAACAGATTCTAATTTCTTAGTGATTATGACTAGTTCGTAGGTTTATACAAAGTAATGATGACATTGTCAACTTATTTGGAATAACAATTGGCTAGTGAGGTTAGGATTCCAGATTCCGTTCTGGGCTGGAGGTGAACTTTATATTGCCTTTAATTTTGTTATTTTATATTTTTCGAACAGTAAGGAAAAATAAATCGTTTTTGGTTGAACGAATGAGTAAAGTATGTTACTTCCTTATTTGATTGAGAACAAGCAGTATAAAGCGAAATATGACGATACTGCTTCTGTACTCTTACTGCTCAAGAAGCAAAGTGGGTGAGGGTGGGCCTCCCGAATATTCGATTCCTGGATACCCGAGTTCATTGTAGATGGATTTGGTTTAGACAGAAGACACTCGGATGCGCTCCTTATGAATTTCAAAAACCTTAGATAGGGTAAAAACACGTCTCCCGAGAGTCAAACATATTCATGTGAAAGTTTGGAGCTCGACACCATTGCAGCTTTTCGATAGAGCACCGGTTTATAAAACAGAGGTATTGAGGTCCAAACACAGACACGTGTTTCATGTCTTCGTTTCTTTCTTTCTTGTCTTCTTTTCCTTTCTTCCTTCTTTCCTTTCTTTCCGTATTCTACCTTGAAGAACCTTCTTTCAGAGGATTTATTTACACCATTCGAAAAGTACACGATATAATTGTAGATAAGTGAACCTACTTTTTTGGACATTAACCAAATATTAATTTGTAATTGAATAGTTGATTATAACCAACTGTGGCAAAATATGGCATTTACATACGTCGTATACTTCATATTATTTCGCCAGATGCTGCTATTAACATGCTAGGATGTTTCTGAGCGCTGGAGTGGCCTGGTCTAACAGTACTTGCATTACTCCGCCATCATTGTCATTAATTTTGTTGATGGCATTTGTTTGTCAAGAGCGAAAGGTCAATATGTCACTGTGTAATTTAATTGTATACGTATTTAAACACGATCTAGTTGTAACAATTCCCAAACAAAAGCATTCAAACAGCAATTATTATACCTAGTATGTCGTCTGAGGTATTTCAATTGCATAAATTCCCCGTCTAGAAGTGCTCGGTTCTTTCTTCCTTGATCCCGTCAAATTGTGACAAGTGACTATAGAGAGAGAGATTTAAAACTTGAGTTTCTTCTAGTGCAGACTGCTAATCTTATAGAGTAATGGGGTTAAGATAGCAATGTAGCTCGGATAAGTGAAAACCCGGTGTTGTTTGCTGCCCTGCCCTAGCACAAGCCTGTGTCTGCCCATCTGTTGGCCAGGGGTGAACCAACAACGCATATGTGACTCATTCTTTGAAATCATGACTGCAGATTCTTGTACACGTATGGATATGGTACGCTCCACCATGGACGCGTTTGGCTGTGTGCTGACTATGGTCTTATATTTTCTCCCGCATTGTTCCTTAATCTTATTGCATGAGATGCTAGCGAGCAAAGTATTTACAAATTACGTAAGAGTTCACGAAACAGGGAGTAACATTTATCAGTACGTAATTCGAGCCCCTTTGTTATTAGTAGGGCCCGACGTTTCTGAAAGGGCATATTATGTGCACATGCAAATCCATATTTAAAGGGGTTTGCTGCTTATTCTAGGTTTAAAGGTTATTTTGGCACAAATGTTACAATTCCAAGAATTTCTAAGAAAACGTAACAGCGCTTACTTTCAGAGCTTACTACAGATGCACGTACATAACTTACGGGGGAGGCAGTGGGGTTTTCCCACATACCTTTAACTACTGTGCGCAGCATGATTTCGTTCATTTGATAGCTTCTGCATTGGTAGTGTTCAACTATATTTTGTTTCTGAAAATGTCTAAAGAAAAGAGCAACAAATGAGAGTAATTGTGACTACTCAGCACTTGGAACAATAGTGCATTGCCAAGTTTGCTTGAAGGGAATAAAGTGTGAGAAGAAACATTACCTTGAAAAACATACAAAAACCACAGGCACACATTTCAGCAAAGGTGAAGAAGAACGGCAGCACAGCACTTCTTCTTAAGCAGGTAAAATCCAAGTCCTTTGTTAACCCATTTTCAGCGGATCTTTGTAAGGTTTAGTATGCAGCAACATTCCATGTAATACATTCAATAAACCAGCTCTGTCATCATTTCCAGGAAAAATCTTGTGTAAATCAAAATATTCCAAACGAGTCAACCCTTAGAAAACACTATCTACCTCCGCTATATGAATCCATGCTGCAAGCCATCCGTTCTGATATAGAAGGGAATTCTTTGTGCATCTCCGTGGATGAGACAATCGATTGACGTGACCGCAACATAGCAAATTTCATGGTTGGTAGGCTACTTCTAGTCGAACCTAGCAAGACTCGTCTTCCTGCGTGCAAAGCAGTAGAGAAAACCAACCATAGTACAGTAACAAGATTTGCTAATGCTTCTGTGCGGCTACTGTAGCAGGTATAAACAAGTAGTGGCCATGGGGGTAGATTTGGTAGTCTACCGGGCGAGGATCGCAATATGGCCGGTCAGGCGCTTGCGGGTAGCAGGTTGCGAGCTGGCAGAAAAAACGAACTTGACTTCGTTATTTTATGGTGTTTGTTATATTAGCACTGCTCGTGATAGGAGAAATTGAACTGAACACAGGTCCTGTAGCTGATGAACAATGTGGGAGCTGCAACAAAGCACTGGCGACCGGACTTCTGAGCAGCAACTGCGCGAGGTGGTATCATTTTCCCTGCCAAAAGACTAAGAGGGATCAGAACATAGGAAAACTGGGCGTATAAGAACTGCAGAAGAGCAGATACAGTCACCAAAATTCAGAAGAAACTGGAGTAGCTGTAAAAGGAAGCACGGAAGTTACGCCAGAAGCTCCAATGCGCGGAAGATAAAGTTCGGAGGCTGGAAGAAGAAAACAGACAACTGAGGGAGCTGAGGGAAGATACTGAAAAAGAAGAGGGAAAACCATGTGTGATATTCGCGACTCTATTGTGAGGCATGCGCGGAACCCGAATGAGAGGTAGCTTGATATCCTGGCATAAGGGATGATGGTCTGCTGGAGGAAATTGAGAAACAATAAGAGATAGAAGGCAGCTATCGGACGATTGTGATACATGTTGGGAGTAATGACTTCCGGAGAAGTGTTAACTATGTGATGGGAGACATGCGCGACTTAGTTAAATGGACTTAACAGCTGTTTCCCTCAGCGAAAACCGTCGTTAGTGGAGTTTTGAGGCGACGCGATGTGAGCTGGAGAAATGTGATGCAAGTAAACGACGCATTTTCATGGGTAGCGGAACGACTGGGTGCGCAGTTTCTGGATCCAACTTGGTGGACTGAAGACCGGGACTTCGGACGGGACGGTGTACAGTTGAACCGTACAGGATCTCCAAAGCTGGCAGCATCGTTGGGGAGGGTAACGAAGTGGAAGACAGCATCCAGCGGCAGGAGTAGTAGTGACACCAACCTCGGAGAAATGAAGCTTCACAGGGAGTGGTTGATTCCGGAAGGCAAATTGCCGTAGTAATATGAATAAAATTGTAGAATTTTTAAATTAATGGAAATAGGCAGTCCGAATGCGATTATAGGTACGAAGTCATAGCTAAATGTTGATATACAAGACGCGGAAGTTTTCAGATCCTATTACAGGGTGTTCAGAATGGACAGGGACGGAAGAGGAAAGTAATTTGTATTTGCACTAAGACAGAGTGAAACAGCAAAGTACTGTGAGTAGAAGAGGATGCAGAGATTACAGCAGTTGAAATTATTGACAAAAATACGGAAGGAATAATATAATAATAGCTTGTTACCGACCACCAGGGGAAACTGATTATAAAACATTGTATAAATTGACAGAGAAAACCTCTGCCGTAGAGAGGAAAAATTTTATTGTAGCTGGGGATGTAAATCTGCCAAATGGAAATTGGGACGGTCAGTTAAAAGGAGGCGAAGCTCAAAATCTAGTGCATTTTCTGGTTTGGGAACAAGCTATGTTGTAAATCGTTAAAGCAGGCACGCGAAAATCAGCCTTATTGGATGTGTTCTTATGCAGGCCTGAGCCTTTGCTTTCTGCATGCTACGTCTTACCATGTATATGTGACCACCATTGTGTTCAATTAGAAATAAACTGGAAGGGACGCACAAAACGATCTTGAGTTATGTAGGCTACTCTGGAGGTGTTTTTCAGCTGCTCTGCTGGCTTAATGCGTAACGCGGGAAATTGCTATCACAAAGGTCATGAGCTGGATTCCTGTCATAGAATGAATGTTTTTATTATTATTTTTTTCATTCCAGACGAACTGCCCCGCGATACGTGGCGTACTGGCACTTCAGAAACTTATAGCCATTACTTCGAAATTTCAATAAACAGGCCATAAGTCTTCTATCTCAAATTACTTATTTAAGTAATCTACATATTCTGTGAAAATATTTCGGTAAGTTCATTAACACCCTGTGTATGTATGTGTATATATATAAATGGCGGTATACGTTCAATCGTGTGGAAGCTACAACTAATTTTTTTTTAAAGTGCAAAGCGTTAAGGGGTCCAAAATTGTGATTTTTTTTAATATTTCTTTCCTGATAAGCCCAAAAAGTATGAACGCCGTTTTTTTTTCAACCTCCTATAGCCTATGAATAAAAGACAGCTTCATAGAAAACAATTATTTTATTACTAAAAAGTTTTGTACACTTAACGTTATTTTTCAACATAATTAACGAAAAGATTGAGACATTTATCGTACCTGTGCACAAGCTTTGCAATACCCGCTTCAAAAATTGTTGCCGCCAATGATTTCAAAAGAGCATTGACGTTGTTTTGAAGATCTTCGTTGGTTTGAAAGTGCTGCCCTCCTGGCCGCGTCTTCAGTTCAGGGAAAAGGTAAAAGTCGCTGGGTGCCAGGTCAGGACTATACGGCGGATAATCGAAAATGTCCCATTGAAATTGTTCAAGGAGCCGATGGATTGCGCCGGCAGTGTGTGGACGAGCGTTGTCATCGATTAACACAATTTCTGAAGTAAGCATTCCTCTTCGTTTGTTTTGAATGTCTGTCCGCAAACGTCGTAAAGTACGAAGATTTTCCAAACTCTTAGTAATAAAATAATTGTTTTCTGTGCACTTGTCTTTTATATATAGCCTATCGGAAGTTGAAAAAAAGTGGCCCTCGTACTAAGAAAGAAAAAGATAATTCTAGTTACAAAAGGGTTTTCATAAAATACATGCCATAGAATGAAATGTAATAGGAATGTTTGGGCTTCATTAACTCCTAATGTATTTCTAAAATGACCACTGTTCTCGACATCTCAGTCTAGGGGTGTACCTACAACAAACCTCAGTGTAGGATAAGTAGAGTCAGACTGAAAAATTCAATGCTATAGCCGGGATTTAAACCACGGATCTCCCGATCTCTAGCCGGTTGCTCTGCCACTGAGCTACCATGGCAACATGCCGGCATAGTATTGAATTTCTCAACTGACTCGCATGTTTCCCGGTAAACCACAAGGTGATCTCAAATTATTTTGAGATGACATCCCCAATGGCGACTTACAATGCTGTAAGTACTTTTGACTCAATATTCATAGTATGGCCAATTATTATGGTCAATTTGTATGGAATAACAATAAATGGCAATAATAAAAAAACAGTTATTCCTTACAAATTGACCATAATAGTTGGCCATACTATGAATCTTGAGTCAAAAGTACTTACAGCATTGTAAGTCGTCATTGGGGTTGTCATCTCAAAATAATTTGAGATTACCTTGTGGTTTACCGGGAAACGTGCGAGTCAGTTGAGAAATGCAATGCTATGCACGCATGTTGCCATGGTAGAGCAACCGGCTAGAGATCGGGAGATCCGTGGTTCAAATCCCGGCTATGGCATTGAATTTTTCAGTCTGACTCTACCTATCCAACTCCTGTCCTTCACACCGCTATGTGCAAAAAACAGTTTTTCCATACAAACCTCAGTGTAGTTTTTAATGCCCAGTAATGTTTCAGTCCTACAGGATTGTCTAGGTACTGATAGTTACTGACCGCAGTAGGCAGTGTGGATGGGATTGGAGAAGATAAAATATGGCCTCCTCTTACAGCAGGACAAATATCGTGCGTATTGTAGGGCATAGGGAGGAATAGGTTGAAAACTGTACTAGTGTACATCTCTAGCCATATCTACCTACCAAAGTAGAGCCCCGAAAATTAGTTCGAATTTTGGTTGGATTTAACTTCTTGATAACCTTTGTTCAGGGTTGAGTTATAAAACAAATGTTGGGTAACCATCAACTCAACGGACTCTGAACGCATTTCATTCAGTGTATCTGTAGACCTAAGATGCTAGTAGGTTACACTCAACACACATACACACACATTGGCGCACGAAAACAAACAAGGAAATTCTAGTGTTTCTTAATTTGGCATTAGGGTGCTTGAACGCTTCAATAACAAATTAATCACACCGTTGGTTGCATGTTGGTAGAACTTGTTAGGAGTGGTTCTTGTATACATTAGAGCTAGTTCACTGGACGATAACGCCTTTTCTATACTAATGTTTATCAAGAATATTCCAGTTTTGTAACGTCATCAGAAAATGGACCAATGAAATAAAAGAAAATGTTAAATTCTGTCCACTCATAATTGTCTTAGGCGATAATACCACACTAGAGGAAGATAAGACGTCTCATCGATACTCAACATATTAACTCAACCTTGTATGCAGCGGTCACATCATTGTCTGTTAAGCGCAAATTCAATCATGGCGAACTCACCATTTGGCCAAGCTTCAATAGACGATGCTGATTCTTTTATAAATGATTTAAAACAAAAACAAACAAACAAACAAAAAGCCTGGAAATGAGCAGAAGATTGTCTTAGATTACCTTACTGAATTTTCTAGGCTAAGTAGTTTTGATTATTACTTCCGCTCTCAATAGTTGGGAACAGTTAGATGTATAGAATTTATCATTTATTAGGCCACGATACAAAGGGTTTTGTTTAACTAACTTCGTAAGAAAACATAATAATGTGCTTTTCATGTGTTTATAATAAATATTATAGTTTTACGTAAGAATTTTTACTTTGTCAGATACTTAAATTTAATCGTGAATTAGTCGCATCGAATTGTAAACGTGGTGTCATCTTACTAGCACAATTTAGCGAGCACACAGTCTCGCTAAGTTAATGTAATAAAGTAATATTATGTAATTAATGTAATATAATTGTCAAATTTCGATGTTTAATAGACGATATAGTAGTTTAAAACGTTAATCGAGCTTTACCTGGCTCTGCCACACCGTACTTCAAGTCGTCCAGAAAAATAATTGCGGTTTTTCACGTGGTTGGAGTGAACATCCATACGAATGGGGTAGTTTAGGGTCCGATGGACACCTTAAGCAAATTTCCCTCAATAACAAATTGTATTACTATGATAGCTACAAAATACAGGTAGGTTTGTTTATGAGAAATTAAACAAAGAATATGTAGAATATATCACACCTTGCAGTTAGAAAAATCGGTATTAGTTTATCAGTTGTACTGTGTCCGTTAGCCCTAACACTGGGGGCCGATGGACACTTTATTTGTGTCTCATGGACACATATTACACTGTGAGAGTTTGTCACTTTCAGTATCTAAACAATTGTAACATGTAAAAAAGGGACTTTCGCCGTTTTTGGTGCAGTTTACATGATAACACATGTCGCAATCTAAACACTGCATCCAACTTTCGCCTCCTTTGTCTAAGGAAAATTCCTTTTTACAGTCTTGACAGATATTTGAAGAGTCGCTGACCTTCTTCCTTTGGTATTGCTGTATACCACTAGGCCCTGGTTCTGATTCCATGCCGTTTCTTTTGTTCTTGCTGCTCTTTGATGCATCCTTGCTGTTTCCTTGAGATCTTTTATGTCCTCGGGTGACGTGATTTCTTCGCATCGCTGAGACCTCCTCTTTCGAGTGGTAACAGCTTGGACTTTAGGCAGGGGAGATAATTCTTTCAAAGATGAAGTGATACTCTTGGTAGTCAATTGTGCGGCAGTAGAGTTTAAGTCATTTTGGTCTTGGATAGTTTCTTCCATTGGGCCATCTAGAACATAGTGGACACTGGATGGTTCAGATATGTGGTCTGGAAGTCAATGTCAATTGAAAGGGTAAATACCACAGGCTTCGAAGCCGCTCACGGCGTTTCCCAGGGCTGCAGATTTGAATCAAGCCTATGATAGCAAACCGCCAAATAACATTTTATTGATTGATTGTCCAGGATTCTGACGGACCCAATTACGAACCGCATTGTTGTACGCAGTTTTCAAAGGACCAAATAATGCAACATCTAATGGCTGTAGACGATGAGTGCTATGAGGAGGCAGGCAGAGAAGAGAGGTGTTATTGTTGACTGTTTTAACCAAGGTTTTTGGACTTGAGCAGTGAACACCATGTCCATCCAGGATAAGAAAAACATTCCCTATTCCTTTAAAGCGTAGGAAATGGTCAACAAATTTATCAAATTGCTCACTTTTCATATACCCTTTTCAGACATTACAACAAGTGAATCCGGTGGTGTCCTATGTGTGAATTCGTCCTTCTTCCTTTGCCCTTTCATTAATATAAAGGGAGGAATAAAGATTCCTGCTGCATTTGCGCATGCCATTACTGTAATTGTTTGTTCTTTCTCTGCATTAGTTTCAGAGAAAACACTTCCATCCGCGTTGTAAATTGATTGCGGATGTTGAAAAAGTTCAAATTCAGTTATCAGTTTTTCCAGCCTATCGTAAAATAAATCTACTTCTGCTCTTACAAGACCCCTAACTCCTGCATAAGAAAGACCCTCTGATTTTCTTACACTAAGATGAGGATGACGGCTCAAAAATCTGTAGACCCAATCGTACCCTACTATTTTCTTATCCCTGCTGAGTTTATTAGGAATGTTGTTTTTTTTTTCAGCATACTTATATCCCAGTTTCCTCAATTCGGATAGGTTCAACCCATAACCAATTGAATCAAGCTTTACTAAGTGCTCCGCCAGTGCAGTCTCATGAGCGGGAGTAAACCACGTTCTTTCACCAAATTGCTTATTTACTGTGTTCATAACACGTCGCCGCAGCGTATTTCGGGGCACATGATACATGACAGCAGCTGTTTTCAATTTGATTTTATCATGTTTAACCGCATTCACGGCAGCATCCATATCCTCCTTTTTGTAAGAACATCTTTGTGATTTGCGGTCTTAAACTCTGGGCATCTGTAAATGAGTACGCGAATTAAAATTGAAAATATTACAAGCGCGTATCTATAATCCCTATTTGTAACTCAATGTTAATTAAACATCTCTATATGGAAGATTGAAATGGTTTGAAATACAATTTAAATGGTTATAGGTATAAAATAGCTCATGTCCGTCAGCCCCCAAATGAAAGTGTCCGTTGGACCCAGCTCGTTGTTTCTGAAAGTAAAGGCCGTGGTCTACAGATGGTGTTACCTATCAACTTCCTGCTCTAGCTTCATGTGAACAATGACTTAGAGAAGCAAATCCCGCCATTATTTCATTCTTTATTTCGCACACTTAGCGACTGGTGCTTAGCAAATCCAACGCAATTTTTACATCCACATGCTTATAATGATTACAGCCACTCACCTTGATGACTTCAGACGTTCCGGTTCACTGTTTAAATGCACAAATAATGACAATAAACGCAGCCAACGTGTAACACAAAGATCAACAAGCTACCATAAGAGCTTCAGAGTGATTCTTCATACTGCCAATAGGGTGCAAACACGTTCCGAAGTTAATAGTGTTGGACCTGAGTGTCCATC
Source organism: Hymenopus coronatus (assembly GCA_030762935.1). Taxonomy (NCBI): domain Eukaryota; kingdom Metazoa; phylum Arthropoda; class Insecta; order Mantodea; family Hymenopodidae; genus Hymenopus; species Hymenopus coronatus. The sequence goes on from CM060900.1 coordinate 169,674,178, forward strand.
GGACCCTAAACTACCCTATTTTAACACAATTAACCTTGGGACAGCAATACATTGTCATAGGTGCAACCAATGAAATAAATCTCTTATTGTTGAACACAAGTAGTTGTTTATTATGCTCATTGTAGGAAAAATTAAAGCCATTATATGTTGGTTTTGCAGAAGCTTATGAAAATTGAACTGTTTGCACACTTCTGGGATCTCAAAATCCTTTAAGCAGCAGAATGGTATTAGCATCAGACGCAATTTGCTTGCGAGTGAATTGTGGTCACGTAATACAACTCAAATCCATGTCCTAAAGTGCATACTGTGGTCGATATAGTTACTTAGATAAGTGTAATCTGATCTGCGCAACGTATAATAAGGTTTCGTATTGGTGGATACAAATCACTAAGCTTTAAGATTTTGTGACTCCACTAGGATTTCTGACAGTAAATAAGGCTTGAAGCTTGGTATTATATGAGGTATTTTATGAGGTTTATTGTCTATTCCAACACTCCATGTAGGCCTATTTTGGAACACTGTGTTATCCTAGAAATTCAGGTGAAATTTCCAATTCTCGAATCTACCAATAGTCACGTGGAATCAGTTTGCCGCCAATAGATGGCACCATATGCCTAAATCACAACTTGCGGAAGTAAAATAGGTGGAATTTTGCCGGACCTTCTCCTTCGAAGTATAGGCTACTTTATGTGAAAATAAACATTACATGGGGAGAAAGGCTTTACTTACCTTCTGAAATGTCGATGCGTTACCTCAGCAACCTAAAGGACTAACATCCGAGCTCTACAAGATTTTCCTTACACCAATTCATGTGGTGGATCGAATGCCCAACAGACCCTGGTGCCAGGTTAGGCGGAACGTCCATTTGAGAAATACCTCTACGGAATGGAGTACAAGTGCATATTTGGTTATCAGTGATGCTGTGGTCACAGAGGATGAAAGGTTCGGATGCTGCATTGTGATGACCCCAACATGCAACATTTGCGGTGCGAGAGATACTCTACGCCATCGTTTTGTAACCTGTACAACAGACAGATATGGCACTGGGTTGTTTCGCAATTGCATCGCTTTGTTCCTTCGCAAAATCCAAACGACTTAGCCCGCATATTACTACAGCTTGAGACTCGAAGCACTATAGACCGCTTTGCATAGGTGTGGCCCGCTCTAGGCTTTCAGCATTATACCTCTGCTGTCTGAAACGCATTCCAGCATCGAAGGTTTACATTGGCGACCTAGAGCAATAAGAGAAGATCTGCAAAATCATAAGCGTCTCTCACTGCAGTCGGCAACGGCATTCGATTTGCTGGTTCTAGAGCCCTTGCAACATCTTCCCATTTTGTCACCATCTTACTGAGCAAGTTTTAAATATTAAAAAAACGAAAAATAAATACATACATAAATAAAAGTAAATAAAACAAAAAATCTGATGTGCTACATTCACATAACCTCTCTAGTTGTTCCACATATAAACTATTCTTACTAAATATCATTATTTTAACTACATCCTGGTATTCGAGATATACATTATTAGAATTGGTCTTAATACTTGCTTCCTTGTAAGTGGAAGGGAAATAAGGGAACGCATTACGCTAAAGCGACAGTCAAATGTTTTAAAAGCTGGTCGCTATATGAAGCAATTAAGGTTCGTCTCCATTTTCATGGTGCCGTTTGAAAAATGTTAGGTAGTTTAAAATTGAAGCCAATAATAAGGAATATTAGAAAACCAGTCAACTCCACAATAAAAACGTATTGGACATAAAGTATGTACTTTAACGCTATCTAAATGTTTTGTGTGGTAAGTTTTGTTTAACAATTCTGCAAAATTCTGCAAAACTCATCCAGAATAAATTGGTCTGCAGAGGATATTCAAGAAAATTCAAAGTATACATTTAGTTTGTGATGTCAATATCTTTAATATATGGTATATTAATCAAAATCGTTAGAGTTATTTTTGAGAAAAACAAAACTTTCAAAACATTTTCTAAAGGGTACTTTGTAGTAAGCAGACTTTTTTTAAATCTTCGTTTCACATCCTGGGAAGACACTAAACTTAAATACTAAGTTTGGTATTTAAATTTACAGCTTTTCGTATTTGACCTTTGCTGTCCACAGACACCCATACACGGACCTTTTTCTAGAAATATTTTTTTCGGACTCAGTCGACTTCAAAAAATGTATTTCGGGTGAAATCTTGACATCGAATTTTTGGTTGCAATACAATCCCTTCTCAATACATTATGTGTGTAGTACGTGTAAAGAAAGTAATAAAAAAGGGTAAAAATAGTAAAAAAAAAAAAAAAAAAAAAAAAAAAGTAGAGAAAGTAAAAGTGAGTATAACAATTTTACATTCTCTAGCCCATATATACAATGTACATAGTGGATAGAATAGGTCCGTGTGTGTGTGTGTTTGCGTGTGTGTGTGTGTAGACAGCATAGCTCAAAAACCTACAGATGGTTAATGACAAAACTTTGTATTTAAGTTTAGTACCTCCAAAGGATGCGACACGAAGATTTTCAAGAAAATTCCCCACCAAAAACTACCATTTACATGGAAAAATTTAAAAACATTTTGAGCTTCTCAAAAATGGCACTAACGATTTTTATTAAAATACCGTATATTAAAGGTATTTGCATCCCAAATTAAATGTCTATCTTGAGTTTTCTGCGAATAGCCTCTGAAGACCTCTTCATTCTGGAAGCATTTTTCCGAATTTTGTATAGCTGCTAAACCGTAAGAAATAGACAAAAACGTACTGCACAAAAAACGTAGATCTAGCTCAAACACACAATTTATGTTCTTTACATTTTTGTTGTGGAGGTAACCGTTTCCGAGATATTCCTTGTTATTGGATTCAATTGTAAAGTACTTATACTTTTCTCAGACGGTAAGTATCCATTTTTCTTTCGTTCTACTCCTGGCCAAGCAAAGACGCGAATTGCAATGTCATTCGCATAAATAGAGTTTTTAAAACATTTGACTATCGATAGTCTAGCGTAGCCCTTTAGTTCCCTTCTACTTATAAGAAACTAAATAATATGCACATTCTGATAATGTAGAATAATATGTTTTGTAAGAAGTTTGTAGAACAGCTAGAGAAAGTCATGTGAGTGTAACACATATTTTTTAAAAAAAAATTATAGTGCGCTTGCAAAGTAGCGCACATTTTCTACCACAGCTAAGTGACTCGGACATCTGTAACCGTATATGCCAAAATACACTAAAAAAAGACGAGTAAGTATTTTTATGTTCGAAACAATCCATTACCATCCGCCGGGATTGAAAGCGCAACTTGGGTACTACAGGACAGCACGGTAACCACTACACCACGGACTTTCACTTTATGAGGTTTGCATTTAACTACATACATATTAAGGCCGGACTGATCGTTTGAGTGTCATTGTCAAGTTCTGCAGATATGTTTCATGAAAAGTGTTTCTTTAGATATAATTGGCACTTATAGCAGTCTATTCCTATTCTGGCGTGATAAACAGATTACAACAATTATTAGCAGTATCGCTGAGAGTGCTAACATGGTTAAACTGATTTTGACGCTATTGCAATTTGCAATAAACCCTCAAGCATTTTATCTCCAAGAGCTACTGGGGTAATACGTCGCTAGCTTTGAAAAAGGGGAGGGTTAATCTGCATAATTCAGCTCGTAGAGGGCATTTTATGGGATTCAAATAATCTCCTTAGGGAACCATTTTCCTTAATTATCCAATTTACTGCGCCTTTCTTCAGCGTAAGCCATGTACAGTGTATGTGTAATTGATCATAAACTAACTTCTAAACACTTTTGTATTTTGAGAAAGGAATCACAACTCGTTTCACCTTCTCTCCAAATACTATGTCCATACACAGTAGGTAGAGAAGGTATTGTCTTCCATCCAAAAATTCGATGCCGAGATTTCTCCGAAAATATATGTATTGAGGACCCTTGAATAAAAAAAAATGCACACATAGATACCAGATTAATGCACATTTTTGGTGGGTCAAGGTTGTGCAATTATGTGTATCTGTAAATTAGTTTATGCAATTACTAAGGTCAAATGTATTTATCGTTATATAGTGCAGGTGCTTTCAATTTTTGAAAGGTAAATAAATGATTTTATATTTTAAGTTTGAAGAAAACTAATGCTAAGACTGACGATTCTTACTTTATTCTTTTTCAGAGAAAGTAATAAATCATCATTACGATACTTCTGTTTAACATATTTTTTTTTAAACTTAAAGTAAAGCTATACCGTTTCAACAACATTTGGTGGTGTTAAACAATTGGCTTTAATTTCATTTGAAATATATTTTTGAATACCTTTGGGCTAGGTATCCAAGAAACATCGTTGGAGGAATTCAGGGTCTCATCCCGTACCATATCACTTTGGCGTTGCTCCAAGCTCCGAGGTCTCATATACATTTTCATCATAATACTTTCATTGCTCCGGAACGAGTAGATGGCGTTGGGGTGCTGTCCGGTCTAGCTGCTTTTATTATCTCTGGGTAAATGGCAGCCTTGTTACAATTTCCGACAATTTTCAGGTTTACTATTGTTTTTGACTGAAAATTGGAGACTTTGAGTAGTAAATATTCAATCCGGTATTTACCTTGGCGATTGAGGTTAATCACGAATAAAAAACAGCCGTTTGGTCAACCCCCGGGATTTAAAAACGGGACCTCCCAAAGGAGAGACGCAGTTGTTACGGTGGCGCCTCTTCCGTCAGTTGTGGAATCTGAATGTCGATTGTGGTAATTTCTATAGATCAAGAATAGTAAAAGCAAAAGGTATTCATGATTCCCGCGACATATTACAGAACCATTTGCTTTTACATTATTACCGTGCCTATAAGGTAACTCATCCTGACAACAGAGGTTGCTACAAGTGAATTTTATCTTGTGTTGTTATTATTATAAACATTTTGAATATTTGTTATTATTATGAAGCACATTTACCATTATGATTAAAGTTTAATTGAACTTCTGTGATGCAAACGCCGTAAATCAAATAGAGCTTTTAATTTGTTTCTGAAAGGTCTACAGATGTTGTATGGAAGCCACTAGGAGTGTGTGTGTGTGTGCGTGTGTGTGTATTGAGATTGTCATTAAGAGTTAAGAAATCAAACTTACATTGTTATTTGTTGTTATATTATTTTTGACACACCGTAGTCATCCCTTATGTGTACGTATTTCATCTTTATTCGTATAGAAAAATCAGTATTATAAATATTTGTGTAAGAGGCTGTTGAGTTGACTATTAAAAGCATAGCAGTTCATTTAAAAACGCGAACTTTTGGAATTGCATTTACTTCCGTAATATCATTTCCTTAACTCCAAACATGTTTATTAAATGAACACGCATTTGCAGTTGTGCACGTCACGGTATTACCGTGCTACTCAAAAGGTTAACATGTCGGCTTCAAAGGGTGCGATAAGCTCAAAATATTAAGGTGTCGGCTTCAAAAGCTGCAATAAGACGTTCTGTTTTAATCCACGCGTATTATCCGCGCAAGTAGACGAGAGCGCTGTAAACATGATGCGCAGTGGCATGATCTGATTGTTGCAGTCGGCCGGCAGCCGACATCTTCGTGGGTTTACAGACAAAGCCCATGTTAGCCTTTTGAGTAGCACGGTTATACATTCACGCTTGGGCGAGAAGTCTCAATATTATTTGAACGTGGATTATAAAATAAAAGTTTCCCTCAAATCGAACAAGTATTTTGGAATTGCGTTTTCGCGCTAATTAGCATATACTGTAACTAAATTTCAAGAAGGCAGAAAGTCAGACCACGAATGAAAACTGAAAAGTATTTAATGCTGTTCGTCTACATAATTGACAAGACTTTCATGAATGCTAATAATAAGACTACATTATAAATTGTAAAGTCCCGAGCGCCAGTATTATTGAGGTCGCATGCTGACAAATGCCATAATTTATGGCACTTTCTCCATTCCTAGCACGTTGTACAATGTACATAGTAGATTGAGCTTTGTGTTCAACCCAAAAATTTATGCTAATATGTCATCGGAAATACATGTTTTGAGGAAATTCTGATTAAAAGGTAATAAATAAGATTTATAAAAGTGTTCTTGTTTGTCTGTTTCTGAGTCTATGTGTCTGTCTGTCTGTCCGTGTGTGTGTCTCTGTAGATCATAACCAAAACCGAGAAGTCTGTTAACTGCCAAACTTAGTATTTAAGTATAGTATCTCTCAAAGATGCGACGGAAGATTTTAAGGAACACCCTTCCGCTTCAAACTACCCTTGTTATAGAACACTTATCAAAACTTTCCATTTTCTAAAAAATGACTTTAACGACTTTGAAGGAAAATGTGTGTATTAAACATAATATATTTATATGGTGAATAAAATGTATATGCTTAACTCCTTGGTACTACTCCCTGAATCGCTCTTCATTCGGAACGACTTTTGTATTGCTGGTAACAGATAGTCAAAAATTTACTACCCTAAATTTACATCTCGTTAAAACATCCAAATTATATCAAATACATTTTGTTTTCCGTATCCGTATCCGTTTTTTTTTTTTTTTTTTTTTTTTTTTTTTGTAGAGTTAAACAATTCCGGTATATTCACTGCTTATGACTCCAATTTTAAAACGTGTAACCTTTCTCAAACGGAAAGTCCTTATCTGGTTCACATCTCTTTTGTTTTACTCCTGGCCACAAAAAGAGAACGCAATTTCAATAACAATCCCTAAGAGACATGTTTCGAATATATGACTACCGCTTTAGCGTAGTGTGTTCTTTTACCTCCCTTCTAATTACAAGGAACTAAGTAATAAACCATTTGTGGAAATGCTTATCCTGATTTGCATGATGCAGATAAGAGAATAGTCTTTTGTGAGAATAGTTTGTTTGCAGGAGAGATTGAAAAATTCGTGTGATTGGAACACATCAGCTTTTTTAGGTTAAAATCTTCTTTATGTGCACATAAATACTGCAAATCGTAATAGCCGCTCTGTTACATATATTTAAGCAGTGTATTCAATTTGGGCGTTACAAAAATGCACAAAAGCTGCAATCATCTACGATTAATGCCAATTGTGTTCCTGGCAGGAAAATCAAACTTAGAATTATACGTGCCATGAGTATTTGTACTACCAGATGTAGCAATAATATTAATAATGTTGTAGTATATTTAAGGGCAAAGTATTCCTAATGTAATACTTCATGTTGACCACATGGAGTATTAAATTACTTAACCGAAGGATAGGAAACCAATTATTGGTTAAAGAAACATTTTGTTTGCGAACAGGCGTGAAGGTAGATATAAATGTAGAACCTGACATCACTATCAGAAACAAAACATATTTTAATACATAAAAATACATAATTGTTGAATATAATAATGTAATCAACTTTTTTCATAATTTAATTATTAGCGCATATACCTGCTATACATTTTTAGTAATAAAGTTTGCTTTCCATTACTCTGATTTGTCTCTCCCCGCCCTTTACCTAAATGGCGTTCTTACGCTTGGAACATATTTTTCCCCGCGAGTAATATGCTAACACGCGAAATTATGTAATTAGGCTTGTATTTTCTCCTTGCATTACACACACGTTTATGCCTAGATAGACAAAGATTCCTCCCAGCGCGGATTGAACCCGGGACCCCTCTTCCAGAATGTAGATGTGCGATCGTCTGATTTACGGAGCCAATTGCTTCCCCTTATACGTGCTGGGCAAATGACCCAAAAACTCATCCCCCCAGAAGGTAGTCAGCAATATTGTGCAATATCTTGCAACCGTAGATTGGGTTACGTGCTGTCAGCATCTCACTCATGTGTGTTCTAAACAAACATGCGATAGCGAGATCTGGAGCTGACTCGGCAACAGTCCAGTGAGGATATCGTACATACGCTATGAGGTGAGGGGAGAAACCAGTTGGCCGGAACCAGGAGTGATTGTACGTTTACGACAGGGTTCCTACAGTTTCCAGATTGATTCAATGGAACTCACAGACCCGAATTCCGCGCCCAACTAGATGGTCCAACCCCGCCACTAACCCAGAAGATCGCGGTCCAAATACCCCGGGAACCAGTCAAAGGCTGAGGTACGGAGAAATTTCTACACAGATCAGCCTTTTCACAGCCACGCCGCAACGAAACACCAACACAGATAACTACTTCAAATTGCGTTTTGATGCATACCTTTGTGCTAATTTTTCAGCAACTTATAATTTGTCTAATGTAAACATGAGGTTTTTAACATTTTAGTGATTACAATATCTACATCTAAAGCGAGCGCTTGATTTTTACAAGCACAGTTGCAATATCATTACCTTCAAACAGCATGTTATTTGCATGAGCAGTAGAAGAAAGGAAAAATTGAACACTTGAAAAAAGAACCAGGTTTACCAACTATTTCCTATTTGACGTGTGCAAATATTCCTTCGCGGGCTAAGAGAGTTGTAGAACTTAACGGGACTATTATAATTTAAAACCACCTAGTAGGGAACTGGCGAGGGCGTTTTTCATTTTACCCCTCTCAATGACCGCGAGCGACTCTCCGGCAGGCTGACAAACAAGAGGGTTCAGACGGAATTTTGCTCAGTCAGTTTTCTTTTTACTGGTTTAAACTTGAAATAGTCCCGTTGAGTTCTGCATCGCTTTCAACGCACGAAGAGATATCTGCACACATCAAATACCGGGCATTGGGTCACTTATATATATATATATATATATATATATATATATATATATATATACAGACACACATTAATATTTGAATATTCAACCCAATACGAAGGAATTATGAAAACCACGAAACATATTGGTTTGTTGTTGACATATAGTGCATACTTGAGCTATACTCTTTGTTTTATATGGTTACGGAAATATCTCAGAATGAATAAGACTTTACAGGGTATTCCTATAAAATGCAGTATATTCATTTTATTATGCAATTAGCTTAAATACATGATACACAGTTCAATCAAATGCATCACATCATTTTAGAGGTAATAAAAAATAAACGAACTTTTTCTCTTGAAAGTGTAGCTTGGGATGTGGGATTTTATGTGAAATGCTTTTGTCGGATCATTTAAAAGCTGAACTGAAAGAAGTACCTGGAATTCACACATATTTAGACGCTAGAGTTACATGGTATTATTTATTTTCGTTACTTTGTTTACTTTACAGGCCAGAGACTTTATAAGGGAGATAGGCATACTTCTCAAAACTCCTCTATGTTTCTACGTTTCCCCAAACGTGTACCGACCGCGTGTAAATAAATAAGGTGGTTCTTGTATTCTTTTCTTCATTGTTGAAGTTATACTCCGCCTTTATTGCAATGATGATATCAGCGATTTTCACCTTTGAAACATATTGTCCTTGCGAATGAACTTCGGGCCTACCGCTTGTATTTTCTTTATTCCCTTAATAAAACTTGTCCATTTGAATGTATGGCTAAACATAAAGCGCTTGCTGATTTGCTGTACAGACATTCATCGACTACTTCATCTTACCTTATGAATACTAATGAACGTTCTCTGCATATCCAACCGTGAATGTGAACCATGTTTTATAACTGTGATGTTAATCAAGTTGCAAAACAATTGATACTGTATCGTGTTCACTGAAAATAAACTTTGCATAAACAGGTGTATAGCCTAAAACACAAGTGTTCCTAAATTATTACTTCTTGAACGCATAAAACTGTTCAGTTTCAGTGAAGAGGATCATGATAGTTAAAAGGTATTTATATTTGTTATTAGTAGTCTATAAAGTATTAGCTACACCATAAACGTATATCAGAACAAGTGTAGGCCCATGTTATAAGAACTGAGTGGTAGAAATATCTGCAAATTTGAGAACTATGCCAGTTATGCAGAAATGGATTTAAATTGTAGTACGTAAGAAGCCAATTACTTTACCTATTCCTTTCGCCAACGGTATAGTGAGAGTTGTGTCTTTCACGGAGTTTATGAATTATAATTCGCATCTAGATTGTTCACATGAAATAAAGACGTCATTACTTGCGCATGAATTCGGGAGGGTGGACCTATACATTCCTCTGCCTTTGAAATTCTACGATGAGTTGTATGCTATATTTTTAACTTAACATTATTATTGACCATGTACAGTGAAATCCTACGTCTGACGCAGCATCTATCCGGTTTGTTATAAATCAGGTTACGTTATTATACTCATTCATCTAGTAATTCGCCGCATTAGGTTAAGAGTGCTGTAATGGTCGATTAGTGTCAAGGTATTCATTCATATGTGCGAAATATGCCCAGTGGAAGTTGCAACGTGGATCACATCTGAAACATGATGCGGAACGTGCTCCTCGACCTGCACATACACCACTCTGTGTTCACTTCGGTAGTGAGGTGGTGCTCAGAGACGGGTGTTTGGAAGCAATTTTATTAATTTTATAGTCCCATTATAGAATATTATCAATGCATTGTATTCCTGATCCTCATATATTCAAGGTAGCGTGGAGTTTTCGTTCCTCAGGTCACCACAAGGTACTCTTACGACTATAGCGAACGCAAGCTGTCGGACTTCACTAAAAGTCAACTGTGACACCTTTAGACAAAGGAATCATTCTGACTTTTCAGCGGACTAGTTTGATTCCGTTTTTTGCCTCAGCAGCTTGGTCTGCTCTTTTCAACAGTGAGCTGCGAGGACTAAAATAATAGTTCTAGTTGAATTTGTAATAAAGAAAAACAGTGCAACGTTCGAGGTACGCGCAAAATATAATTCTCATGTAGAAAAACTGACTCATTTGTAATGTAATAATAGCTGTCTAGTTTCTGGGCTCAGAGCTAAAATGAAGAACCAATCTTGGAATATATACCTATGTATAGCTGCTTATGCCAGTAATGGCACAGTATGGCATTCCCCTCATTATAAACCAAGAACTACCGCCAGGATTGCGAAGTGACAAACTAACTTCTATTTTTTACACTACTTAATCCTGATATACCATAAAGTGGGCTGCACAGCAGGATTTGACGATTATCTATGATATTTTGAAAATAAAGAACGAGGATTTATCTGCTAAATAATAATAATAATAATAATAATAATAACAACAACCAGGTGAAGTGACACTATGGTAACACGCGACATTGGCATTCGGCACGCCATCTCTGACCGAAGGTTTTTTACCCGGAAGTTTCCGGGTCGTAAGGTAAAAGCAGGAGTGGTTTCTTTCATCACCCGGATTTCTTGTCCTTCCGTGTCATTTCACTGATCGTTTCATCTCTCAAAGCTAATGTTGCACCAGCACTATTTCACGTCTACAGTAATTATCAGAGGAATCAGTAAAATCAAATGATTACAGTTAAATGAGCACATGGTTAAAATTTTCGTTTATGTCGCATTATTGCTCTTTTAATACCTGTAAGGTTTCCTCATGAATCAATATGTAATAGCTGAAATGTATGCAGAGAAATGTAAGTTTTCAGAGGAATGTATTTGAAGAGCATGTAAATAATTAACTTAATACATATTAATACTTCTAACACGGACACAGAAATGTAAAGCTAATATAACTGGCATATGTAATTTATCATCGGTGTGATGTAAAGACAGGGAAAAGAAAAACCAAGTTAGGAAACAATAATGTTCCATTGTAGACTCTTTCTCAGGATGATTTTGCAGTTTTGGAAGCTTGAAATATAAACACAAAATAACTGAATACCTGTGAGCAGCCAATGTAGGTAAGTTGTCTCTCTTATTACTTTCTTACGCATCATTCACCTCTCATAATGTTCGATTTTTAAGTGCAGTAAGTCTCTAGTTACCGCACACCAATCCTGGTCGTACATCGTGGCGTTCTGCCAACAGAGGAGTTACTGCACGTCCCTGATAGCTCACGAAAACATAGCATTCGTAAGAAACAGGGAACTCTTACTTTTCGCAAAATAAAACAGGGACTCCACACCCAGCAAATTGGATTCAAACTTCTATGGCGTCTAGTCCAGACATGTAAAGGAGGGCAACATCTCCCGGAACAATGTTGCGGCTTTGCTGCTGGAACGAGAGTAACAATGATTTTAGCGTGTCTTGTTCTTTTGCTGTCTATTGTAAGCGTAAGTTCGTGCTTCCATGTCATTACAACCTATACAGAAATATTCAATGTCTCCTTTAGCAACGTTTGCTGCATCAAATACATTGGCCGCGCCGTGGCCAAGTGGTTAGACTCACCTCTAACCTAGACGGCCTGGGTTCGATCCCAAGCGGCCGCATGTGAGATTTGTGGTGGACAAAGTGGTGCAGGGGCGGATTTTCTCCCGATTTTCCGTTTTCCCCCGCCATCGCATGCCAACGGTGCCCCACCTTCATTCCATGTAACACCAGTGTTATCGCCTGCGGTGACAGAAGTAGTAAAAGCGGACGTTAAACAGTACCCCCCAAAAATCAATTATATCAATCATGTGGATATATGACGTTGGCTGTAACAACCGCTAATGAAGCTGCTGAGATGGAAATAGGGAGAGTAGCAAGTAAGGATTGATTATGAAGAGGGTTTTGAAATACTGGTATAGGCTTCAATTTAGATTATGATAACTCGTGTATGGAATGGATGGGCGAGTTATGAAATTATTTAAAAAATAATGGTTTGAGAAATATCTGGCAAAAACAGAAACAAATATCAAGGGTATTTGTAAACAAGCAAGAAAAAGATATGAAAATATTGAAATATAAATATTGTTCAGTCGAGGAACCGAGTAGTGTTCATTAGTGTTGCAGGTATATGAAATAGCTGAGAAACAGAGTGGTATATAATTTGGGCTATAAATTGGATTGCAATTAATTTTACGAAGAATCCTAGGCATGGTGTATGTAGAACAGCAATAAAGAGCAAAGAGGCATGGTGGGGGCGTATAATGGCTAGGAGCAGGAGTGTTAGGCTATCTAGGTGAAAAAGTTGCACTATACGTAGGTAATATTTGAATACAGGACAATCGAGATTTGGAGAAAAGAATGCGCGTGCTTATGAAAGAATATAAAATTCACAAAAACCAAATTTTATACAACATTTTAAGAATGAGGAATATTAATTCGAAAACGTAACAAGCAAATGAAAATGCATTCTTGAAAGAAGAAACTAATAATAATTTATTGCTATATAAGGGGAACTAAACTATAGTGTAGTTACTAAGAAGACAGGTGATCCAACTGAACAATGGCGAGGAAAAAATTCAGTGGGTTGTCCAAAAGTGTAGTGACGTGGTACGTCAGTAAATTATTATTATTATTATTATTATTATTATTATTATTATTATTATTATTATTATTATTATCATCAACATGATCATCATCATCATTCTAGCTACCGAACATTCTAAGCTCCAATACCCTGATATGATTTGGTGCGATACTTCAAGATCCACACCATGAAGATTTTCTTTTGCGTAAAATAATTTTCAGGAGCATAAACATTTGGTTCTTTGGGAGTCTTATACAATTTTAGGCAATGACGCCTTACATGTGATAATATTATATCCTGCAAATGGTTGCGCGTCGGATACCAAACTTGGAATTCCCTATCTGCGTGAATCTGGCCTTTACTACACGGCAAAGCGACGAGACATGCTGCCCTTGACTGTCAACTCTCCAGTCCCTTGATATGAGATTACTCCAACGGGAAAGTACTAGGAACTCAGCGTACAGTAGTAACAGAAAACAAATGGAGCTGTGTGTTTCTTGATGTGAAACGCTGTATGATGATACAACTGGAATTAGGGAAAAAATTAATTAATGTTGCCATGTACATTACATATACGTAATATATATAGTAATTAACTAAAAATTACCTTCTGCAATTTCCATCATGGCAAAACATTTTATGTGTCGCATTCACATGACATTTCCTACCCTCTATTGCTTAGATATTATTGGCTACACAAATTATTTTTACGAAATTTGTTTTCCTGTCTGCTTCATTTTAATTCAGATAGACTTAATAACTGCATTATAAATTTCATTACAGATGTAAAGAAAATCTGATAGTCAAATGTTATATAACTAGACGCTTTGTGCTGTCCTTAAAATTACTTTGTCTCACCATGATATCGGGAGAAACAACCAAAAATCGACAGCGATTTCAATTTTTATGGTGTTTAACGCCCGCTTTTACTACTTATGGCACCGCAGACGATGACACTAGTGGCACATGGAATAAAGATGAAGCAACGGTGGAATGCGATGGAGGGAGAAACTCGAAGAACCCGGAGATTCTTCGCCGCTTCGTCCACCACAAATCTAACATGCGGTCGCTTGGGATCGAGCCTGGGCCGTCTACATAGGTGAGAGGTGAGTAGTCTAACCACTCGGCCACGGCGCGGCCCGACAGGTATTTAAAGGAATGGTATTGAATAATTCGAACTATTAATAAAGACTCTCGGAATTGGCTGATACCACAAAACGTTTAATTAAGTAAATTGAGTTTTAAGGATATCTACACCTCTTGCCATCTATAGCTTATACAACAGTATATAAATTTCCTTCCGAAGGAAGAGGACTTAATAAGTTGTCAGAAATTTAAGGTATGAATTTTATTTGTCATGTAAATATCTTTAAGATGTAGTATCTTAACGAGCCGATAGAGCGACTTTTTCTGAAAGAATATAAACAAAATTGCTCACTTTAAAGGGTGGTTGGGAGAGGGAGGATTTTTTTAAAAATTTTCGGGTCGCACATTTAGAAGATACTGAATTTAAATACCAGGTTTGGTATTTATTCTAGTTTCGATTTTCAGTTATGCTGCTCATAGACACACATAGCACCTTTTTCTAAAAAAACTGTTTTAATTCAGAGACCTCAAAACCGGAATTTCCGGCGAAATCTCGGTGTTTAGTTTTTGGAAGGCATGCAATAACTTCTCTGCCTACTATTGTAAAAGTAAGTAAAAATAGAGAAAGAAAATAAACCAAATTAGCCACTGTATTTTCTCATTAACCATAAAATTATAGTTAACAGCTTCTGTAGATAGATATTATTAAATAGTTATTTTAATATAAATAATTTTCTGAACTTCAGAAAACTGCTCTCGTGGAATATCTTCTAACGAAGTGATTTATTTAAGTCGCAAAAGTATATAAAAAATTACACCAAAATGTTCATTGAAGTGTCACTGAAGGATTACTTACAGTTTACTATCATTGCTATACGTTTTAACAGAAAATATTTACCTCCGAACTTCATGTTCTAACAATCCATTATTTTCCCCAAAAATTATCACCAGCAACTAATTTTAGTTTTATCAGTTGCACAGTTCCAATGACGCACATAACCTCTGACCCATGTGTTAAATAACACTTCATTACGACAGAATTGCTACTATTGCATCTACTTGAACCGACCTCCTTTTCTTCGATATGCGGGTGTTGTAAACAATGTATCTGTTTCACATATGCTCCGATATGCCTGGTCGCTTTGTCTGCTAGTACTAAGCATACAGCCTTGTCTACCTTATACACTAACCAGAGTCAAACTTTTGTGTTGAAAGTTATTTTAAAAATTCGCATTAATAATTTTAAGTATTGGTGTTTGTGTTGAATATTCTACATAAATTTGCAGCAATTTCATACTAAATTTCGGAGAGAATTAACAAGTAATTACATGACTGAAAAGAAAATGGCCACGTAACTAAAACAATATTAATGTTAGAAAACATTCTCTTCAAATCAAAAGCCATTTATTGCAAATCAATATCATAAACAGAATCAAATTATACACAACAAACTACAAGAATTCGTAGCATTTTCGTTTTTCATAGATATCCTTCTGCTGTTACAACTGCATTATACATACTGTCCACTCAACACAAGAAGGCAAGCGGGGCCTGAGGGGTGAGCGAGCGAGCGGGCCTTGAACTGTTTATCTGGTCACGAACTAGTGGATCTGTTTACGTTTAATACGTGTGTATATGAACCAACCTACTGCTGGCAGATCTAATGCTCGTTTCAGTAACTGCAGTGATGTATAATGCATTATTTGGCTCTCACTGCTAACACGCACTACGGCATACAGTACTACAGTTATATGATATTTTGTTACTTTTATTCTTGGTTTAATATTTAAATGCAGAGAGCGGCAGTGATTTCTACGACTCGGATCTTGCACAACTGGACTTCTAGGTATATGTGAGTTATGTGACAACACTGTGTATTTTAGATGAACCTAACGTTCTTTTCATATCCAGATGTCGAGCATAAACATCATGCAAAAGTGTTTACGTAAGTGCTTACGTTACGCATTTCTCTACTTTGTCTTCTTGTGGTGGGTCATCAACAGAGACAAATCTCGTTGTCAGCATTTGATTTGCTAGCCAAGGACATTGAAGGGATTTTCAACAGGAAATGTGGTAACACTCACCTTTTCTTTCAATGTGCTGTTGCTATATCTAATTTCTTACTTGTTACCACCATCGCTCAGCTGTCCAATAAGGCAGAAGTTCTTTGTAACAAAGACGCAAATCAAATTTAATACAACTATGTAGCTATGTAGTTTCAAACTCATTTTTCACCTAGACTTGATGTAGTAACTAGGTCTGAAGGCTCAAAATTGACCTAAAGCTCTTGTTGTTGTTGTTGTTGTTACTTTTCATACCATCTTTTGATAATCTTGACTTCAATTAAGGAGAAGACATGCGGCAGCAAGTGTTAAAATTGTTTTATACTATACATTAGGATGTGTGTGTTGTGCAAGTGCACTTACTCTGATTTCAAAGTGGCCTTCTAATATAACGCATGTGGCTCTCAGTGAGTTAATTCAGGATAAAACAAGGTGAACTGCACGTTTTTCTTTACATTAAAATATTAATATTGACTGTTACCAGCCCACAATTTTCAGAAACAAAACTGTTGCTCGGTACCTTAATTTACTAGTTGTAAGTATTGTACCCGGTAACCTTTTCGTTGAAGTTCTAAGCATTACTTCACAACTTTTAGCTGTTTATGAAGACGCAAAGGTTAAATTAAAGTTTTATTTTTGAAAGTTGAAATACATTCAATTAGTTATACATACGCATATCATGCATCGCTTAAAAAACATATTGTCGAAAATATGAAAACTTGTCAAAAATTCGCAAAAAATAGACCATACATCATTTCAAACATGTCATACAAAGCATCTTATTTTTTAATTTAGAAACTTTCTCATTTGTCATTAAAACAAAACCTCTTGCCCATAATAATAACCTTTGTGACTGAAAAGTATTCATGCACCTTCTTCCAAACATAAAATTTGCTGTAAAGCGATTACATTCGATTCTCGATTCTTTTCTGCGCTGAATTTGATATGACTCAAGTTATTCTTCCATGAATTCAAAGCTGGGCAAGCTCTCCATGCGGTGTGTCCCTCTCGGTGGAGTAATGGTTACCATGCTAGCTTCATATACCCAAGGTCGCGGGTTCAAACCCGGCGGAGGACGATATATCTTTTAGGGGTTAAAAATCTTAAGCAGGTTTCCTTCGGAAGTAAAACCACAGGTGCGTGTCGTAGATTTAGTTTGTAAAAGAATCTCCAGCCTGATAAAGAGGCCGCTGAACAAAACTAAATGATCTTTCACCCCCAATATAGCCTGGGACGCTGAGAGCAACTGAAGATAAGCAGCGTACATAAATAAAACTCCATTTAATTTTTCTCACCGTGTGGACACAGTGTTGTCAAATAAAGGTAAACATTTACATGTTTTAGCATCAGTTGTAATAAGTCACTCGGAGTAGTTTATTATCGTATGTTAGTAAAGGTAATATTCTATAGGATTTAGTACAAAATGAGATTAATGTAAAACAGCGACGCTCCAGCGAGTGAATTCAATTTTCTACAGGTATTCTACTGCCAATCGTCTAATTTTGAAGACAGCAAATATAAACGTGAAGACACAAAAATGTAGTAGCAAGCTAAGGGTATTTTCCTGCATACAAATTAAGCGCGTGTGTGGGCTTTGGGCCTTCCGGAGCCTATAGAATCAGAGGATAGGATGACGGTGTTAAGTATCTCTACGCGCTAGCTATTCATGATTTGCATGTCCCCAGCTGGGTGGGCAGTTGCTTTGTGTGACGGATCCCAGACGCGATGCTATCTCTCGGCCAAAAAGCTCTCACGTTGATTACACAGGAAAATGAGGGTCAGCGTGGACACGTACCAGCTCTTTACACTGCTCGTAGTTAAATAGCGAGCTACGGCACCATATTAACGCAATGGCCCTGCGCTTACCATGATTGAAGTTTGTCGGCTAATGAAGATCACATCACCTTCCACGGAAACTTCCACTTTTCTGCCCTACACCCCGAACTGGAGAAAATAAACACATTTTCACTACCCAATAAATGCTATCCATGAAAATGTTGTGAAAAATACTGCTTATTCAGAGAAAAGTGGACTTAATTTGGGAGCTTTTAGACTTATAAAATTATGACTGAAAAACTATTTTTACAAAATTTGAATAAAGGAGTATTCACCGAGATAACTTTCAAAGCTATAACTGCGCATGTGTTTTCGTTAAATAACATTTTGCTAAAGGCTTCGCACATTTTCACAGCTAATGGAGAAGTAGGAAAAGGATACATTGAGGCGTTGAAAATGAATGTAATATGTATTTATTTCTAGTTGAATAAATACTCAGAAGCCTTTGATGGTAAAATTCTACTTTTTTATATTTTGTCAGAAGAATGAAATAAAAAATAAAAAACCAAATATGTGCATCAATGGCTGAATGTGACATTCAGGGGCCTGAATACGTTAATCAGGGCATTACTGAGATCTGTATATTACAAGTTAAAAAGCATAAAACACGTTAGCATGGTAATTGTACATGGCTACCAATTGCGCCACCTGGGTCTACGGGGGTTGTAATTAAAGGTGATAAATATATTAGCATCCGACGTGAAACAATTGTGCACGATTATTTCTCCTTTGGTCGCAGATATTTAATTTAAAGCACAGCCTAATTAAACCCGTACACCTGCTATGCAATGGAACAAAAGTAATGTGAACACAAATTGTATTTGGTGCTACAGAACCTTGAGGAAATGAATGCCAAGCTGCAAATACTGACAAAAATATGAAAAAAAGAAGGATTTCATAATGACAACAATCTGTTTCTTAACTTACATAGTACATTAATTGTATTATACAGCACAAAGTAGTGAAAATTGAAGTATTAAAATGTCAACACAGTGTTACTTCTGGCTGGAAGTGTATGTGTGTGTGTGTGTGTGTTTTACACCCGCTTTTACTACATATGCCACCGCAGGCGATGACACTGATGATACATGGAATGAATATGGAGCACCGGTGGAATGCGATGGCGAAGGAAACCGGAGAACCAGGAAAACACTCGCCCCTGGGCCGCCTTGTTCGCCACAAATCCCACACGTGGTCACCTTGGTGATAGGCGAGTGGTCTAACGGCGCGGTCTGGCTGCAAGTAAGATTATGATAAAAGAGAGAAGATATTATTTTACTAATTGATAACGAAGATCCTTGAAATTTATCTCCCTGAAAAAACAACCAACATACATTATAAAGTTCCAAAATCAACAACCATCGTTTTTTGTTTCCGTATATTGAGTATCATGACAAAAACCAACGGGATTTCCACGCACATCAACTATTAATCAGCCGTGCATGCATGCCAACTGATGAAATATGATGTAAGAGATTGTGGTAGCTTTAACCCAAGTTTGTGTCGCGCCAAATCGCAAAATAAATCGTCTAACATACATCCGACTCTATCCACGACTAGGGCAGGTTTTGTGTTATAGGTGTATCCGATGGAAGATTCAGAACTACATGAGGGATATTAATGCTTCTCAAGCTTAAGCTTCAACATGTTAATGTTCAAATAGGAATTACAAAGCTGAATTATCACCTAAGTACTGGAGAGCTATACAGTATCACAGCCCCAAATCGTGCACAGATCAACAACAGATATTTTAACTCAGCTTCTTATTTTACAATTTATTTTACGGCTTGTTTAGATATCCTAAACTTACAAGGGTGAGCTATCTTCATCGCTTCACTTATCAGGACTAATTTAATATCTTTGCCTACTCATCAACTACAGCAAAGTGGCATGATCTCACTTCCTATCTATTAATTTCATGATTATTTTATTTTGCCTAAAATTAACTTAGTAACAAGGGAATTAGTATGTTAATTATGCGCTGAGCGCTACGGATTTTCCCAAACCACCGCAAGTGTATTAGTTATTAATAGTTCTGGATTCGCCTAGAATAATAAGTCTGTTATTGGAAAAGGAAATACATTTAAGTATCACATTAATTTTCCAATGGTTGTAAATTTTGTATGTACCATATGCACCGCAGCTGAGGGCATTTCAATAAACGTAAAATCATGTTCTGTTGTTTTTAACTTGGGCCAGTCTGTTTTGAAGTTTGCCAAGAACTCTCTGGTACATTCCTCTAATTGCTTGTAATTATTACAAATGTTACACCCATGAGCATGTAGTATATGTCATATGCGAAAAATATAAAACTAAGTGATATGGTGGAAAGCTAATGTTAATGCTTTATTTGTGTTTATGTTAGCTGTAAGATATAAGTTAGACATATATCAGTCGCTGTTTCCATAGAAATAAAAGCCAACGACTGTAAAGTGGTAGAAATAAACATCTCTTGGCGTTTTATTATTGTAACAGATTTTGACGAATCCAAACAGGCATGTTTATGTATGCAAAATATATAAAGGTAACATATAGTACCATGCATTAAAATGACCGAAACATAAATGCTTAATATGTGCGTAATAAACAAAAAATGTCAAAACATATCCGGAAGTGTGCATTAAGGTAATATCAATAGTAGCAGGAATTGATAATTTAATATGAGATGCTAGATGCCTCCAAGAGTTGCTCTACCACTTACACTAGCTTAGCTTTGTACATAGGCGATTATGCTACACTCCAGTGCAGATTAAAGAAAAACTGGTAAAATATTTAGTCAGCAGTTGTTCAGGTATTGGCACAGACCACAAATAATCTAAAACTCTTCCGGAAAGGAACGAAATCAAAAGTTTATAATTGAATTACAAGTTGACCGAAGCTGTTGAAGAATTCAAAGAAACGCAGACAGTTTTAGACACCCTTACACATCTTAGAATGGAACATATTTCAATTCTCTGTTATATAAAAGAAAACTGCTTCATTTACTTCATGTTGAAAATAGTTGTGGTTTGCAAACCATTTCTATTTTTGAGCGTCCCGTGCCATGCATGGTTACCCTGTAAACTGTCGAAAGGCTATGAGAGTGTGTGTGCCTGTTTTTAGTTAAGTATTAGGAATTTGACAATGGTTGTGCACTAGGTGTCTCCAAGCATCGCTTACCATGACATGAAGAAAAATAAACAATAACAGGTCTATCCATGTTTAGTCGGAACATATGTGCAAAAATTCTGTTTGTGATCAAGAATTTTTGTTTAAGTTTTCATTTTAAAAGCCAGAAATGTAACGGAATGTTCATCCTTAGGAGAAGTGATGTTCAAAGCGTATGAACAATATCCAAGCCCTACAACTACGTCCTTTCCTAGGATATACGAAGATTAGGAGCTCGGCTTGGCAATCCTTTAATAGAACATGCAAAAAATGTACAACTTTTCGCAAAATGTGAACAATAGGCGTTCTATTAGTGCTAATGACGCTGTTAACTTTTTACTGTTGCTAACAGATGAAAGTGTTAAAGAGAAGAGCGTTAATACACTGCTTAGGGTTAGGATATTTGAAGACCTCATTAACAGGTCTGATTAATGATACACAGGAATTTACGGATTTTTTTGCAACTGAATGTGAATAAATTCGATTACGTCCTGAGCACAATATAATTAAGGGTAATAGTAAATCATACAAAAGAGTTAAAAAACCAATAGCGCACGCTGAGAAAATTGAAGTAACTTTTAGATGAGTTTTAAAAATGTTTCATAATCCCCTGAATCAAAAAAAAAAAACTCAAAACCGCCCGCGCGAGCACGTGTCCATGCATATTTTTGCAGTATACCTCAAAACCGAAATTTCGGTTGAACAAGAAACTTTGTATTTAATTCAGCATCTACGCAGAATGCGACATGAAGATTTTCAAGAAAATCCCTCCACTCCAAACTATCCCTTTCAAGGAACATTTTTCGTAAAGTTGCACTTTCTTAAAGATGGCTAACGATTTTTGTGAAAATGAAAACAGAACATGTTTAAGACATTTTCATAACCAAAGGAAGTAAATAGCTTGAATTTTTTTGGGAATAACTTATGAAGCTCTTATTTTTCTGAATGAATTTTGCATCACTGGTAAACTCTAGATTCTAATTTAAACGCCCAGTTTAGGCAAAATTATATATAGTTATTGAAGGAAAATAATTCTGAGATAGGTACTACTTTTTATTGGTTTCTAATTTTATCCTTAATAACATATAAGCTTTATAAAAGCTAAAAATAATAAATTCAGAATTAAAAATCAACCTCTATTTATAAAACATTAAGGAATAATAATTCCTGTAGCTAACAGAACTATTAGTTCATCCGAAAAGTATAAATCTTAATTTTGCAACACTTATATTCTTCTCATTATTAGTTTTTCTTTTTTCCTTGTCTAGCAAAGAAAATAAGATTTCTAAACCATTACACAGCGTCTAGCTTTTGAAAGATTTGACTAACGTTTAAGCCTATCGTATTTCTCTATTCATGTTGTATATTGTCCATCCACACACATCTTTCGTTGTTTGGCCCTCATTGCTACATAGAAATAAATGAGGGATACAGCAAGAAAGACCTAAATGGCGCGTATAGATATTCCTTCGTGCGTTAAAAGGGTTGCAGTATTCAACGGGGATATGTCAAGTTAAAACAGGTAAGTGGGGAACTGGCTGAGCGATTCCCGTTTAACCCCTCGCTCTTATCGCGGAAGCGGTGAGGCGGGTCGTGCTCATTGAGAGGAGAAAAACCAGGGTATCACACGCTAATTCATCACTGGTGGGTTTTAACGTGAATACTTCAGTTCTTTAATGCACGAAGGAATATCTGCACGCGTCAAATGCGCGGCAATTGGGCCAAATTTCTTTTTTCTCTCCTTTCTTTTTACAATGATTGCTGAAATATTGGATTCCAAAACTGCGAAGCGAACGGATGGCTGCCATACTCAATTGAACACAAAGGAAAGGGAGGCATATGGAAAATTTTACTCTCATATCACCTATGCAAGGACGCCTAAGAATTAGCTGATACATCACGCGATTGCTATTTAATTTTGTGAGACATTTTATTTATTTTTTTTTCTGCTTTTTCAAAGGTTCGTTTTTGATAGAGCCACAGACAAAGAGGATAATTTATTGACACTGATGTTGCAAAGCATGGAAATTATGTATAATACCTTGTCATTCTGAACCCATAAAATGTTTTAAATGCAAAAAACTTAGTTTTTTATAAGGAAAAGAAGACTTATCTGCAATCACGGAAACTAGGTGGGTAAGGACTATTTTTTTTTTTAATTTCTTCTTATATACTTATGAATTCACTTGTATGTGTTTTTTTTTAAATTAAACATGCGCAGTAAGGTGGTGACAAAATGGGATGATGTTGCAAGGGCTCTAGAACCAGCAAATCGAATGTCGTTGCCGACTGCAGTGAGAGACGCTTTTTTTTTTTTTTTTTTTTTTTTTTTTTTTTTGGTAGTGTTTAACGCCCGCTTTAACTACTAATGGCACCGCAGGCGGTAGAGACGCTTATGTTTTTGCAGATCTTCTCTTGTTGCTCTAGGTCGCCAATGTAAACCTTCGATGCTGGAATGCGTTTCAGACAGCAGAGGTATAATGCTGAAAGCCTAGAGCGGGCCACACCTATGCAAAGCGGTCTATAGCGCTTCGAGTCTCAAGCTGTAGTAATATGCGGGCAAAGTCGTTTGGATTTTGCGAAGGAACTAAGCGATGCAATTGCGAAACAACCCAGTGCCATATCTGTCTGTTGTACAGGTTACAAAACGATGGCGTAGAGTATCTCTCGCACCGCAAATGTTGCATGTTGGGGTCATCACAATGCAGCATCCGAACCTTTTATCCTCTGTGACCACAACATCACTGATAACCAAATATGCACTTGTACTTCCATTCCGTAGAGGTATTTCTCAAATGGACGTTCCGCCTAACCTGGCACCAGGGTCTGTTGGGCATTCGATCCACCACATGAATTGGTGTAAGCAGCTTCTGTAGGAAAATCTTGTAGAGCTCGGATGTTAGTCCTTTAGGTTGCTGAGGTTGGGCATCGACATCAATTCCGTCTAAAGGAAGAAATGTTCTCCAAAAACCCGCAGGAATAGCCCGAACTTGAGTTCCAAGTTTATTCTTGATATGTTTCCAAAAAGCCATTTCTTATTCCTCTCCATATCCTCTAGTGGCAAGTATAATGGATTTTGTAAAGAACGCTTACGCTTAGGTCCCACTGCAATTTGACCTAAGCCTCCTTCGTTACGCTTGCATCACAAATGGGTTTTAGCAACACGAAATGGTTGTCCTCTTCATAGACAGTATCCAACAATTCGCTCAACTAGGAGATATGTTTTTCAGGCAAGGATAGCACCTGCACCATTTACCATAATTTTGCTAGAGCTAACTGATTGATGTGTCACACTTTCTGCAGAAAATTCAAGGTGATGCTGAAAATCTTTAGTCTATCTTGTATCGGAATATCGAGAACGTTGTGATCAGTCGGCCACGAACTAAGAAGGAGCAGCTGCGACTTTCCGGTCTTCATTTTGGCATTAGAAGCTACTTCATAAAGTTCGATGGCGGTATTCACGTCTACGGATGAGTAGCATGACGTCGTCAGCATAGACCCTGGCACAAAATAATCGGGCTGAAGTGACAGTTCCAGTCAGCTTAGCCTAAAGATAGCACACGAAGCCTTCTAAAGAAAGGGAGAAGCGTACAGAATTATTAATCGTTATAGGATTACTGAAGTATCCATTGACTTGCAGCTTCGAAGTCATCTCGCTGTAGAGTGTCCTGATTGAAAACATCAGTGGTTAAAGTTTGAATTTCTGAAGCACTTTAAGCACATAGGCATGGCCAACTCTATCAAAGGCTTTATCAAAATCTAGGCTGACCAATACAGCAGCCTCCGATGGATTCCATTCAGAATGTAGAAGCGCATCTTGGAGTACCAGAAGGTTGTGAATTATGGTCCTGTCCGGGATACCACATGTTTGTCCGGATGTCACAATTGTAGAGAGAATATGCCTTAATCTGGATGCAAGTACTTTCATCAACATTTTGTAATCGGCGTTTGAAGGTGTTATGGGTTGATAGTCCCAGACATTATTGGATACCTTCTCTTTGGGATTAAGATAACGACGCCATCTACTAATCCTAGGTAAGAGGTCGATCCAATAAGGCTCTGATTCAACCGTTCTTCAACTTCTTCTTTGGTTATACTTCAAAAGATCTTGTAGAATGGATAAGTCAGGCCGTCTTCTCCCTGACAGGAATGGGTACTTGCGGAGTTAAGGCTGTACAGTATCTCCGTTGCAGAATACCTGTGCTCCAAGGAACGCTGTTTCTCCACATTTATGCCGGTGTCAACATATTTTAAGAGCTCCTCCATGGCGTCATTGCGTAGGTTAGTGTTGTCAAAATGGTGCTATACGACATATGGATAGTCTAAGGATTTGAGGCACAGATGTGACCTTGGTTCCCTCCGAAGTCAGAAGAGCATGGATTTAACGACCACTACCATTACATTTTTCTTTAATTGTATGGAAAAATGAAACTTTCTCCTGTGCAATGACGGCGTGATGAGTTCGCGAAAGTGTCATAGTTCCCGCCAAAATATGTTTTTGTATTCCCACTAGCTTCGGCTTCACAGCTGAAGGCGATGGGATATGTCCTGACCACTCTGTTGTCTAGAGAGAAGACACTTAAATGTTTTCTCATAAAAATCTAAGGTGCGATGTCGTTCAATGGCCCTCTCACACCCTTGTTCTTGAAGAAGGTTGTAGTATCAGGCTTAAATATACGTCGTCATTTCTCCACCACCGTCAGCTGGGAGCGTCAAGGTTTGCCCTGAAGACTTTGCCACAACATGGTGAAATCAACGGCAATAATGGTATCATGCAATAAAGCTTCATTTAGTTTCCAATAACTTATCCCATATAGCGCAATACGACCCTCAGCAATTAATTGCACTGGGTCAGTAAACACCACAAGTAAAACACTGAAAGCGTGAATCAGAGAGTTGAACTGAGCACTCACATAGAAATGATCTATCCCTGAGGCACAGTTCGCTAGACAGTAAATTCAACAGATGTAGCGTTCATATGCTCCCAAACATCACAAAGATGTAGACCAGTTACCAATTGTTTCAGTGCTAAATATTTCTTGTAACCAGAATGTTGATTCTTAGCATGCAGCATGCAATTGAAGTCGCATAATTCAGTCTTAAATAATAGAGTAGAATGTTGATTATGAATTGCTCTCGTTCATGGCGTTTATCACTACCGGAAGGCATGTTTAGGTTAAGCAACAGCATGTTGTCTAGCACTTATAACACGATCACTAGCACGCATGTTTATCTCGGCAAACTTCAAACCAACTGTGTATAAAATAGCAGTACCACGCATATCTTCTCCAACATTCACCACACAACTATACTGTGAACCCATAAAGCCAAAGTCAGTAATATTGATTTCTTGGAGGAAAATTATATCTAAATTATGAGTCCGCACAACATCATGTAAGAGAGCCTGTTTGGCAGAGCAGCGGAGTAAGTTGATGTTAACAGTTGTAAAGGTACGTAAGACAACCATGAAATAGATCAGAAGCAAAACATAGCAGGTATGGTGACCACAGTCCAAGATGTAGATCTTTATTTTCAACGGCATCAATATGTTTTCCTGAAACCCGTGGAAACTTTTTCGGCAGGCTTCCAGACGAAAAGATATGTGCTTCCGGATTTGAGGGTCTCTCACTGTCTCCCACGCAATGTCAGACTCAGTTTCTTCGGTTCCCTCCTCCTCGCTAACATACAGAGGGCGTTCTCTCCTAACCTGCACAGAATCCATCTCACTCCATTGCTGGTGTTGAGTCATTACTGTGTCTAGTGGATTGCAAATGCCAACCATGTTCACGTAGCCACTAGCAGGCACCAACCTAACGGAAGACCGTGTAGATGATACATCCATCTTTGCTACTTCTGTGTGAGTGTTCACTGCTACCGGTGCGGAAACAGATTTCTCCTGCACCGCCGCAGACGCGTCATCATGTATGCAACTAGCAGTCGGAAAAACTTCCTTCGTAGGTTTAACTTTACAAAGAGGCTCTAAATCTCTACCTCCGGTAGAGGGCCCATTTGACGTATCAACCGTTTGTTGACATTCCTCTGCCGCCCGCGTTTGTCCTCTCACTAAATCGCTGAGTAAAACTGCCCTGCGCGAGACAGAGACAGGCAGTACGGAGGTTTTGAATGGACATTGTGAGCGAAAATGCGAAGCTTCCCCCCCCCCCCGCACACACACATAACAAGTTTGCCGTTGTCCTAGATATGTCACACCAACAGGAAACCCACACACCACTACTGTAGATGGAATTTCCTTTTTTAATTACATTCGTACAGAACGAACACCAGACTTGACAGAGTACCTATAACCTCTTGTATCTTCCCATATTGCGAAAGTTTCTGTTCCAAAAACGAGTGAGTGATCTCCGACACTAAATTGAAGATCCTGACATTTACAATAAGGCAGTTAGCAGGCCCAATATTTAGAGCTAGATTTCACATTCTCAAAAATGAATTCTGCAACCCCTTGAAATTTCTGTAATTATCTTTCATAATTTTTATAAAAACTGATTTTTCTCTTGAATGAAACTGCAATCTATATCTACCTGATCCGATGGTATTTTCATGTATTATCTGTCTCAAGTTAGTTCAGTCCTGATGTCAACACATGGGAGGGAAGAGAGAGAGAGAGAGAGAGAGAGAGAGAGAGAGAGCGAGAGAGAGAGAGAGACAGAGATACTGAAGCAAAAGAGCGTTAGGCTGTTGATTGGTTCAGGGAAGGCAATGGATGTTAACTTTTACGTGGATGCATATTGTAACAGCCTCCTAAAAGTTCAGTACTGTAATAGTTTTCAGATCACTGCTCTGCGCGAGTTAGTTTCGGAGAGAAGAGTATGCAATGCTTCGATTCTTATAAAAGGTAATAGTCCGACATTTTATCCATATACGACACATACCAAGCAGATGTTTCTGGGTTCGTGAATTCTGAAAGGAATATTTACAATAGACGTACACATTCTATAAAAAACATATAGATTAGACAGAAGACCGGCGAAATTATATATTGACTTTATTAACTTATTACTGTTAAATAAAATGCAGCTAACTTAAATTACTAAAGAACATTGGTATTATATACACAATAAGTTACAAGCCTGTACCAGACAGCTCTCTTAAACAACCGGTAATTCTCGAGGTGAAAGCTGATTAAGCTGTTATTGTTTATAGTGCAGGGTCGCCTCTGATAATGTGTTATTTAAGACTGTATTTCCTGTACATCTCGCATGCCTCACAAGCCCAGGGGCCTTGCTATATGCAGTTTAAAAGCAGTAAGCTTTTGATCATGGATGATTAGCCGTAATAAAATACAACCGAGGCAAGCCTTTAAAAAGTGGTGAGAGGCGAATTGTCGCGCATTGTTTCGCGGTGCTTAAAGAAAGAAACGCCGAATCGGCCATAAAGAATATCGAAAAATAAACGGGTGATCTCCTTGGCGTTTCTGCATTTAGTGTGCATAGTGTTAGAATGGAGCAGCAAGCATCTGGAAGCCTAAGAACACCGGGAAGATCGCGTAAATATAAAAAACGTTCGGAGAAATACGATGATTTTGCGAAAAGTGCTCTTCGCGGTAAAGTTTATGATCGTTTTTACAGAAATGAACCATCGACTCTAAATACAATTTTGCATACAGTACATTCTGACACAGAATTGCCACATTTCTCAAAGTACTCTCCACAGGTTGCTGATATATATCGCTAGTGTTGCAAAACTTATGTGCGCCCCTGTACCGTTAACACGCGGCGAGTTGAGCCAGCTCCACCTTGTTGACATCAGGACTGAACTAACTTGACACAGACTCTAGTAGTGAATCCAGTAATGCACTTCCATCGCGCTGGGAGGATGTTCAGCTCCTCGAAATGAAATTTGCAAAGTATTTTGCTGTTGTATTGCCTGCATCATTAGAAATTCTTTCCTTGTAGTATTAGAAGTTCCTTAATAATGACCGGTTACGCACAACACACAGCGGACAGACAACCTTTCGGTGCACTAGCCGCAACCAGACTGTCCT
The DNA here is from genome assembly GCA_030762935.1 of Hymenopus coronatus. NCBI lineage: Eukaryota > Metazoa > Arthropoda > Insecta > Mantodea > Hymenopodidae > Hymenopus > Hymenopus coronatus. The sequence continues at coordinate 169,703,493 of CM060900.1, forward strand.
AGTATAAGACATGGCATGAAAGTGAGAGACTTTAAAGATTTGGATTAGAAAGCAAGAGAAGAATGGAGTAAGAAGATAAGGATATAAACACTTTGGATACAGGAAGATGTGACTTACATTCTTTAATATAACCCGTTGAATAGTTGTGATAGGGTGATTAGATGGCTATGATGATGATGATAATGACAACAACTAGAACGCCAACAGAATTCTGTCTAGAAGGAAAACTGTAATGAAAATATTTCAGTAAATGTTTATCTCGATTAACAAAGTAGATCGAAGAACAAGCTTTTGAAAGAGTAGCTTGTCACAGAATAGGCAGAGAAAATAATATATTAGATTTTTTCTCTTGTACTTCTTATGAGTCCATTTCTTTTCCTTGCAGTAATAGCACAAATGTGGCTCCAGTTCATTTTTCTGACAGGATAGGTATGAGAGTATGAGAGATATTGACATTAGCATAATGAACACAGTGATAAGAATTATACGGAAATTTTGAATGGATTGCTGACACTTTAGTTATACTGCTGAGTTTTCATTTTTTTTTTTTTTTTTTTTAACAGTAACGGAGTCTGATCAGGACTCCGGTACTGTATCCCTATTTACATTTCCCCCCGTAGGTTTTACTGATTACTGGTTTACTGGTTTTTACTGTTTCTTTTACAAACATATACACATTGCACAAACATATAACATCCATGCCCAAGGCGGGACTCGAACCCACGATCCCCTGCCCACGAAGCACCAAAGCGAGACGCTGCATTCGGATAATCGGATTAGATCTGATAGCTATAGGCTAATTGTGAGCTAAGTATACGCTAATTTTTGGCCAGGTATATGTTACGAATAGGCTAGTATATCCTAAGAAACATTTAACAGTAATAAACCTTTAGAATACCTACAAACTACACCAAATTTAGCAGATCAATAAATGTCTCTTAAATGAAAATGAAGTGAATATGAAAATACCCATCAACTGCATATGCATAACTGGTGGTCAGGCTATGTAAAATATTCCAAAAATATTTAATTTCCTCCTCATTAGGCAGGCATTCTCTGTCTTTCTAAGATCCTCCATTCTCTTTGTATTAACTATAACAATCTTATAATATCTCTTTTTTCTGGTATCACTGTTCAGGCTTGTTATTAGTAAGGTATTGCAGGAAATGAATAGAATGGAATGTACGACTAATGGTAGCGCTGGAGCATATGAAGCCTTTTGAGCCGAAATTACCGTAATGTAATGAAAACTAATCTAAACTCTAAGGTTAGTTGTCAGCAGGTATATTCGGGCTTGTACTCCTGCGTGTTCGACAGTTTGTTGCTGTAAATGAAGTTGCAATGTGGTATGCTATCTACCAGCGTTAAACACTACTCGCTGCGAGTAGTTAAATTAATAAAAATGAAAACCATGTATGCGAAGTGGTAACCATTTGGTGGGACTGCTGCTTTCCATTAGGAACAGCAATTTATTAGAGAAGGTACATATTTTATTAGTGCATTCTAGTTAACTATTTAGTTGTGGAGTTAATCTGTAAAATAATGAACGAGAAACAACTTTGTACGAGTAAGTAAATGATAAATGATAAACTCCGAAAATACTCCAAGGCTCAGATATTTAGATGCCAGGATGATATATTACATATTTATTTCGTTTTATTTTTCTGCGTTAAATCAACTTTAAAGACCTACGTTTTAGTGTTAATCATTGTGAGTAGAAATTATTTTGGCATAACACAGTGCTGTTATATTTATGTTTGCTTCCTTGTGTTTATATGCACGAAAAAGACAAGAAGGAATTGAAAACAAAGAGAACAATAAATGATGTCAGTGCGAGTGGAAGAGGTAAAAAAGCTGAAAGGGACGAGTGGAAAGCTGACGTCTAGTGTGATGGCCTCAGGTTAGGTTGCTCTCTTGCGCTCCAAGTGGCACGCAGCTCTGTCCTTCACTGACTTCGCTAATTAGACAACCCTTCCTCTCCACACAAGTCTGCACCAAGGCAAGCTCTTCAATAACATGGATATTCACACGATATTCATAACATTCTTTTTCTACACCACTAAGCTAAACCAAAACAAAATCTGAAGTAAGACCACACAAAAATAACTATGTGCAGTTGCCTTATCCTTCACCATAAAATCTTTAAAATGCACAAGAAAAGCAGATATAAAAACTGAAGAAAACCTCGCCAATGTCGTATGCGTCACAGTGTTTTACTAAAAACCTGTCATTTCGCGAAGATCCTAGAGAGATCATAAAAAACTGGTGTATGCTGAAAAAACGTGAAGATGCACGTTCTGTCGCGGTTCTTCTTGAAATGACATAAGTTGATAGGTGCGTAATGTAACTTCATTCTATACACCGCGGCTTTTCATGAAGTGCCTAGGATTTTTCGCGAAATTGTGAGTTTCAGCGAAAGCCTATCCATATATAAGGTAGGTGCACCAAATATCAGAACTTCAAAAGCTGGCAGAGAGCGAAATGTTATCAATGCAGCGGCCATTTGCGAATATTACCTGGAAGCTAAGTACATATTTACGATATAAATCGCATTTAAGGTGTTAGGTTTTTCTAATAGTAAATGTTTGCAGTATGTTGCGCTCTGGATATTCGTTAATAAGAGAGAGAGAGAGAGAGAGAGAGAGAGAGAGAGAGAGATGGATTAATGAATTAGTACTTTCTACGCCTGAATCATTATAGATTTTCTTTGTCCATATTAAAATAACATTTAACTTTATATTTAACATGTGAATGCTATGCAATCACATTATCTGCATATGAATGTTGACAAGAGTTATATATAGTGGCGTAGCGTGACTCACACATTCGAAGAAGAGCAATTTTAAGAAAACTGTTAATTCAACTACTAGAACTACAACTAATACTACTACTACTACTACTACTACTACTGCTACCACTACTACTACCACCACCACCACTAATAATAATAATAATAATAGCAATATGTAGCTAGCTTTACCTTACTTCTTGTAGTGCAACTTTATCCTCCGCGTCTTGGTAGCAAAGATGTCTATAACACTATCGAAGAATTTTTGTTTGACATCAATATTTAGAGTAAGTGATTTTGTATACTTAGTACTTATAAGGCAGAAATTCTTTCATGGCCTTATGTATTCCGCGATAATTTTTAATCCTTTTCATGGCAGAAAAGGATCTCTCTGTTGAACTTGTTGCCCGTATCGTTCAGGTTAATGTACTCAGCTTATAGGTTTCAGGAAAAACATGGTCTAACCCTTAAGATCACAAGTGCTCGCAGAAAACACTCACCTCATTACAGAATTCCAGATCTGAATATAATGCGGTCAGTTCACTTCTCAAACGTGCGAAACCAAAGCGAGATCCGTAACTTTGCGCTAAACATTTTAGTGCCTCCCTTGGAAAATACATTTTGAATTTAGCAAATTCCTTGTGATCAAGTAGACTCATAAACTTCAGTTTGTCTATGTCACTAAATCGGTCATTTCTATTTTTATCTTCAATTGGTTCCATGTGATTTTGCTTCATCGAGTATAATTTATGAACTGTTCTTACAAATTCGTGCCAAAAGGGATCAAAGTTGTTTCTGGTTTATTGGAGCTGATCCTGAAAATCTTAATTTTCTTACTGAAATACAAAACGTCACTTTATTTTGACTGTAGTATTTGAAACAAACAGCCAGATTCTGAAAAGTTTGATGAGATCAGGGCCAAGAAGAAATGTAAATCTAATTCTCTCAAATGTGTTAAATGACCACGAGCAGAAAACGTTGTCTCAGGAAACCACTGGTCAACGTGTTCTATTATGGAAATAAATAGATTCTCAATATCAACTTTGTGATGATAAACGTTCTCCACTAGTCCACTTTGATAACTCCATCCTGTATGAGCAGCCGAAGGGAATCTCTTCTTTACTTCAGCATCCAATGCCGCAGTACTTTTAGTGGATTTACAAATCAATGTGCCAAAACCGGATAGAGATAAGAAGAAAATCTTCACAGGCTTGATATAACTTACAGACTGTGAGAAGACAAGGTTCAGCCGATGTGCATAGCAATGGACGAACATCGCATCCTTGCAACGCTCTCTAAGTTTAGATTGAAAACTTCTCTGTTCGCCTGCCATTACAACAGCACTATCATATGTTTGTGCTACTAACTTGGTTTCACAATCAAAATTATTCAAGACATTTGTCGCTCTGAAGGAGAGCACCCGCCGTACGATCCAGACTTACGTCCTTGAAATGCAGAAATTGTTCTGTTATGATTCCTTCCTTCGACACGTATTTCAGAACAGCTGATAACTGAGCTTTCATGGATATGCCTATCGCTTCGTCTCAAATTAATGCAACTAATGTTGCCTCGGGCACTTCTCGTTTAATTTCTTGAACTACATGTTCAGATACAGCAGCTATTATATCGTTCTGTATGTCGGAAGATAACCCACTAAAAACACCTTCATTTTCTAACATTGATTGTAAGTCAGGATCATAATAAGAAACACATTTCAATATTTCAATGTAGTTGCCTATGTTAGCTGATCTTCGAGACTCGAAGTGAGCACGAAAAGATAATTCAAGTTTTCCTAATAAACAAACGACCCCTATCAAATTAGCAAGCATCTTTCTATTTTCTCTAACTCCTTCATTATGTCCTTCAGTGGAAATTCTATGCTTATCACTGAGACTGGATTCGACTCCACTTTTTCCAAACCTCTTTAAATTATTCAAAGACAAAATATCAGCCATTGTAAGAGAGTGCCTATTTTGTTATTTGTGAATATTATGCATGTCGTTCGAAACCCGAGCATGACCAAGACGTCTTTTCTGTAGAAAATAGAAGACATTGCCAACAAAACAATTTTTTTGTTTGTTTACTACTCCCATATAGCTACGGTATGGTTTCATACATCTGCACACGAATATTTCGGGTGAAAATTTTCTGCCCTTTGGTGACTTCAGTTAGTTTAAGGTCCGGTTTGGGTCGCCCATCTTCTATAACTTTAAGTTTCTCGTCAAAAGTGAGTGTATATAACACTATAGGTGCAACACGGAAAACACAGTAAACAACTCCACAGTAAAAAACTTCCGATTCATTTGTGGAATATCTAAATACCAATACAATAAAGGGAACTACTAAAAAGCACCACTGGCTCCCTCTTATAAACAGAACCAGGGCGTGGGGCATAGTGGGGAATGGAAATAATGTACTTATAGCGTACTGTCATGCACTGAAGAAAGAATCCTTGGCGTTCTGCGGAAACAAGACTGCACAGAAGCAAGGAGAACAAAGGAGTGAAAACCACTCAATAGATATATCGAGTCTCTCAAAATGATTTCAGAGCAATAAAGCTTAGGATGAGATGTGCAGAAGATTGAGATTTGTATTCCGTTATGTTTTGCATCTGTTAATATGGAAGTGGCGCTTCCAGCGCCTACATGGTTGCTACACCACTATTAACAAAAAATGTAAGAGATTACTCCCATGCCAGTGAATCTGTGCAAAATTTCTGCAATGCTATCTCGTAATGTAATGCACACAAGATAAATATTTGTATTTGTGAATCCAATTTCTATAGCGTACTTTTACTATTAAATGATCATTTCCTTTCGATTTGTTCATTGAATTAGTTATAATTATATTACCAGAGCTGTCGTCGCTTTGGCGCGGTGGTAGCGCGGCTGCCTACCAAGCCCGATGCCTAGGTTTGATTCCCGGTACTGGCGTGCATTTTCTACCGCTGGGGGAAGTGGTCCGGGGTGCACCCAGCCTTGTGAGATCTCTGGGGAGCAACTTGAGGAGAAAGTAGAAGGTTCCAATCCCATCCTCCAATACTACACCCCATTCATGACGCCTGTAATGGGCAGAGATGGGGAACGGTAAGCGTTGACACGACTTTGGGCTGTTGTGCCACGGGGTTTAGTTTTATGTTGCCAGAGTTAATATTTTAATACTACTCAACCTTGGATTATTGTATTTTACCTTTACCGCTGAAAATCAAACTAAATGCTATAGTTCCGATTTTATGAAACGGAGAAATGTTTAGTATATTTATTCTGTACGGCACGTTATTGCCATGAAAATCAATTAATAGTGATAGTGAGTATAGTTAAAATAGTGTGTACGATAAAATAGGTGACTAGGTTTTTCAACATTAATTGTTCTTCAGATTCATAAGTGGCCAAGGGAGTAAAACGGTGTACGAAAGGAAGATAAATATCAGTAATGCGCAGAAGTATAGTGTCTTATTTTGACTCGTGGCCTATATATATAGGTCTGCATATCGCCATTCATTTATAATGTAAAGAATTCATCGCTGGTTTACCAGCGTATGTCATAAGCCATTTTGTGATTTATTTGGTATTTCCCACAATGTGTTTCCATAGCTAGAGGAGACCCAAGTCTAACTGAAATCGCAGACAAAAATTGAAGTAATGAAGCAGAATAAGAAACACTGCCTAGAAGTAGTCCCACCGCATTTAATGTTTCGTCACCCTATGTTGATCAGATAGGTCGGTATTAAAATTGGAAAGCAAACTATGAGACTTTCGGTTCAGAAAGGTGTCATCAACTCATGAGTCACATAATAGGAATTTGAGTTGTATACTAGCCATTATGGCAAAAATACAATATAAGGCTAATTATATTATTTTTAAAATGTCTATCTAACATCTACAGAATGTACAAGAAGGAAAACATAAGTGAATTCACATGCTAACCATATTTAATAGGTGATTCCGTATAGGATTTAATTTGCCTCACATTGATAAGATTAGGATAAGAAACGGGAACCTGGACACTAAGCAGAGCTCCGGACGTAGGCCCTTACGTGACTGCAGGGAGAGGGGAGACCGAAGGGCAACCAGATTCGGATGGACGAGGGCATGCATGGACCGCCCCTAACGAGCACAGTTGGAGTGCCGACGCCGATCTAGACCCCGCTCACAAACTGCGAGCCTACCGGCGGGAATCCATAGAAAGCTCCAAACCCAAAGAGGGATGCCGACCGGGTGTTATCGACGACGACGTCAGCATAATATTCATAATGCACAATCCACAAACCAACCGCCACACCGTCGTCTGGTCCTTCAACCCTGAAATAGATGATTAGGAAATGATGGTAAGAGGACATGGTGGATCGAAAAATTCGAGAGATGTAATGAACATAACCAGCCAGCATTCGCCTGGTAGCCCGGGAACACCGTAAGCCGTCCGTGGGGATGGAACCTGCGACCTCCCGAACAAGACCGCCTGAGACATCCAGCTCACTTCACAGTGCTACGTGCATGTATGTGATGCATGGCTGTAAAGAGAAGTTCCTTACAAATCTCAATACATTCTTTCTTAAAATTTATAGACGAATTAATGAATGAATGAGACCCACGTTTACTGTTTCATTATTTATGATATGTTGGTTATGTACTGTAGGTTTAACACATTAGAGACAATTTTGATTGAATAGAGAATACTTTCCCTAAAATATAATGTTCTCGGTTTTATTGGTTTGGTTGACAATTTCTAGCTCTTGTATTAAATATTGCCATCAGCAAAGTGCGAACTGTAATGGGAACGGTTTAATGTACTATTCGACACAACTACTAATATTTCTGTTGGTTAATAATACTTATATAGTAAATTGTTTTCTACTTTTCATGGTGCAACGATTCAATTATACATATCTTAAGTTGATAGTGGCATTGGCAACACTAAAATGTAATTTTCAAAATTCACTTACTAAGTATTTTAATAAATAAAATACAGAAATGAGGCTAAGTACGTTTTGATCACCGAAACGGAAAGATATCGTATATCAGCACAAGATACAGCTTTGCACCTATCGCAAGAAGTCACAGTATACATATGTATTTATGTTTTTTAAAATGTACAGCAATTCTACATCCGAACACGCTTATGAACATTCATAATGATTTCATAGTACCGTAAGTAGTTAAAATAAGAAATAATACATAGTTTAGGAACAGCTGATTGTGAAAACTATGAAGTTTTCAGCAAAACAAAGCAGTAATTACGTATCAAGTTGGCCACGAATGACTCGCAGCATAGCCAACATTAGTTTTAAATCTACAAACAGTCGAATAGATATCTAAGGAATAAAATTGCATCGTAAAATTCGTCACCACATTTATACCATGAATAGTGTATTCCAAGAATAACTATTCCATGATTTATTCCGAGGTCGTACAACCGGTCCTTACAGAGAGTTGTACAACCCCTGAAATACCAATAAAAATTATATTTTATTTAAGACTACCACGAGAGTGTCATCTACATACTCATATCTGTATTAATAAGCATGCCTTAATTTGCATGTGTCCAGAAAATGTCGTATCACGAGGGGGCTCAGAAATATGAGCGTGCTTATATAGCATATTCAGTTTTATTCGGTCTTTACCGCCAGCCGTTTGTCCGCGCATAGTCAATACCAGGCAGCGAGTTTATCACGCATTGTCTCTTGCGGAGGAATAGCAAATGATGAGTAGATGTCAACAGTTTCGAGGACACTTTAGTGAAATGGGACTTGTACTACACCTTTCCAATATTTACATTTGGAACATTCGCTTACGTCTCGTAAACTCGCAATCGCAGCATTTATGCTGTTAGGTAAACGTATGCTTCCAGTTCGGAAGTAGCACCCAAGCGTGCAAATTCTATGATCGGTGGTCGCTTTCATCTGGCGTGCAAATGACGCACAAAATGTCCTGGTGTAAAACAGTTCTGCACCGCCCCGTACGTCGACCTATTTACTAAGTCGGCAATACTTTCTGGGCCAAACTTCCATTCCGCACCTCCCCTTTGAGACAAGGGACTCGCTGAACTAATAATGGCGTCATGCATTTAAACCCACTGGCTCTAAAGGCCGAATAAATCTGAAGGTCCAGTATAAAATACTGAGCGTACTAAAAGCACTTATGTAACGCTCAGATTCTTTTTTCGGATTATTGTTCAGCACAAAACAAAATAATGGGTTTCTTACTCTTTGTGCCAACGATGATTCATGTGTGTGTGTATGTATGTATGTATGTATGTATGTATGTATGTATGTATGTATGTATGTATGTATGTATGTATGTATGTATGTATGTATGTATGTATGTATGTATGTATGTATGTATGTATGTATGTATGTATGTATGTATGTATGTATGTATGTATGTATGTATGTATGTATGTATGTATGTATGTATGTATGTATGTATGTATGTATGTATGTATGTATGTATGTATGTATGTATGTATGTATGTATGTATGTATGTATGTATGTATGTATGTATGTATGTATGTATGTATGTATGTATGTATGTATGTATGTATGTATGTATGTATGTATGTATGTATGTATGTATGTATGTATGTATGTATGTATGTATGTATGTATGTATGTATGTATGTATGTATGTATGTATGTATGTATGTATGTATGTATGTATGTATGTATGTATGTATGTATGTATGTATGCTTACTGCTTTGCTTAATTAAAACGCGTGCTTCTGAATAAGCATGTTTTTGTGTGCATAAACATGCCTAAAATTCCAAATGATAGTTATTTTAATGCAATGTTATGTCCTGCATATCCAGTCATAAAATTAACAACTTAAAAACACTACTAATGTGCTATTTAGACCGTTAAGCTGAATCAAACTGCAAGCAGTGCCTTTTTAATCTCTCGGCCACCGTAACGTGGTTTTGTGCTATATATATCAAAACAAAAACCCATAAAACTAAACAACATTAATATCGGATGTATGAACCCTGTCAAAATTTGGGCCTTAGATAAAATGAAACACCTGCAGTAACGTGGACGAAAGATTACAAAATCCCGGTCCTCTTGAATTTGTACCCATAAGCCATTGTTTGACCTGAGACATTCCAACGCAGCTGTCTTTTCATCTCAGGCTACACAGTTTTTACGTTATCCTGGCTCTCAGAGAAAACATTTCAAACTTTGGAATATGGGATGATTATCCTGCATGAATTCAACAGTCCTATCAGCTTATCTCCAAGAAGGCATAAAAATATCCTCCGGTACTACTGCGTAATGCGCACTGTGCAATGTATTGTCAAGCTTTCATAACACCCCTGGACTCCCCCCACCTTCAATATACAGCCGCAGCAATATTTAGATGCGTGATCAAGATGAAACTGTGACACCACGTATTGTTTATCGTATCGGGGCCCCTTTGGACAGTAGAAAATCATGCTCTCCTTACTTGTGAAAGAAAATATAATCTCTTCTGGGAACATCAGATATTCCAGTCGCGTTTGGCGTTTTCCTCTGCAAACGCGGTTGCATTTTTCTTTGCAAAGATAAGTTACTTTCCTTAATCAAAGCAAATGAACACTATTGGTTTTGGGTATTTGTCAATATCAATCTGTAGGTGCGAGGCGAAAGAATCGGGGATAGTGGGAGGTGTTTTCAGCCATAGTTCATACAAAAATCCTGCTTCGCTTATTCTTCGCAGAGCCGTTCAAGCTGACCCAGGAAACTGTGAATGTGTGTTCATTTCAGAGGTAGTTTGGAATGGGGCTCTCTCTACTTCTGCAATAAAAGCTGTATAAAGACATGGGTGCAAGGAAGTCTCTCCTTGCGCTAGTCAACGTAACGATCTTTTCTGTTCTTGAAACAGCAGCTCGTATTTCAGTCCTTGGAACTGCAGCGACAACGTGGGTGACATTATACGAGGAAGGGATTGAATGGCATCGTCCTGATTCAGGAAGAAAGCGCGTGTCTACTTCCGAAATGAAAGCAGCTTTAATTACACAGCAAAGACGTGCCCTTTCCAAGCTACCTCTGAAACGAAGGCACATTAATAGTTCCCTGGATCAGCTTGAGCTGTTCTACAAGATATAAACGACGCAGGTTTAGTAATGCTCTAGAATAACTTGCTGCAGCGAGTACATGGCTGTACTGCGCATGGTTTAAAAAGGGGATGTGTCGTTTTGGACTAAGGAAAATATATTGTTCAATACATAACTTATTTGTTGTTTGTCCATTGCCCTGCGCTGCAATTTCGAGATGACCAAGTCTGAAGCTTAGATCGGATTATCTTGCAGGCACAGTTACAGGTTAACCTCGTACTATCCATGTTATTACAATATCTGCACGTTCGATTACGTTTCAAAGTATCAGCAACATTTTCCTGGTAGTATGTAGTTACCACATTCTCGGTCGTAGCTCAAGAGGAGTACACTTAAGCTGTCTCAGGAACCGAAGATAACTCCGTCCATTAACGTCTGAACCAATTAGACGATCTCCTAGTATCTCCAAACACACATATATCATGAAAAACTTTGTTCTTGTGGCCTTTCATGAATAGCATAAAGGTTAATGTCAACAAAAGTGTGATTTATCTTTATAGGAAATACCACCAATTGTAAACTCCGATTCGTCTGTCAACTAAACGTTACTTGCAAAGCACAGTTGATTACAATGTGTTGTTGCATACATTCAGATAGTTGTATTGCTTTCAATATCGTTTCTTTAACCTCAGCCATGATTAGTTCAGGCAAGCCTAACATGCGGAATCCCCCACTGTCCTCTAAAGCGCTGATGTGCAACATTCGGAGTGCCTTCGAAAAGGGCACCCATCTTGGTATAGGTTTATAGTTCCTCTGTACATTGTCATTAGTCCCACTATATATGAAATATATGACCACATTCTCTCTCTTTTAGGTTTTTGCTATTGTTGTAAGATTCCACTTTGAGTACTGAACAGCACAGCTGGTGTTCTTCAGGAAGGTGATGTGATTGCTACTGTTTCCGGATTATATACTGAAACTTTTTCTGTAGGATCTGTGTCTCAGTAAAATTTTCACACGATGTCCCGTTTAGAAAACAAACGGCACAGTTTGGATCGTGTCGCATAATAAGTAAGAAATAAGATGTTCAGACAAATGAAGTAACTGATAGCTTGTTGAAACAGATTTACAGTTTTCTTAGAAACGATTGATTTGAGCACTGATTTTACTGCAACCTTTTTGTTCTAGTTGCCTCTGATATCATCCCTATCGTTGTGCACTATCAATCGTGATGTATAAACATAATGATCTGTTATTATATTGGTAACGTTGTTAAATATTACATAATCAAAATTACCCTATATTTAGCATAACTATTTCAATATTAGCGGATACAAAGACTTACCATGTGTAAGTCGTCATTAGGGTGTTCTCTGAAGTTACGAAGCATACGGTTGGTTGACATGTGAAAATAGGAATCTATTTGAGCATTAGACGTCATAGCAAGTGGTCACACTAGGTCAATGCTTAGAGCAACTGCACGGAGAACCGTGTTCAAATTGCGACTGTGTCATTCCATGTTTCATCTGGTTCTAACAGTTCTAACAATAACGACGTGTGTTATCACGAATAGCGAGGTGTTTCAACAAATACATCGTGACCTGTGGGTCCACTTACTAAACATTATGACTGTATGATGCCCAAAAAAGCCACTGTATATCGTGGTTTAGGACATAGGTGAACCGAATTATAATGTTCATGTGATATGCAAAATATCGACTGACGTCAAAAATGAGTATCGCGAACTGCAGAACAAGCGCACGAATTGTGAAATTAGAGTTGCCCGTGGGCGCTCTTTAACTGCTAAGGTTCTCAGCGTCCCATTCTATATTGGGCATGTAGGTGAGTCAGCACAAATGAATACATGAAGATTTAAATAATTAATCAGCTAGATAATGTAAATAAATATATGTAATGTAGAAATGATATCATGTTGTTAGACGCAGATAGCTAAAGCTTCGTTATAAGAGATGCGGGATAGCTGAAACTGTTCATAGGCCATAAAAGAGAAATATTTCGCAAGGCTGTTTTGGACAACTAGCTTAGGAGTCGGAGTGAAACTTACAAAATAATGTCCTTGAGTTAAAAAGACAACGCATGTCTTAGAGGGAGTGGAGAGATTTGAAAGTTACTGGGAGCCTAAGTGAAATAGTAAGATAGCTTCTGTTGGCTCATAAAGAGACGCTACTGGGGGCGAAAAGAACGAGGCAATTAGAGCATAGTTTTAATGCTGAGGCAGAACAAGGGTGTTCGTCTTTAGACAGAAGTGCAGTTACTTGTTATCTGCAATACTTCGGTCATACATACATACATACATACATACATACATACATACATACATACATACATACATACATACATACATACATACATACATACATACATACATACATACATACATACATACATACATACATACATACATACATACATACATACATACATACATACATACATACATACATACATACATACATACATACATACATACATACATACATACATACATACATACATACATACATACATACATACATACATACATACATACATACATACATACATACATACATACATACATACATACATACATACATACATACATACATACATACATACATACATACATACATACATACATACATACATACATACATACATACATACATACATACATACATACATACATACATACATACACACATACATACATACATACATACATACATACATACATACATACATACATACATACACACATACATACCCACACATACATACACACATACACACACGCATACATACAGACACACGCATACATACATACACACATACATACACACATACATACATACATACATACACACACATACACACATACATACATACATACATAGATACATACATACATACATACATACATACATACATACATACATACATACATGCACACATACATGCACACATACATACATGCATACATGCACACATACATACATACATACATACATACATACATACATACATACATACATACACGCACACATACATACACACATACATATATACACACATACATACATACATACATACATACATACATACATACATACATACATACATACATACATACATACATACATACATACATACATACATACATACATACATACATACATACATACATACATACATTCATACATACATACATACATACATACATACATAAATACATACATACATACATTCATACATACATACATGTGTCCCAGAACTCCACCACACAAATTGGCAGGACTGTAGAGGGGTCTTAGATACATTGCTTGAGAAGAGAACCTATTGTCCCTTTTGCCAAATGTCAAAGTTATGGCACACACAAGGACCGTAAATAAAAAAAATATGCAAATGTGTGTCCTATTTTCATTCAGAGCGCCTCATATTTATGCCGGTGGTTGAAGGAATACAGTATTGGTACACAATCCATACGATATTTAAAATTATTGGACTCGCAAATTTGGCAAAATCGCCTGTTGTTTCAGGTAGTGCACGCCACTGATAACAGTTCGGGTGATTTCAGATCATATATAATTAGCGAGAACGCTCCGTTGTAACATTATGGTGGATGCGTCAGCATAAAGCTGGTCATAGGAATCCGCGAAACATAGTTCACACCGCTCTCTGAAGTTTCTATTTTTAGTTTGTTTAATTTTCTTGTGTTTCTCAAAGAGGTACACAATTTCAGCACTACTGATAAGCTTATTTTACATTTCTGAAGCCAAGACGATAAAACCTCCAGTAAAATACATTTCAAAAGACTGTGAATCATATCTACGTAGTGTTCAACATTAAGTACAGGAATTCAGAAAGTACCTAGGGTAGATTAATGCAATAAAATAATTAGGTTTGCTGAAGAAATTTATGTAATGTGGGCTTTCAAACGGAGTAACCGAACTATAGTTATGGGGTGGAATTAAAATACTTGGGTATGACTTAGATTGGAACAAGAATACTCCGTGTATCTGTAAGTAGATATGATGTCGTTTTAACTTCTTGAGCCTGAATACGAGTCTGAAAATCTTGTCCAATGCCCAAACGAACTACTGTGAGAACCATGAATTGTAAGCATTGTGTTCATATTGTAAAAGTATAAACGTCATGTGTAAAGGAAGAAATTGTTTCAACAGGGTGCGAAACGGAGATCACATAGACTAACATCCTAAGCTAATCTAAGCTACGAACTTCTGAGTTCATGTGCATTTTGGTGCCACGTGGTACCGTTGCGCATGCCTTAGAACTTCACTACCAGATATCCGTTGACTCAGATGAATAATTACTGACACGAACTTAAGCTGGTGGTGAGGGTGTGAGGTTCATTTCTCCGCAGTTGCAACCCCTGCAGGGATGTTGAACAGTTCCTCTAGTGATCTGTTGTATTTTGTGCTTCGGATATTGTGATATTTCTCGAAGTCTCTATTTGCCTGTCATGTAGAAATAAAATGATTGAATGTACTTTCCTGATTAGTACATAGTTCTTAATTCGTTTTAGGTAGGTACTTGCTTTACTACAGAGATAGCTGTCCACTTTTATTTCATTTGAAGTTCAATTCACACGATGATAATATTGTTTCGTAAACTGTACCTAAAATTGTAATAGGTACGTACCTAACATATCGATGTATAATCACTATATTTTGGAAGCTCCTTCGGGGAGTGTACCCCTTCAGGTATTAAATGCAATCATTATTGAAATGTCCGTTGTATCTACATGCTAATCGTACATTACATTTATGTTATTCGTCAGTACGAATAAATCATGTTACGTAAGGCAGCAAAATCTGAACCACTCATTATAAAATACAAACAAAGGAGACAACATAAAATAAAGGTATCGAAGGAGGCTTCAACCTTCAACTGCCTCAACATTTTAACCCGATGGCCACAGGCTTACCATGGCCGCTTCTCACCTAGAAGACACGGGTTCGATCCCAAGCGACCGCACGTGATATTTGTGGTGGACAAAGCAGCGAAGGGGAGGAGGGTTTTCGCCGGTTTCCCCCGCATTCCACCGGTGCTCCATCTTCATTCCATGCATCACCAGTGTCATCGCCTGCGGTGCCACAAGTAGTAAAAGCGGGCGTTAAATAGTACCCAAGGAAAAACAGACTTACCATAGCGCTAGCTAATGCCACTATGTATAGGCTCTCCGAATTCGGTTTGATCAGTAGCGTGCTAACCCTTAATATATTTTACGCTGTAGCAAAGAATTTAGAACCCTATAGCCCATAGGTTCCCTATCTCAAAAATTTTAACTTGGACCTCTCTACAATCCTGTCAATTGGTGCGGTCGAATCCTGGAACAGCACACGGATACACAAACACACATTTTTTAATCTGGTGGGTCTGCCAAGTTATTATATTAAGATAAAAGGTGGAAAACAAACAAAATACTTTGGTAATCTGTTTTCAAATGTATTTTCTGCCAAATAAACGTATTGTACGATTGGTTAAAATTGTTACAAATACAAAAAGATAGGTACCTTTATGTTTTAGAATATTTCTAAAAATTATTTGAACATAAAGCTTCAGTTAGGTTTTCCCATGAAAGGGAACATTTGGATTTCAGGGTATACATTTCAGCTGAGGTTTAAGTTATCATACTGAAGTTCTTAACATGCGTGTAATAAGACACGAACAAGAAAAATTTGCATCTGTTAATAATCCTTAAAGTTTTGTCTTAAATTGGCTTTCTTTTTAGTTACAATTCCACGAAAAATTATTTTTCTTTCCTTAAAATACTAACACAAATACACAAGAGCTTTACAAATTCATGATATGTTTATCACTAGTTACTTCTTCTATCCACAGTAGATTATCAATAATCCAGGTCACGTTTTAATTTTAAACGGTACAGCTCAAGTTTGTACCGAATTTGATAAGTTAAAAACTCACATTTTGACAAATAATCAAATAAATACGGGAAATTTTCCATGTAGTGCATAGTGTAATATATGTAATTTTCTAAACATTTAATCAGTTTTGTTTAATAGAACCGAAGTGTGACTCTTAAATGTTTAGCAGAAGAAAATTAAGCACAAACTGCCGCAGTCTGTTTTGTGCATTACTTAGTTCATGGATTAAATTTACTGATCCAACAAAGTTTGAAGTTTATTTGTAAATATCGCATATTGTTTTGCAAGTATTACTGGGATTATTTCACTTCTGCATCATTCATAAAAATAGCACATGCACTAGATTCATTTTCAACTAGGCATATTCTAATCCTTATCAGAAACTCTATGGTATTCTAACTCTAAAATACAGTATATTATGGTTGGAAAGTAGTCCGAGAAAAATCTATTCAGGTTCATAGGGCGTTTTGAACTTGGTGTTCCAAGTACCAAGTCTTCACTTTTGAGATGAGAATTTTGAAAGGGTTAGAGTTCAGTATTCAGCTTCCCCTAAAACATAAGCAAAGGCTGTGGATTTCTACGCACTGCTAAGTATTTTTATTTGCAGATTTCGTGGCCTCAACCTTGCTCCAATTCCGCTTACTTTTATTTCCATGACCCTGGGAAGTAACCATTTCCCACTTTGTAGCTAAGGAATATTTATTCTACCTGATGTATTGTTCCTTAGCATGCTTAGTGGTGGGGCCGAAAACCTACCCCTTCAATGGGTGCGCTACAGTACAGTACTACCGTGCAATATTCAAAAGAGCAGGTAGCGCTAATATCGTGCATCCTGCCCTGTTCATCAAGGATAACAAAGCATATTGACTATATAGGATGAGGCATAAACACTGACAGTTTTTAAACAAATCGGAACACTGCGTGCTTAGTCAAAATAGTTTGTCGTGTTGCAATGTACATAATGGCCCGGAGTTTCATCT
Source organism: Hymenopus coronatus (assembly GCA_030762935.1). Taxonomy (NCBI): domain Eukaryota; kingdom Metazoa; phylum Arthropoda; class Insecta; order Mantodea; family Hymenopodidae; genus Hymenopus; species Hymenopus coronatus. Next base: position 169,721,197 of record CM060900.1, read on the forward strand.
GGCATGGTTCACTGAAGACTTTTTCTGTTTCGCTTTACGTTAATAACACTGTTTGCAGTTATGGTTATGGAGTGACAGCGCACTACTTCCAGTCCAGTTATGATGCAGCAAGAATTCTGCAGCGAGGGTGGGTTTATTGAAATGCCTCCGGAATTCAGTTGAACAGTTGCAAATGAGTTTGCTCTGATAAACGTTTCTACTGAATGAATACGCTCTGGCACTGTCCAACGCTTTATCGCATTCGAACTGGAAGCAGTACTCTGTCAGACTATAACCATAACTTTAAACTATGTTGCCAATCTAAAACAAAATTTAATAAAACTAGTCATCAATAAATCATGCCATCTGAAACTCCATGTGGAATGCGATGGTGTGGGAAGCCGGAGAACCCAGAGAAAACCCGCCGCTGCGCCGCCTCGTCCACTAATTGGAATCGATCCCATGCCGCCTGGGTGAGAGGCAAATGGTCTAACACTCGGCCACGGCACGACCAGTAATGGAATAATGGAACGCTGGTGTAATAGGTTTACAGACCTAGAATTGGTTTACTTCCTGTAACTAGGCATCGGTACAAAACAGGGCGAAGAAACATGGTTATTTCTACTAGTTTCGTTACTTCAAATGAAGTGTTTACAGAAATTATATTCATTTATTAAACTGTGGAGGCTTAGTAATTTTTTTTCTTTCTCCACATTATTCCTTTACTTGACATTTAATTGCTAACTACAGAGTCAATACAACAGTACCGTGTTTCTGTCAGTAGGAGGAGTATTCCAAAAATTTCCACAATGAACGCAGTAAAATTTACAAAATTAATATCTGATCATTCATATTTTCAAAGTGTTTTCCCCTGCGTTCTGTACAACATTCTCATCCTGTCAAACAGCTTTTCAAATGTTTAATACCATTCTTCTTTGGAGAGAATGCAAATATATTCTTCGTAAGCAACTTCAAATAATTGAACTTGTTCACCTCCAATATTTTGTTTTATTTTGGAGAGTTGAAAAAAATTCCTACTTTGGAAAGGATGAGATAAATATTTCACTTCTAACCCCTGCAGAAATTGGTTTGTGTAATGCAGTGTGGGCAGAGGTGGTGTTGTGGTGCAACAAATTCCATGCAAACCAACCTTAGAACGCTCTGTTCTTAGATCATCGAAGATTTGTGGAAAACATCTTTTGATATACCATCAGCCAGTGATAGTCCTTTTTTTCTCAAGTGGCATTGTAAGAATGTGACCTTTAGCTGAGAAAAATGAACAAATTGTCTTCTTGGCAACAATTCTTGCTCGCTTTACTTTTATTGGGGGATCCCCACCTGGGAAGACCCTGAACGATGGCTGTCACTTAGTTTTTGGATCATACTGGTAGATCCAGGTTCGTAACCTGTTAAGATGTTAAGTATAGTTTTGGAACTTCCCCTATCAAATTTGTCTAACATTTCCAGGCATTATTGCAGAAATGCAAATTTCCCCTAATTTTTGAGGTGGTGGGGGCCCAATTACTGCATTAAGATTAGGTTACGGATCGAGGGAACTATGACCTTATGGTGGTTATTGTGCATGCGCCATGAAGGGGCGCTCCGAGATGGAGGGAGTATACTAGGCGGTCGGAGCCAGGAGCGAGGGTACAGTAATAACCGGGTCCCTACGGTTTCCGGATAGAAGCAAAGCCGAACAGACAGACCGGGGACTCCGTCACACATGAGGTCCAACGCCACCAACATGGGCGGTCTTTATCCCGGCAACCAGCTGAAGTCGAGGAAGGAGAAAGTCACAATGCGCATCCTTTTTCCCCATCACACTGCACCAAGCACTTATCGGATACCTCCATCCCTGAAAGAAATTACCGGGATGAAGGATGAATAAGAAGACAATGGAAACGACATGGAGGGACGGAAAATTCAGGGGATGAAAGAATTCTACCCAGTATTCGCCCTGCGACCCGAGCAAACCCCCTAAAAATCCCACGGGTGAGGTAAACTGGCCATAGGGATCGAAACTCCCACCTCTCGAATGCGCGCCACAGAGGAAACCGCTTGAGTCACTCAGCTCGGTAATTACGGCATAGTTTCCTGAGCAAAGTTTATCCTTAATGATGGTGCTCACTGCTGCCGATCCATTATCCAAAGCTTTTTAATCGGATATGTGCAATAATGAGTTTTGCAAAGCTCTTGTTTTATCAAGATCAATAGACGCAAGGTCTGGCTACGCTACAACAATCCTTGCGGCGACAGTCATTGTGGGGCTAAAAGTGCCGGTAGTGGTGGGTGTGTCTAATGGTACACACAGAAATTCAAAGCAATGTTACATATAGTGCGGCTCCAAATTGCAATAATGAATCGTCTCACGGAAAGGACAGTTTCACTTCCCAAGGAACAAAGAAAGCACCAGCTTTAGGTATAATCAAAATTGCAGGCGATATCAATAGCAGCCTACAGATAATTCTGTCAACCACATTAAATAGGTACCTACTGTTTATTCTGCAAATACTGTCATGAAATTTCTATACAGTGAAAATAGCCTAGAGCGGGATTGTAGCCCTTCTCCAAATATAGAATAAACATGACGTTTATTTAACTTTTGCTTGGCAAAATAAGGAATTTTATTTCTATCCTATATATTTAAAACAGAGAGGGTAAGAGAGTTTACACTCCAGAAAACGCAGTAAATGTTCACAATAGATATGCTTCTGTATTTAGGAGTGAATAATTTCTGAGAAAATAATTAAGACCTGAAAAATACTCGTAACAGTGAAACAGAGCGATCAAGATAATTAAAAACTACATTTAAGAAGAGTCAATGTTTGTTTAGTAACTCTTTAAGTTTTCCCAATATTTTAATTAATATTTGTATCCAAAGGAGATCTTGGTTATGAACATGGCAAGATATCAGCCTGGGCTTATGTATCGTCATATTCCTTGTATTGGTGCTCAGTACAAATAAATAAATAAATAAATACAATTCCAAAGGAGGATCCAACGAACACCAGAGCTAGGAAGTTTCTACCGTTCGCCTTTCCTTATATAAGTTGCGACCGACCATCTTGCCGCATCAAAAGAGTCTTTGATATATACGTAGGGGGGAGAGGTAAACAAAGCTGTTGTCAAGTAAACATCACTGTTTTCAGAGAACAACAATCACTTATGAAACATAGGTAAAAGCAGATCATTATGTACAACATACAAATTGTTACACATGAAAGGCTGACTCTGACCGATTTCCCTCTTTACAAATGTACATTATGAAAACACCCAAGCAATTATAACACGAATTGCAATAAGTCTGATCGAATGTAAAATAATATCCAAATAATAATATTAATTGCTTAAACATAATCAGACTCTTACCGGGTAAAAACGGGAGCAGGAATTAAACTTATCGTCTGCAGCCGTATTACTGAAAACTATATGTATTTCTGAAGCCTTTCAAATGAAAACCTAATTCTACGTTCCAACAACAAGATTTTAATGTGAAAGAGTTCGCTCCAATTCGCATGATGTATCAGTATCACCAAGCAAAAAGCATTCGTTGAGATCTAAAAGTACAGCTTGTATGCGATACATCACACTGAGCCCTTAATTCTTTTCATTTACACTTTTCATTTTCAGATTTATTTCAGGTAGGATGCTCATGGATTAGTAGATCCGTCTTGACAGTTCTTCTACATGCCGCACAGATTCAGTTCAGCATTCTGATAGTTGTGAGCAGCTTTCTGAACAAATTTGCAACCAGTAACACGTTTCTCTGAAGTTGTTCTATTACTAGACGTTTGACAGTTTGTTTACAGAAACTGCAATCGGTTCTGAATAAGTACATGCTTAAGTGCACTGCTACAAAACTTACTATGGTTGTAAAAGACATTAATTTTGCTCACATTTTGCTGTTATTCGAACGTGCCTACCGACCTGGTTTTGTGTTATACAGTGATGGCTGTTTTTCAGTAATGGGTAGCACTCTATGTTGACCTTTGCTCGCGCAAGTAGCGTCGCAGGTTATTACCAACCTTGACCGCTCTTACTCTGCATAAGGTAATCGGTACGAACTTGTCGTCCTCCGTAGTGTAATGGTTACCATGCTAACTTCATATACCTAAGGTCGCGGGTTCAAACCCGGCGGAGGACGATGGATTTTTTTCGGGTTGTAAAAATTCTTAGCTTCACTTCCTTCGGAAGGGATGTTGGTCCCGTGTCGTAGATTTACGGCACGTAAAAGAACCTCAAGCCTGATAGTGAGGCCTCTGAGCAAAATTAAGCGGTCTTTCACGCCCAGTATAAAATGGGACGCTAAGAACCAAGGCAGTTAAAGAGCGTCCATAAATAACACGCCATTTACGTTTTTTGGTACGAACTTCCTAGCTCTGTTTATGACATTTGAAAATCCATGAAAGTAAAATGCTCCAGTACTATTCCAATTTTGCTCATTCGTAACGTAGCTGTGTGTCTCCATATATGTTAGCCCATAAAGGAATGCTGACTTCGCTTCTGAATACAAAATTCTTCTTGTACAAATCAGTACATCGCTCTCTACAATTTTAGCATTTCTTGCTTGTTAAGTGACGAATTGTACTAGTTGTAAGTTCCTCAGTATTCATTCTCACAATTTGCATTAAATTATTTTTATTCATGTTTTATTTATGTAGTTTACTATAAACTGACAAACACCAATTTTGATATAATCTGTGTATTTGTCAATAGTTTACACTCAGGAAATGTATTACATATTATCCTAAACTTTTGCCAATGATAAAGTTATTCTATTCATAAAATAAGTTATTCCTTTCGGAATTACCATTTCTCAGCATCAGAACTTCGTTGATATTTTCAACTAGCACAGCTCATAGAAATGTATAATTCTAACGGTGAGCTTAATCTTCGTTTCACCCCATATTCTGTAGCGAGCAGTTCCTAACCGTGCCGCAGAAAATTAAAAGAGCTGGTATAGCATCGAACAGGAAGCGCTTAGATATGCTCTGGTAATAATCATACCATAATAATTTTTGTCCTTTAACTCATTGTTAGTCATAAGTACGACATAAGAGGTGCTTATTAGCATTTTCGTGATTAAAATTAAGCTATGAGTATTTGCTTCCTTATTTGTTTCTTCTTCCAAAAGCAATTACATATACAAGTATTAAGGATTTTCTTAAAAATTTCCAAAAATGTCATTCCTGTGTTTAGTGTTTGGCGATTTGATACTAAAGAATGCTGCGAAAGCAGGAATCTCAGTTTTCCAGTCGCCTAATAATATGAATAAGTATATCTAAAATCAAATTATATATTAGCCATCCTTTTGAAAACAGCAGACTTAATACATTTTGGTTCTATATTATGAGATAGCTAACTTTTGTTGGTCGCAACAACATTTAGAGAATATATCCGAACCTATATAATTTAAAAGCAGTGTTCATTTCTGTATAACCTACTAAATATTCATTCATCATCTTATAGCTTTTCCAGGAGAGCAGCAATAGCAACAACTTTTTTAGAATGAGAATACATGATCTTTTTGGTTTATAACAGAGTATTGTTGCAAACGAGAGTAATTGCGTTAGTATTTTCAAGTGCCAATATCGGCAAGTATTCGCCAGTAGATTCTGGTTGGCATGGAATTAAGAACCGCCAACATTTTTACAGGGAAATGTGCTAATTTGCCATACATGTTAACTGCAGTAATACCTCTTAGAATTAGCCTTTTGAAATAAATCTCTCCCCCTCTTCTTCTTCTTCTCTCCCTGTGTGTGTGTGTGTGTGTGTGTGTGTGTGTTTGCTAACAAAAACGAAAACGAATAGACTACATGCAAACGTATTGGTAGCATTATGGCTGGTAATAATTCAGAATACCAGTCCCAGATAAAGTGGAGCCTGCCGATGGTACGGAAGAGAAGCTGCATTTAATAGAACAAATCTATTCTTTTTGGGGTTTCGAACTCCCTCAATGTCCCCACATGCAATATAACACAATCATGCTTTTAACCAAAGTAAAAGAAAACGTATGGAGTTTAATCCAGGGCACTGAAGAAACTAAGTTATGTTTAAATTGAGAGCAGGAGCTATAATATTTACCAGCTTAAGCAACAGTTTCAAGACCTTAAGAAAATACACTAATGAAACAGAATGAAAGCCTCAGGGGGAATTCAAACATATACATTTCAATTCTCTACCCAAATATACTCGAGATGTATAATTTAACAACTAACGTTTTATAAAACTATACGGGTATTTAAGACAAAACTCCTTCAATTCCAGAAAATCTATAATTTGGAGGACAATTTACTTTTGAAGGATAGACATTTTAAAAAAAGTAAACTGATATCACATTTAATAAAAGCAGATAATTTAAGCAACGTAGCCATGTTGGGTCCTTTCTAAATTTTCGGGAGGAAGGGATGAGGCAGGTGGTGGGATCCTGTCGCTTCCAGCACCTCCGGACACAACTTGGTGTCCTCTACAAGTATGAACGGATTCCAGCAGGTTCTGTACCCCGACAGAAATAGTTTCCCTCTTAAAGCATATGGACACACATCACCTACCATAGTGCCGGGATCTTCGACCCCGAAGAATGAAAGGAAATGAAGTGAGAGGAAAAGCGGGACAAGATAATGCATAGCTGCATTCCCCCCTAATCTGATAAAGCCATAAAACATATTTCAAGAGTGGCAGGTACCACGGCATCTTCCCAAAGTGAACCCAAGAGCCAACCCGCACATTATCGGAATAATTTTAATGCACTCTGAGGTTTATGTAAGACGGAATTATTATTCATTTTTGGGCTGAGTTCAGGTAATGCATTAAGAAACAGGACTTCCAAGTAGCCATACACCTAAGTGTAAATGCAAGCGGTTTAAATCCGTTTTACATGGGTACAATTTAAATTAATATAACTGTTCAGAAGCTAGGCTGCTGGGAGATTTTCGTTCGAAATGTGAAAAAGGACGCACCTTCTCTGCTGAAATATCCTGAAAGGCTGAATGTATCTCAAATGTATCAAAGCTGCACCCTTTACTGTTTTATGCTACTTCCATGAAGTTTGCTTTCCTATCTGTTAAGCAGGATAAACATATACCTACGTAGAAAAGTTTGCATACACCTACTCATTTTTATAGACTAGTCTGAAACAGCTATCTATTTACAAACAAGATAAATGTATGTCAGCTCTGACGTCATCAGAAATACACGTGTACTATGTGCACTCAACGTTTCAAGTAACACCGCAGAAACTTTTCTAGTGCGAGAGCGAATGTTTCGATTGTTCCTGTTTTAATGAAATGTCAAACCTGCTCTGTTTCTCAAACCTATTGTTTTTCCGTTACCCAAATATCGAATGAAGGCTGTGGAATCTGTTTTAAAAAAATTAACTTGATTATACCGAAAATGGTGCTATGCACCTTACTCAAAGTTTTGGCACATTTAAAACAAATAGAAATAACCATATTTTAATATAAAAAACTAACCTAAAGAGGGTAGTTTTCATTCTGAAGGATACCCCATTTATTGTTTTAATTCAGAGTTAATGCCAAACTACATACCTATTATAGTAAAATCTGTTTCAGGAAATGCAGAACGCAAGAGTTTCGTAAATGTATTTAACATAAGGAGGCTGAAAATTCATCAAAGATTGGTAAAACTCTTTTCTGTTAGTTTTACACAATTGTTTAAAAAAAGTATGTTTAGTTTACATCAGTCGTATAACAAATGTCTTTTGCCGAAAATGTAATGCAGCGAGTGCGTGTAGTATTAGGCTTGTGAGATTCTGTTGTTTTGTACATCGCTGAATCTCTATGCATGAGTGTAACATTTGAGCTCATTTCGAAGCATTTCGCCTGGGTCGAACTCTCAATCTTCTGCACTTAACCAGCTTGTCAACAGCTTCATCTCAGATTTCTTAAGCATCTTCTTCCACTTCAGGGATAGGCTATATTGCCCGTTCCAGCTCAAAGTCATCTTCCCATCTGATTCTAGGGCGTACTATTGAGCGCCGTTTTTTTGGTCTATAATTAATTGCCTGTTTTGTTATTCTATTGCCATGCATTCTCTTTATGTGTTGGAATCATTGGTACTTAATATCATTTATCTTCTCCTCTAATTTATATGTTTAACTCTTCCCATATTTGTATAAGAAGTATTCTTAAGCATATTAATGCGAATTTCATTTGTTGAGTGTAACTACTGCTACAATATTGCCTACCCCCTAGGTAATAAAGCAGTTAGAGTTAAATGTATCTATCATCATTTCAATCATACATTTTGATACTAAGGAGAAATAAAATTAATGAGGAAATAGCTTATTGGTTTATCTCTATTCTGTTTTTTAACCTTAGGCATCCGATTTGAAACCTAATAGATCCATTGATTAGTTGCATAGTGAGCTTGAGCAGTATATCCACAATATTCTTAAGTATTTACAAGCTTTAATTATTTATATATATATATATATATATATATATATATATATATATATATATATACATAGTTAATTCATACTTCAAGATAGTTTAAGCAGTTTTGGAGTTATTCCGTTTTTAGATACACATCCTGAGCATCATTAATTGATTTTCGAGAGTACGTGCATACATACATACATAGATGCCTACTGGCGTTCAGCTCTTTTCATGGAGCGCTGAGCACCTCCTGGGATTACGAAGGGGGAGAGAGGTGAGGGGTGGATTGCTAGAGGCCAGCTGGCGGTCCCGTGGGAGTGGCAAGTCAACAAGAACAAGCCACGACTCAATTAAACTGTTGCAGCCTCCAGTGTTTGACCAGATAATGTGGAACACGTTTCTGCTCCCCCACTTTCCCGCCAGCCAACAACAATTCTACAGTTAGTATTGCAATAGAAATATTAGTTTTTTCTCTATTACATGAAAACCTAGTTGTTATAAACAACTTCATATATTAGAACTACTCTATCTTATCATCTCAGGTCTTGCAAAAAATTGCGTTTACTCTTTGAGTGCCCTGATATTCTAAATGAAGGAGTAAAATACATACTTTTTCTAATAGAAATGGTGTACTCAAATGTGTGTGCTATTAGGAGAATACTGAGCCTATGATTTGCTCTATTTATACCTTATATCAGTTATATCTCGCATAGCTTCCTTTCTACGGGATTCAAAACGTTTAGTGGACCGTGAGGCCAGAAAATGTGTATATTCTGTATATCCCAGAGGCCAACACATCTAGGGACTGAATTTAAAGCCACAGTGTCGGAACAAGATAAAATAATCTGGACTTCTAATGGAAGAAAGTTGGAGACAGAGCTTTTTTTACGCTTTTATTAAATAATAAAATTATTGCTTTTTTGTTACCAGAATACTTATGGTGTCCATCCTCCTGAAAGAAACAAAACAAAAACCAAGAATTGAAAATCGCATCAAACAGTGGGCACTTTCACGGCTTCGTATGCCTTGTAGTTTATAGTGGTGTAGCCAGATTTTTGATTTGAGGAAAGAAATACATGTTTTCAAAGTTAAAGCTAAATGACTAAACTTTTTACATAAGTAACACATGTTAGGGGAGACTATCTAAAATGGCATACTCTAGACAAAATTTGGTTTAATCTATGTACTACATTATGTTTAGGTACGCGATTACATGTTTTTTATAATCTCTGAGATATTAGCAAGCAGTTTATACAACATAAATTTAAAATTCTAGAATAACATTTCTTTAAAAAAAATATTAAATTGCTACCAGTAGTCATTTTAGACCTATACTCTGGGTAAAACAACACATCCATCATGGGCAGCAAAATGTTACAAACGTTACTAATAACATTTGCAGATGCCTTCATAACATGAAAAACATAAAACAACTACAATTGAAATACAAAAGAAAGTTTAAAACCACGTCTCCAGTAATACTATTCAGGAAAAACAAAACAAAAACAAATTATGAAAAATATTTAATAAATGAACTATTCAAATTAAAAAGAGTTTGACCTACAGTAAATTGTACGAAAAGAAGTGTTAATTATAGTTGGTTTTAGGAGCAAATAACGAGAGCTATATGATAATAACAGTGCTCATCTCCCAATGGCTGTAGTGTAATCTAATTACTTCATTTAAATGAAATCAGGACTAACACTTGATATCACTGGCACTGTATCTTGATATGCAAACAAGTCTTTGAAGCTAGTTAGTACACAGTTCACAAATAAAACAATTGGTTTTGTGAGTCACAATGGCAGCACTTAGCCAGTGCTCTCCAGGTTTCGAGCGATTCATTGAAGAATGCGCAAGCACTGTCGCTTCCACTGAAGACCAGCAGTTTATTTTCTGTTACTGTATCTTTAGGATTGATTCGACATTTTCCACTGATCTCTGTGATTTTCTGAGCTCATTTTCTCTTTCATCTGCTTCTTTATTCCTCAACTTTTTATAAAAGGTTTGTAATTAGCAGCTGCCTCCCAAGATTTACCATCTCTTCTCTCTCTCTCTCTCTCTCTCTCTCTCTCTCACTCTCTCTCTCTCTCTGACTGCATTTGTATAAGTCGAGGAGTTGGTGATACTACCAAAGCTTGTCTAACTTCTTCAGCACTGGGCAGGCCCACTTTTGCGGACGCCACTGTCGCATTATTTTTGGAATGCTCATCAGAGCTTTTATTTTTTAATTCTACACATTCAGACTTATCAGCTTCTACACTGGTCAATTAAATTGATCCGGAAAGGTATCCGTATTAAGTGGATATATACCTCACGCTTCAATACCAGAAATTGCGTTCTGGACTGTAGGAGCCATGTAATAAGCGACGCAGAATAATTTGGAATATCTAAAGTAACTGTCCTCCCTGGATTATTCTTTATCTTGAAGGATCATTTTGGACTGTGATTTGGGTGCAGGGATTTCTCAAACTTCATGACTATAAGGGATGATAATTTAATCATGTTCTGGGAGTTTCTCAAACAGCTTTTTCCTTGCGTTTTAAAGTGGGAAAGACCTTTCATTTGTCCCTGTAGTTGCTGTGAATGACTAATTTTAAATGACAAAACGTCTATGTTTAGGGAAAAACATATTTTAGCACTAGCTAATGCATGCATTTGCCATTAAACACTAGTTTACAACATATCGGGATCCGAATAAACCACCTAAGTTTCCTTTTCAAAGCCAAAAAATCAAAGAAAGTCTGTACCTCTCTTTTAGGCAAGAAAAAAGGATCCTTCTAGTAATTTTATTATCATGAAAATATTTCGAATCAAGATGAAATAAAAAAGCTCATTACATAGCAGTCTATATGAGCACCTTCCTTCTTCCCTTTTCATTTAGTTAAACAAATTCTTTTAGCAAGTGATGTACAATCGGAATAAGACATATTATCCATTTTTGTCCACAGCTGATCAAACTTCCCTCCAAAGTTCTGTAATGGTCTTTAATTTTGTTGATCTTTTTGCTGCAAAATGCCACGTGAATTTTTTTTGGTTGAAGGATATTAAAGACGGCATTAGAATGCGGATATAGCATTTACTGTGTCGGAAGAAGAGCTGCGAAAAGAACTTAATGCCTCTAAAAGATATTTACAATTTCAAATATTTACGCGCCAACACATTGATAAGTTCATTGTAATTGTCTTTATTAATAGATGATTTGCGTTTACTATCATTTCTAAAGGCAAGGTCTTGCGACGCTAAAAAGCTGACTGCAGTAATTCCATTTCAGTCAATTTCTCTGTTTTGCCTTACTAACTCGTTATGTTTTTCAACTGAAATGTTGCGTTTGCTGCTGATAGCTAATTTAATTATGAATTATATCTGCCAAATATTAAATTATTTACGACAAGCAACACTGCTATTGATTAATAGTATTCCCTTGTCGTTCGTGTGTCTTATAAATGTTATTTAGATCATAATATCCAATACAATTAAAAGTGTATTTTTAGAATACTGGCCATGAATATTGGCCACCAAGTAATTCCTTCTTAGAAATTCATTATAAAGTGGCTAACGCAAGCTTTTCTTTTTTCCCCACTGCTGTACGTCATTGCACTAAACGGTGTTTGTAAAAGTGTTTCAATAACATGATGGTGTTACACAACGACTCTCCCATACAAATGTCTATGATCTAGCAAACCAATGAATTACTTAACTCTTTATTTCATAACTGAGCAGTGCGGTTAAAACATCTTGTTACGCTTGCTACTGATGCTTTGCCTGCCACTGAGCGAAGACAAGTCAAGCAAACCCCTCTCAAGTTTTCACTTTATGTAGGGTGAGAAAAGTTCACTCCCCCGAAAAGCTCCAAGTTTGAGGCAAGAAACAGCTTTCACTCTACATACCTTGCTGTATTGTTCGCAGAAAGGAAACTACTTTCATCTTTGTCTTTCGTACTGGTCTACAGGGAATAACAAGATGGTTGGAAGGTATAATCTCAGACAGCGCAAGCGCGGAGTCAAGATGGTACATACTCGCATGCATAAAAAGTGACCCGCAGGGTTGGTAGTGATAAAATTGGACCCGTCCTCTACAGAGCAGACCACTTTTTCTTTCCAGGTGATAATTGTAGTCAGTGGGTTACCAAGGTGCGTTACTTCCCATAAAAATGCCAAAACCTCCAGAGGGTAACATTACTATTTAAGTCTTCTATTTTCATGCCACTCTACTGACTTTTAGTGGTTATTGCCGATCGACAGCGACAATAACTTTAACCTTTGTCTGTATATCAGTGATGAAAGCTCTCATATACATAATTGCTTTTGTTCAATTTAGCGAAACAAGCAAAAAATCTTTCAGCTATTCCTCTAGAATGCCGAATAATGTTGTAATTTTTCTGGTATACCAATCACAGCGAAACTTTCATGGAAACGGTGTACGTCGCACTCGTAAATTTCACAAAGATTATAACGTCCTTTATCGGTTAGTTCCTATGTCTCAGTCTGTCATTCAGGTCAGACACATAGAGAACTGATACCGCCTTGGAGGAGACCAAGCTTGGTTACTTCAAGGTGGAAACTTTACGAAAAAAAAAAAAAACAACACTATTACAATGTAGAAAATGCGCGAAATTTTATGGAGATGAGTGTACATATGGCCCATATGATCAACTGGGTTCATTTGCCAACTAGGCAATAGTACCGACTATTCCCTATCCTACCAAGAGCCGGTCCCCATGGCCACGCTCGCTAAAGCGTCTCGCTTTGCTGCTTCGTGGGCAGGGGATCGTGTGTTCGAGTCCCGCCTTGGGCATGGGTGTTATATGTTTGTGCAATGTGTATATGTTTGTAAAAGAAACAGTAAAACCAGTAAACCAGTAATCAGTAAAACCTACGGGCGGAAATGTAAATAGGGATACAGTACCGGAGTCCTGATCAGACTCCGTTACTGTTTAAAAAAAAAAAAAAGCCAGCTGGCTTAGATGTTTCCGTCGTGGGACCGAATCCCGCAGCCAATCTCTAGTTTTTTTTCGTGAGTTTTCCCGTGTAACTAAGCAAATGCCGGGAACGTTTCTTAATTCCTCCAAATTTCCCGTGCCTTCATTTTATCCCCATTTCGTCCAGCTGGTCTCTTTGAGAGTTGTAAGTATTGGCGAGGTCTGCGGTGGTGGCACTCTTACGTCGTAGTGACTGCGCTCTGGAGATACAGCTCTCGGCGGCGGGATGACCTTAGACGCCGTCTGTAGAGCCACAAAATTCGGTCGGATTTGGAGCCCCTAGTACTCCCCGCCTCGAAATGAACTATTTTGAATAATGTTAGGGGCCTTCTACGGTGGCTGTTCCTTACTCTCATTCTATCCTATCCTCCTGTGGTGTACGCAAAATAATCCAATGGCCATAGTGTGGAATCCCCTCCGACATTACACGTGTGCGCGCGCGCACACACACACACACACTCGCCTCTCACCTAGACGGGCGGGTTCGATCCCAAGAGACTGCATGTGAGATTTGTGGTGGACAAAACGGCGCAGGGTGAGTTTTCTCCGGCTTCTGCGGTTTCCCTCTCCATCGCATTCCACCGGTACTCCATATTCATCTGTATCACAAGTAGTAAAAGCGGACGTTAAACACTACCCAAAAAAATAAACACATCCCGTACTGTCACAATGTTAAATTTATAAAGCTCCCAAAATATTCAACCTAAGGGTAGCCATGATATTGATATTGCATTTTGCTACCTATTAACTACTGGCTGAGTTTGAAGTCTACCGACAACCTTCAGGGAGTGATTTCTGACTGCAAATGGAACATAACATCAAAGTTCTTGCCACCTTGTTTCAGAAGATGCACGGTTTCCACGGTAGATGGCGCTCAGGAACGACATCAAGTAAAGAGCCCTAGCACACAGTAGATACAAAGCTTGAATTCCATCCATATCACAACAGAAGTTCCAGGTGGCCTCCATGTAACGTGACCACATCCACACACACCAAATAGAGGACAATATGTTGAGAAAATGAGGACATTTAAGAAAAAAATAAGGACAGAACTAATTTAAGCAGTCGGAAATAAAAAAAAATGAGTTGAGTCTCAAATAGACATAATGAACACAAGTGTATATGCTCAGGAGACCCCAAAATGTTTAAAAATAGAGATTTAATAACGAAAGATTCTAATTTATTATTTATACCAAAAACATCTCAAATTGTGTATTAGTTACTGGAGTAATGAGAACGTATTTAATAGGCTAGAATATAATATAAATCACTTATCACATCCATATTTTCCTGGAAAACACTCACACCATAATAATATAATGCATGTAAGTGGTTCATTTCAAAGTATAATTATTAAAACACCAAAAAGACTGTTTTAGAGATATTTCTCTGAGGAGGATATTCCCCCAAGAAGTTTTCGTTTACTTAACAGATATTTATAAAACTCCTTATAGGAATATCCTTTAAAATTGTAGTGCACCAGCAATGGACCATTAACAGTTTCAACCGTCAATCGGTTTCGTTCATCTGTCCATTGGGATGACATCAAGGAAAATAACCTCCCAGAATTTACATTGTAACTTGATATGCAAAAGAAAAATTCTGAAATTTTCAGCAATCCCGAGTGGCATTCACTATGCTCACTGGCATTGAAATATTGAACCCCTTTCTGGCTAAAAGTTACCTTGCTGAATTTTTAGCTCAACAATTTTTTGCAAATTACAAAATTGATGAAAACATTAGAAACCATCGACATTAATACCCTTGGTTTGTAAAAAAAAAAAAAAAAAATAATAATAATAATAATAATGTTCTCTAAATCAGCATACTCCATGTATTTTAATTCATCCATCTAAAGCAATCAAAATCATTGAAACATGTCACCTATTTTTCCAAATACTCTACACATACCTTATACAGCATCATGGCTCCTCTCTTATAAACACATACGCTTCCTTATAAAACCCTTGCTCATGAACATTTTCAAGTATTTCCTTAACTTTCAATGACATATTTTTTTCAGAAGCATGGATTTGACATTTTCCAGTGCAGCTATAGCTTCTAGCTCAGATATCTCCTCTTTTTCTATTTCCAAAATTTTTGAATTAAATATTGTCATGAGGGAATGCAGGTACTGTAGATAAGCTTCACTTAAGCTGCTTTAGAAAAAAGTAAGCAACAGTTTTGG
Organism: Hymenopus coronatus; assembly: GCA_030762935.1. NCBI lineage: Eukaryota > Metazoa > Arthropoda > Insecta > Mantodea > Hymenopodidae > Hymenopus > Hymenopus coronatus. The sequence continues at coordinate 169,736,744 of CM060900.1, forward strand.
AGCATTTGTACAGATAGAACGTGTGGCTGCAATGAAGAAACATTTTCAATGCACGCTCAATGGCTGGAAAAAGAGAAGGCCCCTTGTTTTGCTATGAGAGCGCGACTTCTTATAATTAGTATCAAGAAATTCAAAATACGATATTACGGCTTCATTTCAGACAGTATATATGACAAGATATTTATACAATTTAAGAATAATGCATTCTATTTCCACAGAAAAAGTATCAGCTCCATGCTGAATAGTATTGTTCAGTACATGGGCATGACAGCCTATAACTATGATATTTCGATTTATGCAATTGCTTTGGTCATTATGCAGTCAGTTTCAGTTCTGGCTGATGAGACGTTCTTGGCCACTTCGGAATCAAAAAAATATAGCATGGTTCAATTGTGGCGCGCAGTCCATTGATCTGAAAGAGGAATGATGTTGAACAGTATGAAAGGCTACAGCCCCTTCAGCAGCAGAAAGATGATTTATCATTACGGATGTACAATGAGATGTGAGCAGTTTATCAATTACTGCAGACATGTAGGTTTCTTTTGTGTTTTTTCGAACCAATATGACCCAAGTCTTGAGATCCTGTAAAGTAAGTAAAAAGTTGTTATTTATAGGATCACCCAATATGGTACCAAAATTTGCAGATGTTTTTAGGAAAGTGTAGAATCGATCGCTAAACTAAATATTTCTGGTCCTGTAACGATCTCCATAGTATTTAGAAAGCATATATAAAAGCATTATCTGCTAGCAACACTTGCCATTTTTCTATTTAAAGGATACGTTGCGCTAGTTTGGGGTCAGATTAGCTTCAAGACCATAGTATAGTATTGATTCTGCATTTAAGTGAATTTTAATGTTTATAACATTTGAATTTGAAATACAGCATACGATACTTACCATGATTAGTTACTGACACGTAAGTTCCTGCCGGGCAAATTTTACATTTTGCCTTGCAGTCGTTTCGCCTAGGTTTAAAACCGGGATATTTATTATGTATGACATCCATAAACTTGCATTTTCGGGTATCGTCTCGCTCAAATTATAGCAGTCTTACCCACAGTAAAAACTGAAGAAATACCACACTTGCTTCCACCACAATCCACAATACCGCAAGGAAGTAACGGCAAACAGAAATTAACCAATGATGTGCGATTAGAAGTATTTGGCTAATCAGTTTGAAAAACGCTCTATGGATACATTGCGACTTTCGAGGTGAAATACAGTAGTGCCAACGCAACGCTGTTTCTAAGACCTATTACGTTAAGGCACCCATTAGAACCTGAAAAGATATCAACGCCGATTTTAGTAAATTACTCTATGGAACAAAAAAATGACATTTTGAAATGGACAGAGCACAGAGACTTAAATTTAAGGACATGTTCGCAAAAAAGAGAACGTCTGTTCACCCTACCTCCACGGGATGCAATGCACGCGTTCACACGCCGCATCGTGGATTGCCTCACTCATTCGAACGTTTCAGGCTGTACCCGAATATCATCACATCCCCCGTGGACACGCTGTTGAAGAACCTGAACATCAGGGACAGCCTTGTCGTAAAAAATGGTTTTCAGATGCCTACACAAGAAAGACAGAAAGAAAGAAAAAAAAACCAGGGGATCTAAGTCCGGTGATCGAGCAGAGCAAGCAACAGAGCCTCAAGGTCATATACAATGTCTGGTGAAGATGTTGAGGTGTTGGCGAACATTAATGCTAATATGGGCGGGTGCTCCATCGTGCTGCAGCCATACTGTCGTATTGGTAAAGGCACCTTCTCTAACAATTGAGGCAAAGGGTTTTACAGGAAGTCCAGATATGTTGCTCCGTTCATGAGTTGTAGAAGAATTAATGTTTGCCAAAATCTCTGCCCAGATATTCATACTGAGTAGCTGCTTATGAAACGCTTCATCCATTCCTTGAGGTTTTCCTGTAGCCCGCAGATAACGACTATGCAGTTTAATGATATCTTCTCTACCAAAGAGTACCACATCGATGAAGATGGCACACAACAGAGATTCCATAATGGTGCTGGCCAGTTGCATAATTAAGCGACCGAAAATTTCCATTAAGGTAAATACGCCGTTGATAATCCCTGCACACGAGGCCATATGGATAATAGCGGTTATCATGTAGTATACAAATACCTTGGCTTACACCATGTTGGTGGTCCAGTCGACTAAAGCTTGTGCCAGGGTTGTTCTTAGTATTACGGAGAACATTTTCTTCCACAGCTGCTGTTCGCACAGTCCGCGGTCAGGGAATGTGGCTTGGTACTTCCGTACTACTTCTCGACCATTTTCATCTACTTGACCACACGCGAACACCACCTCGGTTTGTTCTTGGAATGAATGCCAAGCCACTGTGTTACCACGTTGCTTAAATCACTACCTAAAAACACAAAACGCATACTACAAGTAATGAGAGACTTTATGAAACACAAAAACGTACACTGCAAGTTATGAGTGACCTTCTGCAACACAGAAATGCACACTGCAAGTTATGAGTATGAAATACTTTCTGGAACACGCAAAACGCATACTGCAAGATGTGAGAGACCTTCTGCAACACACAAAACGTACACTGCAAGTTAACAGAGACCTTCTACAACACACAGACGTACACTACAAGTTATGAGAGACCTTCTGCAACACACAATATGAAATACAAATTATGACTATGAGATACTTTCTGGAACACACAAAACGTACAATCCCAGTAATGAGATCATTTCTGGAACACACAAAACTCGCACTGTAAGTAATGAGTATGAGGTGCTTTCTGCAACACACAAACGTACACTGCAAGTTATGAGAGATCTAATGCATCACAAAGCGTATACTACAAGTTATGAGCATGACATACTTTCGGAAACACACAAAACGTATCTACAAGCTATGAGAGACAGTCTGCAACACACAAAAGGTACACTGCAAGTTATGAGAGATCTTTTGCAACTCAAAAAAGGTACACTGCAGGCGATGAGAGTCCTTCTGCAACACCAAAACGAACACTATAAGTTATAAATGACAGTCTGCAACACACAAAAGGTACACAATAATTTATGAGAGTCAGTCTGCAACTCACAAAACGTACACTGCAAGCTTTGAGAGATCTTCTACAACACACAAAACGTACACTATAAGTTATGAGACATTCTGCAACTCAAAATGTACACTGCAAGCTATGAGATATTTTCTGGAACACGCAAAACGTACACTGCAAATTATGAGGTACTTTCTGGAGCACACAAAAGGTACACTGAAAGATATGGGATACTTTCTGGAACAAAAAAAAAGTACAACGTCAGTTATGATATACTTTCTGTAACGCTCAAAACGTGCACTGCAAGTTCTGAGTATGAGATACTTTCTGGAACACACAAAAGGAACATAATAAGCTATGCAACACACAAAACTTACACTGGAAAGTTATAGTATGACACACCTTCTGGAACACACACACACACACACACACACAACGTACATAATAGGTTATGAGAGATTGTCCACAACACACAAAAAGTTCACTGCAAGTTATGAGAGACCTACAACACACAAATCGTACGCTGCAAATTATGAGTGTGAGATACCTTCTGGGACGCACAACACCTACACTGCAAGTCATGAGTATCAGTTATCAGCCGGAACGCAAAACATACACTACAAGTAATGAGTATGAGATACTTTGTGGAACACAAAACGTACACTGCAATTTATGAGTATGAAGCACTTTTTGGAACACGCAAAACATACACTACAAGTTATGAGTATTATCTACTCTCTGGAACAAGCAAAACATACACTGCAAGTTATAAGTGTGAGATACTTTCGGAACATCCAAAGCACACACTGGGAGTTATGAGTATGAGATACTTTATGCAACACAAAAAGCACACACTGCAAGTTATGAGTATGAGGTATTTACTGGAACACACAAAATGCACACTGAAAGTAATGAGAGACTTTCTATAACACACAAAACGAACCTACACTGCAGCTATGAGTATGAGATACTTTGTGGAACTTAAGAAAGTACACTACAAGTTATGAGAGACCTTCTGCAACACACAATATGTACACTAAAAGTTATGTGTAAGAGATACTTTCTGAAACGCATAAAGTGCCCACCGAAAGTAATTGAGTTAGAGATACTTTCTGGAACATACAAAACGTACACTGCAAGTAATGAATATGGGATGCCTTCTGGAGCACCGAAACGTACACTGCAAGTAATGAATATGGGATGCCTTCTGGAGCACCGAAACGTACACTGCAAGCAATGAATATGGGATGCCTTCTGGAGCACCGAAACGTACACTGCAAGTAATGAATATGGGATGCCTTCTGGAGCACACAAAACGTACACTGCAAGTTATGGGTTTCAGATACTTTCTGGAACAAACAAAATGCACACGGCAAATAAAGAGAGACTTTCTGCATCTCACAAAGCATACACTGCAAGTTATGAGGGTCAGATACCTTCTGCAACACACAAAATGTATACTGTAGGTTATGAGAGACCTTCAGTGACTCCAAAACATATTCTGGAAGTTATGAGTGTGAGGTATTTCTGAAACGCATAAAAAGTACACTGCAAGCTATGAGTATGAGACACTTTCTGGAACACACAAAGCGTACACTGCAAGTTATGACTATGAAGTAGACTCTGGAACACGCAAAACGTACACTACAAGTTATGAATATTAGATACTTTGTGGAACACACAAAACGTATATTGAAAGTTTTGAGAGACCTTCTGCAACACACAAAACGTATACTACAAGTTCCGAGTATGTGATGCTTTCTGGAACAAACAAAATGCACACTGCAAGTTATGAGATACTTTCTGCAACGCACAAAACGTACACTGCAAGTTAAGAAAGTTGAAGTAAAATCTCATTATATATAGCTTTGAAAGAAAAAAAAAAGAAAGAAAAGAATAAAGGCAGTTTTAAGACTCTGCAAAGTACTAGCTTGTCCTCTTCTAATTTACGGTAGTGTGAACTTGGTCCTATACACAGCATAGGAAAGAAAAATCGAATCCAAAGAAATGAGAGTTTAAGGAACTCTGTGACATGCTTTATAAATCATATAGGTAATAAAAATATTAGAGACCAATTAAAACCGAATAGCTAACAAGAAAAAAGTTGACCTATTGAAACAGCAGTGGCACAAAAAGATTAAAATGACACTCAATAGAATAACAAAACAAGTGTATCTTTAAACCCCACGAAGCAGAATATCAATAAGAACATCGAGACTTCAATGGGGAAATATTCTTTTAAGGGAAGAAGTTCGAACATCTCGATACTTATACCCAAACAGCTTTTTAGTATTACCGTTCACTGAGTGAAAATATAACCATTTACTGACAGCTGAATGAATGTGACCAACACCGCAATAAATGTTGATGCTTTGCTCTCTCCCTCTCACTCACACACACACACACACACACACACACACACACACACACACACTCATACACGGTCCTTCTAGTTCAGTAAAGCAAAACGGTCAGAGCCTTGGAGCAGCAGTGCTAGAGCAGAAAGCGTTGCTTTCGCCCTTAGTAAGACAATGTCCTCTGCTCACAATTTCTTGGTAAAGCAGTCCTTCCCGTAAAGCAAACTTGCTAGAGCATTTCAGACATAGAGTGTTTAAAAATATTTTTTCACTGTATTTATGGGTGGTTTCAGGGGTGAAGAGAGTGAATGGGGCCCTTCACATTCTTAGTGCATAGAAAATAAAGAGTAATGCAATTAATATTTATTGAAAAAATCTCAGCCTTGCAGCTTTTTTTAGGCTGAGCTGGTATAAAGCTGCAGAAACCAGTAAGACAAATAGCATCCATTTGTTACCTACGAAAAGGAAGAACGTGTATTTTCCAATAACAGTACTCTTGCTTGGGTGACCTTTGAAAACAGTAAAAAAATATCCGCCTAGTTTAGAAATTTATACCCAGTAAGATTATGTCCTTTGAAGTTAGCAATGACACAAAAATCCATATTCACAGATCTAACAGAAAAACAGAATTGCAGTTCGTTTACGACATGGAACCCATATTTGTTTACTGCAGAATAAGAGAACCTGAATCAATAGCCTACGCCTTGTTCTCTATTTAAGAATAACTCAGTTCCCATCCTTCTCTAGTAAACACATTTGTAAAACACAATATATTACGTACCAGTGGACAAAAAATATCGCCTTAAATCTAGTAACTAAATTTCCTACCACAGCTAGAATTATAAATAGTATAAAACTGGCGTTTTTGGTGCTACATTTTTAAAGGTCTTGGTCTATCACCTTTGAAGGATTATCGAGTCGCAGAATAACACTAAAATAAAGGGTTAAGACATGGCAACCCAGATTTGTATGCCGCAACCTGTCCATGGATAACAAATTAGGTGGTTGAGGAAACTATTTTCACGGAATTACATGGGAGGCACCGGCGCCCATACGCCAATGAAGGCGGCGCATGTCGGTAATTGTTATTACGTAAATGGCAAATCACTTCAACAGGCGTCTAAAGAGTTAAAAACCATACATTTCGAAGAGCAGGATCCAATGAAAATATTGCTAAATTACTCGTCTGCTATTTTCATAGATTTAGCGGTAGGTATGCACTGCGCTCTCATAGAATTCACCAAGTAGTGTGGAATAGCGTGTGTGTTTGATACACTGTATATTCCAAAATCTTATGTGTTCCATTCACATAACTTTCCCTACCTGTTCTGTAAACCAACTATGCTCACAAAAGCTTATTCTTCTATCTATTTTTATGTAAATCGAGACAAACATTAGTATTTTAAAATTGAAACTAATAACAAGGAACTTATCGGATATTCTTGAGTGAATAAAATAAAATCTTACATAAATTTTGTGTTTTAACAAGATCTGCATTTATTGTGAAGTAAGACTTTGTCTATTTATTACGGTTTATCGGCTATACAAAGGTCTTTCAGAATGAATAGGACTTAAGAGGCTATTTCCAGAAAATGCAAGATATACATTTTATTTGTCATATAAACGTATTAGTATGTGGCATTTTAATCAAAATCATTATGGCCAATTTTCAGAAAATCGAAGTGTAGAAAATTCTTCTTTGTAAAGCGTAGCTTTGGGTAAGAGATTTTCCTGAAAACCCGTGTCGCATTCTCAGATGGCACTTAACTTATAGTACCAATCACCAACTAATCGTGAAGCGAAAATTCTGAGGGAATTGCAAATAACGATGTAATCGTGATGCCATTTTCATACGTTTTAGCTCTTTCTAGCGAGTCTGTGTACTTTCTACGTCATAGCCATACAAAAAAGTTTCCTGGAGCGCTTCAGGGCCTCATCTTTACCCTCCAAAGCGGTAAACGAGCTCCAAATTTAATTTCTCTAGCTGGTGTTTGCTTATGCTGGTTGCAAAATGGCGTCGTCTAGCAAACGATTAAGAACCGAAGGGGAAATAAGAGATGCGGTTCGCGATGATTAGAAGAAAACGAGTGATTTTGAATTTTCAGATTTTGATGAAAGCATTTCTGACTTCGACGTATGAGAATAGGATATACAGGGGTCCCAGAATTCAACAGCACAAATTGGTAGGATTGTAGAGCGGACCAGGATAAACTTTTTGGGATAGGGAACTATGGGCCTTGGGTTCTGAATTGTTTGCTACAGCTTAACATGTACCAAAGGTTAGCACGCAACTGATCAATTTGCACCGTGAACCGTGATCTAAACATCCTATTTCAGAGAGGGTTTATGTATAAGACTCCGTAGGTATCTTTATTTTTATGTTGTCACCGTTCTTTGCTGTTTATATTGAACCATTCGTATATTGCTGCGTTGTGCAATATGCTTTTATTGTGCTGACAAACAAAGTAATTGTAATATACCATTATCATGTAGGTGCAAAGGAGGACGTTTCATTAACAATTGCATTTAACACCTGAACGGGTACACTTCTCCAAGCCCCTTGAAGGAGTTTCTAAAGTACAGTGTATCACAAATGGATGTGTTATGTACAACACATTATAATTGTAGGCACAGTTCACAGTTTACGAAGCAATAATATCATTCAGTCGAGTGAACTTCAAATGAAATAAAAATGAAGAACTATCTCTGTTGTAAAATACGTACCTACATAAGAATAATTAAGAACTATATGCTAATCTACCTTCGAATGCACTGGTTCTGCATGGAAGGCGAATAGAAAGAGACTTCCAGTAACAAAACAATATCCGAAGCAAGAAATAAAGCAGGCCACAGAGGAAATATTCGACTTGATTTCCTGGAACATTCTGCGGAGATTGTACCTACGAAGAAATTGACCTCGCACCTTGTCAAAACTACCAGGTGTGTTACGAATCGCGTCACAAGCAGCTAAAGTTCGTGTCAGTGCTTGTTCATCTGACGCAACATACATCTGGTAGGCCAGGCTCTTCAGCGTGCGTAATGGTACCACATGGCATCAAAAAGCATATAACTTGAGAAGTTTGCAGCTCAGATTATTTTAGGATGTTAGCCTGTGTGAACTCCTTTTCGCACCTCGTTGGAACAATTTACACATAATGTGTATACTTTTACAATATGAACACAATACATGGGTCTCAGAGTAGTCCCGTGCAGGCATTAAACAAGATTTGCAGGACAGAAGTCTAGCGTACCACAATAGCTGGAATAGTAAAACGGCATTATACATACACGCGGATAACATCTAAATTCCATTGTTCGAATCCGAGCAGTAACCCAGAATTTTTTATTCCACCGCTAAAATCATAGTTCAGTTACTACGTTTCAAAGCACATATCACATAAATGTTTTCAACAAACCTAATGCTTCTGTAGCATTAATCTACGCAGGAACTATGACAATTACTCTATTTAATCATTCACAGTCTTTCAAAAGTAATTTGTACTGGAGGATTTATCGTCTTGGATTCAGAAATGTAAACTAATCCTATTAGTGCTGTTCAAATTGTGTACCTTTTGAGAAAAAGAGGAACAATAAAAAAAGTAAAAAAAGTAAAAATCGGAAAGTTCAAAGAGCATGCGATCTTTGTATCATGGAATTCGTTGACCAGCGCTACACCGACTCACCGAACAGTATGTTATAACAGAGCGGTCTAGCGAAGTACCCATGATCTGAGATCTACCGAGCTGTTAAGTGCTATGCACACTCTCAAAGAACATGCACTTTTGTCAAAGTTGCAAGCAGAATAATTTTAAATATCACATTGATTGTGCACCAACACTGCATTCCTTCTGTTACTGCATACAAACGATGCATTCTGAATGAAAATGGGACACATACGTCCACAGTCTTTTAATTTACGGCCATTGATACACATCGCCCAGAAAACGTGCCATAACTTTGACATTTGGCAAAAGGGAGAACATGTTCCCTGTCTCAAACAGTATATCCAGGACCTCTCTACAATCCTGCCGATTTATGCGCCTGAATTCTGGGACAGTCTGTACATTCTAGTCCCAAGCGATAGCAATGTCTCTCGTACGCATGCAAATAATTAGTGCACTTATCAAAATGAATTTACGGAGGTGTAACCAGACGTCGCAGATAATGTGAAACAACCAATCAGCTACATAACAACGCGAGTGATAAAGTGTACAGTAACCTATGCTACAGCTGTACGCTATTGCTTTATGCCATTTTCATTATTAGCTTAGGTAATACGCCTACGTGTGTTTTTTGATGGATTTTTCTTTTTTTCAATTTTCAGCATTCGGATTATATGAATTCATTCTTTGTATTTTAAAAAATAAAATATCAGATACAAATGATAGCTAGTTTAATAAAGAATTATCTGTACTTTCATTTCATTACCCTTAACTTTCTGTATAGTAAGGTTTTGTATGGCTAATTGTTGATTGTTATGGGAGATTTTAATTTATCTTAAAATTTATTTTGTTTTTAATTTTGTAAAAATATCAAAGAAACTTCATCCATATGGCACACATTAAACAGTTAACAAAAGTGGTTACTAAGAATAAATATCAAAATTCAGCTCCCAATGTCATTACTAATAATTTGAAGCCCTGTACTCTGCTCTAAAATTGGTTGGCACGTTTCAGACGACATTTTGTTATACGGGCTGGCACTAAACGGGTTAAACACCATCTTTGATACTTAACCGAATTTGCGCTTACTAGTTATGCTGTTCACAGACACATGCATGCACACACGCGTATGCGCGCACACACATACATATAGATCTCTCTCTACAATTTTGTTTATTCAAGTGTCGTCAAAACTTGTATCTTCTGTGAAATTTCGGTATGAAATTTTTGGGTGGAATGCTATAGGCTCTCTAATTACTGCGTACATTGTAAATACGTGGTAGAGCAAGTAAAACTAAGCATTTAACAATGGATCCTCTGACAACAAACTCTATTAATGAGAGTGGTGGAGAGTTGTTGGGCACGAATATGCGAGCCATTGGTGCAGCAAGGTCGAGGAGTAGGCGCCCTCTCGGGGGCTTCCTTAGAGCTCTTTTCGGGGTCACAATCTCTAGGCAAAACGGCTCTTTCTATGGTTGCTAATCTACTCTCCAACTTAGTTGCCCATCAAGCATAAACCACAATCACACATATAGTAGCCAAACAAATTCTAGAGGTCATAAAAGAAGTTACTAGTAAGTTGCATACAGACGAAGGAAAAAAGAACGCACAAATAAAAAGAACCATTAAAATGATGGAAGAAGAGGCGTTTTCACAAAAATGGACTTCGATTAGACTCTTCCAGAGAATAATGAGTAAACAAAAAGTTGACAAATTGGTATAAAAGAAGCTTCATTCGAGGTAATTGGAAATTTTAAAAGCTTGTGCACACCTATTGCACCTGCAGAGTAATGAGTTTTGGAAGTTGTTGTTACCGGTGATAATAAACATTAGATATATTTAAACATTTCTTTTATGGTTAAAAATGTGTACCATATTTAATGGAGCAGACTTGGCAGATAGAGAAGTTACAGCAGTTAATCATTTGCTACATTTCATATTTAGTCAGTTAAGTATTTATTTAATTGGAGTGCCTATACCCTTTCCGAATATCTCCACCAGTATAGAAGCTATCTGAAAAAAAGTGTTAACTTGTGGTCACGATACCACCAATTATCTTACAAATAGCTTTTGTTAGAAATGCATGCGCCCTTCTTGTACTTGCGGGAGAGGTGGAAAGCAAAGATAGAAGCTTAGCAGCTGGAGATGCAAATTTAACTTGTAAAGAGCAAGGGAAAAAATAAAAATATCGCAGGAAATAACTGGCACATATAGTAAATTCCATGGCGATTTTTTAACGTTTCCACGCTTCTTTTTCCAGGAGTCAACGTTCAAATAAAATTAACAAACTCCGAAGACTTTTCTGTTTTCTTAGGGAGAACACGGACCCAAAGGCTGAACTTCAGTTCTTTGATTCAGCATCACATGTTATAAGAGTTAGATCCTCGCCAAACACCCAAGAATCTCATTGGAAAACATTATCAAACGCTATTGCGATATAGAACTTCATTCGCGTGGGTGTTAGGTTCTTCACATGTTGGTCCTTGTCAGAGCACAATTACCGCAGATAATGTTGTTTTGGGACCTATTCCTAAAATAATATTATTTGAATATTCTAAAATACACATTTTCTCAAAAAAATAATTCAAACTCATGAGTGTTTTAACGTTTTAGGTTTACACATTTTGCCATGGTCAAAAATGGTCAACAATTTTCTTCAGAAAATCCATCAAGAGCTCGAAAAGTGTTCCACTATCAAACTCTGTTCTTAAGTTCTGGCATTCATCACAGAAATAACAGAATCCAAATCGCTCACAACGGGTATATTGTACAGTTATACTGTCTCTCGCTCCTCTTTGATTTAACTCCCGGTAGCTGTGCTACAAAAGGTCATGCCAGTCTGTCCGTCAGCAGACATAGTGGTGATTAAATTTAAACATAATGTAATACGTAATAAATTCAGAAAGAACATTTTCAAATTTATAAAGATAAACGCAAATTTACCTATCTTATTGAATATTCTATAACTTAAAAGGATGTTGTACAAATACGAAGTTCTTTCTTTCCAGCTGTTGCATTTATATTTTGGTAAACGTGTCACTTTTTAGACCGTCCCCCACACTCTGCCTAGTTTGCAATGGGTAGCTGTTACCTTTGTAAAAAAAAAATTAGTTGCAAACTATTTTGATTCATTTGGATTAGCTTGATTCAAAAAATCCTCGGAAACATTCATACCGTCAGATACATCACATTTAACCAATAAGCAAGGTCTCTTCTACAACGTCTGCGGCCCGTATATAGGTGTGCCTTTACACCCTCCATATCTGTACAAAACGTCGCAACATGAAGAGCAGTATTGCCATGTTCAATTCCGCAAATTTAGGCCACCATAATCAAAGTTTGTTTTGCAGAGAGTTCGTTCTACAGAGGATGGTCAAACTTGTAGAAGCCGTATACCAGGTGGCCCAACAGCGACGTATTTCGCGTATGCAAATAACCCTTAAAACTTTCTAAGTGTTGCAGAACTCAAAGGCGTAAATGGAAGCAAACGCTGGTCAGTGGCAGCATCTTCGCCTCTTGAATATCAGTGGAAGTGTTGAAGGAATGCTCTTATTTAGAGCCGCTTCAGAGACTTATAATAGCGTCCGTGATGATATACAACAACAGTTTAAAGACACGAAAGCGGTTCTTAACACAGGTTTTATTTTTGAGGGAATTAAGTCAGGTTTTAGATTGACAAGTAATTAAAAAACCTGTATTTGTCCTATGAGTACACATTAGCAAATAGCAAGCTTTGTAATTGTGTATATGTTGTTAGTAACATTGAGACTAGACGCGCTGTAGGATTAGAGTGTGTAGTGTGAGTGTACCGGAGGCGAAGTGGCTCTCAATGAGAGCGAGTCCTTCAACGTTTCAGTCGATATTCAAGAGGAGCAGAAAGAAGGTCGCTCCCCGCCACTGACCAGTGTTTACTTTGATTTACCCCGTTGAGTTCTGCAACCCTTATAACGCACTAAGGATTATCTGCACACGCGGGTCACCTGGTATAAGAGGAATGTGTATCTGTTCCACATTTAGTTAATGACAGCCACATTGATGACGGTGGGTTATGAATTCCTAGGAGTTAATAATAAAATTGTAATAAAGGAGTTGATATTAGTATTGCTATAGAAAATTTGCTTCGAAGTTTAATTTACAAGTCCATATGCTTGGAATCATAAATTCAAAAATGTGAATAAACACAACAAAACGGCATTCAATTTCACAATAATTAAGTGCCTAATTATAGTAAAGAGTCCCCGTAACTCAGTCGGTAAAGATTCTGTCTGATGTTTGAGGGGTCCCGGGTTCAATTCCCGGCTGAGGGATGGAAAATTCACAACAGATATTCGTCCGCGAATGAGTACCTTGTCAACATGAACTTGTAGATTTTCTGGTCCCACTAAATCCAATTATGACGGTTCACTGTTCTGTTTAGCTGGTTGGGCATCGTCACACTCCATTCGACGATCTGGATAGTCCTCATATAATGCGTGTAATACTCTTGGTTGCACTTAGGCGGGTTTTAGAATGCCTCGTAGACCCATACTGCTCATACCTTTCTCACGAGCACATTGTGTACCAAGCTTTGAAGACTATGTTTCAAACTGAGATAGCCGAGAATTCAGGACTTGTGTGAGATCTTCCGAATGCTTCCTTGTTCACTTCACAAGTGGCACCTACCCTGCACCCCACATTTATAACAAAGCCGTGAAATTTTCGTATGTATTGAATGCTGTGTCCCAAATTCTCGCTTCCCTTCACGTTGACTCTCAAAGGGATTTTTAAACTGGAAACACCAATTTGAAATAACATTCCACAAATGTCAAGCCTGCTCCAGCTACTATGAATAACTATCATTCGTAAAAGTGCATGAATATTTTTGATAGTATTGAACTCCCACTTTTACTACTATGGCACCGCAGGCGATGACACTGATGATATGTGGAATGAAGAAGGAGCAGCGAATGAATGCGATGACGGAGGAAACCGGAGAACCTGTCAAAAAACCCGCCCCTGAGCAGCTTTGTCCTCCACAAAACCCACATGCGGTCGCCTGGAAGCAATCCAGGGCTGCCTTAATGAGAAGCGAGTATTATTGGTGAGAAATTACCTTGTGATTGGCATTCTGCTGACACGTGGCCGCCTCGGTACGCTGTTGCCATATTCACTCGCGTGTCCTTTTGCAGCGACTTACTAAAATGCCTTCTTCTCTCCATGCATACCCCTCGTATGTTGAACTATCTTTCCCCATTTCTCACTAGTCACCTCATCCATTCCTTTCCGCATTGGGTCCTGTATTTCACTAAACGGAGAACTTTGGTTGTTTCGGCTAAAGTAACCTCAACGTACTTATCACGGATGTAAGACATTTTGAAATGACAGTGTCACTCGTGATATTTCTAGGATGAGAACAGGAGCAATGTCCGCGATATATAAAATGTAGTAACGATTATAAATGTAAATCCTTACGCTCACTATGTGCAATACAACCCAATTTTTCACAGAATGCAATCAAACAATCAGATTGCAAACAATTGGTCAGTCATGCATGAGAACGCGCGCCTAAATTTCCACTGAACCACGTATGTGTTGCAACGGCGATGACGTCACGTCTCTGACGGTTATGTATTCTTACACTGACGAGCCCCTGCCAGCAGGCGACACACCCCACAAGTGTCAATCACAAGGAAATTTCTCACTGATAATAGTCTAACTATTCGGCCACGGCGCAACCCCTATAGTTTGTATGCATGTATATATAAGGTGGTTCACCTGTCCCTTATGCTCTGGTTTTATATAACCCGCAGATTACTTTCAAACCTGAAAACATCGTTCTCGAGACCCATCTTCTGCATACTAATATTATAAACTTTGGCACTGCAGCCTATAACCAAGCAGTAGCGTATTTGGTTAACGCGCGGTGCTAGTTTTAGTTCCAAGATGCTTGATTGAGGTTCGATTCTTACCAAAATGTTGACAATCCCCCCCCCCTGCCCGCTTACTTTCATCCTGATTTAGTACAAAGCTAGATGGCATATCGGAACATTTTTTACGTGCGTATTTGTTTCTTTTTATTTTTGTTCCCATTATTTATATTTATTCTAAATTTATTAGTCCAGTATTATTTAAAGTCGTAGTGAAGTTTCTTTTTCAAAACAATTAGAATTTAAGGATAAAAAATTGAAGAACACGTAACATGAGCTCCCATATGTTCTTAATTCGTATACCTTTTAGTTTACACCCAAATTTATTAGCGTGACAAACACTAGCTTTGCACCTTGAAGGATAATACATTAAAAAGAAGAAAATGTACGCAGACTTTGGGACCCGAACTGCTGACACACTCGGAGGTGATGTGGGAACAGGAAATTAACCAGTTGCGCTTTAATCATTGCGCCCGCTTCCTCTGTTAAAACTTGAGCTATAGTGTTACACATATCTCCCTCGCGGCTTCTGATCTCTTTATAACTGTTGTGCGACTCCTTTTTGTAGCTTAAGCCGTC